>CM061138.1:112967951-113642222 GCA_030789695.1 Scilla litardierei
AGCTGCAAGTCCGATAAGCGTCAATCAACTTTAAATAACAGGTCCTTGCAACGCGAAACGAAACAAAGATAATAATAATGAAATGAGGCAAAAGAGATATATCAGAATATCAATAAAATAAGTTTCAACATCACAGAAAAAGCCACCAGGCTGAAAAGAAAAAGATTCTAAAGGCCCCCATATGGCCAACAAAAGTACAACGTACAAAGTAAAGGTGCCACACACCGAAAACTAATAACAAAACCTAAAACAAAAGAAAGCTCAGCAAGGTCACTAAGAATGGCCACCAGTGTCCGCAAAACTCTTCCTGGGTAGACATGGACTCAGGCTCAGCGTCAGCAACTAACACGCACTCAGCAACGGTCTCTGGCTCAAGGTCTAACATATGACACCCAAAAGAGCAAGGGGCACATGTCAGCAAGTCTACAAGAGACTTGTGCAAGGGAACTGAAACTGAAAGTAAAGCAACCTAGCAATTCTAGCATGATGCAATGACATGGCAGTTAAAGTATGAGTGCATCAGGTAAGGAAAACAACAAGTAAATTAGCATGGCATGGCAAGTATGGAAAAACTATTAACATTTACAAGGATTTCTCTAGTCACGTTTTGATGTCATGTGCAGAGTTTACGCCTTACAGCTGAAATGGCTTACTTTCACACTGAGTGGCCGCTTAACTCCGCCCCAAACCCAGAGTTTACGCCTTAAAGCTGAAATGGCTTACTTTCACACTGAGTGGCCGCTTAACTCTGCCCCAAACCAAGAGTTTACGCCGTACAGCTGTAGTTGCTGATCAGGCAGACTCCCAGCTGAGTGGCCGCTTAACTCTTACCCCTCCCACGTGTATCGAGCCAGGGCCTTACCCCCGAACGGGAGTGCTCGCTTCTGGATCACGAGCCAGGAAGTGTTTTTCATGATGGCATAGGGGTGCACCTAGCCAGGACATGCAAGTACAAGTATGTAGCGTGTGCTACGAATGCAACAATCAATGCATGGATGACATGGCATGGCAGGTAGCAAAGCGTACATGTAAGGAAAGTAAACATGACAGTTTAGTATGCATGATCAACAAGTTAAAGAGTTGGATCTAGCTTCGTTGTCAAGCTAGATCAATTAAGGTGACGGATCTAGTTTCGTTGTCAAACTAGATCAAATAGGCGTCTAGCCAGCTATCATTTCACTGACTAGTCTACTTTACGCTAAAAACAAGGAAGTGGCCTAAAAACATGGCCCTACACAAGAGTTGGCAAGTTCCACTTGCCTGCAAGTCAAACGTCTGAGAAACCGTCCAAGAGAGTCCAAGTCACAAATAACCTACGTGCAAGTCCACCGGCCTAAAGTCCATATTATTAATATTTGATTAGTGAATTTAAAACATTTAAAACACTTTAAAAACATCAATTTTAGTCTTGATTAACAGGCAATATGTTGGGGGTCCTAAGGGTGCAAAGTGTTACCTCAACACGACGCGAAAGATACACTGGCGTAGGGTAGCGACGCCAGGGGTTGGAATAAAAGAACGCGCTCCAAGTCCTGATTCCAGAATAGATTCCTCGCTAGAAAGATCAGATCAGCAACCAGAGCAACGAATCCAGATTCCATAGCTAGCACGTACGACGACGGGCTACGACGTATCGCAACATCGTAAACGGCAAATCCACGTAGAGAAAACACCTAGGTGGGGCCCACAGTAGTTTTAGGGACCAATAGGGGACCCACAATTCCTCTGGAGAGCTTGGGGGCCCACGGTGGCAAGCGGTGCGAGAGTTGCGACGTTGCGACGAACGTCGCTTGGTCGGACACGCTTGGTGCGGGGGATTCTCTCAGCCAGACACATGCGGCGGGGACTGTGCAGTGCTTGGGGTCGGTCGCAGCGGTGGGTGCAGGGAGATTCTTCGGTCGGTACGGTAGAGCGGGCTGGTCGGGCGCTTGGGCGGGACGTTGCAACGTTGCAATGTTGCAACGGAGCGGGGATGCGGCGTGAACGGGCGGGTGCCTCGGTCAGACACGGGGCAAGGCAGGTACGGTGCGGGCTTGCGAGGCAGGGCTGCTGCGGTGCGGAGTGGGCGTGCGGAGCGGGCGAGGCTCTCTGTCAGACTGAGAGATCCTCTTGGTCGGTGCGGGCGAATGGAGCGGGCGATGCAGCGGGTGCGAGCGGATGCGGGTGCGGGGAAAGCTGCCGGTCAGTGCGGGGAAATTGGGGCCGTTTCCTCGGTCGGACACGGGGCGGCTGTCGCAACGTTGCGACGAATCGTCGCAAGTGGGTTTTTGGGTTTTGGAAGCCGCTAGGGTTATTTTCTTGCGAAAATAGGTCTTCATAGGGGTTGTTTATATAGGATAAGAGGGGTTGACTAGGTCTAGGGCTAATCCTAATGGGATTAGGAATTTAAAAATATTTAAAATTCAAATCTCTCCTTCCTAATCACATAGGGATTGGGTGCGGCCAAGATAGGGGCTAAGATTTGGCTCAAAAATTGTTTAAAACATTTTAAACTTAATAAAATTTTATTTGGCCGAAAATACTTTAAAACGTAGCTATTAAAAATATTTTAACCCTTGCTAAAAATATAAAGTAGGTCAAATGAACTCCGAAAATTATAAAATAAATATCGGGGTGATCGTGGTGACGATAGAAATGTAACTAAGAAGACAGATCTCAAATTCAACGTCGGACGACAAAATTAAAAATAGAAACGTCTCCCGTCAAAAGTGAAAATCGCAACGTCTCATCGATTAAGATCAAATCGTGGGAGAACGACCCGAGAAATGTCGTTCCAAATTAGTGCCACAATTTAATACTCTCAGAGACGTTCACAAGGGCATATCACACTACAGTGTTCACAAACAAACAGAGTCTAAAATAAGTGCGTGCACGGTCAAAAGCACGTGCATGAACAAGGTACGATCGGAAAGCGACCGTTACATCCTTCCCACCTTAGAATAAAGTCCGTCCTCGGACTTTCTAACTATGAATATAACTCTAACTAGACTAGTAGCAATCACAATCACATCACACCATAATTCAATCAGGTATATTACAAGTGCTTATATATGCACTAGGTAGTCAACAAAACAATATATATGCATACATCCCTTATATAACTACTACTTACCTAGCACAAAACAATAGTTCAGTTATTCACATAAGATTAGTCTTATACCAGCAAATACAATCATTGATCTACGTATAAATAGCTACCTATGCACAAACAACATGTGTATACTACTCTCTAATACTTCCTAGTGTACATTCCATACCACACATCAACACATGTGATCACACCATACCATTATTAAATCAAGTTTCACTATATCTAATATACATTCACCACTATTATAGTTTCACAATATATAGTCATTCAAATGCATGCAAATAGTTCACCATATATTCACATCACATACGGTCCTATAACTGTATTTACGACACGCCACATATACCATAGTCACCGATACCTATAATTAAGCACATACTTACCCGTGCATGGTGCACACCTATACACGCTAACATTTCATTTACATACACCAATCATACCATTATATATCCAGTACATCTACACACCTAGTTTAGCTAGCACACATACGTTCACGCAGGCAAGTCCTTAGTAAATAGCTATACCACAAGACCAACACCTATAACTATATACTGGTATAGCGACTCACAATCTTGTGCGTAGCACAACCAGGCACAAACACTCCTATCACTATACATACATCAAGCGTTGCTATATTCAAACTACAGACATACATAACAATATACTTAGAGTATACCCACTCAAGCTTGAGTGAGACTCAATACACATATCAGAATATTCTACATACGTAACACGGCATTTATACCTATACTATTACCACTCCAATATATATACGTCTACCAATACAACCATATACATACCATAAGTCAATCACACTTAATATTTAGTCAGGTAATACTCACATAGTTCAATCACTCTATATACCATAATATTAATACAGACATCAGCACACGTATAATTATAATACCCTCCCTAATACATACACATTCATTGTATAGTCACACACATGTAACATATATATCCACACCATAGCCTACTACCTATAATTAGTATACTAACACATCTACACATACATAATTAAGATGTGTAATAGTCGTGTATACCTCACGGTATGCACGCATACAACATCCCGTAAAAGCAAGCAATACCATTCAAAATTATAATCCTACTACCATATGTATATCACCTATATACTCATGCAGCAAATAAATAGCTACTTACATTTAAGCACAATTCATATCTACATACGAGCACATACTCATACGTACTAACATACAGGTCATATAATAGGCATACTCACTTAACTATACGTACACCTATTATTATCACACCTAGCATACACATAGCTTTACCAACATATTATTCAACCATTATAAGTATCTCTAACTACATACACTCCATTAGATATTCCAACACTAATTCTTATATACACAGGCATCCCTAGTATGGTATAACTAACCACACACAAATCTTTAAATACTACCACACATACAACTTCATATCATCACGAATAACTCAGAATATGCACATATCACACAATAGGCAAACATTATTATACTACATGGGAGGACACTCATTCAAGCCCACGTACACAACTTAGGTACATGCACCACGACAACATCACAAGGTCCAAGGGCCTACTAACAACTTAGAGTTGACACAGACATTGACGGGCACTAAAGCCTAAACAATAGAGGAAGATCAGAGGTCGAAGCGTGACGAGGGAAGGACCGATAAGCATGATTTCAGATAGGACGAATACAAGGAGACAACTTGGTTAGGTGAAACAGCGATTTACTTGTGAATGCTTAGGTAGAGGAAAGGGGGATGTAGTGATACTTTTATAGGATACAAAAAAGAAAATAGCATAAGCTAAAATACATGAAATTTGAAAACTGTTGTACTTCAAAAGTTGAAGTCCTCGTCAGTATAAAATATTTGGAGATCATAAAACGAGTTGTTCAAAATAAGTTTGAGTCGAATATACATAATAAGAGAAAATGGTTTATTGGTTTATAGAAAGTCATTATAAAAGGAAGTAAATCATTCACACGAACATTGAAGACGTAGTTTAGAAATTATTATACGGAAGTAATTTAATATAATGTTGGCAAAAGTTTGAAATTCAAAGAATGAAATTAGATAAACTGGAGAATTTAAGCTTTTGTTAAATGCCTTCAGAATCTTTAAGCTAGGGAAAATTTTAAAATAATCAATATTGAAACTACTTTTAGAGGAACCAGGATGTGCCAAAAATAAAACTGGTTTACACGAAGCTCTTAGCATACGAGCACAACGAGCTTGGTACAGATATAAAAATAATCGGAATTCAATTTTGTTTAGAAATTATTCTAAAAGTATGTATGGTGAGCGGAAAGATAATAATAATAACTTAGTAGTAGAATTATCAAAATTGGTAATAAGCTTTAAAACCAAACTATGGAAGGTCCAGATTGGGAAATGGTTATGAAATAGTAATTTAAAAAAAATCTGAAATAGGGAAAACGATGAGCATATAATCGACTTGCTGAAAGCGGAAATCCCAAGTGACTTGAAAAGTATCTGAATGGCATAAATCAGGAAGGAAAATTATAAATCGAATTGGGCAAAATAAAGTACGGTTAAGAATAAATTAATATATGAAGGGACACGGTATTTTCATAGGTACAAAAAGCATAGGCTGGAAAAATATCATAAGCTAGTATTCCAAATTTCGACAAAGTTTTAAAAATTTTACGTCAACAAAAGAGCACGAAGCATAAGTATATATATTAAAATTTTGAACAAATTTAAACTTAGGGGAAAGGAAATAGAAAAATACTTTCGAAAGATTCAAGACTTGTAACGGAGAGATTCGAAAATTGACGACGATCGTCATGAGGCGATCTCGTGAATCGAGGCAAGGTAAATGGTAGGATGGTCATGACATACATACGCCTAGGATATGAACCATGAAAATCATCGGGGAAAACTCCTACAGTCGACCAACCAAGGATTAAGAAACTAAGTGCTAAGACTTTCTAAGGGGCTAGACGGTATTGAAATGCGTTCAGCTTGGTCTGAAATCGATGAACCCAAACAACGACTAAAGGAATTCTAGAAGTCTACTATGGTCAGAGTTAGACAAGAATCACTAAGGTAACTCCTATGACGATTAAATCAATTCCTAGCAAGGAGTCTAACTAACAATCAGAGGCCTCTAACTAGCAAGCACAGACGTCTAACTAAGTCTCCTTACCACCTAGTGACATAGGGAAACAACTAGACTCAAGGCTTATGACACGGATGTTGCAATTTATTTAATGGACATTCCATAGTTATTATCGTTGCTCCGATGATTCGCAGTTGCAAGACGGACCTGCATGGGCCACCAACAAAACCTGTCACGCCTCGCTTCCCAAAAATATGGAGGCGAAGCGTGAGAAGGTCCGCTCAGACTTGAAGCTACAAAGCTGCAAGTCCGATAAGCGTCAATCAACTTTAAATAACAGGTCCTTGCAACGCGAAACGAAACAAAGATAATAATAATGAAATGAGACAAAAGAGATATCTCAGAATATCCATAAAATAAGTTTCAACATCACAGAAAAAGCCACCAGGCTGAAAAGAAAAAGATTCTAAAGGCCCACATATGGCCAACAAAAGTACAACGTACAAAGTAAAGGTGCCACGCACCGACAACTAACAACACAACCTAAAACAAAAGAAAGCTCAGCAAGGTCACTAAGAATGGCCACCGGTGTCCGTAAAACTCTTCCTGGGCAGACATGGACTCAGGCTCAGCGTCAGAAACTACCACGCACTCAGCAACGGTCTCTGGCTCAAGGTCTAACATATGACACCCAAAAGAGCAAGGGGCACATGTCAGCAAGTCTACAAGAGACTTGTGCAAGGGAACTGAAACTGAAAGTAAAGCAACCTAGCAGTTCTAGCATGATGCAATGACATGGCAGTTAAAGTATGAGTGCAGCAGGTAAGGAAAACAACAAGTAAACTAGCATGGCATGTCAAGTGTGGCAAAACTATTAACATTTACAAGGATTTCTCTAGTCACGTTTTGATGTCATGTGCAGAGTTTACGCCTTACAGCTGAAATGGCTTACTTTCACACTGAGTGGCCGCTTAACTCCGCCCCAAACCCAGAGTTTATGCCTTACAGCTGAAATGGCTTACTTTCACATTGAGTGGCTGCTTAACTCTGCCCCAAACCCAGAGTTTACGCCTTACAGCTGCAGTTGCTGATCAGGCAGACTCCCAGCTGAGTGGCCGCTTAACTCTTACCCCTCCCACGTGTATCGAGCCAGGGCCTTACCCCCGAACGGGAATGCTCGCTTCTGGATTACGAGCCAGGAAGTGTTTTTCATGATGGCATAGGGGTGCACCTAGCCAGGACATGCAAGTACAAGTATGTAGCGTGTGCTACGAATGCAACAATCAATGCATGGATGAGATGGCATGGCAGGTAGCAAAGCGTACATGTAAGGAAAGTAAACATGACAGTTTAGTATGCATGATCAACAAGTTAAAGAGTTGGATCTAGCTTCGTTGTCAAGCTAGATCAATTAAGGTAACAGATCTAGTTTCGTTGTCAAACTAGATCAAATAGGCGTCTAGCCAGCTATCATTTCACTAACTAGTCTCTTTTACGCTAAAAACAAGGAAGTGGCCTAAAAACATGGCCCTACACAAGAGTTGGCAAGTTCCACTTGCCTGCAAGTCAAACGTCTGAGAAACCGTCCAAGAGAGTCCAAGTCACAAATAACCTACGTGCAAGTACACCGGCCTAAAGTCCATATTATTAATCTTTGATTAGTGAATTTAAAACATTTAAAACAATTTAAAAACATCAATATTAGTCTTGATTAACAGGCAATAGGTTGGGGGTCCTAAGGGTGCAAAGTGTTACCTCAACACGACGCGAAAGCTACACTGGCGTCGGGTAGCGACGCCAAGGGTTGGAATAAAAGAACGCACTCCAAGTCCTGATTCCAGAATAGATTCCTCGCTTGAAAGATCAGATCAGCAACCGGAGCAACGAATCCAGATTCCATAGCTAGCACGTGCGACGACGGGCTACGACGTATCGCAACGTCGTAAACGACAAATCCACGGAGAGAAAATACCTAGGTGGGGCCCACAGTAGTTTTAGGGACCAATGGGGGACCCACAATACCTCTGGATAGCTTGGGGGGCCCATGGTGAAAAGCGGTACGAGATTTGTGACGTTGCGACGAACGTCGCTCGGTCGGACACGCTTGGGGCGGGGGATTCTCTCAGCCAGACACATGCGGCGGGGGCTGTGCAGCGTTTGGGGTCGGTCGCAGCGGTGGGTGCGGGGAGATTCTTCGGTTGGTGCGGTAGAGTGGGCCGGTTGGGCGCTTGGGCGGGACGTTGCAATGTTGCAACGGAGCGGGGATGCGGCGTGAGCGGGCGGGCGCCTCGGTCAGACACGGGGCAAGGCGGGTGCGGTGCGGGCTTGCGAGGCGGGGCTGCTGTGGTGCGGAGCAGGCGTGCAGAGCGGGCAAGGCTCTTGGTCAGACCGAGAGCTCCTCTTGGTCGGTGCGGGCGAACGGAGCGGGCGATGCAGCGGGTGCGAGCGGATGCGTGTGCGAGGGAAGCTGCCGGTCGGTGCGGGGAAATTGGGGCAGTTTCCTCGGTCGAATACGGGGCGGCTGTCGCAACGTTGCGACGAATCGTCGCAAGTGGGGTTATGTATATAGTGTAGAGGGGTTGACTAGGTCTAGGGATAATCCTAATGGGATTAGGAATTTAAAAATATTTAAAATTCAAATCTCTCCTTCCTAATCATATCGGGATTGTGTGCGGCCAACATAGGGGCTAAGATTTGGCTCAAAAATTGTTTAAAACGTTTTAAACTTAATAAAATTTTATTTGGCCGAAAATACTTTAAAACGTAGCTATTAAAAATATTTTAAATATTGTTAAAAATATAAAGTAGGTCAAATGAACTCCAAAAATTATAAAATAAATATCGGGGTGATCGTGGTGACGAGAGAAAGGTAACTAAGAAGACGGATCTCAAATTCGACGTCGGACGACAAAACTAAAAATAGATACGTCTCCCGTCAAAAGTGAAAATCGCAACGTCTCATCGATTAAGATCAACTCGTAGGAGAACGACCCGAGAAATGTCATTCCAAATTAGTGCCACAATTTAATAATCTCAAAGAAGTTCATAACGGCATATCACACTAAAGTTTTCACAAACAAACAGAGTCTAAAATAAGTACGTGCACGGTCAAAAGCACGTGCACGAACAAGGTACAATCGGAAAGCGACCATTACAATAGTCACGGTCCCGGACTCATCCCTGGGGAAGAATGTGCTAGATATGATTCGGTGGGCCAGACGAAATACGGGGTGAATGATAGAGGAGGCCTTGGCCTTACCTCTAGGATAATGATCGTGGAGGGTGAGGCGAAACCAAAATATATCGACGCCGAAGTCACGGTGATATTCACAGGGACGGATAACGTCGCCACTTAGAATGGGGAAACCGAAGATGTTATTGATTGTATTCAGTTGGGTGCGGATAGTTCGGTTTCGGACGCGGAAAACGACAATCGATCCCGCCCCAAATTTGAGGGAGGATAGGAATTCTAGTGTGAGGGTGGGGTAAGACGTCGCGTGGGCGTTCAAGAAATCTATCCATCTTAAGTGAGTGAAGAGAGTCTCGATTTTGGAGAAAACTCCGAGATCGATAAGAGTTTGGGCATGTGCAAACTTGGTGGAAAGGTGTGAACGTACGTCGAGTCTATTATAAAAATCTTTCTATTCATGACTAAAAAAACGATAACCACGTGGTACCATCATTGGGTCCTCTGGATGGATACTTGGTTGGGGTGGGGGTTGTGTAGGCGGTGTAGGAGGATGACGTGAACTAGGTGGATGTGTGGACTTTCATCTCTTGCGAGACGGCTCCTCCTCCTACATGATAGCCTTACCCTTATCTTTTTCCCTGGCCATGATAGTGTGTGATGAAAGTGAATGCAAGATATGACGAATGCACACAATCAATGGCAATTGAGCAAAACAGTAATACTAGGGAAAATGTAAGAAATAGAGCTAGGGAACGAGTTTACCCAATAGCGTAGACAATCCTTGCTCGTAAATCACCCAACGCAGTGCAATTGATGGGAGTGTGAAGCCGCGGCACGTCGATTCAACAAATTTTTGAAATGGGAAGAGCGGCTAGGGTTAGGGCGAAGAGTTCGGTCAAAAAAGAGAGAATGAAAGTGGGATTGATGGAGAGAAGGGAGGAGGAAGTGGGGAGATCGGTTAAGAGGCAATGGCGGTCGTTTGGGGGAAGAAGGTGGCCGGTTGAGGAGTGGAGAGACGAAACGACGGAGGAGTCGAAGTCGGGTAAGAGAAATGAATCGGGTGAAGGCGGGGGTATTTATAGGGTTTTAGGCAAACCGATCGGGTGAGATCTCACCCGATCGGTTGGTAAATGTTCGAAAATTTTGTTGAAAAGTAGCTATAGGGGACCCGATCGGTTGAGATTTCAACCGATCGGTTGGCCGCTTCACGATTTGCCCGAGAACATTGTAAACTTCACTCGGACAGCGACACGAACACTGCTTTGATCAACCGATCGATTGAAATAATCCCATAAAAGTCCGAGAGCTCTGCTGTTCTCACACGATCTGCCACACGGTCTCAGTTTTCACCACCCGAGCGGTTCGTTGAAGAACAGATATAGGCCATCTTTAGATATGTCCCACCCGATCGGTTTAAGGTTTAACCGATCAGTTGGGGGCTTCTTTCCTGCACAATTTCAAAAATAGCCTAAGTCTTTTAACGAAATCTCCCGTTGCTGAATTTATTCAACAAAATAAGAAAAATAACCCTAAAAATAAAGATGAAAGTTTAGAACATGGGTTGCCTCCCATGAAGCGCTGTTGTTTAACGTCGTTTACTCGACGCCTGATAGATGATCTTCAAGGAGGACGTGGGTGATGCCCTATGTTCGGCATCCTTTCAGATTTTGGAGTGGCGGCCCTTGGTGTTGACAGTGGTGATAAGTAGACTTCCTCGACGATCCTCCCTCATATTGGCGTCGACCGCCACTTTTCGTAAGATCCGGATCTCATCGGCGGTAAGCCCCATGGGCTCTTTCCCTTATCTCCTCGTCAGAGTAGCTTTTTGGAATCCAGGAAGGATCGTCACGGAGGAAAACACTTCTCCGGTAGCTTCTTCTTCTTCCACCTCAGCATGTTCCTTTAAGCTCCCCAGGCTATCGGGGGGATTCTTTGAGAGGATCTCCCAAGTTCCAGCTTCCATAGCTCTTTCTTCTTCATTGTCCAGCATATTGCAACCAAGTTCATCCGGAGGATGCTTCATAGATAACCCCAAGTCAAATTCGACCTTCTGGTCACCAACATTAAGGGATAGCTTCACCTTCTTCACATCTATCAGCACGCTAGCAGTGGCCATGAAGGGCCATCCAAAGATGATCGGTGTATGAGTGTCTTCCGGCATATCTATCATAACAAAGTCTACCGGCACATGCACTCCACTGACGTTAACAGGCAGGTCGTCTACAATCCCCAACGGATACTTGACTGCTCGGTCTGCAAGTTAAAGGGTCATACCGGTGGACTCCAGGTCTCCCATCCCTATCGTCCTGTATAGTGACAGGGGCATCAGACTGACGCTCGCTCCCAAATCGATGAGCGCCTGATGGATCTTCACTTTCCCAATCGAACAAGGAATAGAGAAGCTTCCCTGGTCCTTAAGCTTGGGTGGATTTGCTCGCTGAATGAGAGCACTGCATTCCTCCATGAGAACGACCTTTTCCTTTCTGGAACCCCTCGTCATCAAATCCTTCAAGAATTTCACATAGGAAGGAATTGTCTCTATGGCTTCGAGGAAAGGGATCTGCAAGCTCAAATCCTTGACCATAGCAAAGAATTTGCCATATTTTTCAACAATCTTATCTTTGGCAAGTCGTTGTGGAAAGGCACAACGGGCTTAAATACTCTCAGGTTCCCCTCCTCGTCCTTCTTCTTCTCTTCTTCAGAGACTCCCTACGGAATCGTAGTCTTTGGTGACGAAGCTCCATTGTCATTAGCTTTTTCAATTGGTCACCCACCGACCAAAGGAGCTTTAGGTTCCTTAGCGTGCACTCTTGTAGGAATTTGCGTCCAGCTTCTCAAGACGATATCGGACACATTCGCATGTTCATGCGTTAGTGCCAATGTCTGATTTGTACCCCTTGGATTTACTTCCGATTGACCCGGCAATTGGTTTTGTGCCCTCTGAAGGTTTGCCACCTGCAACCCTAGCTGGGTTACTTGGTCGGTTAGAGCCCTCTGTGCCATCTCCAGCTTCAAATTGATCTTCTCCTGGTTCGTAATATACTGGGTCAAGAGGGTCTCGACCGGGGAGATAACTCGCTGCTGGCCATATGGCTGCTGCAGCTGCTGCTGGTTCCTGGGGGGATACTACTGGTACATTTTTTGTGGCTGCTACTGTTTCTGATACTACTGCTGCTGTTACCGAGGCGGCTGATATACTTGTTGTTGCGGCTGCTGGGGCTGCTGATACGATGTCCTGTAGAACAGATTGGGGTGGTTCCGGTTATTGGGAGAATAATCAGGATTCGAACTAGTCCTTGGTGGATACGGCATATTACTCGTCGGGTTGAAGAAAAGTGCGCTAGCTTGATCCACCGGTGGTGGAATATCACTACCCTCGAAGTCTCCCAGGACTTCCGCTTCCACCACTGCTACTTGTTCGGTGCTGGCACCACCAGCTCCTACCATAACCGCTGACATCTGGGTCGATAGAAAATCAAATTTGCTAGACAACTTGTCGACGTCCTTGACTCTATGAATGCCTCCAGATCTGGGCGCGGCATGCTCATCGCACCACCGCTCATTGTTTGATGCCATGTTTTCTAAAATTTTACCGGCATCTTCCTCGCATCTAGACATAAAGGACCCCCCCAGCCACTGCATCTATCGAATATTTTAGGTCATCCCTCAACCCATTATAGAACAGATTTATAATCTGCCACTTTGGAAGCTCGTGATGAGGGCATCTCCACTGCATCTCTTTGTATCTCGTCCAAGCTTCGTGCAGGGACTTGTGGCTGGCTTGGGAGAAGGAGGAGATCTCACTCCTCAGCTTCATCGTCTTCCCCGAAGGAAAGAACTTAGTCAAGAAAGCGTTCGAGAGCTTCTCCTAAGTATTGAAGGCGTTCAGGTCCTTTCCCATAAGCCATTGCTTGGCTTTATCCCGCAGAGAGAAGGGGACTAGCTTCAGTCGGATAGCTTCAGTCGTGACACCATTAATCATGAATGTGTCACACTTCTCAAGGAAGGAGTCCAGATGTTCAATAGGGCTCTCTATGGGTGCCCTGAAAAATTGATCCTGCTGGATCCACGTCACTAACGACGGCTTAAGCTCGAAACTCTGTGCCGTAATAGCCGGAGGTTGGATGGAGGTGGTGGACCCGATGGATGGCATCGAGTACTCCAACAGGGACTTTTGGGGAGGTGTGTTCTCTCCCATGGCTTCAGCTTATTCTCTTCTCTGTGTTCAAACGCCTCACGGTGGCATTGATCTCCGGATCTAAAGGAATCAAGTCGTCGAGACTCCATGTATTCCTGGGCATGAAAAATCACAAACACCCCGTGAAGCAAGTATGGTATGGAAACAGATAAAAACAGAAAATAAAAATAGAAAATAAAAAATGAAAAGAAAAATGCGAAAATTATCGCGAGGTGAAGATGTGAGCTAGACTCAAGGGTTCAAATGGTCCTAAAATTAACAAGCACGTTGCCTCCCCGGCAGCGGCGCTATAAAGCTTGACGTCCCCTAGTTTTTGAGCATAAAAGTGCAATATGAATGAGGATACCAGATTTAAATATTTATACCGCAAGCGCACGGTGTTGTAGTGTGGCTTGGGGGTCGAACACAGGGAGGTGTGTGATGTGCTTGTGTTAAAGAGGAACAGGATCTCCCTACGGGTGAGCTAGCCCGTACAATCGATGGTTTGTCACAAAGTGTAAATACGGAGGATAAACGATAAGAAATGAAACCTAGGACTTCGGTTTCCACCCTATCAGGTGTTCTCGCAATTACGACCTATGGATAGGAATACGATTAGATTTAGGGTTTAGTGGTGAGACGTTGCCTTTAAGAGTGGTACCAGCATCCCATGTGCCCGATATTCTGGTCGATGCCCAGGATGATATGCTGGACTACCGGGGTTCGGTCGGTAGGCATTTCCATGTCCATTAACACCGACCGACTCTGAGAGCACTAAGCTCGCAATGATTACTCCCAACATCTCTTCCTGCCGTTCACATGCGCAAGGATTCAATGTCTACCCTAAGGGCGTGAGCTGTGGTTAGGGAGTCAACCACCAAGTTCATTCCCCCTTGGCCCGACGGTCAAAGGCGGTCTTTTTTTCCACCAATGACAATGAAACACCCCGTGTAACCATCTAAATTCATAATCCCTATCGAAATCCTAGTCCTATGGACGCATTAGGGAGAACACACGAAGGGGTTTCCACCAAAATCCCAGGTTTGGGAACTACTCACAAATCATAGCTAAAAAGCAATCTAAATAAAAATCAACCGTAGAAATCATGATCAAGCAATTAAAATGAGGTAGTAGCAATGCTATAAAGATAGTATTAAAGTTTGTAAGCAATCAGAAGACTTACAATATGCAATAAAATTCCAGTCGTCATCGTACTAGAAAACGACAGAAAAAATAACAACCTCATTTTCAGAACCCTAGGTCAACTATTTATACAAATCGTCGTCACCCGATCGGTTGAAGCATCAACCGATCGGGTGAGCTACGTGATTCTTTGGCCGTCGACTTCGGGAGCTTCAACCGGGCGCTGAGGAGAGCGGGTGGAGCCGTTGGTTGGATATTTGGGGCAATGCGGCATCAAGTGAACCGATCGGTTGAGCATTCAACCGATCGGTTGGAATTATCCCCAAAAAGACAGAGAGTTCTGTTGACTTCACACGGTCAGTGAACCGGTCGGTTGAGCTCTCCGGGTCATTGTTTGGAAAATTCAGTACAGATGAACCGATCGGGTGAGATGTCACCCGATCGGTTGGATTTCAGCTCCAAATGGCCGAAAGCTCCGTTGTGTTCAACCGGTCGGTGAACCGGTCGGTTGAGCTGCTCCTCACTTCAGCCTTCGTCCGGGTCAGATACGCGTGCATCAATCGATCGGGTGGCTGTGTCCACCCGATCGATTGAGGGCAGAGAAATGGAAATCTTCATCGTTTGACCCTCTGTATCGTGCGTGACTCCTCCCGTTGCTCCGGGGGCTCATGATATCTTCATTATATGTCCCCAATGCTGGCAATCTTCTACAAATACAAAAAAACACAAAGAAGTGAAAGAAAACTAGAAATCACAAGAAAATGGATACGGGATGATGGAAAACAACGGAAATTCACAAAGAAGACGTGCGTGAATATAAAATATAAACACATGTCAGCTCTACTGAAAGCGCCTCGCGAGGTACGACGTCTTGCCATATCTAGAATGCCGTGGGCCAAGGAGGGCAGAGGAGGTCGTCCATGAGATACATGAAGGACTCTCTTGGAATCATTATCGAGGCCACACCCTGGCACACAAGACAATCCGGCAGGGCTACTAGTGGCCGACCATGCAGAAGGACGCAACCAACTACGTCAAGTGGTGCAAGGAGTACCAAATATTCTTCAAACATACAACCACACCGCCCGTCGACCTGATTCCAATACTCAGCCCGGTCCCATTTGCCAAGTGGGTCCTCGACATCCTCGGCTCGTTCCCCATGGTATCAGGAGGAAGGGAGTTTCTCGTCGTCGTCATCGACTACTTCACCAAATGGATCCAGGCAGAGCCACTGGCGTGCATCACTTGGGTGGACATGAAGAACTTCTTCTAGAAGTCAATTAAATGCCGCTTCAGGATACATCGCTGCATAATGACAGACAACCGGAAGCAGTTCGACTCCATGGACTTCAGAAGCTTCTGCTCAGATTGTGGCATCAACCTGCACTTCACCTCCGTGGTGCATCAACAGTGCAATGGCCTTACCAAAGAAGCGAACAAGTACATCATTATGCCCCTGAAGAAGAAGGTCGGCATCACTCCTGGATTATGGATAGCTACCTGGCATCCTTTGGTCCTACCGCACCACATACAAAGATTCAACCGGCAAGAGCCCTTTCATGCTAGCTTATGGGACGGAGGCCATCGTCCCAGTGGAGGTCGACGAGGATTCCCTCCAACTCCATTACTTCACTAAAGAAGCAAATGAAGAAGGCCTCAACAAAAATATCAAGCTTTTTGACGAGGTAAGGGATCGTGCACTAACAAATCTAATCAAGCATAGCTAACGGATGGAGACGCACTACAATTCCCACGTCAGAAAGTGGAACTTCAGAGTTGGCGACCTCGTCCTCAGGGACGCAACCTTCAGACCAGAGATCGGCTGTTGAGGAAAGCTCTCCGTAAAATAGGAAGGCCCCTACCCCATAACAGACATCATGGGACCGGTGACCTACATTTTGGCAACCATGGAGGGCGAGGAGCTAGCCCATCCTTGGAATACCGAGCATTTGCTCAAATACTTTCAATAAATGCATCTACTTGTACATACAATGAATATTTTTAATAAATTTCCGTGTTTGTACATTCAATGAGTCGTTGGAATTTAAATTTCAGCCTTTATCCAAAATTAAGAGCTCCATCATGAAGGTCGGCTAAACATTCGAGAGCCCAAACTCTCACAAGACGACCCAACAGAGGATGCGGGGTTGGCTATAGCCCACCAATACCTGCCCTCTCAAAGATTTGGAGCAATTCGCCCCCGAAAGGCTCCAAGAGGGATTAGAGGAGCTCCAGTTCTGACTTGCCCTCTCCAAAATGCGGGGTCGGCGGCGGCCCAATACCTGTCCTCTCAAAGATCCGGGGCAGTTCACCCCCGAAAGGCTCCAAGAGGGACTAGAGGAGCTTCGGCGTTGACTTGACCGCTCCAAAATGCTGGGTCGGTGACGACCCAATACCTGCCCGCTTATAGAGGATGCAGGGTCGGCGATGGCCCAATACTGATGTGTCCATATTTTTACAAGTTTTTTCGCATCATTTCATGTCTTGTTCGCCTCCAAACTCCATATTTTCATATATTATCGCGCTTCTAACGCCATATTCAAGTTTTGTATTGCTTTATGGATTTTTAGGAGTTTTGAGCGAATTGGAGCTATTTTGGGACATGGACACATCCGGCACATTCGAGACGTCATTGTCAAGGCTCCATGAGAGTTTGCCGAGGAATGGAAGAAGATCGAAGGAGAGGAGGAGAAGAGAACAAGATATTGAAAAGTTCATTTCAGTTTCCTAGGTGACTCGACCGAGTAGCATCAGCTACTCGACCGAGCTGACACGTAGAAATCACACAGGAAATGGCCCAACCTACTCGACCGAGCAGACAGCCGACTCAACCCGAGTCGCATCAAACAGTTGATGATTTTGAGCTTTTATCCAAGGCACCCTAGCTCGACCGAGCAGCAAAGCAACTCGACCGAGCAGCTCACCTACTTGACCCGAGTCGTCAAGAAATAGAGTAGTGTTTTGGAGGAAGTTCTGATCTACGGTAGCTCTACCGATTAGGGGGCTACTCGACCGAGTAGCCAGTATTAGCCAGAAGCAGAATCAGCAGCAAGCGGAGCCTGAAGCCGACTCGATCGAGCAGGCTCCGCTCTCGATCGAGTAGCGCGACGCGACCAGCTTAGTTGGTGGGCCCAAGTGCCCATATTTTTTGAGATTTTTTGGGATTTCTACCTTATGTATTTAAGCATGTTTTTAGCCCTATTTCCAGAGGGTAACTTTGGAGAAACTTTTAGTTTAGTTTTAATTAGTGTTTTGAGATCTAGAGAGTTTTGTGCCGTCGTTAATTTTGTGAAGACAAAGCTTGGATTTTTATTGTTCTATTGCGCAAGGAATCTTTTTTTCTTAATTCTCTTTGGTTTACTATTGCTCTACAATGCATTGGTAACAATTCTCTAAATTTTCTATTGATTTTGATGTTTTCTATTTCCATGATGAATTCCATTGCATCTATTCAATCTTTTATTGCTATTTATATGATGCATGATTAGTTCTATCTAGGGCTAATGGATTAGCCCATGGATTTTAGGATTTAGATGCAAAGTTAGGCTTTTAGATTGCGTTGGTATAAAAGGGATGTATTTTGGTTGATCTTGCAATATTTGTAGGAGAACTCATACTGAGATCGTGCCCACGATCGGTGGAATGGATTGGCTTAAGGAGTATCCTATAGGCTTAATTATGGAGTTAGTGGATTCAATTAGGGCTCGTGACCATGCCGGCTCGTGTCTTGATGGGATCCACCGACGAACTATATTACTAATTGACGGCTACCACTGTTGCATTAATGAGAGCCACCAAAATACATCGAAGCTCTAACATACGAGAGTGGCATGAACTGAGATGATTCTGTCCAAGAGAGTGTCATGAATATTGTTGATTCTTGATGCACGTATCGTGTGCGCCTGTTGCGAGAGCAGGGTTAATGCGATACGTTAGATTCATGGTGCTTAGAGTCATGAATTCCACATCTTGGATGCGACAATCTCCTATAAAGCCAATGCAACGTAAGAGTCTTAACCAAGAATCGACATCCGACGACCTAGTGGTGAGTCCTAAAGCCCCAGGTTTTATTAATTGTTCACAATCCTAAATAAACAATCTCTTGAAACCGACTACTACTAAAATTCTGAGATTTGAAAATAGCACAAGACAATAACATCTCTACCTTTCCTGTTGGATCGATATCTTTTATACTATTACTTGACACCGTATGCTTGCGTAAAGTGCCGGGAATTCGCATTTGGGATACATATAACCTTTGGCATTCACGCCATTGCTAGGTGGCTTCTAGGTGTAAGTTTCAGGAGCATCAAGTTTTTGGCACCGTTGCCGGGGACGGTAACAGTGTTACTTGGGTTATTTTTCTATTGACGAATTTGCTAGCAAATCTTACCATCTCCTATCTTTCCATCCTTTTATTCTCTTTTTACGCTTTTGTTACTAACGCTTCTCTCCAGCCAATATTCTTTATAAGTATAATGGAGATGCAAGTGCACTGGAGCAGTGATTCTGATAGTGACTTAGATGGGTTTAGCTTCTCTATATACCAAGCATATGGTCTTTATAACTCATGCATGGATGGAACCATGGTCGAATGTGCAGCGAGAAAGATGCTAGATGCAGTCCGATTCATCGGAGCAAGAATCTACGCAGTAAGTAATGAGAATCAACAGATGGTTATGAATCATATACTGAACAATGTCTCTGATGCATGTACCATTGAGGATGACATCCATATTATCTTTGAAGTAGATGTGATGCATCTCTGCGCTATTGAAACTCTACCGGTTGACGCATATTAGGGAGAGACTCGTCAAATTGAACCGTTGGATAAGCCCCAGCTCTTAAGTATACTAGAGAGCATAGTGACTGATGTATGGACCAATGACACAGTAGAATTTCCTGCAGAAGACCCAATTGTTCAAGAACTCTCAGTCTTCATTACGAGCACCTTCCAAGATGCAGAGTCCTTGGACGGCGTCCCCATCTCTAACGGAGTCTACATACAGTATGAGGGAGACACTCTACGCTTCTATGGTGACAACATCCTCCAGACTTAGACCTACAAAGACCATGACCATGGGGAGTACGTAGACCCCAAACCACTTCAAGGTGATATCGATCAGGGAAGCCTTCTTAACTTTACACCTGACAATACGTGCACTACAGAACCTGATCCCAAGGAGATGGACTCCGCAGACGTCTACCACGATGCACCGTCTTCGCCTTGGTCATCTTATGAATCTACCGACAAAGAATTCTCAGCATCTGAACCAACATTTGAGGTCGCATCCTTCTTATAGGCGAACGATGATGGGGGTACATGATCGCGACCGGGCGTACACCCTAAAGAGCGACCGTGTAGTTTTACCGCAAGCGCACGGTGTAGTGACGAGCGGGTATCGAACACAGGGAGGACGTATGACAGTGCCTTCTCCGAACAACCTGGCTATAGGGACAGAAGAGTAGGAAAGTGCCTTTCGGCGATGTTGTCACAATTTTCAAACAAATTATAGAGATATAAAATCAAATAAAGACGCCTAGGGAATAGGGAATCCCTGCTACTCACCGTATCTCGCCATCGTGATTCATCGGTCTCACAATTGCTAGGATAGAATGTCAGGTGAACTAGTTGCAACTGAATGTAAAACCTGGCTCACGCTCTCGCGCTATTTCCGGTCTGTAGCAAACCTAGGTTCGGGTCCAATCTCTTGCAAACCCTAGCCTAGGCAAGCTAGCATTAGGATCAACATCATTGTTCAATCGCATCCCGAGCCCACTCTCGTGCAAACTCGGGCCACGACCTAGGTTGGGGTAGTTCTTACCCGTCCAATCTCTTTCAAACGGGTATCGGTATAGAATTGCAACCGAGAACCCTAGTATCGGTCCAATCTCTTGCAAACCGATACTACAGAAACTCAATTTCAACCCAATTCGGATTTCTAAGGTTTCCTATCGAATTGGGATCCAATCTCTTGCAAATCCCAATCGATATGAACACCTAGCTATCCGTAAAATATCGATCCCAAACTAACCCTAATAGCAATTCTAGCAATAGTTCTACCAAATCATCACAAATCGAAAATTGGGCTCGTAGGGTTCATCCCCACGCCCTAAGACGTTAAGACTACTCACAAATCATATTGCTAATGAAAGAATAATCAATAGAAATAGCAATGGAATTCATAGCAATAATCAAAATAGCAATAAAATAGGATTTTTAATAGAGAGGGAGACAAACCAATGTAGCTTTCCAAGTATCCAACAAAATAACACTTTTCTCTCCTCTCCAATCACAAGAATCAAACTCTAAAAAGTCTAATCTAAAAAGGCTGCCAAAAGCAATAGAAAAGCTCTCTAAACTAGGTTAGAATCAGGGTTTAAATACCCCCCAAAACTGCCCAAAAATTCGTGACCAAACTGCCCCTGCGTAGCTCCAAAATCGTGATTTCCGCTACAGGCAGCGCTGCTCACTCGGCCGAGTGACAAATGTCGCTCGGCCGAGTGAGAGACCCTGAGAATTTACAGTAAGTCCGGGGTCTTGGGGGTCTTCACTTCGGGCGTCACTCGACCGAGTCAGTTGTCGTCACTCGGCCGATGAGCTTATCTTCACTCGGGCGGTCGGCAATTTCCACTCGGCCGAGTCGGGCTTCTGCTGTTCAGACTGACGAAAAACAGTAAGTTGGCTCTTTTTGAGGGGAGTCTGGCGTGCGTTTATATTTCATATATTCACGCACGTTTTGTTTTGTGTTTCTCCGTGTTTTTTTGCCGTCTTTTATTCGTTTTCGTGTATTTTCTCGTTTTCTTTCACTTTTCTTTGTTTATCCATGATTGCAGGGGATTGACCACGTAGGGGACGTTTAACGATGATATCCCAAGTCCCCGGAGCAACGGAAGAAGTCACACGTGATCCAGGGGGTCAAACATCGAAGAATTCATCTTTCAGCCCCTCACCCGGTCGGTTGGTCATCTCCAACCGATCGGGTGATGCACGCGTGCACCACCCGGTCTCTACCGCAGCTCATAAAGAAGTCACCCGACCGGTTCGCAGACCGGTTCAGCGGGGGCCTGTTCTCTGTTTTCTCGAGCAAAATGCCAACCGATCGGGTGACTCTCACCCGATCGGTTCATCTGCAGCCGAAGATGGAGAGCTGAAGACACGGGTGTCCAACCGATCGATTCACCCGACTTCTCCAAGATCCAACCGGTCACTCAAGAACTCACCCGACCGGTTCAGGTGATCGGGTGAAAGCTCGCCGTTTTCTGTTATTATTTTGTAACGGATCAACCGATCGGTTGACTTGTCAACCGATCGGTTGATGCGAAAGTCTATATATAGAACCCCTAGGGTTCCAGAAACGGGAGCTGCTGTTTTTTTTACTGTTTTATCTCCTTGTGACGGCTGTAATTGTTACTCTTTTGTAAGTTTTCAGATCTTTCTCAAATTTTAGTATTGTCTTATCTACTCTATTACTTCCGCATTGCAATTGTCCGATTATGATTCCAACGGTTAAATTTCATTTAGATCGCTTTTTCATGGATTTTTGTGAGTAGTTCCCAAATCTGGGATTTTGGTGGAAACCCCTTCGGGGGCTCTTCCCGATGCGTCCATGGGGTTAGGAAATCGATATGTATTAGGATTCTAACGGTTACGTGGGGTGTTTCATTGTCATCGACGGGAAAAAGACCGCCTTTGACCGTTGGGCCAAGGGGGAATAAACTTGGCGGTTGACTCCCTAGCCATAGCTCACGCCCATAGCGTAGACGTCGAGTCCTAGCACGCGGGAGCGGCAGGATGAGACGTTGGGAGTTATTGTTGCGGGCTTAGTGCTCCCGGGATCGATCAGTGTTAATGGACACGGGAGTGCCCACTGATCGAATCCGGGAAGTCCGGTGTATCATCCTGGGCACCGACCGTAATATCGGGCCCATGGGACGCCGGTACCACTTTCAGAGGCAACGTCTCACCATTAGACTCTAATCCCGATCGCTATCCATACCCGTAGGTTGTATCGGCGAGAGTCTCTCGTCGGGTTGGAAACCAAAGTCCCGGGTTTTCTTCCTTGTTGTTAATACCCTCTATTTCCTTTCGTGACAACCATTTACCGATTCGGGCTAGCTCTCCCCTCGGGGTGATTTAGGTCCTACCTGACCCAAGCACAACCTCGCCTCCCTGAGTTCGATATTCCCGCACCCTACACTAACCGTGCACTTGCGGTAAACGACACCGCGCCGCCGTACCGTAAACGGGGCGCCGGTCAAGTTTATGGCGCCGTTGCTGGGGAGGCAACGTGCTTGTTATTCTAGGATCTCTTGAACCCTCGTGTCTAGCTCACATCCCTACCTCGCGATAATTTTCGCACTCTACACTTTTAGATTCCACTTGGATATACTGTGGATAGTAATTGTATATTGCTAATTGACTGGATCGTCGTGCTTCCATCGCAACTTGCGGTTCCCGTTTATGCAACCTGTGCTTTTGACGTGTTTGCCACTTGTGCAGTTCTCTCTCTCTCCTTTCGTATAAGATCCCGGCCCCACGGCAAAGATTTTGCATGCAGTTTCAGGAGACATCTGGGATCACTCTCACCATATCCGCTGTTTGGCGCAGAGCTTAGCAGAATCACTGAATACTTCAAATATACTATCCCTCCTGTCTGCCGCCGTGGAAGGCCAGAGATATCGAGATGCGCAGGAGCACCTTGCCATGGCAACTCCCTTTCCCCACGGAGAAGTGGCGTATACCGACAACCATGGTCTCGAATGTAGTGAAGAAGAGTTAACCGCAGAGTTTTGTCAGGAGAGCCACCCGACCGGGTTTGTAGGCTACGCTGAACAGGAATCAATCTATCCCTTGCAGACTTCTATTGAGCGTCCCCAGTCTTTGGACAATGGAGAAGCTAGAAACGGTTGTGGAGAATCATCAATGACTGAAACCTGTTTTCACCTACAAGCCTTCTTCCCGGATAATTATGATGAGCTCGGAAGAGACCCGGTGCATCCCTCGATCGTTCCCACTATACCCTGCGAAATTTCACCGTGCGGAGCCACGGCCGAGGGTGAGATTCCGGATGCTGGCTTCCGTGAAATCCACGAAGAACTCCTTTCCCTTGAGGATGCTCATCTTGAAAAGTATGCGTCAGGGCCCCAAGAAGTTGAGATGAAAGAATTACCGCCGGGGCTTAAATATGAATATTTGGAAGCAGGCTTGACCCTTCCGGTTATAGTCAACTCTTCACTACCCGAAGACCATCCAAACTTATTGGAGTTCTAAAAAGGTTTAAAGGAGTTTTCGGATATGCAATTGAGGATTTAAAAGGAGTTAGCTTAGGCCTCTGCTCACACAGAATTCTGCTTGAAGATGAGCAAGCCTCCTCGATTGAGCCACAGCGGAGGTTGAATCCCATAATGATGGAAGTTGTGAAGAAAGAGATTGTTAGGCTTCTACAAGCCAGTATTATATACCCTATCTCCGATAGTCGCTGGGTTAGCCCGGTGCACGTTGTACCCAAGAAAGGAGGAATGACTGTGGTTCGCAATGAAAAGAACGAGCTAATACCAACGAGGACTGTCACGGGGTACAGGATGTGCATTGACTATAGAAAGCTGAACAAAGCTACAAGGAAGGATCATTACCCCCTCACCTTTATTGACCAGATGCTCGAGAGGCTGGCGAAGCATAATTATTTCTGTTTCATGGACGGGTATTCAGGATTTCTTCAAATCCCTATTCATAACGATGACCAGGAGAAGACGACTTTCACTTGCCCGTTCGGGACGTACGCCTATAGAAGAATGCCGTTCGGACTCTGTAACGCCCCTGCTACATTCCAAAGACTCATGTCCGCTATCTTCTCCGACTAATCCCAAGACATCATGGAGGTTTTCATGGACGACTTCTCAGTCTACGGAACTAAATTTGACTCGTGCCTCAGTAATCTCATTAAGGTCCTGGAGAGATGTCAGGAAAAGAGACTAGTCCTAAACTAGGAGAAGTGTCACTTCATGGTCCAAGAGGGAGTTGTGCTGGGACACATCATCTCTTCGAGGGGAATCGAGGTTGATAAGGCTAAAGTTGAAGTGATTGAAAGGCTTCCACCACCGCACAATCTTCGAGGAGTCCGTGGTTTCTTAGGACACGCGGGATTTTATCGCCGCTTCATAAAAGACTTCTCGAAGATTTCCAGGCCTCTGACCCAACTCCTCGTGAAGGACACACCTTTCGTCTTCAGCAAGGAGTGTAAAGAGGCCTTCCGCACTTTGAAGCAAGCATTGATTTCCGCACCCATAATACAGCCACCAAACTGGAAACTCCCCTTTGAGCTGATGTGTGACGCTAGTGATTATGCGGTTGGTGCCGTCCTAGGGCAGAGGAAAGATAAAAATCTTCATGTCATATATTATACGAGCAAAACCCTTGATGCCGCAAAAAGAAATTATACTACCACGGAAAAGGAATTGCTCGCGGTGATCTACGCCATGGATAAGTTCCGACAATATCTCGTTGGCGCCAAGGTGATCGTACACATGGATCACGCGGCTCTTAAATACCTATTGAACAAGAAAGAAGCCAAGCCACGACTCATTAGATGGATTCTCCTCCTCCAGGAGTTTGACCTGGAAATCAGAGACAAGAAGGGGGCGGAGAATGTTGTTGCCGATCACCTGTCCAGGATGCCCACTCTCGATTTAAATTCTACACCGATCGATGATTCACTCCCTGACGAGCATCTCTTCTCTGTCTCTTCCTCCTGGACCCCCTGGTACGCCGACATCGCAAATTATCTTGCTTGTGCCATCGTTCCCCACAATGTGAGCTTTCAGCAGAAGAAGAAATTTTTCCATGAGGTCCGCAAATTCTATTGGGATGACCCCCACCTATACAAAACCTGCAATGATGGGGTGATACGAAGATGCATCCCTGAAACTGAGGCGACTTCCATCATTTTCCACTGCCACGGGCAGCAATGTGGAGGGCACACGAGCACCTACAAGACCACCGCAAAAATTCTCCAAAGCGGATTTTACTGGCCTACACTCTTCAAGGACACACATGTTTATGTCCAAGCCTGCGATAGATGCCAAAGAGCTGGGAATATCTCCAAAATAAATGAGATGCCTCAACACTACATCCAGGAGATAGAAATCTTCGATGTATGGGGAGTGGACTTTATGGGACCGTTCCCTTCTTCCTCGGGGAACCAGTATATCTTGGTGGCTGTAGACTACGTGTCGAAATGGGTTGAAGCGGTGGCCAGTCCAACCAACGACTCCAGAGTGGTGGCCAAGTTCTTTAAAAGCAACATCTTCCCGCGGTTCGGTGTGCCTCGTGTCCTGATCAGTGATGGAGGGAGCCACTTTATAGAGAAGAAATTTGAGGCCCTCTTAAAAAATACGGGGTACAACACCGGGTGGGGCGTGCCTACCACCCGCAGACCAGCGGTCAGGCAGAAGTCTCTAACCGGGAGATTAAAAGCATACTAGAAAAGACGGTGGCCAATTCCAGGAAGGACTGGTCAACAAAGCTCCCTGACGCGCTTTGGGCTTACAGGACGGCATTTAAAACTCCTATCGGCATAATGACGTGCGTTTATATTTCATATATTCACGCACGTTTTCTTTTGTGTTTCTCCGTGTTTTTCCGCCGTCTCTTATTCGTTTTCGTGTATTTTCCTGTTTTCTTTCACTTTTCTTTGTTTATCCATGATTGCAGGGGATTGACCACGTAGGGGACGTTTAACGATGATATCCCAAGTCCCCGGAGCAACGGGAGAAGTCACGCGTGATCCAGGGGGTCGAACGCCAAAGAATTCATCTTTCAGCCCCTCACCCGATCGGTTGGTCATCTCCAACCGATCGGGTGATGCACGCGTGCACCAACCGGTCTCTACCGCAGCTCACAAAGAAGTCACCCGACCGGTTCGCAGACCGGTTCAGCGGGGGCTATTCTCTGTTTTCTCGAAGCAAAGCGCCAACCGATCGGGTGACTCTCACCCGATCGGTTCATCTGTAGCTGAAAAAGAAGAGCTGAAGACACGGACGTCGAACCGATCGATTCACCCGACTGCTTCAAGATCCAACCGGTCACTCAAGAACTCACCCGACCGGTTCATGTGATCGGGTGAAAACTCGCCGTTTTCTGATATTAATTTGTAACGGGTCAACCGATCGGTTGACTTTTCAACCGATCGGTTGATGCGACGGCCTATATATAGAACCCCTAGGGTTCCAGAAATGAGAGCTGTTATTTTTTTCTACTGTTTTATTTCCCTGTGACGGCTGTAATTGTTACACTTTTGTAAGTTTTCAGATCTTTCTAAACTTTTAGTATTGTCTTTATTACTCTATTACTTCCGCATTGCAATTGTCCGATTATGATTCCAACGGTTAAATTTCATTTAGATTGCTTTTTCATGAACTTTTGTGAGTAGTTCCCAAATCTGGGATTTTGGTGGAAACCCCTTCGGGGGCTCTTCCCGATGCGTCCATAGGGTTAGGAAATCGATAGGGAGTAGGAATCTAATGGTTACGAGGGGTGTTTCATTGTCATCGGCGGGAAAAAGACCGCCTTTGACCGTCGGGCCAAGGGGGAATAAACTTGGCAGTTGACTCCCTAGCCATAGCTCACACCCTAGCACGCGGGATCGGCAGGATGAGACGTTGGGAGTTAGCGTTGCGGGCTTAGTGCTCCCGGGATCGATCAGTGTTTATGGACACGGGAGTGCCCACTGATCGAATCCGAGAAGTCCGGTGTATCATCCTGGGCACCGACCGGAATATCGGGCCCATGGGACGCCGGTACCACTTTCAGAGGCAACGTCTCACCATTAGACCCTAATCCCGATCGTTATCCATACCCGTAGGCCGCGTCGGCGAGAGTCTCCCGTCGGGTTGGAAACCAAAGTCCCGGGTTTTCTTTCTTGTTGTTTATACCCATTTATTTCCTTTCGTGACAACCATTCACCGATTCGGGCTAGCTCACCCCTCGGGGTGATTTAGGTCCTACCTGACCCAAGCACAACCTCGCCTCCCTGAGTTCGATATTCCCGCACCCTACACTAACCGTGAAACTTGCGGTAAACGACACCGCGCCGCCGCGATCTCTTGCGGGCGCCCGGTCAAGTTTATGGCGCCGTTGCCGGGGAGGCAACGTGCTTGTTATTTTAGGATCTTGTGAACCCTCGTGTCTAGCTCATATCCCTACCTTGCGATAATTTTCGCATTCTCCTTTTTCTTTTTTTTACCTTTCTTATTTTTATTTCTTATTTTATCTGTTTCTTTCCCACTTGTCGCTTCACGGGTGTTTGTTGTTTTTCATGCGCAGGAGTTCAAGGAGTCTTGACGACTTGATTCCCCTCGATCCAAAGATTAACGCCACCCTTAGGCGTTTGGCCGCCGAGAAGCGAAGAAGAGAAGATCCCGAATCCATGGAGGAGAACACCCCACCTCACAAGTCTCTGCTGGAGTACTCGATGCCATCCATCGAGTCGACTTCCGCCATCCGATCTCCAGCTATTGCGGCCCAAAGCTTTGAGCTGAAGCCGTCTCTAGTGACATGGATCCAGCAAGACCAGTTTGCGGGTGCGCCCATGGAGAGCCCGATCGAGCACCTGGACTCCTTCTTGGAGAAGTGTGACACCTTCCGAATTAATGGTGTCACGACAGAGGCTATCCGTCTGAAGCTGTTCCCTTACTCTTTGCGGGACAAAGACAAGCAATGGTTAAGGGGGAAGGACCCCAACACTTTCAACACCTGGGAGAAGCTCTCCAATGCTTTTCTGACGAAGTTCTTTCCTCCGGGGAAGACCATGAAGTTGAGGAGTGAGATCTCCTCCTTCTCCCAGGCCAGCCACGAGTCCTTGCATGAAGCTTGGACGAGATATAAAAAGATGCAAAGAAGATGCCCTCACCATGAGCTTCCGAAGTGGCAGATTATTAATCTGTTCTACAATGGGTTGAGGGATGACCTGAAATCTTCTATGGACGCCGCGGCTGGGGGTTCCTTCATGTCTAGGAGCGAGGAAGATGCCGGGCATATTCTGGAAAATATGGCATCCAACAATGAGCGGTGGTGTGACGAGAGAGCCACACCAAGATCTGGGGGTATACATAGAGTCGAGGACGTCGACAAACTATCAAGCAAGTTTGACTTGCTTTCGACCCAGATCTCCGCACTGATGGTAGGAGCCGGTGGGGCCGGTACACAGCAAATTTCTGCGGTAGAGTCCGAATTCTTTGGGGAATTCGACGGTGGTGACATCTCACCACCGTTGGATCAGGCGAGCGCACTATTTTACAACCCCACGGGGAATGCGCCATATCTGCCAAGGACAAATTCCAACCCGGCCTACTCTCCCAACAACCGGAACCACCCAAATTTCAGTTACCGGCCACCATTTCAGCCCTCGCCGCCTCAGCAGCCGCATCAACAGACATATCAGCCGGCTAGGCCACAACAGAATCAGGTTCAGCAGCAACCATTTCAGCAGCAACCATTTCAGCAACAATCTTACGCCCCCAGAACTCAGCAGCCGTTCCAGCAGCAACAGCAGTATGGCCAACAGAGGGCCGTCTCTCCGGTTGAGTCTCTCTTGACTCAATATATTACCAACCAGGAGAAGATCAACCAAAGGCTGGAAATGGGTCAGCGGACCCTCACGGACCAAGTAACCCAGCTGGGGTTACAAGTGGAGAACCTTGCAAGGTCACAAAACCAATTACCGCCACAACCGGAGGTGAACCCGAGGGGAGCAACACAAACATCGGCACTCGTGCACGAGCACGCAAATGTGTCCGCTATCGTTCTGAGAAGCGGGACACAAATTCCTACTAGAGTGCCCCCTAGCAACCCGGAAGCACCATTGGTCGTTGAGAGGCCGATTGAAAAATCAAATGACGCCGGTGCTTCGTCATCAAATCCCATGACTCCGGAGGGAGTGTCTGAAGAAGAGAAGAAGAAGGAGGAGGAGAGCCCGAAAGTGTATAAACCCGTTGTGCCATTTTCACAACGGTTGGCTCAGGCAAAAATTGATGAAAAATATGGGAAGTTCTTCGCCATGGTCAAGGACCTAAGCCTGCAAATCCCCTTCTTAGAGGCAATCGAAACAATCCCCTCCTATGCAAAATTCTTGAAAGATTTGGTGACCAGAGGGTCAAGAAAAGAGAAAGTGGTGCTGACGGCGGAATGTAGCGCTCTTATTCAGAGGGCAAACCCGCCGAAACTCAAGGACCCGGGGAGCTTCTCTATTCCTTGCAAAATCGGGGCTGTGAAGATTAATCGTGCACCCGTCGATCTAGGAGCGAGTGTTAGCTTGATGCCCTTGACGATGTACAGAAGAGTAGGAATGGGTGATTTGGAGCCCACCGGTATGACCCTACAACTAGCTGACCGGTCGGTCAAATATCCGGTGGGAGTTTTGGATGATCTCCCCGTGAATGTGAGAGGGGTGCATGTGCCCGTGGACTTTGTAGTCATGGACATGCCCGAAGACGCACACACCCCCATTATCCTGGGATGGCCCTTCATGGCCACTGCTGGCGTTCTAATAGATGTGAAGAACGGAAAACTCTCTTTGAACGTCGGCGGAGAGAAAGTTGAGTTCGATCTGGGATTATCCATGAAGCACCCCGATCCACCTGATGACCCTCGGTGCAATCTGCTCGAAGTAGAAGAGGAAAAAGCTGCAGAGGAGAGCTCCTGGGAGATTCTCCTGAGAAAACCCCCCGATGACTTAGGGGATTCTGAAGATGGAGACGGCCCCAAGTACAAGGAAGCTGCTGGAAAACCGAGTGCAGCAAGAACGACCCCTCCCGGGTTCGCCAAAGCCCCTCCTATGGGGAGAACGGGGAAGGAGCCCACGGACCTCACTAAAGACGAGGTCCGAATCCTGAAGAAGATGGCGGGAAGCGCCAACACCAAGGAAAAGCCCCCGGACCCCAAGAACAAGGGGAGGGTAGTCGAGCAAGTATTTTTCCAGCCGCTGACTACTCCGAGTGCCTCCAGCTCCAACGAGAAAGAGATGCCGAAATTTGGGCATCACCCGTATCAGCCACCATGAGCATCTCTTGCGGGCGTCGAGCCAACGACGTTAAACAAGTGCGCTTCATGGGAGGCAACCCATGTTCTAAACTTTTTCCCACTTTTAGCGTTATTTTTTACTTTATTTTATCTATTTTTATAAATAAAATCAGCCGCGAGAACATCCGTTCGGGGAATTGAGCAAATTTCTTGGTTTTTGTCGGAAACAAGCCCCAACCGATCGGGTGATAACTCACCCGATCGGTTGGGATGTATCAGATACATGCCGAGATCTGTCCCCGAATGAACCGATCGGTTGAGTAATGAAGAGACCGGGTGGAAGACCGGGTGAGCTGGGGAGAACTCTCGGAAATTTTTGGGGAAATATCAACCGATCGGTTGAGTTCATGCACGATCGGTTGAAGTGACCGGGTGAGCAGCCCTAAGTTCTCGGGAAAATGTGTGGAGCGGCCAACCGATCGGTTGACAACTCAACCGACCGGTTCGCCTGTAGAATTTCTTCGGCAAGATTTTCGACCTAACCGTCAACCGACCGGGTGACAAGTCACCCGATCGGTTCGACTTAAAACCCTATAAATACCCCCCGACACCCGCTCGTTTCCGCCCTCGCCTGATCGCAAATCTCGCCGTCGTTTCGTCTTCCCCTCTTCTCCAACAACCGATCCCCACTCCCCCACGTCCCCTACTCCTCCATTACTCTCTCTCTCCACCTCCTACATCAATTCCTCCATCACCTTCACCCTCTCTCTCCTCCCATTCCGCATTTTTGACCTAATTTTCCCCCAAACCACACCCATCCGAAAATTCTTGCCGAAGGAGAACGCCGCGGCTCCACGCTACTCTCGCTGAACAGAGTGGGGACATCTACGAGCAAGCTCCGCCATTCCGCTTGGGTAAACTCGCTCCTAAGCTTATATTTATATAATTGCCCTATTTATTGTGCTTGCTCGTTTGCTTGTGTTAGTGTGCATCAACTGTTTTTGCACTAATTCTTGCTCGTACACACACACATGGCTAAAGATAAGGATAAGGGGAAGGGAATTATGCGGGAAGAGGAGCCGTCTCGAAAGAGAAGAAAACAAACACGCCCCCCTTCCCGTACACGAGCACTTACACTTGGCCCTCCTCCGCCTGTTGTCCCCCCTGTGGACCCAATATTGGGCCCGCACGGGTATATTTTTCGGAACCAGGAGCACAAAGATTTTTACCGAAGGCTTGATGCTCGAGGGCATCTATCCACTAAGTTCCCGCACGCACGTACACTTGTCGATCTCGGTGTCTTCACCGAGGTCGAATCTCTTTTCGCTAACTTAGGATGGTTGGCCTTTCTTAACGCTCATGCAGTATCCTACCCAGCACTCACACTCGAATTCCTCTCCACACTTACTTGGGAGTCCGGGTCGATCATTAAATTCAGGGTGCGTAACCGTAGTGTCACCACGAATCTGAACACGATTAATGACATATTTGGTTTCCCCAATCTCGGGGATGATTCCATCCGACACTACGGGTACACGCCCGAGTTTGATGTCGATCAATTCTGGTTCCGCCTCAATTTGATCCGTGATTACCCCCGAGGAAGGGCCAAGGCCTCCTCCATCATTCATCCCGTGTTTCGTTTAGCCCACAGGATCATTTCATCTGCATTCTTTCCTAGGGACGAGTCTGGTACTGTGACTATCCCTGACCTTTTTATCCTTTGGGCCATGACTTTTCCTTATGTCCGGGATGATGATGGAGTCAGCTTCAGGGCCCCTACCGTCCCCATCCATGGCAGCGATTGGCTTGTTTACAAGCTACTCGAGATCAGTCGGGCCGGTAAGGGGAAGTTTTGTTGTGGGGGCATCATCACGATCATCTGTGCTCACGCCCAATTCAATATCACCATCCCCAATAATCTTCCTGCTGCCGCAGGACCCTCACATCTTGATATTGATGTCCTGCGGCACATCCACATGATTAAGCCCCACTCGGATGGCCGCTTCATATTTCATTATGGCCACCCCCAGCCCGTTACACCATTCTGCCCAACCCCGCTCGCATGACCCTTGCCCTCGTGGGAGATTGGACTTTTCCTCCTGATTCCGACTTCTTAGCTGGGTTGAATCTTCCTTTCTTTCCCACAGACGCCCGCAGATCACCGTCCCCTACCGCCCACTTAGGCGAGCAGGATATCCCTGTGTCTGGGGGAGATTTAGGGGCTGTCCCGAGTCGTCCTGTTTCTGCTCCGGGACCGATCACGTCTGAGCACCTCTTTGCGGCCATTTCTGGCCTTGTCTCCTGTGCCAGCATGACCACTGCCACCGGCACCTCTTCGACCTTACCTGGCGGCACCACCTCTGCCTCACGTCAGTTTACATCTTTTGGTCGCCGTCAGGTATCTGCCCGTCTGGGACTTGAGAGGGAGGTCGCTGCCCTTCGTGAGCTCGCCATGTCCTCTGCTTCCTCGGACCCATCGCCATTCTCCTTTATTACTCACCCACGTTTCCTCGCACTTGAGTGGAACGTGGCCGCCATTCTCCGCCTTCTTACTCATATCCACGGACCACCCCCACCTTCACCACCCCCACCTTCACCACCCCGGCGATCTTCTCCTCCACCCACCCACACTTCCCCACATCCATCCCCCCCTCACCACATTCTTCTCCTCCATCTTCACATCCCATCCCGGCATCCACTTCACCCCTCCCGACCACTTCCACCGCACTCACGCTACCTCCATCCTCCTCCGTCACTCCATACGTGCGCCGGAGGAAATTACCGGTACGCTCCAGATCCCTCCCACCACCTCCCACTACCGTCACCACCACATCTACTTCCTCCATTTCTATTCCTCTCACCACCGCCTTGATCGCCTTCCTACCACCACCACCCACCACCACCGACACTCCTCCCATTGTTCACACCACCCCTGCCCCTATACCTTCACCTCATTCCCCACTTCTCAGCACACCCCCAGCCTCCCCCGACCACCCATCCCCACCCTCTTCCGAGGAGGACGAGGACTCACCTTCTGCTGCTTTCTGATTTCCCCTCTTTTGTTTTTGACTCCCCCCTTGCATATCTCTGCACTTCCTCGATCACATCATTTCGCTAGCACTTTATGGTCTAGCTTGGGGGACGTCTGTTTTGGTGTGCTGTTTCGTTTTGTTTGTTTTTCTCATTTTTGTGTGTGTGCTTGTTTTTCACTTTTTGAGTGTCGTGTCATGTGATTTTATTTTTATTTTCGTATTGTTTGATTTTGATTTTGATCTTTCTTTCTTTTTCAGTTTCATCTATGTGTTTTCCTCGTTTTCATTTCTTTTTGTGTCTGTGCGTATTTCCCCCCATTTTCATTGCCCTCACGTACTCACTCATATTGCATTGAGGGCAATGCAAACTTCAGCTTGGGGGAGTCGCACTGTGTGCGTCATTTGAGTCCTTTTCGTTTATTTGAGTCGTTTTTCTCCGTGTTTTTCTTTTCTTCTCTTTTCTTCTTTTCTAGCTCTTTCTCCTGGAGATGAATCCTTTGATGAATCGCCACAAAGTCACACACACACCTAGCACTGCACCGATAATCACACTCACTAACCCTAGGATTTCGAGTCCTCTTGCATTTCACGCATCGTGGGTCCACTTAGCTTTTTGTGAGTCGTGTGTCGTGACTAGCATTTTGTGTGCTTCTGCTTTGTGATTCATTTTATATACCTGTCCAGGAATGACTCCTAGATTATCATGCTCTGATTTGAATATGCGGTATTTGTTTCCACTATAAGCATTCTATATTTATATCGTATACTTCAATTCGCATGCGTCGGGATTCCACAACTAAGGACTAGGATAGCCCATTTAGCCTAAGCTCTATTTAGCGAGAATAGTCTCCTTTGCCCGAGTGTTTAGATTTCGACTTCTTTTTTGTTTTACTTGGTGCAAATCCCCTCGTCGTGTACCGTTCTCCCATTTGGGAGAGTACACATGTGTATAGCCAAAAATCCAAAAATCCAAAAAAAAAGAGAAAAGAAAAGAAAAACCCAAAAAGAAAAGAAAAAGATTGTATAGCCAAAAAGCCAAAAAAATATGCAAATACCCAAAACCCAAAAAAAATTCCCGTGTGAATATTTTCCTACTTGCCGAGAATAAAGGGAAGGCGAGAATTTGCACCGAGTGTTTTTCTCCACATCATCTCAACCCCCGTCGTTATCGAAAATACTTGGCTTAGGAACTATTTAGCTAGTATCTAAGCTATAGTGGCGTGATTTCCTTAACCCTAGTTGTGGAGTCCCCGATGCATGATACGCTTCTATTCCCGCTCTTCTCATGCATGCTTGAGCTTATATTCGCCGCTTAATTCAATTCGGACCAATATTTTGGGTCATTTCTTGGATTTGTGTATATCGAGCCTCATAGCACATCGTAGAAAGCGTCACCATTTGCTAGCACACGACCACGCTCACTCGGGCTTCACTGCGTGGACCCACGACACTTATTTGGACTCGATATCCTAGGTTTAGTGGTGTGATTTGGCGTTTGCTTGCTTGGTGTGTCGTTTTTGATTTTGGTGGCTCTGATCGACGATCTAGGGCTTAGAGTTTTCTTTTTCTTTCTTCCTCTCTATTTTTCCCTTCCGAGCTCCTACTCTCGCTCGTCTTCCTCGAGGACGAGGAAGAGTTCAGCTTGGGGGATTTTGACGTGCGTTTATATTTCATATATTCACGCACGTTTTCTTTTGTGTTTCTCCGTGTTTTTCTGCCGTCTCTTATTCGTTTTCGTGTATTTTCCCGTTTTCTTTCACTTTTCTTTGTTTATCCATGATTGCAGGGGATTGACCACGTAGGGGACTTTTAACGATGATATCCCAAGTCCCCGGAGCAACGGGAGAAGTCACGCGTGATCCAGGGGGTCGAACGCCAAAGAATTCATCTTTCAGCCCCTCACCCGATCGGTTGGTCATCTCCAACCGATCGGGTGATGCACGCGTGCACCAACCGGTCTCTACCGCAGCTCACAAAGAAGTCACCCGACCGGTTCGCAGATCGGTTCAGCGGGGGCTATTCTCTGTTTTCTCGAAGCAAAGAGCCAACCGATCGGGTGACTCTCACCCGATCGGTTCATCTGTAGCTGAAAAAGAAGAGCTGAAGACACGGACGTCGAACCGATCGATTCACCCGACTGCTTCAAGATCCAACCGGTCACTCAAGAACTCACCCGACCGGTTCATGTGATCGGGTGAAAACTCGCCGTTTTCTGATATTAATTTGTAACGGGTCAACCGATCGGTTGACTTTTCAACCGATCGGTTGATGCGACGGCCTATATATAGAACCCATAGGGTTCCAGAAACGAGAGCTGTTATTTTTTTCTACTGTTTTATTTCCCTGTGACGGCTGTAATTGTTACTCTTTTGTAAGTTTTCAGATCTTTCTAAAATTTTAGTATTGTCTTTATTACTCTATTACTTCCGCATTGCAATTGTCCGATTATGATTCCAACGGTTAAATTTCATTTAGATTGCTTTTTCATGAACTTTTGTGAGTAGTTCCCAAATCTGGGATTTTGGTGGAAACCCCTTCGGGGGCTCTTCCCGATGCGTCCATAGGGTTAGGAAATTGATAGGGAGTAGGAATCTAACGGTTACGCGGGGTGTTTCATTGTCATCGGCGGGAAAAAGACCGCCTTTGACCGTCGGGCCAAGTGGGAATAAACTTGGCGGTTGACTCCCTAGCCATAGCTCACACCCTTAGCGTAGACGTCGAATCCTAGCACGCGGGAGCGGCAGGATGAGACGTTGGGAGTTATCGTTGCGGGCTTAGTGCTCCCGGGATCGATCAGTGTTTATGGACACGGGAGTGCCCACTGATCGAATCCGGGAAGTCCGGTGTATCATCCTGGGCACAGACCAGAATATCGGGCCCATGGGACGCTGGTACCACTTTCAGAGGCAACGTCTCACCATTAGACCCTAATCCCGATCATTATCCATACCCGTAGGCCGCGTCGGTGAGAGTCTCCCGTCGGGTTGGAAACCAAAGTCCCGGGTTTTCTTTCTTGTTGTTTATACCCATTTATTTCCTTTCGTGACAACCATTCACCGATTCGGGCTAGCTCGCCCCTCGGGGTGATTTAGGTCCTACCTGACCCAAGCACAACCTCGCCTCCCTGAGTTTGATATTCCCGCACCCTACACTAACCGTGAAACTTGCGGTAAACGACACCGCGCCGCCGCGATCTCTTGCGGGCGCCCGGTCACACAACTCCCTACCGGCTCGTCTATGGGAAAGCTTGCCATCTTCCTGTGGAATTGGAACTTAAGGCATATTGGGCAGTTAAGAATCTGAACTTCGACACCAAGAAGGTAGGAGTGCACCGGCAGCTACAACTCAACGAACTCGACGAAATCCGGCTCAATGCCTATGAGAACGCCAAGATCTACAAGGAGAAGCTGAAGCGGTGGCACGATAAGCGAATCTTAAAGAGGGAATTCAAAGAAGGGGACTTAGTTCTCCTGTTCAACTCAAGGCTGAAGCTCTTTCCTGAGAAACTCAAGTCAAGATGGTCGGGACCGTTCCGCGTCACCAAGGTTTTCCCGCATGGGGCTATCGAGATAATCGGAAGGGATGAGCCGTTTAAAGTAAACAGGCAGCGTCTGAAACACTATGCAGTAGGAGAACTAGAATTCTCTCCGGTCGGATCCCCCACGAGCGACAACTCTTCCTCTAACCCTCCGGATCCTAATTGACCACCGCTGCTGGCGTCGAGCCAATGACGTTAAACAAGTGCGCTTCATGGGAGGCAACCCATGTTCTAAACTTATGCTTCATTTTGTAGGATTTTTTTTTCAACTTTATTTTTCTCTATTTTTATAAATAAATCCAGCCGAGACAACTTCTGTGAAGGAACTCAGGCATTTCTTGGGTTTTGCAGAAAAACAAGGCCTCAACCGATCGGGTGGGTATTCACCCGATCGGTTGGGATGTATCAGATACAAGCCGAGAACTGTCCCCGAATGAATCGATCGGTTGAAGAATGAAGAGACCGGGTGACAGACCGGGTGAGCTGGGGAGAACTCTTGGAAATTTTTGGGGAATATCAACCGATCGGTTGAGTTCTAGCGCGATCGGTTGACGTGACCGGGTGAGCAGCCCTAGGTTCTCGGAAAAATTTGGGAGGCGGCCAACCGATCGGTTGACAAGTCAACCGACCGGTTCGCCTGTAGCTGTTGTCCGACAAGAACTTTCGAAATTTGGCTACCCGATCGGGTGAGAATCCACCCGATCGGTTCAGTTTCGCCCCTATAAATAACCCTAACGCACGACGACCGCCACCCGACCCCAGAAAATCCCCTTCACGTGATTTCACACCCTCCAGCTGTAGAATCGACTTCCTCGACCCTACATACTGTCCTTAAACCCTCATCCCCACTCACTCCCATACTTCCCCACCTCCGCCACCTCGCCATCGTCGACATTCCATCATCAAAAACCCCAAACCCTAACCCTAGCCCCAGAATTTTCAAAATTCTGTTCTTGTCGGATCAGCGAGCGGCGGCTTCCCGGATTGTTTCCTCCTACTACGCGAGACCCCGGGCGCTTGATCTTGCTACATCGATGGGTAACATTCTTCCACTCTGCACATCTTCTACTTTATCTGTAATATCCTAAATTGGTGTTGTATCTGCTTCACTTGCCCTATATTCATCTTAGGCTCGCTCTCGCTTTCATTTTCGCCGTTAGCCGCGCCACTTCTGGTTCCATCTGTTGTAGTGGGATGATCACTCTTATTGTCAGCTGTGTTCTGAGGGTACCTCCCGACCTCCCTATTTTGCCTGGACGTAGCCGTATTGGTCGCGATTACTTGATCGATATCAATATGCTCACTCACTTCGGTGAAGACCGTGCTGTCTACCTCTACAGCCCCGCCTGCGAACCTTTCGCGATCCTGCCACCTTTGGCCCCTTTGCGGGTACCCTATACCCCGTCTCGCCTGCCATGGGAGTTTTACCCCGATCCTTGGTATTCTCCATTAGTGCATCTTGCACCCTTGGATCCTCCCGATTGGCACCCAACTGTCGGCCCACCTGGTACGATCTTCTTCCACCACAGCCCCCCGGTGCACATCGATCCTCCCGTGCTCCAGCCTGTCGCCCCTCCTTCACCCCTAGGCACACCCTCCTCTTCCTCTGAGGATTCTTTCATTCACTATTCCCCTCCCTCCTCCCCCTCCCCCTACCATTCCAGTACCATCGAATCCGATTGACCCCCCCTTGCATATCTCTACATTTCATTGATCACATCATTTCGCTAGCACTGTCTGGTCTAGCTTGGGGGACGTTTATTTTGGTGTGCTGTCGTGTTCTGTTTGCTTTTCTCATTTTTGTGTGTGTGTGCTTTTTTTTCATTTTTTGAGTGTCGTGTCGTGTCGTGTGTTTTTATTTTTATTTCCGTATTGTTTGATTTTGATTTTGATCTTTCTTTCTTTTTCAGTTTCATCTATGTGTTTTCCTCGTTTTCATTTCTTTTTGTGTCAGTGCGTATCCCCCCCCCATTTTCATTGCCCTCCCGTACTCACTCATATTGCATTGAGGGCAATGCAAACTTCAGCTTGGGGGAGTCGCACTGTGTGCGTCGTTTGAGTCCTTCTTTTTCGTTTTTTGTGTCGTTTTCATCGTGTTTTTATTTTTTTTTCTTTTCTTCTTTTTAGCTCTTTCTCCTAGAGATGAATCCTATGATGAATCACCACAAAGTCACACACACCTAGCATTGCACTGATAATCACACTCACTAACCCTATGATTTCGAGTCCTCTTGCATTTCACGCATCGTGGGTCCACTTAGCTTTTTGTGAGTCGTGTGTCGTGACTAGCATTTGGTGAGCTTCTGCTTTGTGATGTTACTTTATATAAATGTCCAGGAATGACCTCTAGATTATCATGCTTCGATTTGAATATGCGGTATTTGTTTCTACTATATGCATGCTATATTTATATCGTATATTTCAATTCGCATGCGTCGGGATTCCACAACTAAGGACTAGGATAACCCATTTAGCCTATGCTCTATTTAGCGAGAATAGTTTCCTTTGTGCGAGTGTTTAGATTTCGACTTCTTTTTTGTTTTACTTGGTGCAAATCCCCTCGTCGTGTACCGTTCTCCCACTTGGGAGAGTACACATGTGTATAGCCAAAAACCCAAAAATCCAAAAAAAAGGAGAAAAGAAAAGAAAAACCCAAAAAGAAAAAAAAAGAAAAATTGTGTATAGCCCAAAATCCAAAAAAAATACAAATGCCCAAAACCCAAAAAAATTTCCGTGTGAATATTTTTTTTCCTACTTGCCGAGAATAAAGGGAAGGCGAGAATTTGCACCGAGTGTTCTACTCCACATCATCTCGACCCCTATCGTTATCGAAAACACTTGGCTTAGGAACTTTTTAGCTAGTATCTAGGCTATAGTGGCGTGATTTCCTTGACCCTAGTTGTGGAGTCCCCGATGCATGATACGCTTCTATTCTTACTCTTCTCATGCATGCTTTAACTTATATTCGCCGCTTAATTCAATTCGGATCAATATTTGGGTCATATCTTGGATTTGTGTATATCGAGCCTCATAGCTCATTGTAGAATGTGACACCATTTGCTAGCACACGACCACGCTCACTCGCGCTTCACCGCGTGGACCCACGACACTTATTTGGGCTCGTTTTCCTAGGTTTAGTGGTGTGATTTGGCGTTTGCTTGCTTGGTGTGTCGTTTTTGATTTTGGTGGCTCTGATCGACGATCTAGGATTTAGAGTTTTCTTTTTCTTTCTTCCTCTCTATTTTTCCCTTCCGAGCTCCTACTCTCACTCGACTTCCTCGAGGACGAGGAAGAGTTCAGCTTGGGGGATTTTGACGTGCGTTTATATTTCATATATTCACGCACGTTTTCTTTTGTGTTTCTCCGTGTTTTTCTGCCGTCTTTTATTCGTTTTCGTGTATTTTCTCGTTTTCTTTCACTTTTCTTTGTTTATCCATGATTGCAGGGGATTGACTACGTAGGGGACGTTTAACAATGATATCCCAAGTCCCCGGAGCAACGGGAGAAGTCACGCGTGATCCAGGGGGTCAAACGTCGAAGAATTCATCTTTCATCCCCTCACCCAGTCGGTTGGTCATCTCCAACCGATCGGGTGATGCACGCGTGCACCACCCGGTCTCTGTCGCAGCTCATAAAGAAGTCACCCGACCGGTTCGCAGACCGGTTCAGCGGGGGCCTGTTCTCTGTTTTCTCGAGCAAAATGCCAACCGATCGGGTGACTCTCATCCAATCCGTTCATCTGTAGCCGAAGATGGAGAGCTGAAGACACGGGCGTCCAACCGATCGATTCACCCGACTGCTCCAAGATCCAACCGGTCACTCAAGAACTCACCCGACCGGTTCATGTGATCGGGTGAAAGCTCGCCGTTTTCTGTTATTATTTTGTAACGGATCAACCGATCGGTTGACCTGTCAACCGATCGGTTGATGCGAAAGTCTATATATAGAACCCCTAGGGTTCCAGAAACGGGAGCTGCTATTTTTTTACTGTTTTATCTCCTTGTGACGGCTGTAATTGTTACTCTTTTGTAAGTTTTCAGATCTTTCTCAAATTTTAGTATTGTCTTATCTACTCTATTACTTCCACATTGCAATTGTCCGATTATGATTCCAACGGTTAAATTTCATTTAGATCGCTTTTTCATGGATTTTTGTGAGTAGTTCCCAAATCTGGGATTTTGGTGGAAACCCCTTCGTGGGCTCTTCCCGATGCGTCCATGGGGTTAGAAAATCGATAGGGATTAGGATTCTAACGGTTACGCGGGGTGTTTCATTGTCATCGGCGGGAAAACGACCGCCTTTGACCGTTGGGCCAAGGGGGAATAAACTTGGCGGTTGACTCCCTAGCCATAGCTCACGCCTATAGCGTAGATGTCGAGTCCTAGCACGCAGGAGCAGCAGGATGAGACGTTGGGAGTTATCGTTGCGGGCTTAGTGCTCCCGGGATCAATCAGTGTTAATGGACACGGGAGTGCCCACTGATCGAATCCGGGAAGTCTGGTGTATCATCCTGGGCACCGACCGGAATATCGGGCCCATAGGACACCGGTACCACTTTCAGAGGCAACGTTTCACCATTAGACTCTAATCCCGATCGCTATACATACCCGTAGGTCGTATCGGCGAGAGTCTCTCGTCGGGTTGGAAACCAAAGTCCCGGGTTTTCTTCCTTGTTGTTAATACCCTCTATTTCCTTTCGTGACAACCATTTACCGATTCGGGCTAGCTCGCCCCTCGGGGTGATTTAGGTCCTACCTGACCCAAGCACAACATCGCCTCCCTGAGTTCGATATTCCCGCACCCTACACTAACCGTGCACTTGCAGTAAACGACACCGCGCCGCCGTACCGTAAACGGGGCGCCGGTCAGCTTCGTCTGAGTGCCACTCGGGCGGACGGGATACGTCACTCGGCCGAGGCGGCTTCTGATGCTCGGCCGAGTGCACACTTGGAGCGTGTCCGATCTGGCCGGTCGAGCGGGGTCTCGCTGGTCGGCCGAGTGACTCCTTCACTCGACCGAGTGAGACACTGGAGATGCCCATTCTGAGTGTTTTTGCCTCCTCGTCGCTCCTACGACGTTCTTTCTTCTTCTGCTCCTCTCCAATCTCAAAATACTCCTCAGGGAAGTCTTCGGTGACACTCCGGAGTAGGTGTATCTCGGAATCACTCCAAATCGCTCCAAATCTCCTGAAATAAGACAAAAACAACAAATCGTGAAAAGTATCGCAATATTATCGATAAATCGTGAAAAACGTGATTTGAGCGATCTAAATGGCATGCAAACATGCGGAAAAAAGGTGTAAAATATGGAGTGATCAGTACAGCACCCCCTCAGGTAGAACTAAAACCCCTTCATGCGAAGTTTAAATATGCTTTTTAGGGGAGAACTCTACCTACCCTGTCATCGTTAGTGCCTCCTTGATCGAGCCACAATTAGAAAGCCTTCTCAAAACCCTCAGAGCACATAGGAAGGTGATAGGGTATAACATTGCTGACCTAAAAGGCATTGGAGACACCATATGCACCCATAGAATCCACCTCGAGGATAAGGAAGCTGCTTCCATTGAGCTTCAAAGGCGACTGGATCCTAACATGAAAGAAGTAGTAAAAATGAGGTGATAAAACTACTAGAAGATGATATTATCTACCCCATTTTCGATAGTAGATGGGTTATCCCCGTTCAGGTTGTGCCCAAGAAGGGGTGCATGACCGTTCTGAGGAACGATAAAGATGAATTGATATCTAGTAGAACTGTCACTGGTTGGTGCATGTGCATTGAATATAGAAAACTCAATAACGCCACCAGAAAAGACCACTTCCCCCGCCTATTTATCGATCAAATGCTTGAGCGACTTGCCAAGCATAAATATTTTTGTTACCTTGATGGGTATTCCGGATTCTTCCAAATCCCATTGCATCTTGAGGACCAAGAAAAAACTATTTTACATGTCCCTACGGCACCTTCACATGCCGAAGAATGCCATTTGGATTATGTAATGCACCCGCAACATTCCAAAGGAGCATGACGTCCATTTTCTCGGACTTCATTGAAAGTATAATGGATGTTGTTATGGATGACTTTTCCGTTTATGGTACCGACTTTGATGCTTGTTTAGCAAATTTATCTAAAGTCTTAGAACGATGTCAAGATAATAATTTGACTTTAAATTGGAAAAAGTGCCATTTCATGGTAACTGAGGGAGTAGTTCTTGGCCATGTCATCTCCTCTAAGGGGATCGAAGTTGGCAAGGCCAAGGTTGAGGTCATCAAAGACTTGTCGCCTCCTACTAATCTTAAGGGTATCCGTGGTTTTCTAGGCCATGCATGATTTTACCATCGCTTTATAAAGGATTTCTCTAGCATTGCTCGCCCTCTTGCGGAGCTCCTTATGAAGGATGCTCCTTATGTATTTTCTGACGCTTGCTAGCTAGCTTTTAACAGGTCGAAAGAAGCTCTCATTTCTGTGCCTATCATACAACCGCTAGATTGGAACCTACCTTTTGAGTTGATGTGTGGTGCTAGTGATCAAGCAGTTGGAGTTTTTTTAGGCCAAAGGAAAGAGGGAAAGCTTCACGCAATATACTATGCTAGTAAGACCTTGGATGATGCTCAGAAAAAGTACACCACCACAAAGAAGGAATTACTAGCTGTCGTGTATTCCATTGAAAAGTTCAGATCTTACCATCTGGGATCCAAGGTAATAATCCACACGGATCATGCAGCGCTGAAATACTTGTTAAGCCAGAAGGATGCAAAGCCGCGCTTAATACGATGGATTCATCTCATCCAAGAATTTGACATAGAGATCAAGGACAAGAAAGGGGTCGAAAATGTAGTGGCAGACGATTTAGCGTGGCTGATTCATAGGCATGGAGATGACAGCTTGCCGATTGATGATTCTTTCACCGACAAGCAATTATTCATGGCATCCTCCTCTGAAGCACCTTGGTACGCCGACATAGTCAACTATTTGGTGAGCGGCATAATCCCTCATGTGATGGCAACTTATCATAGGAGGAATTTCTTACATGATGCCAGAAACTACTTTTGGGATGATCCGTACTTATTCAAAACATGCGTCGATGGGATCATCAGAAGATGCATTCCGAAAGAGGAAGCCACTTCCATTATGTCACATTGCCATGACCAACCTTGCGGGAGACATGCAGCAGTCACTAAAACCACTGCAAAAATTTTCCAAAGTGGCTTCTAGTGGCCCACCATCTTCAGAGATGCAAACGAATACTTTAGATCATGCGACATGTGCCAAAGAACGGGAAATATCACGAAGAAAAATGAAATGCCCATACAAGGCATTTTGGAGATAGAATTGTTCGACTGCTAGGGTGTTGATTTCATGGGACCCTTCCCAACAAGTAACGGCAACAAGTACATCCTAGTTGCAATTGATTACGTCTCAAAGTGGGTGGAAGCCATATCCACCCCAACAAATGACGCAAGGGTAGTGGCCAAGTTATTCAAGCATATGATTTTTCCCCAGTTTGGAGTCCCAAGAACGGTTATAACCGATGGGGGGAGTCACTCGAAAAGAAGTTTGAGACAATGCTTAAGAAATATGGAATGCTTCACAAGGTCGGTCTTACATATCATCACCAAACGATTGGCCAAGTTGAAATCTCCAATAGAGAGATCAAGAACATCCTAGAGAAGACGGTGAGTGCATCAAGGAAGGATTGGTCCCAAAAGTTGAGTGACGCTCTTTGGGCGTACCAACCTGCTTTCAAGACCAGTATCGAAACAACCCCTTACAGTTTAGTATACATGAAAGCATGTCACCAATCGGTGGAATTGGAACATAGAGCATACTGTGTGATAAAGAAGTTGAACTTTAATTACAAGAGCACCACCACCCGACGATTCTTGAGTGTCAACGAGCTTGATGAAATCCGGTGACACGCCTATGAGAACGTAAGGATGTACAAGGAAAACACCAAGGTCTATCATGATAAGAATATCACTGTGAGGCGCTACAAAGTAGGTGACCAAGTACTCCTCTACAACTCATGACTACGACTCTTCCACGGGAAGCTAAAATCAAGGTGGTCCAGCCGCTACAAGATAATAAGTATGTCCCCGGGTGGTGCCATAGAACTTGAGGGGAAGAACAACAAATTCAAGGTGAATGGCCAACGAATAAAGCCATACATAGAGGAATAACTGATTGGAAAAGAGGAACCCTACTTTCTCGAGGAATGCACCACCATTGACTGAATAATCTTGAGGGAGTCGAGCTTACGACTTAAAATAAGCGCTTATCGGGAGTCAAGCCGATTTTCTTTCCCTTAGTTTTTGTTTTTATTTTTTGTTTTTCTTTTCCTATTCAAAAACAAAATAAATACGTTTTTAATTCTATAAAATACAAAACCATAAAAAACTGATGAGTACTTCATTCTACAGGTTGAACAACGAGGAGAGCGCACTAAATGACGAAATGAAGGAGAAGGAACCAAGGGAAGAACACAATAGAGCAATACAAGCTTGGGGGAAGAGTTCCAGGTGACTCGACCGAGTAGGTACCCTACATGGTCAAGCTGCAGTAACCTGGAAGAACAATGAAAAAGTCGCTCTGGAAATTAATTGTGATTCGACTGAGTAGCACCCTAATCGGTTGAGCTACAGACAAAGACCAAAAACATCGAAAAAGAGCACTCTGTTTCTAATTCGACTTGATCGAGTAGCTACTCTACTCGGTCGAGCTACAGGAGGAATCCAAAAGTGCTAAAAGGGTGCTCTGGAAAGCTTAATGGACTCGACCGAATGGCTATCCTACTCGACCGAGCTGCAGGGAGAGCAAAAGAGAGCTGAAAACAACAATATGTTTCAATTCAACTCGATCGAGCTGAGTAAGCAGCTTGATCGAGTACTGGAGCACAATTTCTGGGCTTAATATTCAAATTTTTATATCTTTTATTACTTGATCGAGTAAATATCGCTTCTCAACCCGAGCAGTGACTTACAGCTGATAGGGGTCCACATTTAACCAAGCTCGACTCGGTTCATTTAAATATGATTCCTACTTGGGGTAAAACATAATCCTAATCGAAATCACCCCAAATCATCCTGAGCACCCTTACCTAGCCCTGATCATACTCGACCCGACTCCACCGTCATCGCCACGTGCTCCACTCGAGCGCCGTCGCCCGCCGTCGCTCGGTCCACCTCTCCCCTATCTCTCACTTTCTCTCTCTCTCTCCTCATATCCCTCTCTCCATCCCCCTCTATCTCTCTTCACCCCTCCGCCGTCCTAACTCCGGCAACTTGCTGGAGCAGCGTCGTCGGCACCACTTAGCACCGACGACGCATCCCCCTCCCCTTCCTCCTCCTCTTTCTCCTATCTCCCCCTCCCTACTCATCTCTCTCCCTCTTTCTTTCCCCAAAACCCCACAGCCTCCATTGCTTCGGTGACTCGTCGGAGCTGTGCCATGCACGTGCCGCCCGAGCACACATCGTGCTCGGGCCGAGCAGCCCACACCTTCCCCACATCTCCCCCTCCATCTCCCTACCTCTTTTTATCATCCCCAATTCCGAATAACCAACCTTAATTTTTCCTATTTTTGAACCCCAAACCCGATTAATTTTTGACATTACCTAATACTATTTTCATATCCTATTGCAGGTATATTTGGAGCTCTTCGAGGAGGAGCTCGGTTTGGAGAATCTTGGGCGATCGCTTGGATTCGAGGCTTTGCACGTGTGCATTCCACTTTCTCTTTCGCAGCTACGCTCGGTGTTGGTATACTCTTTCTACACTTTATTTTTTATTACCATATCATCGTCTGCACTATTCGCATGATGCCTCATCGCCTTAGGCCGGGTAAGCCTCCGTCGTAGAAGAGGAATGCCACCACTAGTCCCTCCACTTATTGGCTAGCACGATGCCCACGTCGTGCATGTTCACCAACACCTGAGGCGTACTTGGACGATGCGTCGTCCTCGTTCGACTAGTCACGATCCACTTCCCCCGTGCCTCTAGCCATAGAGGCCCCTCTCACTCCACACACTACCGCTCCACCCATCCATACTTCTACTCCTCCATCACGTCCAGTTCCTCCACCATCCACCCTGAGGACGTATGATATCGTCTTCAGGGACGACGCTCACCGTGAGCGTTTCATCGCCATGTCCCACTGCACGATCATCCCCACCTGCTTCGCTAACATCCCCATCCTCCAGTGCATTGGACTCCTACAGTTTGTCTACAGGCGTTACTAATTCATAGATTTTGACCGCCTCCTCGCCACCCACATTTGCATATACACACGTCGCACCCTCGAGGCATTGAGCTCCATTGTCATCACCCCAGCGGGTGATAGCATCAGCTTCAGGCTGCTTGACCGTGACTCACGCATGCCAAGATCCGCACCCACTTCTGCTTTCCCGCCATCCCCGACCGTACCCTCGCCTTCTTTCCAGACTTCGAGCCCACGCATTCGATGCCGGTCTACGAGGATAACGCCCTAGTATGGAGAAATCCTCATGTATCGTCCACCACTGTCTCCACTATGCCCATCGCCGCCTCACCACCACACTCTTCTCCAGGCCATAGGTCGGGACACTCTCCCTACGTGAGCTTTCCCATTCTATGAGGATGACTCAACTTCTGCACTACCGCCCCGACGGTACCCTCAATCCCTTCCTACTCTCTGACGCAACACACTGGATGTGTCATTGCCTCCTTCAGACCGCCCATGCCACCATCGATATCTGCTGCAGTAGATTTTTTCACCATTTTCGTCCAAATGCTCGGCCTTGTACTTCCTGCACGTTTACCGATTCCCATCGGGCCTACATACCTGACGTTGGATGCGCTCACCCGCATGTCCATCATCAGGCCGCACGGTGAGCATCACTGGATTTACCTTCTACGCACTGACCGCCCGCCCGCTTGGCACTGTATAAAATCAGGACGGGGATACCAGGATTAAAATTTGTAACCGCAAACGCACGGTGTCGAAGTGTGGCTTGGGGGTCGAACACGGGGCTTGTGATCAAACAGGAACCGGATCACCCGGTGGGTGAGCTAGCCCGATCGCTTGGTGGGTTGTCACGATATGAAACTACGAAAAGATGAAAGATATAAAAAGTAACCTAGGACTTTGGTTTCCGCCCTATCATTAGTTCTCACTATTACGATCGACGGATAGGAATACGATCGGATTCTAGTGTTTAGTGGTGAGACGTTGCCTCTAAAAGTGGTACCTAGCGTCCCATGGGCCCGATATTCCGGTCGATGCCCAGGATGATACGCTAGGTCTACTGGGGTTCAGACGGTGGGCATTCCCATGTCCATCACCACCGACTCTGGGAGCACTAAGCTCGCAGCGATTGCTCCCAACATTTAATCTAAGCCGTTCATATGCGCGAGGAATCAATGTCTACGCTAGGGGTGTGAGCTGTGGCTAGGGGATCAAACTCCCATTTTATTTCTCCTTGGCCCGACGGTCAGAGGCGGTCTTTCTCCCGCCAATGACAATAAAACGGCCCCACATAACCGTTAAAATCCCTATATCCTATTGAATCCCTAATCCTATGGTCGTTCTAGGGAGAATCCGCGAAGGGGCTTCCACCAATGTCCCAGATTTGGAAACTACTCACTAATCATGGCAATAAATGCAACAAAACAAATTTCAGCCATCAAAATGAGAACCAAGCAATAGATAACTAGAACAAACGATATTATAAATGCAATATTAAAGTATCAAAGCGATCAAGAAACTTACAAATTATAATTAATTCTCAGCAGCCAAAAACCCCCAAAACAGTTAAGAAAATGGGGATTACATTTTCTGGAAAACCTAGGGCTATACATTTTGGTAAGATGCCAGGGAATATTTTCTGGGAAACTTCAACCGATCAGATGAGACGATCTTTGGACTAGGTCTTTAGCTTCTGATAGTCTTCACCCGATCACTGAACCGATCGGGTGAAGTCGTTGGGTTCTTGAGCTTGGGAAGAACTGCTACAGGTGACTTGATCGGTTGACAAGTGAACCGATCGGGTGGAATTCGGCTCATAAAATAGAGGGCACTGTCACACCCAATCGATCACTGAACAGATCGGTTGGGGTTTGGTTATTTGCTTGCTCCTCCTAGGGTCTGAAACGGTGCATGAACTGATCGGGTGGATCTGTCCACCAGATCGGTTGAGGGCTGATATATGATCTGAATTGACATATGGCCATCAGGTTCTCGTATGGCACCTTCCGTTGCTCTGGGGACTCATGATGTGGGCTATGTATGTCCCCTGCGCTAGCAATCTCCTGCAATAGCACACAAACACAAAGAAAGTGAAAAGGAACTAAAAATCACAAAAGAATAGATACGAAACAATGAAAAAAGATGGGAAATCACGGAGAAGACGTGCGTGAATATATAAAATATAAACGCACGTCAAAATCTCCCAAGCTGAACCCTTCCTCGTCCTCGAGGAAGATGAGTGAGAATAGGAGCTTGGAGGGAAAAATAAAAAGGAAGAAACAGAAGAAGAAAGCGAAATCCTAGATCACCCGTCAGAGCCAACGAAAACCAACACGCCACACTAAGCAAGCATACGATAAGCATATCACTAAACCCAGGAATATGAGTCTATACAAGTGTCATGGGTGCACGCGGTGAAGCGCGAGTGAGTGAGGTCGTGAGCTAGCAGACGGTGTAACTATCTAAATTGTGCAATAAAGCTCTATATACTCATACCCATAGGATGAACCAAATATCGAATCAGTTCGAATTAGCGGTGAATAATAGTTCAAGCATGCATGAGAATAGAGTAAGAATAGAAAATATATCATATGTCGGAGACTCTACTACTAGGAACTAGGAAATCGCCGCACGAATGCCAAGATGATTGCTAGAAAATTCCTATGCCAAGTGTGTTCGAAATCGAAGGGGTTTGAGTAGGTGTGGAGGTGAGCACTTGGTGCAAATTCTTGCTTTCCCTTTATTCATGGCGGTAGGAGCAATATTCACAACTGAAGATTTTTTTTGGTTTTGGATATTTGGATATGTTTTGGATTTTTGCTATACATATTTTTTTCTTTTCTCTTTTCTTTCCTTTTTGAATTTTTCTTCTCTTTTTTGGAAATGGGATAATGAAAAGTGTGCACTCCCCAAATGGGAGAACGATGCACGACGAGGGGATCTGCACCAAGTAAAATAAAAAAGAATTCGAATTCTAAACACTTGGCAAAATAAAAAAATTTCGCAGATCAAAACATAAGCAAAATGGGTTATCATAGTCCTATTGGTAGGGTCCCGATACATGCGCTTCGAAGCGTAATATATATAGATTATTCATGCATAAAGAAGCAGACAGTGTAGGCAAAATACCGCATATTCGAAATTGAACCATGATAGTCTAGGGGTCATCCAAGGACAGGCATATAAAACAAAATCACAACGTAGAAGCACACCAACTAGCTAGTCACGACACACAACTCACACAAAAGCAAAGTGAACCCACGGAGCATAAAATATAATATGACTCGGCTTCCTAGGGTTAGTGAGAATGATTATCGTAGCTAAGCTAAGTGTGTGTGTGGTTCCGTGGCAGTTCATCATGTGTGGTCATCTCTAGGAGAGGGAGAATAAAAGGATGGAAAGAAAAAGAAAAAACATAACGAAAACGACTCAAAACTGTGAAAAAAGACGCAACTGACACACTTAGTGCGACTCCCCCAAGCTGAGCGTTGCATTGCCCTCAATGCAATAGGAGTAAATGCAGGAGGGCAACGAAAGATAAGAGGGAAGTGCACACCGACAAATAAACGGGAAAATATGAAAAATACGCAAATAGAGACATAGAAAAATGGAGAAAATAAATACCAAGATGAATTATATAAAAGACATACACACAGACACACAAAACAAACACACATCAAACAAATGACTACACGACGACAATCACAGAAAATAGATTTCCCCCAAGCTAATCTCAATAATGCTAAAAAAGATGTGATCATGGTGAATCAGAAAAAATGGCAAGGGGAATATCAGAAAAAAGGGAAATCAAGGTGCATGAGCGGAAGGAAGAACAAACTTGGGTTGGCTAGGTTTATTGAAACGAAAAAATCATGAAAAATAAACAAAAAGACGGATCTCTCGCTATCGAGAGGATACGTGTTTATTGAAAGCATAAAATTTTATGCTACACTACTGGATTGATATCACCTATAGCAAAAGGCAGATCCAGTATCTTTGTCGGTACAGGCAACTGCTCCAACTGCTCCTTCCTTGGCCCTGCCAGGCGTGTGTGTCCACGAACACCCACGAACTCTAGCAATGCATCCTACAGCATTCCCACAAGGACTCCACCTGTACCATGCAGAGAATAGGATGCATCAGTTCACTGCAAAAATTTCACCCTCATAATAAAAGTATTCCAAAGAGGATCGTCTATAGAAATATATGAAATAAATAGTTATGGACGATACTTCCCTGGAAATAATTCAATATCATCTTGTGTTGTGATAGCTATCTCTGTGGTGTCCTCTATCAGCTGCTCAGGTAAATATGGATCACAGGTATGACACATCCAAGCATACCTCCGATACATAATCGTGCGTATGCTACAAAAGGTACGACGTGTCAAGAATATCTGAATCAAAAATAAATATCAAATGGAATACATGATTCAAAAATGGAATGGGTAGAAATATCTCCCTGGATGGGAGCAGTAAGCTCTATGGGATAGTCCTTGGCGTCATCGGAAGAATGAGGTGGCTGCGGAAACTCTAATGGAGGAGGGTAGTGCTCGGGATCCTCATGAATGGACGTGTCCTCATCTCGATGCATGACCTCCTCGTCGATAAGCTATGGCTCCACGTGTAAGGCCTCCTCAAAAGCATGCTCTGGCTCCACATGGTACTCTTTTACCTTTTCATCAACTATCCATGTGGGCTCTCTCTGGAATGGTGATGCTGGCTGCTCATGTGTGTCAACTTGTAGGGGTGTATCGTGTGGAGGAGAATGACTGCAAGCAATCCAAAAATGTAGTCTATCCCCCAAAAAATTAAAACTAACATGGACGTCTTCCTCAATTGTTCCTGCAGCCGAAACATGGTTCATAACAAAATCTGCAAAGCGTACCTCAAATGCATCGCCTATTGTAACTGTAATGGCCGGTACTCACTATTCGTTATATGGCTATGCGTATAGCAATTTCGGGTACCTGTTTGGTTTTGTTGCTTTGTATGTGAGTCGTGTCGTTGAGTCAATAGGGCCGTAGCACCTTGGTGGCATCTTTAGAAAGACAACCCCTGACGTGTGCCCAACTTGAGATTACTGTCGCCTTTGGACCCCGTATCCTTTATACGTGTATTTTCCTTGAAGTTCGCGTATTTTTCTTACCCTTATCATTTCATTCGGAATGCACGATATGATATGCCGTTGTGACCCTCTGGAAGAGCATTTATTTGTGGAATTATTTTGGAACGTCATTTCACAGGTCGTTCTCCCACAAATTAACTTTGTTTGAAGAGGTGTCGTGATTCTCACTTTTGTCGTGGGACCTTTCTATTTTTAATTTCGTTTCTTGTCGCCCTAGCTGTGATCGGTCTTCTTAGTTTCATTTCTCTCGTCGACCCGGTCGGCTCAGTATTTCTCTCATGATTTTCGGGCTCCGTTTGACACACTTTCACTATTTTTCCCATCTAATAATTTTTTTAACCCTAAGTTTTATATGTTTTTAACCCCTAATAATTATTTATAATAGTGTTATTTAATTCCTATTAAACCATAGCCCCTTCTTGGAACCCCCTATAGCCGCACCCATCAGCCCTCATGCACCCAACTTTGTAACCCCTCACACCATTAATGAATTTATAATAAAAACAATAGAAAATGAAACTTAAAGCATAGGACCCTAGCTAACCTACTCTAGGCTTATTCACATGCTGCCAAATTCAAACACCCCACACACAAGTTTTATAATAGGATACCAAAAAAATATAAAACCCTAAGAGACCCTCTCACGTGTTGCCTAAAGCCCTACTCTTGTGTAATAAAGAACCCTAGGGCCTCTTTTTCCCTACCCTCTTCTCCCTTAGCCGCCGCCCCCTGTTCTCTTTCCTTTCTCCACGTAAAACCCATGTCGCAGCCTCCTCCTCGCAACTTCCGACGTCCTCCCTCTAGCACCGGCCAAAAATCCCTTTGACAGGCCGCTGCCGACTTCCAGTGACGCCCAATCTCCCCTTCAAACTGATAGCACCTCCGACCAAAGACCCCATCACCAGACATCCCCTCTTCGAGCAACTATCAAGCCGCAAACATCCCCCTTCCCTACAAATACCGCCGGAAAAACCCTAAGCCTCCACAAATCCGGCCACCCTATCAACTGTTGCCGCCCTCTCTTGCCCCGCACCCTCCTCTTGTTGACGTCGGACGGCCTCCCAACGGCGGCCGCGCCACCACCCATCGGCAAAGCACCCAAGGCCCACAACCCCCATCTTCTGGCCCGCTCCTCGCAACTGTAACGACCACTTTTCATCGTACGTTGTTCGTGCACGTGCTTTTGGCCGTGCACGTGTTTGTTTTAGACTTTGTTTGTTTGTGAACACTTTCGTGTGATATGCTGTTGTGAACGCCTCTGAGAGTATTAAATAGTGACACTATCTTGGAACGACGTTTCTCGAGTCGTTTTCCCACAATTTAATCTTACTCGATGAGACGTGACGATTTTCACTTTTGACGTGAGACGCTTCTATTTTTAGTTTCGTCGTCCGATGTCAAAATTGAGATCCGTCTTCTTAGCTAGCTCACTCTCGTCATCACGATCACCCCGATATTTATTTTATAATTTTTGGAGTTTATTTGACCACTTTTATATTTTTAACAAGTTTTATAATATTTTTAATAATTAATTTTTAAATTAATTTCGGTCAAATAAAATTTATTTGATTTTTAAACGTATTAAAGAATTTTTGAGCCAATTTCCAGCTCATTTGGACTAAGTCAAATCCTTGGGTGAGTTGGAGAAGTTGAGATTTAAATTTTAAATTATTTTAAACTCCTAATCTCATTAGGATTAGCCCTAGACCTAGTCAACCCATCTACACTATATAAACAACCTCTAGGAAGAACTATTTTCGCAAGAAAATAACCCTAGCCGCTCCCAAAACTCAAATTGGACGTTGCGACGAATCGTCGCAACGTTGCGACGAAGATCTCCCGCACTGACCGATGGAATCAGCCCCGTTCCCCCGCTCTGACCGGCAGCTGCCTCCGCACCAAGCTTCGCCCGCACCATCGCACAGCCGCTGCTCGCAACCCCGCACCAAGCTGTGTCCGACCGAGGAATTCTCTCGGTCAGACCGATGGCCGCCCCCGCTCACGACCGCATCCCCGCTCCGCACCAAGCCCCGCACCAAAGCCCGCTCCGCACCCCGCCTTCCTCCGTGCCTGACCGAAGCGCTCCCCCGCTCACGCTGCATCGCCTCTTCATTGCAACGTTGCAACGTTGCAACGCCCGCACAGCGCTGTGACCGAGCCGCCCCAAGCGCCCGACCGACAAATCTCTCCGCACCAAGGCCCTCACCGACCCCAAACGCTGTGCAGCGCCCGTTCCTAGCGCCAGACCGAGAGAGCTCCCCGCATTTGGCTGAGTACGACCGAGAGCAAACGTCGCAACCCCGCACCCGTCGCATCGCTTGCCACCGTGGGTCCCCCAAGTTCTCCAGAGGTATTGTGGGTCCCCCAAAGGTCCCTTGACTACTGTGGGCCCCACCTAGATGCTTTCTCTTCGATGATTCGCCGTGTACGGCGTTGCGACACGTCGTAGCCCGTCGTCGCACGTGCTAGCTTTGGAATCTGGAACCGTTGCTCCGGTTGATGCTCTGAACTTTCCAGCAAGGAAACTAATTTGGAATCAGGACTTGGAGCGCGTTCCCTTATTCCAACCCCCGGCGTCGCTACCCGACGCCGGTGTAGCTTTCGCGTCGTGTTGAGGTAACGCTTTGCACCCCTAGGACCCCAAACCCATTGCATGCTAATCAAGACTAAAATCAGTATTTTTAAAGTATTTTAAATGTTTTAAATTCACTAATCAAGATTAATAATATGGACTTTAGGCCGGTGGACTTGTGCACATAGGATAATTGTGATTTTTGGACTCATTGGACGGTGTGCTCAGACGTCGAACTTGCAGGCAAGTGAAACTTGCCAACTCTTGTGTAGGGCCATGTTTTTAGGCCACTTCCTTGTTTTTAGCGTAAAAGAGACTAGTTAGTGAAATGATAGCTGGCTAGACGCCTACTTGATCTAGTTTGACAACGAAACTAGATCCGTCACCTAATTGATCTAGTTTGATAACGAAGCTAGATCCAACCCTTTAAACTTGTTGTTCATGCATACTAAACTGTTACGTTTACTTTCCTTACCTGTACGCTTTACTACTTGCCATGTCATGTCATCCATGCATTGAATGTCGCATTCGTAGCACACGCTACAATACTTGTACTCGTACAACTTGTCCGGCTAGGTGCACCCCTACGCCATACTTGTTTAAAACACTTCCTGGCTCGTGGTCCAGAAGCGGGCCTCATGTGTTGGCTAAAAACCAATGCCCGATACACGTGGAGGGGTAGGGATAAACGGTCACTTAAGCTTAGGAGTTGGCCCGCGCAGCCACTCTTGCCAAAAGACGGAATCTCTGTGCACGAGGTGCTTACTTTACTTGTCTTGTACTTGTCTTGTGAATGCCATGCCATGCTCGTACTTTACTTTACTTTACTATACCTGTTGCACTCATTACTTTAACTGCCATGTCATCGCATCATGCTAGAACTGCTAGGTTGCTTTACTTTTACCTCTTTCAGTTTCCTTGCACAAGTCTTCCAGACTTGCTGACATGTGCCCCTTGCTCTTTTGGGTGTCACATGTTAGACCCTGAGCCAGAGACAGTTGCTGAGGACGAGGTGTTTGCTGACGCTGAGCCCGAGCCTACGTTCGTCGAGGAGTTCGAGGACACCGGAGACCTGTCTTAGTGACTGATTTTACTTGCTTTTGCTTTAGGCTGCTGTTAGTCGTCGGTGCTTGCACCATTACTTTGTTTTTGTACTTTGTACTTTTGTGGGCCATGCTGGGCCTCTTTTAGACTTTTTTATTTTTAGCCTGGTGGCTTTTTCTGCGATGTTGAGATTTATTATTATGGATATTCTGAGACGTTTCTTTGTCTCTTTTCGTTATTATTATCTTTGTTTCGTTTCGCGTTGCAAGGACCTGCAGTTTAAATTTTATTGACGCTTATCGGACTTGCAGCTTCGTAGCTTCAAGTCTGAGCGGACCTTCTCACGCTTCGCCTCCACGTTTTTGGGAAGCGGGGCGTGACAGGTTTTGTTGGTGGCCCATGCAGGTCCAGTCTTGCAATTGCGAATTAACGGAACAACGATAATAACAGAATGTCCATTAAATAAATTGCAACATCCGAGTCATAAGCCCCGAGTCTAGTCGTTTTCCTATGACACTAGGTGATAAGCAGACTTAGTTAGACGTCTGTGATTGCTAGATAGAGGCCCTGACTGTTAGTTAGACTCCCTGTCAGCAATTGATTTAATCGTCGTAGGAGTTACCTTAGGGGGGTTCATGTCTACCCCTGACCATATTAGACTTCTAGAATTTCCTTCGGTCGTTCGCTTTTGGGTTCATCGATTTCGGACCAAGCTGAACGCATTTCATTACCGGCTAGCTCCTTAGAAAGTCTTAGCGCTTAGTTCTTAATCTTTAGCTGGTCGACCGTAGGAGTTCCCCGTAGACTCTTCTGATTCATATCCTAGGCGTATGAATGTTTTGATCTCCGACCAATTTCCTTGCCTCGATTCACGAGATCGCCTCATGACGATCGTCGTCTATTTTCGAACATCTCCATTGCAAATCTTGAACCTTCTGAAAGTATTTTTCAATCTTCTCTTCCACTAAGTTTAACTTTGTTCAAAATTTTAATATACTTCATACTACCTCATTGATTTAATTTTTTAAAACGTTTGTCGAAATTTTTGAATACTAGCTTATAATATTTTCCCAACCTATGTTTTCGTACTTATGCAAATGCGTCGTCCCTTCATATATTAATTTTATTCTGAATCGTACTTTTATTCAACTTGTAATTTTCCCTCCTGATTTATGACATTCATATACTTTTCAAGACACATGGAATTTCAGCTTTCAGCAAGTTGGTTTTTGCTCGTCGTTCTCGCTATTTCAGATTTATGCAAAATTACTATTTTCATAACCACTTCCTGATTTAGACCCTCCATGATTTGATTTTAAAGACTTGCTATTCGATTTCGATAATTCTACTACTAAGTTAATATTATTTTTCCGTGCATCATACATACTTTCAACTATTTTTATATACGTGCCAGACTTGTATATTAAGAACTTTATGTAAATCAGTTTCTCATTTCTGGCAAACCCTGGTTCTCTAAAAAGTAGTTTCAATGTTGGCTATTTTAAATTTTCCATAGCCTAAAAGTTTTGAAAGCATTTAATATGAGTTTAAATTCTTCCGTTACTCGATTTCATTCTTGACTTTCCAAAACTTTTTGACAACATTATATTAAATTACTGACGTATAAATTTTCTAAACCACGTCCTTAATATTCGTGTAAATGATTTTACTTCCTTTTATAATGATTTTAGATAGATCAATGGACCATTTTCTTCTGTTATGAATATTCGACTCAAACTTATTTTGAACAACTCGTTTTATCGATCTCCAAATATTTTTCTTCAGACGAGGATTCCAACTTTTGAAGTACAACAGTTTTCAACTCCACGTATTTTAGCTTTTGCTATTTACCCTATTTCTTTTTCCCCTCCTATATAAACATCACTACATCTCCCTTTCCCTCAACCTAAACATCACCATTGGGTCAATGTTTCGTCTAACGAAGCCGTCTCCTCGTCTTCGTCCTATCTGAACACGTGCTTATCGATCTTTTCCTCGTCACGCTTTCGACCTCGACCTCCCTCTATTGCTTAGGCTTAAGTGTCCGTCAATGTCTGTGTCAACCCTTAATTGTTAGTAGGCCCTTGGACCTTGTGAGGTAGTCGTAGTGCACGTACCTAAGTTGTGTACGTGGGCTTGAATGAGTGTACCCCCCATAGTATATTGATGCTTGCCTATTGTGTGGTATATATATATATATATATATACTCGGAGTTATTCGTGATAGTATGAAGTTGTTGTGTGTTAGTAGTTATAGATTTTTGTGTGGATAGCTATACTATACTAGGGATGCCTGTGTATATAAGAGTTAGCGTTGAAATGTCTAATGGAGTGTATGAAGTTAGAGATACTTGTGATGGTTGAAATAAATGATTGGTAAAGCTATGTGTATGATAGGTGTGATAATAATAAGCGTACGTATAGTTACGTAAGTAGGCCTATTGAGTGACCCATATGCTAGTACGTGTGAGTATGTGCTCGTAGGTAGATATATTTAGTGTTTAGACGTAAGTAGTTATGTTTTGTTGCCTAAGTATATATGTGATATACATATGGTAGTAGGGTTATAATTTTGATTGGTATTGTTTGCTTTCGCGGTATGTTGCATGCATGCATACCGTGAGGTATACACGACTGTTGCACATCTTAATTATGTACGTGTGGATGTGTTAGTATACTAATTATAGGTCGTAGGCTATGGTATGAATATGTACATTACTTATGTGTGACTATACGGTGAATGTTTGTACTAGGGAGGGTATTATAAATATATGGGTGCTGATGTTTGTAATGTTATTAGTATGGTATATAAATTGATTTAACTATGTGAGTATTGCCTGAATAAATATTAAGTGTGATTGATTTATGGAATGTATATGGTTGTATTGGTAGATGTATATATACGGGAGTGGTATCGGTATAGGTATAAATGTCGTGTTACGTATATAGACTATTCTGATACATGTACTGAGTCTCACTCAAGCTTGAGTGGGTATACTCTAAGTATATTGAATGTATGTTTGTAGTTCGAATATAGCAATGTTTGATGTATGAATAGTGATAGGAGTGTTTGTGCCTGGTTGTGCTACACACATGATTGTGGGTCGCTACTCCAGTATATAGTTATAGGTGCTGGTCTTGTGGTATAGTTATTTACTAAGGACTTGCTCGTGTGAACGTATGTGTACTAGCTAAAACTAGGTGTGTATGTGTGCCAGTTATATAATGGTATGATTGGTGTATGTAAATGAAATGTTAGCGTGTAAGGGTGTGCACCATGCACGGGTAAGTATGTGCTTAGTTATAGGTATTGATGACTATGATATATGTGACGTGTCGTAAATACAGTTATAGGACCGTACGTGATGTGAATATATGGTGAACTATTTGCATGTATTTGAATGACTACATATTGTGAAACTATAGTAGTGATGAATATATATATATATATATATATATATATATATATATATATATATATATATATATATATATATATATATATATATATATATATATAGAGTGAAACTTGACTTAATTATGGTATGGTGTGACTACATGTGTTGATGTGTTTAGAGTTGGATGAATACTAAGGATTATTAGAGGGTAGTATACCCTTGATGTTTGTGCATAGGTAGCCACATATAGGTAGAGCAATGATTGTATTGGCTAAGTGTGAGACTATCCTTATATGAGTATCTGAAATATTGTTTTGTGATTAGCTAGGTAGTAGTTATATAAGGGATGCATGCTTATATATATGATTGAAATACGAGTATGAGTCTGACTGACTATAATAGGTATAAGGGTATACGTACGTGAATATATATAAATATATATACGTGTTGGTAGTATTAATGTTTGACTACTTAGTGCATATATAAGCACTTGTAATGACAATACCTGGTTGAATTATTATATGGCTTGATTGGGGTAGTTACTAGAGTGACTAGATATGTTAGAAAGTCCGAGGACGGACTTTATTCTAAGGTGGGGAGGATGTAACGACCACTTTTCGTCGTACGTTGTTCGTGCACGTGCTTTTGGCCGTGCACGTGCTTGTTTTAGACTTTGTTTGTTTGTGAACACTTTCGTGTGATATGCTGTTGTGTACGCCTCTGAGAGTATTAAATAGTGGCACTATCTTGGAACGACGTTTCTCGAGTCGTTTTCCCACAATTTAATCTTACTCGATGAGACGTGACGATTTTCACTTTTGACGGGAGACGCTTCTATTTTTAGTTTCGTCGTCCGACGTCAAAATTGAGATCCGTCTTCTTAGTTAGCTCACTCTCGTCATCACGATCACCCCGATATTTATTTTATAATTTTTGGAGTTTATTTGACCACTTTTATATTTTTAACAAGTTTTATAATATTTTTAATAATTAATTTTTAAATTAATTTCGGCCAAATAAAATTTATTTGATTTTTAAACGTATTAAAGAATTTTTGAGCCAATTTCCAGCTCATTTGGACCAAGTCAAATCCTTGGGTGAGTTGGAGAAGTTGAGATTTAAATTTTAAATTATTTTAAACTCCTAATCTCATTAGGATTAGCCCTAGACCTAGTCAACCCATCTACACTATATAAACAACCTCTAGGAAGACCTATTTTCGCAAGAAAATAGCCCTAGCCGCTCCCAAAACTCAAATTGGACGTTGCGACGAATCGTCGCAACGTTGCGACGAAGATCTCCCGCACTGACCGATGGAATCATCCCCGTTCCCCCGCTCTGACCGGCAGCTGCCTCCACACCAAGCTTCGCCCGCACCATCGCACAGCCGCTGCATCGCAACCCCGCACCAAGCTGTGTCCGACCGAGGAATTCTCTCGGTCAGACCGATGGCCGCCCCCGCTCATGACCGCATCCCCGCTCCGCACCAAGCCCCGCACCAAAGCCCGCTCCGCACCGCGCCTTCCTCCGTGCCTGACCGAAGCGCTCCCCCGCTCACGCTGCATCGCCGCTTCGTTGCAACGTTGCAAAGTTGCAACGCCCGCACAGCGCTGTGACCGAGCCGCCCCAAGCGCCCGACCGACAAATCTCACCGCACCAAGGCCCGCACCGACCCCAAACACTGTGCAGCGCCCGTTCCTAGCGCCAGACCGAGAGAGCTCCCCGCATTTGGCTGAGTACGACCGAGAGCAAACGTCGCAACCCTGCACCCGTCGCATCGCTTGCCACCGTGGATCCTCCAAGTTCTCCAGAGGTATTGTGGGTCCCCCAAAGGTCCCTATGACTACTGTGGGCCCCACCTAGATGCTTTCTCCTCGACGATTCGCCGTGTACGACGTTGCGACACGTCGTAGCCCGTCGTCGCACGTGCTAGCTTTGGAATCTGGAACCGTTGCTCCGGTTGAAGCTCTGAACTTTCCAACGAGGAAACTAATTTGGAATCAGGACTTGGAGCGCGTTCCCTTATTCCAACCCCCGGCGTCGCTACCCGACGCCGGTGTAGCTTTCGCGTCGTGTTGAGGTAACGCTTTGCACCCCTAGGACCCCCAACCCATTGCATGCTAATCAAGACTAAAATCAGTATTTTTAAAGTATTTTAAATGTTTTAAATTCACTAATCAAGATTAATAATATGGACTTTAGGCCGGTGGACTTGTGCACGTAGGATAATTGTGATTTTTGGACTCATTGGACGGTGTGCTCAGACGTCGAACTTGCAGGCAAGTGAAACTTGCCAACTCTTGTGTAGGGCCATGTTTTTAGGCCACTTCCTTGTTTTTAGCGTAAAAGAGACTAGTCAGTGAAATGATAGCTGGCTAGACGCCTACTTGATCTAGTTTGACAACGAAACTAGATCCGTCACCTAATTGATCTAGTTTGACAACGAAGCTAGATCCAACCCTTTAAACTTGTTGTTCATGCATACTAAACTGTCACGTTTACTTTCCTTACCTGTACGCTTTACTACTTGCCATGTCATGTCATCCATGCATTGAATGTCGCATTCGTAGCACACGCTACAATACTTGTACTCGTACTACTTGTCCGGCTAGGTGCACCCCTACGCCATACTTGTTTAAAACACTTCCTGGCTCGTGGTCCAGAAGCGGGCCTCATGTGTTGGCTACAAACCAATGCCCGATACACGTGGAGGGGTAGGGATAAACGGCCACTTGAGCTTAGGAGTTGGCCCGCGCAGCCACTCTAGCCAAAAGACGGAATCTCTGTGCACGAGGTGCTTACTTTACTTGTCTTGTACTTGTCTTGTGAATGCCATGCCATGCTTGTACTTTACTTTACTTTACTATACCTATTACACTCATTACTTTAACTGCCATGTCATCGCATCATGCTAGAACTGCTAGGTTGCTTTACTTTTACCTCTTTCAGTTTCCTTGCACAAGTCTTCCAGACTTGCTGACATGTGCCCCTTGCTCTTTTGGGTGTCACATGTTAGACCCTGAGCCAGAGACAGTTGCTGAGGACGAGGTGTTTGCTGACGCTGAGCCCGAGCCTACGTTCGTCGAGGAGTTCGAGGACACCGGAGACCTGTCTTAGTGACTATTTTACTTGCTTTTGCTTTAGGCTGCTGTTAGTCGTCGGTGCTTGCACCATTACTTTGTTTTTGTACTTTGTACTTTTGTGGGCCATGCTGGGCCTCTTTTAGACTCTTTTATTTTTAGCCTGGTGGCTTTTTCTGCGATGTTGAGATTTATTATTATGGATATTCTGAGACGTTTCGTTGTCTCTTTTCGTTATTATTATCTTTGTTTCGTTTCGCGTTGCAAGGACCTGCAGTTTAAATTTGATTGACGCTTATCGGACTTGCAGCTTCGTAGCTTCAAGTCTGAGCGGACCTTCTCACGCTTCGCCTCCACGTTTTTGGGAAGCGGGGCGTGACAGCAACTCACGACCTGCCCTGATGTTCTCACATGCAACAACGCCGGAAGCACACAAATGTGACCTTCATGAGAGCTGTTCACATTATCTTTTAAGGTGATGTGTTATTAACATATTATAAGAATTGCTAGTTTATTTCATTAATTTATATGTTCACAACTGTGTTCACCTTCTTGAGAACAGAACCCGATGGTACCTAGGTTTATTATTAATTATATGGGTAGGGAACTTTCGTAGGTTATCATATACAACTTATTTTATAACCTACAGTTAGTTTTACTAGTTGGTAGACGGCGTATATATGTGCTAAATTGTGTTATCGTTTAATTAATTAACACGTTTAGCTTATTACCGTATATCCATATCGCAGATATTATACGTTTTTCTTCGTGACCCGTTACCTTCCCGAGCCGACACTGTTACCTTACACGCTACCGGAATCCAACCCCTGACGTCGCTACCCGACGTCAGTGTAGCTCTCACGTCGTGTTAAGGTATAACTGAATCGTAGGAATCCACACCGCATGTTAACAAGATAAAAACTTTGTTTTTACTCCTTTGTAACTCATTAATCAACTTAATAATACGAGACTGTAGGCCGATTATTGGACTGAGCATGGGAGCTCTGGACGTTGTGAATCTGTGATTGGACTTTGAGAATTGTGATACCAACACGTATTTCAGGCAAGTGAAACTTGCCAATTCCTTGTTTAGGCCGTGTTTAAGGCCATTCCTTGCTTTTAGCGTAAAAGAGACTAGGCGATGAAATGATAGTTGCCTAGACGCCTTCTTGATCTAGCTTGACAACGAAGCTATATCCGACCCTTTTCATGTCATTTCATGCATACCTGTATGTCACGTATACTTTAAATATCTGTATGCACTTCTTTTGACTATTTACATGCCATGTTCATGCATCTTGTACATCTTGCATCTGCTTATTTGTTGTGGTTCGTAGCACACGCTAGCTTGCATCTCGGGAAAAGCTAGGCACCTGCGTTGCAGCCACAATCCTAAGCTAGTCCCTGGATTATAAAAGGCTAGGCACCTGCGTTGCAAGCACAACCCTATGCCAAAAACGCTTCCTGGCTCATGATCCAGAAGCGAGCACAGTGTTGTTGGTGATAAACCAAAGCTCGATACATGTAGGAGGGGTATGGTTAAGCAATCACTTGAGCATAGAAGTGTGCCCGTGCAGCCACTTCAGCCAAAAGGCGTAAACCCTGTGCACATCGTGAAAACAAGTTAATCATGAAATAGTGAATATTGTTTAGTAGCTCTGCTACACTTGTCGTGCTTGTCTCGTTTACTCACTTGTTGCACTCATGCCATACCTGCCATGTCATTGCATTCATTCTTTATAGAACTGCTAGCTGCACTTAATTTACCTTTATTAGTTTCCTTGCACAAAGTCTCCTTGGAGACTTTGCTGACATGTGCCCCTTTTCTCTTTTGGGCGTCACATGTTAGGTTGTGAGCCAGAGTTGGTCGTCGAGGACGAACAAGTTGCAGGAGTTGAGTTTGAGGACACTGGAGACCAGTCCTTGAGCTCTTTATTGTTGTTGTTGCTTTCTGCTTAGTCGTTGTTAGGCTGTCACTGCGTAGCACCTCTCTTTTCATATAGATGTTATGTATTTAGTCGGCCATGCTTTAGGCCTCTTTTCAGACTCTTATACTTTCCTTTACGACTTGTCTCTGAATGTTTGGAAAAATCTGGATGTTATTGGTGGAGTTTTTTTTTCTTAAATTATTATTATCTTTGTTTCGATTCATGGTTGCAAGGACCTGGTTATTGGAAGTATTTTTTTAGATGCTTATCAGACTTGTAGCCTCACAGCTCCAAGTCTGAGCGGACCTCATCACGTCTCGCCTTCAGTTTATGGGAACCGGAGCGTGACAGGTTTTGTTGGTGGCCCATGCAGGTCCATTTACAACTGCGAAATATCGGGACAGTGATAATAATTAAAAAAATTCATTAATTATTCGAAACATTCAAGTTGTAAAATCTGAGTCTAATAAGAGTGTTTTCTGTGTCTTAGGTGGCTGGAAGACGTGTTGCCCGAGCATCTGTCTCAGCTTAGTAGGGAAATCCATTAGATCTGGACTATAGTAAGACTTAGTTAGACATATGTGCTTGCTAGTTAGAGGTCCCTGATTATTAGTTAGACTCCATGCTAGAAATTGATATAATCGTCTTAGGAGTTACCTTAGTGGTTCTTTGTAACGGTCTCTTTCCGACCTTATGGATTTTCTGCGTGCACGTGCTTTATCGTGCACAAATTTTATTTGGCTCTTTCTGGATTCCGGTATATACATTGTGATATGCCGTTGTGATCGTATGGGAGTGTAGAATTTTATAATAATTATTGGGAACATCATTTCATGGTTCGCTTTCTCGCAAAACGACTTTGAATGGGAGGGACGTTTTGGTCTTTTGGCACCAATACGCGGTTCCCGATTTTACGATAATTTCTGGTAGGTGTAGCACGCGATCGGACCCCATAGCACCGTACTTCTCATCTCCACGACCATCCCAGTATTTTCGGATTATTTTTCTGATGCCGTGGTGGAAGATATCCCCTAATTAATTCCAACCGTTGATTAGCCCTTAATCCATTTGAATTTCAAATTAAAACAAATCTTAATCAAATCCCTCATTCACTCCCACGTATCATGGGATTTTATTTCAGCCACTATTCATATATCTTCTTTTCCCTATCTCCACTCTCCCTATCTCTATATCTCTCTCCCAATTAACCAAAAACCCAAAGCTAAATATCAAAACCCTACTTCTTCAAATGGCAACACAAACCCAGCCGCCATACATCTCACGCAAATCCTATTCCACGCAATTTCTGCCCCGCCTCCGGTCACCCTAGGCCGCCGCCGACCACCCCTAGCCGTCGGCCATCCATCCCCCTCCGGCCACCCTTCTCTCTCCTCCATTTTCTCTCTCTAAAACACTACATAACCGCAAGACACCAGATCTGGCCACCGGCCATCTAACTCACGGCCAGCCGCCGTCGGCCACCACCCCCGTCACTTTGTTTCCCTTTGACCCCTCTCCGCTTTGCAACTTCCCTCACGCTCATAGCCCACCGGTAGCTCCCAGAATCCTCGTCGGAACACGCCGTATCGGCTGTTTTTCACAGATCTGGAAGCTGAACTTCCACGACGGCTCACGCCCGCCTCCGGCCACCCCCTCCGACGATCTCCACCACAATCGAACTCCTTTTTGACCCCCCTGATCATCTCCAACTCCCCTAACCCTTTTTCCTCATCTCTACCTCCTCGAAACATCTCCCGAACTCGACTTAACGACAGTTTTACAAATCTGCGCCACCACCAGAAAAACTCGTGCCCACCGGCCATCCGGCCACCTACGACAACCACCCTACCGCCGTTGGACTCCTAGCGAAACCCCCTACCAACTGTAATTTCTCTTATGCTCATATCTCACCTGTAACTCCTAGAAAATCCGTCGAAACCAAGCCCAGCTACTGCATTTGACAGATCTGTTCGCTGAAATTCAACGCACGTGCACGATCACCTCCGACCACCCCCAGCAACAACTCCACTGCCGTTGGCTTCGTCTTGAAGTCCTTTGCCTTATACAACTTCCCGTTGTCGCTGATCATCGCTGAAATTCCACTGAGACGCGCGACAACGAGCGTTGTACGAATCTGTCCTCCCCGGCCTCTCACGGCCACCCACCACCGTACGCTCACGCCGCCGGCCACCTACGGGCCGGGCATCTTCCTCTGGTCCTACTTCATCTTTTGACAGCTCTCTTGGACTCTCTAAGTTCACGTGCGTTGCCACACGCACGTGTTTTTAGCCGACGTCGCTGTTATCGTGAAGATCCGTTGCGCTACTTGCAACGGGAGGAGAATCTGTAACGACCAGTTTTTACGATACGTTTTGGCTGTACTTCCCTCGTGTAATATTCTCCCGTATCCGTAGCTAGACGTTTCTATTCTCGTGCACGTGCCAACCGTTCCATGTCAATTATCACTATCATCATTTTATGACACTTAGTTAATTTTATTATTATTATTATTATTGTTATTATTTTTGTTAAGTATCCCTTATTAAATTAATTTCACTTTTCAAATTTAAAATCTGATTTTCAAATCTTTTTAAATTCAAATGAAGACCCTCCTTATAAAACCCATTAAAAAAAACTTATTTATAAGCTATTATTTCCTTGATTTTACCTATTAAAAATCCCATTAATCTTTTCAAAGTCCTCCCTTATAATCCCATCCTAATTAGCTTTTTTTTATTACTAATAAATTCAATCAATTCTTTTAATAATAATTCAAATCATCTTCCTATTATAACAACCTAAGTTTTGAATCTAAACCCAACGTTTTGTACCCTATTGTGGCCGAAACTAACTGCACACACACCCACCCAGCACACTATTCACGCACACAACCTGCTCTTCACAAACACACAGTTTTGCACACAAAAAGGAGAAAACAATTGAATCATTACCTAAGGGCTAAACAACTAGCAACCTATAGTCCCTCAACCCATATAAAATCCTAGGGTACACATCACGAGTTGCCACCCACATCAGCGAATATAATGGAAACCCAAGATTACTTTTAACCTAAAGACCCTAGAGTATTCACGTGCTGTGCCCCTGCCCTACTCACACTATTTTCATTATAATATAACCCTAGGCAACCTATTACAACACCCCTTCATCCTTATACAAGAACCCTAGCTATTATTATATGAGGGACATCACGCAGCCGCCCCTATATCTCTCCCAGCCTCCTTCCTCATCTCCCCTCGCCACAAGCCTCGCGGACAGCTCCTCCGTGCATCATCCACGAGGGCAGCCCCTGATACCTTCCTCCCTCACCTCGCGAACCCCCGCCCCAAGCCTCGCGAGCAGCCGACGCCTCCGTGATCTGCCCATCTCATCGCCTCGCGAGCGCCCAGATCCCCTCTCCGAGATCCAAGTCGCCCAGTTCCTCTCCTCTGCGTGTGCCTCTTCTCCGCAGTCTCCCCACCGCCCAGGCCATCTCACGGTCTCCTCCCCCAACCAAACCCCCTGACACAACATCCTCCCTGCGGAATCCGAGCGTCTCTTCTCATCCACACGAAGGACAGCCCACGCCTAACGCTTCCTCCCTCAAGGCCGTGCCTCCTCTTCTAATCCATGCCCAGATCTCTTCCGCCTTGACCGCAGCACACCTCCCCCTCAAATGCAGTCCACCAACCCCGGCATCACGTGCGTCCGTCCTCTCCCCACCTGTCACACAACGAGGGGGAAAAGCTAAAAAGAAACATCCGCGCCTTCCGTACGGACCCGTTGACACCAAAAACACCGGAAACAGGTTCAGAGCTTGAGTACCACCTGACTTGGAGAGCCAGAGTTGTCGAAGACGTCGAGACGTTTTCTGCAGATGACTAGAGTCTCTTTCCCGTCATTGCTTGAGTTTTAGTTTAGTTCCTTGTAGTAGGATTGGTGTTTGGTTGTAGTTTCGTTTGGCCATGCTGAGGCCATGTTGTTTTACTTTCTGTACGAACAATTCTGGAAGTGCCCATTTAATTTAATGAAATGTTTTCTGGTTGTTTTGATACGCAAATGCAAGGACCCTTTTCTGTGTTTTTATCACAGACGCTTATTGAACTCGAGCTTCACCGCTCCAGTTCAAGCGGACCGCGTAACGCCCTTGCTTCCGGTGTCTTTTGGGAAGCAGGACGTTACTGGTTTTAGTGGTGGCCCATGCAGGTCTTGCAACTGCGAAATTCAGAACAATGAGAACACCTTTCATTAGCCAAAACATCCAGAATAGTTCGTACGCGAAATTACTCGAATACCTTGTCTCAGCACAATAGGGAATCAATACCGAGATAATAGGAATAGATAGACGCTCATGCTCGTTAGTTAGACACCCTTGCCACGACTTAGTATTACCACCTTAGGAGTCACCCTATCGATTGATCATCCAGCTCTGCTCTTATTAGAATTTTTGAATTCGTTAGTCGTTCGCCTAGATTTATCGAATCTAGGACCCAACCGAACATAGCGATCGTCGCCGTGCGAGTCGAACCTGAGGCTCCTGTAAGGAGTAGACTTCGAAGCGTTAGATATTCCAGATTTATAGATAAGATCTCGATCCCGATCCTCAACGAACCCTTATCTCGGCTTCCCTATCATAGTCTAGTTCGTTGTAGAACCTTAGTGCTAAACCTTAGTCGACCCAATGATTATTTTCCCCCGATTTTACTATTTCCTAATCAATACACTTCTATGTTAATGATCGTGGAAAGCCATCGTAGCGTATTCACGGAGTACTTCTTAATCGTACTTACGTTTCAATCATCGAACCTGGTCCTTGTCCTCGATTCACATAAACTCTTCAGATCCGACATCTTTAACTTTGAACCTCTCCTTCTAGAAAGTATTTTCGATATTTCATTTATTGAATTCTTCGCTAAGTTTAAATTCTTTCGAAAACTTTTACTTAGATTCTCTACACTTCAGTCGACTTAAACCCAATCTTGATTACGAAACTCTTCTGGTGCAATCTTTAATTACTACCCTATGACGATTTCCTCACATACATCTTTCGCACTTCTATTTCACATAACTACTCTATTTTCCTCAGGCAATGAACGTTAAAAAACTTTATTTCTAAGTCGCTAGTTCAAATGTCACCTCCTTTCGTACTAGTTTATTTCGAAACGGTCATCGATATAGACTTTTAAAATACCTTCCTAATTTAAATAGAACTTTAAAAAAAATTCTCTTTACAAACCTATTTTCCATTTGCAACACAAGCACCACATCACTAGGCACGTATTACTCTTCACCCATTATTTGACTAATCAAATTTTACATTTTAACTTATACCATATGTTCGCTATTTTACGATGTTATTATTTTCACACACATCATCCTTATCTTCTTACCTTGGTTCATAAATATTTTTTTGTCACCCAGCCAAACTACTCTCTTAACCATACCATCTTCGAAACCGTCCATCATAACATCAACTCGTTGCCCCATTCCTGCACCTTACTTAGTTATCACATTAGAGCTTATCTTTCCCTATGTCAGCTTTAGTTTAAGTATAGTGGGACCATTAGCTTGATTGTGGTGTTGTGGTGCATGTATATAGATAGTGAGTGCGGACCCGTGTATGCGAATCTCTATATGCCACCCATGTATGAGTGTGCTTACCCTGAGTATATTAGTATAGTGTGATTATCTATTGTATGTGCGTGTATGGCAATATGTGACATATAGGTATATAGTCGAGTGTAGAGTAGTAAGTGTTATATTATACTTAGACGAGTGATTAGCTATATCGCTACATGAATATCTTTGTGTATTTGATTTAGTTTTGGCTAGTTACTAGGAGTATATATACCTTAGTCGTACTTGTTAATGTTTGTAATAGTATACTGGTACAGTGATATGCGTGTTAGGTGTAATGATAATAAGTGTACGCGTAGTTGTGTGTGCAGATTTATTGTGTAATTTATATGTTAGAATATCTGGCGTGTACTCGTGCGTGTATATGTATGTGGTTAGTTATAGGTGTGTGTATAAATATATATTGTATGAACGAGTGTATTTTATATATAGTAGAATTGTTATAATTACCCTACGGGATGATGTGTGAGCATGTGCATTCCAGGAGGTATGTATGGCTATATGTTTGTGACTATGTAAATGTGAATGTATGAAATAGTATACTTGCCTATGTAGATTACCATGGTTGTATATACCGGTGCGTATATTTGTTCTATATATATACGAGATAAGCGTGTAGTGGTGTAAGTATGTATATGTATGTAAAGTGAACGTATGTATAAGTACTTGAAAGTGTGTGATATATGAGTAAGTATATGCATATGGATGTGTATTGTTCGATTATGATGTATGTACGACTGGGATAGAATGACCTTAGTGTCTAAGTCCGCTCACCCCTACGTCGACCTATTTAAGGAAGTCTGAGGACGGACTTGATCCTAAGGTGGGTAGATTATGTTGACCCTAGCGCTATGAGTAAGGCTTATAAAATCCGTGTATGGTGTAAGGTAGTACGTGTATGTATATACGTATAGTGATATGTATTATTACGTGTATATAGTAATATACGGTATGTAAAAGTGATCGTATGATTGAAATGCTAATTTACAAAGAATGATTGTATTTTTTTATTAATGGTATGTTTATGTGACTTGGTGTACTATATACTTATAGACTGAGGGTGTATAATACATATGATACTATATTGTGTATTAGTAATGTATGTATGTGTATAGTTACTACTAGTAGCATTGACGTTGATTGGTATTAATAGTATGTAATACTATTGGCATTGATATTAGTAATAGAAATGTTATTTGGATATTGCATGATGGTAGGTTATGGTGTGTATGCTTTAGAAGAGGAGATACGATCGTTACCCTTACGTTTTCACGGTGTCTTAACCGATTAGATTCCGAGGACGGAATCGTCTTTAAGGTGGGTAGGATGTAACGACCAGTTTTTACGATACGTTTTGGCTGTACTTCCCTCGTGTAATATTCTCCCGTATCCGTAGCTAGACGTTTCTATTCTCGTGCACGTGCCAACCGTTCCATGTCAATTATCACTATCATCATTTTATGACACTTAGTTAATTTTAATATTATTATTATTGTTATTATTTTTTTTAAGTATCCCTTATTAAATTAATTTCACTTTTCAAATTTAAAATCTGATTTTCAAATCTTTTTAAATTCAAATGAAGACCCTCCTTATAAAACCCATTAAAAAAACTTATTTATAAGCTATTATTTCCTTGATTTTACCTATTAAAAATCCCATTAATCTTTTCAAAGTCCTCCCTTATAATCCCATCCTAATTAGTTTTTTTATTACTAATAAATTCAATCAATTCTTTTAATAATAATTCAAATCATCTTCCTATTATAACAACCTAAGTTTTGAATCTAAACCCAACGTTTTGTACCCTATTGTGGCCGAAACTAACTGCACGCACACACACCCAGCACACTATTCACGCACACAACCTGCTCTTCACAAACACACAGTTTTGCACAAAAAAAGGAGAAAACAATTGAATCATTACATAAGGGCTAAACAACTAGCAACCTATAGTCCCTCAACCCATATAAAATCCTAGGGTACACATCACGAGTTGCCACCTACATCAGCGAATATAATGGAAACCCAAGATTACTTTTAACCTAAAGACCCTAGAGTATTCACGTGCTATGCCCCTGCCCTACTCACACTATTTTCATTATAATATAACCCTAGGAAACCTATTACAACAGCCATTCATCCTTATACAAGAACCCTAGCTATTATTATATGAGGGACATCACGCAGCCGCCCCTCTATCTCTCCCAGCCTCCTTCCTCATCTCCCCTCGCCACAAGCCTCGCGGACATCTCCTCCGTGCATCATCCACGAGTGCAGCCCCTGATACCTTCCTCCCTCACCTCGCAAACCCCCACCCCAAGACTCGCGAGCAGCCGACGCCTTCGTGATCTGCCCATCTCCTCGCCTCGCGAGCGCCCGGATCCCCTCTCCGAGATCCAAGTCGCCCAGTTCCTCTCCTCTGCGTGTGCCTCTTCTCCGCAGTCTCTCCACCGCCCAGGCCATCTCGTGGTCTCCTTCCCCAACCAAACCCCCCGACACAACATCCTCCATGCGGGATCCGAGCGTCTCTTCTCATCCACACGAAGGACAGCCCACGCCCAACGCCTCCTCCCTCAAGGCCGTGCCTCCTCTTCTAATCCACGCCCAGATCTCTTCCGCCTTGACCGCAGCACGCCCCCCCTCAAATGCAGTCCACCAACCCCGGCATCACGTGCATTCGTCCTCTCCCCACCTGTAACACAACGAGGGGGAAAAGCTAAAAAGAAACGTCCGTGCCTTCCGTACGGACCCGTTGACACCAAAAACACCGGAAACAGGTTCAGAGCTTGAGTACCACCTGACTTGGAGAGCCAGAGTTGTCGACGACGTCGAGATGTTTTCTGCAGAAGACTAGAGTCTCTTTCCCGTCATTGCTTGAGTTTTAGTTTAGTTCCTTGTAGTAGGATTGGTGTTTGGTTGTAGTTTCGTTTGGCCATGCTGAGGCCATGTTGTTTTACTTTCTGTACGAACAATTCTGGAAGTGCCCATTTAATTTAATGAAATGTTTTCTGGTTGTTCTGATACGCAAATGCAAGGACCATTTTCTGTGTTTTTATCACAGACGCTTATTGAACTCGAGCTTCACCGCTCCAGTTCAAGCGGACCGCGTAACGCCCTTGCTTCCGGTGTCTTTTGGGAAGCGGGGCGTTACAGAATCACTGTTAGCTCGCTGATTTCATGCCACCACCCCGATGTCCAGAAGTACATTGCTGCTCTACCCACGGCCGAGGAGTTCTAGACGACACCGATGTTTCGCCATTCAGACCCGACTTCCGCTTGTTGGACGACACCACGAGGTTGGTTTCCCTAACGAGTAGTAAAACCCACACCTTAGCTAACCAAAACCTAAACTAAAATTGGTCAACTTAAACTAAATTTATTTTCTGTATCTTTCAAAATGTTGCCCACCAAAGGAAAGATCGACGAACGGACTTATTTTCTGTGCACATACGGTAGACGTCGATCTAGACTGAACAAACACCAAAAACGTGACTTTTTGACAGATAGGTTAGTCCTGCCAAATTTAGAAACAACCCATAATAGGATTGACAAAAAGCGCGATCTGACATCGCCATGACCTTGTTTCAGACGGACTACCGCCGACGCGTCGCTTGGACGGGATGCTACGGACGGACGACACACTCGTCACCGCAGGTAAGTGTACTCACTTGTACCCTCGGCCGTGTTTTGGACTTAGACTATTAGAAATGTTAAAATGTAAACAAAGAGAACCGGACATGAAATGATAGCGTCCGGGACACCCCTCGACAGCTTAGACTTGACGACGAAGTCTAAGCTCAACAACAACTTTTGACACCTTAGGGCTATCTTGTGTGTGCGTTCGTGTGGACCCCCAAGAAGAACCATCCCCGTCTTGTCATGTCGCGTCTTGTTTTTCACAGCCTGCGGGCAATATGGCACTCACCAGTGAGTGGGTGATCCCCTGTACTGATACACAGCTTGCGGGCAATAGGGCACTCACCAAGCTAGAGTGAGTGATCCCTTGTACGGACTTGTCTTGTGCACTTGGGTTGGGGTAGGGTTGAGCGTGCGCACGGGGAGAGGGTCTGATCCCCCTCGAACCGTAAGGCGTGAACCCTTCGAGTCACACGTGTCTTGTCTTGTTCCCGTGCACAAGGTTGAGCGTTCCCTCGGTTGAGAAGGTGTTGGTCGCCTTCTAACCGAAAGGCGTGAACCTTAGTGACACATCTTGTCTTGTATTGTCTTGTCTTATTACGTCTTGTCTGGACCCGTTTAGGTTAGTCCCGTAGTCCGTAGCACTCGCTACGGCTACTACTTGCCGCGTTTTACTTTTTCTGCTCAGTTTACCTCCTTTTGTTACTATGTTATAACCCCATCATGTTAATCAACCAGTAAATCATTGCTTAAAGTTTTAGTACACCTGCAGTAGAGTCTAACCCTCTTTTGTATACTTTACCTGACGTACAGTTCCTTTCTTTTAGGTGTTGTACATCAGGTGTTGAGCCAGAGTACGTTGACGAGGCGGACCTGCCAGAGTACGTAGAGCCGGAGGACGTCGATCCAGAGTACGTGCCCGAGGAGGAACAGAGCTAGAGGTCTTCACGTTGTTGATCCAGAGGTCTCATTACAGTTTAGTTGGGTGTGTAGCACCATTTATTTTCTGTCTAGGTTGGGTGCTTGCACCAGTAGTTTACTTTTCAGTTTTGTAGCCGAGTCAGACTTTTGTTAGACTCTCAGTACTTCCGGATTGTTATTTTGGAATAAAATGAATGTTTCCTTTTTAGTACTTTTGTTTTTCTGTACTAACCTGCAGGGACCTGTTCCTTCGTCTTGGAGTACCACACAGATGCTTATTGGGAGCTTCACAGCTCCGGCCTAAGCGGGACTTAGTCACGCTTCGCCTCCGTAGTTTTGGGAAGCGGGACGTGACATGTTTTAGTGGTGGCCCATGCAGGTCCATTTCTGCAAAAAGTTCAGAACGATAGAAGTATTAACATTCTTTTTATTATTATCCAGTAATGTGTGCGAGTCTAAGTTGTGTTTTTCCTATCGTTAGGATGGTAGGAGGACGTGAAGCTCGAGATGGACCTTCAGCTGACGGGACCATGGATGGACGTGGTGACGAATTTCGCCAATTACTGGGTGTTATGAGGGAGATGTTAAACGTTCATTATCGGTTGGTTGATCAGGCGCATCAGATTGCCCATGCCGCCTAGGCTCCTCCGACTGCACTACCACCACCACTGCGAGGGAACCGACTAGTGGAGCAGTTCAGGCCAACGGCTAGGCCTGTAGTGGACCAGCTCAGTCGGCGTCTTTCAAGAGGTCTGGAGCACCTGCGTAGAGTCAGAGCAAGGGACAGTGTCATTACTGTGGCAAGCCAGGACATCGACAGAACACTTGCAGGAAGAAGCAGGGATTGTGTCTGACATGTGGAGCTGCCACGCTTGCGGTTAGAGATTGTCCGAGGCATCGACATGTTGAGGGCAGAGCGCCAGCTCCAGTGCAGTGTAGAGCGCCTGCCCCAGGTTAGAGAGGAGCTGATGTCCGTGGACCACCCTTGGTCCCACATGAGTAGATGTTTCGGCAAACAATGCAACTCCGGAGGCCGGCGTACACCATGACAGCCGGCATGGCTGAAGACTTGGATGGTGTTATTGCAGGTATGTTCTTTTAAGATCTAGTCTTTTCTTTTATGGCTTAGACTATTTTGCTTGCATTGGTGTGTTGTCCTTGCTAGTTGTTGGGTAGTGGGTTAGCCGTAGTTCTTTTATACCTTAGGCACCATTCTAGTGTCCTCTCACCCGGCCTTGGCCTTGTTCGACTCCGATGCATCCATGTGCATCTTATCCTGGAGATTTGTAACAAGGCACTCCATTCCCACCCATATACTTCCTAAGTGTTAGGACATCACCACAGGGAACGGAGTGGTGACAGTGAATCTGGTTGTCGATATATCCCTTTGGTGGTCAGTGGATATGAACTATTAGATTTCATTGTCCATGATCTACCGCTTTTTCGATGTCGTTCTTGGCATCAAATTGCTGGGAGACTTCCACGCTCTGTTTGAATGCCACAGTGAGAAGGTGGTATTCAGGATTCCGGGCCACCGTAAGTTCGGGTTCTCGAGGAATGCAGGGCCGATGACGAAGCTGACAAGGAAGGACGTGGAGTTTCATTGGTCAGAAGCTTACGAGGAGGCCTTCCGTATCTTGAAGGCGAGGATGACTTCAGCACCGGTTTTGGCGGTACCGGATCGAATCGAAGGCTTCGAAGTATATTGTGATGCATCAGGGAAGGGTCTAGGATGCGTCTTGCCTCAGCATGGCCACGTGGTCGCGTACGCTTCTCGTCAGTTGAGGACTCATGAGAAGGATTAACCGACGCACGATCTGGAGTTGGTAGCGGTGATATTCGCACTGAAGATCTGGAGGCACTTCTTGCTGAGTGAAAGCGTGAAAATTTTCACTGATCACAAAAGCTTGAAGTACATCTTTACGCAGAAGGAGCTTAACATGTGTCAGAGACGATGGTTAAAGCTCATGGCTGACTATGAGATAGGCCTGCAGTATCACCCGGGGAAGGTGAATGTAGTGCCAGATGCGTTGAGTAGACTTCCCACTACGATGATGCATACCGCCGACTGGAGGGTACAGCAGGAGCTGAGGGAAATGGATTTAGAGGTCGTCCTACCTCGTGTGGTTCTTTCATTCATGAATTTGCAGACTCAGTCCACGATCGTGGATCGGATCGAGGCAGCACAGGCAGGAGATCCGAAGCTACAGAGGATCAGGAGGCAGGTTGAAGCTGGACTAGGACGGAGTTCGTGATACATGAGGATGGTTCGATGAGGTATGGCAGCAGACTCTGCGTACCTGCAGGTGGTGTTCGGAAGGAGCTGTTGAGCGAGGCTCATAGCTCGCCATATTCAATACATCCTGGGGCACCAATATGTATAAGGACCTCCGTCTGAATTACTGGTGGTTTGGCATGAAGAGGAGTGTGGCACGGAGCATTGCCAAGTGTTTGATATGCCAACAGGTGAAGGCTGAGCACCATCGTACGGCTGGATTGCTACAACCGCTTCCTATCCCAGAGTGGAAGTGGCAACATATTATGATGGATTTCGTGACTGGTTTACCTCGGAGCCCGAAGCAGAACGACGCAGTCTGGGTGATCGTTGATCGATTGACCAAGTCTGCGCACTTCATCCCTTTTTCGAGTGGGACAGTCTACGGAAGTCTTGGCGAGGACATACCTAGAGGTAAAATTTCATTTTACTTCTCTTTTAATTTCCTCTTTGAGTTAGTTGTGATGTAGACCGTGTACGTGCAGGAGATTGTACGCTTACATGGAGTCACAGTGAGCATCGTGTCTTACAGAGACTCAAGGTTCACATCTCAGTTCTGGAGAAGTCTGCAGGAGAATTTGGGTACGGGTCTGAGTTTCAGCACGGTGTACAACCCGCAGATCGATGGCCAGTCTGAGAGGACTATTCAGATCCTGGAGGATATGCTACGAGCTTTTACGCTCGATGTGAAGGGTTCTTGGGAGGACCATCTGCACTTGGTGGAGTTTTCGTATAACAACAGCTACCAGGCGAGCATCGGCATGGCGCCGTTTGCTGCCTTATATGGGAGAAAATGTCGATCGCCACTAATCTGGGATGACGTCGGAGATCAGGAGCTGTTGGGTCCAGAGATGATAGTGGAAGCTGTGGATGTCGTGAGGGACATCAGGGAGAAGCTCAGAGTTACACAGGACCGTTTCAAGCATTGGGCAGATGGCAAGAGGAGACCATTGGAGTTCCAGGCTGGAGATTACGGTCCACCCGGACCTGACATATGACCAGCAGCCTGTGCATATTTTGGATCGTCGACAGAAGCATTTAAGAAATAAGGTAGTCGACCTGGTAAGAGTGATGTGGCGTCACAGATCACCTGGAGAGTCCACTTGGAAGCGCGAGGAGGAGATGAGGGAGCATTTTCTATTTTTGTTTGCTGATTAATGTTGTTGATTCCGAGGACGGAATCTTTATTTTAGTGGGGTAGAATGTAACGGTCGCTTTCCGACCTTATGGATCTTCTGCGTGCACGTGCTTTATCGTGCACGTATTTTATTTGGCTCTTTCTGGATTCCGATATATACGATGTGATATGCCGTTGTGATCGAATGGGAGTGTAGAATTTTATAGTAATTTTTGGGAACGTCATTTCACGGCTCGTTTTCTCGCAAAACGACTTTGAATGGGAGGGGCGTTTTGGTCTTTTGGCACCAATACGCGGTTTCCGATTTTACGATAATTTCTGGTAGGTGTAGCATGCAATCGGACCCTGTAGCGCCGTAATTCTCGTCTCCACGACCGTCCCGGTATTTTCGGATTATTTTTCCGATGCCCGTGGTGGAAGATATCCCCTAATTAATTCCAACCGTTGATTAGCCCTTAATCCATTTGAATTTCGAAAACAAATCTTAATCAAATCCCTCATTCACTCCCACGTATCATGGCATTTTATTTCAGCCACTATTCATACATCTCCTTTCCCCTATCTCCACTCTCCCTATCTCTATATCTCTCTCCCATTTAACCAAAAACCCAAAGCTAAATATCAAAACCTTGCTTCTTCAAATGGCAACACAAACCCAGTCGCCATACATCTCACGCAAACACTCTTCCACACAATTTCTGCTCCACCTCCGACCACCCTAGGCCATCACCGACCACCCCTGGCCGTCGGCCATCCATCCCCCTCTGGCCACCCTTCTCTCTCTTCCATTTTCTCTCTCTAAAACCCCACATAGCCGCAAGCCCCAGATCTGGCCACCGGCCATCTAACTCACGGCCAGCCGATGTCGGCCACCGCCACCGACCACCATCCCAGCCACTTTGTTCCCCTTTGACCCCTCTCCGCTCTGTAACTTCCCTCACGCTCATAGCCCACCGGTAGCTCACGGAATCCTCGTCAGAACACGCCGTATCGGCTGTTATTCCACAGATCTGGAAGCTGAACTTCCACGCCGGCTTACGCCCGCCTCCGGCCACCCCCTCCGGCGATCTCCACCACCATCAAACTCCTCTTTGACCCCCCCGATCATCTCCAACTCCTCTTACCCTTTTTCCTCATCTCTACCTCCTCAAAACATCTCCTGAACTCGACTTAACGACAGTTTTACAGATCTGCGCCACCGCCAGAAAAACTCTCCTCTACCGGCCATCCGGCCACCTACGACGACCACCCTACCACTGTTGGACTCCTATCGAAACCCCCTACCAACTGCAATTTCTCATATGCTCATATCTCACCTGTAGCTCCTGGAAAATCCGTCGAAACCAAGCCCAGCTGCTGTTTTTGACAGATCTGTACGCTGAATTTCGACGCCCGCGCACGATCACCTCCGACCACCCCCAGCGACAACTCCACTGCCGTTGGCTTCGTCTTGAAGTCCTTTGCCTTCTACAACTTCCCGTTGTCGCTGATCATCGCTGGAATTCCGCTGAGATGTGCGACAACGAGTGTTGTACGAATCTGTCCTCCCCGGCCTCTCACGGCCACCCACCACCGTACGCTTACGCCGCCGGCCACCCACGGGCCGAGAATCTTCCTCTGGTCCTACTTCATCTTCTGAAAGCTCTCTTGGACTCTTGAAGTTTACGTGTGTTGCCACACGCACGTGTTTTTAGCCGACGTCGCCGTTATCGTGAAGATCCGTTGCGCTACTCGCAACGGGAGGAGGATCACTGTTAGCTCGCTGATTTCGCGCCTCCACCCCACTGTCCAGAAGTACCTTGCTACTCTACCTGCGGCCAAGGAGTTCCAAACGACGCCGACGTTTCGCTGTTCAGAACCGACTTCCGCTTGTTGGACGACACCACGAGGTTGGTTTCCCTAACGAGTAGTAAAACCCACACCGTAGCTAACCAAAACATAAACTAAAATTGGTCAACTTGAACTAAATTTATTTTCTGCATCTTTAAAATGTTACCCACCATAGGAAAGATCGACGAACGGACTTATATTCTGTGCACATATGGTAGACGTCGATCTAGACTGAACAAACACCAAAAACGTGACTTTTTGACAGATAGGTTAGTCCCGCCAAATTTAGAAACAAACCGTAATAGGATTGACAAAAAGCGCGATCTGACATCGCCATGACCTTGTTTCAGACGGACTACCACCGACGCGACGCTTGGACGGGATGCTCCGGACGGACGACACACTCGCCACCACAGGCAAGTGTACTCACTTGTACCCTCGACCGTGTTTGGGCCTTAGACTATTAGAAATGTTAAAATGTAAACAAAGAGAACCTGACGTGAAATGATAGCGTCCGGGACGCCCCTCGACAGCTTAGACTTGACGACGAAGTCTAAGCTCAATAACAACTTTTGACACCTTAGGGTTATCTTGTGTGTGCGTGCGTGTGGACCCCTAGAAGAACCATCCCCGTCTTGTCATGTTGCATCTTGTTTTGCATAGCCTGTGGGCAATAGGGCACTCAACAGTGAGTGGGTGATCCCTTGTACTGATACACAGCTTGCGAGCAATAGGGCACTCACCAAGCTAGAGTGAGTGATCCCTTGTATGGACTTGTCTTGTGCACTTGGGTTGGGGTAGGGTTGAGCGTGGGCATGTGGAGAGTGTCTGATCCCCCTCGAACCGTAAGGCGTGAACCCTTTGAGTCAAACGTGTCTTGTCTTGTTCCCGTGCAAAAGGTTGAGCGTTCCCTCAGTTGAGAAGGTGCTGGCCGCCTTCTAACCGAAAGGTGTGAACCTTAGTGACACATCGTGTCTTGTCTTGTCTTGTCTTGTCACATCTTGTCTGGACCCGTTTAGGTTAGTCCCGTAGTCCGTAGTACTCGCTACGACTACTACTTGACGCGTTTTACTTTTCCTGCTCTGTTTACCTCCTTTTGTTACTATGTTATAACCCATGCATGTTAATCAACCAGTAAATCATTGCTTAAAGTTTCAGTACACCTGCAGTAGAGTCTAACCCTCTTTTGTATATTTTACCTGACGTACAGTTCCTTTCTTTTGGGTGATGTATGTCAGGTGTTGAGCCAGAGTACGTTGACGAGGCGGACCTGCCAGAGTACGTAGAGCCGGAGGACGTCGATCCAGAGTACGTGCCTGAGGAGGACCAGAGCTAGAGGTCTTCACGTTGCTGATCCAGAGGTCTCACTGCAGTTTAGTTGGGTGTGTAGCACCATTTATTTTCTGTCTAGGTTGGGTGCTTGCACCAGTAGTTTACTTTTCAGTTTTGTAGCCGAGTCAGGCTTTTGTTAGACTCTCAATACTTCTGGATTGTTATTTTGGAATAAAAATAATGTTTCCTTTTTAGTACTTTTGTTGTTCCGTACTGACCTGCAGGGACCTGTTCTTTCGTCTTGGAGTACGACACAAACGCTTATTGGGTCTGAGCTTCACAGCTCCGGCCTAAGCGGGCCTTAGTCACGCTTCGCCTCCGTAGTTTTGGAAAGCGGGGCGTGACATTCTTGCCTAGCTCTGACCATATTAGACTTCTAGAATTTCTTTAGTCGTTCGCTTAGGTTCATCGATTTCGGGCCAAGTCGGACGCAGTTCATTACAGTCTGGTTCCTTAGAAAGTCTTAGTGCTAAGTTTCATAATCCTTAGTTGGTCGACCATAGGAGTTCCCCGTAGATTTTCATGAGTCATATCCTATGCGTTTTTATGTTTCGATCACGCGACCATGTTCCTTGCCCTCGATTCACGAGATTGCCTCATGACGATCGTCGTTAATTTTCGAATCCTTCGTTACAAATCTTGAATTTTCTGAAAGTATTTTCGATATTCCTCATTCGCTAATTTTAAACTTGTTCGAAAACTTTTAAGATATATACTTAGACTTCATACTCTTTCGTTGACTTAAATTCATTTTTTTTGAATTTCGAAACTTTTGTCGAGATTTTTGATTACTATTTTATAATATTTTTCCAGCCTATACTTTTCGTACCTATATAACTACCTTGTCCCTTTTTATATACTAATTTTATTCTGAACCGTACTTTTATTTCTCCTAATTCGATTTATAATTTCCTTTTCTTACTTATGCCATTAAAACTTATTCGAATAACTCATCGCGCTTACCTTTAATATACTTTTCTAAGTTACATGTGACTTCAGCATTCAGCGTGTCGATTTTATGCTCATCATTTTTTCTACTTCAAATTTTTGTAAAATACTATCTCCATTTAAATTTATCTCCAATTGTAAAACAATTCATTCACCTCCATACTCAATACGATGCGTCTAATCCTTATGTCGTGATTTAACCTTCATGCTACCCTTCTACGTTTTATAAGGATATTATTACATTTTTTATTTTATAACTTGCATTTTATTATATTCTTATTTTGTATTTTATATCCATCTTCCCTACTTGATTATTCTGAACTATAATTTGTTCCACCCAACCAAGCCATTCCCTTATATGTCGCCTCATCTGAACCCGTTCATATCGATCTTGTTTCATATCCATTTCGATTTCGGTTTCCTCACTATTGTTTAGTATCACATTATTGCTTCGGTTGCCTACGTTAACCTTAGTAGAGTATGGTGGGCTCATTAGTATAGATTGTGATGTCATTATAGTGCAGATAATTACATGGTATATATGAAGTTGTATGTGTGTTAGTATTTATAAATATGTATGTGGATAGCTATACCACTCTAGGGATGTCTGTGTATATAAGAATTAGTGTTGGAATATCTACTGGGAGTGTATGTAGTTGAAGATATTTAATAATGGTTGAAATAATATGTTGGTAAAGGTGTATTTATAGTTAAGTGTGCATGCCTAATATATGATCTATATGTCAGTGCGTATGAGCGTGTGCTCATACGTAGATATGTATGTGGTTAGCTATATGTAGATACATACATACTGTGTGAATATATGCGAGTTATGTATGCTAATAGGATTATAATTTTGTATAGTATTGATTGCCCTTACGGGATGTTGTGTGTACGTATATATCATGAGGTATACACGATTATTGTATGACGTGACTATGTATAGGATGGTGTATTATGATTGTATACGTGTATTGATATTGTAATATTATTAATGGTTGTAGAGGGGTTGTATTATGATTGCGCTACCTGGCTGAATATTAGTATGTTTACGTATTGTATTGAATGATATAAAATATGTATGTAAATACGTATATTTGATTGTGTACGATGTATTAATGATAATGTGAGTATATATAAATAAATAAATCTATGCCTGCTATATAGTATTATTTTATTGAACGTACGTGTGTATAGTGAAGTATTGGTGAGTGCCCTAAATTTTGATATTATTCTAATTATGACATGAAGGTGATGTGTTAATACTATTGTGTAAAATGCGGTATTATTATAGATATATAGTTAGTGATGCATGTGTATGAGTAGTAAAGTGTTAGTATCTGTTGTAATTATAAAGTTGGTTATAATGATGTCGTACCATGATATTATATTAATCATGTTATTTATTTATGTTGTGATATAGTAGTATTGAAATGTGATAAGTGACTGGTGGTGCATGTGTATATTGATATTGTTATTTATTAGTATTATTATTATTGTACTTGATATCAGTGCTAGTAATATTAAGTGAATGTCTATATAGGATAGCATTATAATGAATGCGTTGTCTTATGGTTGTCGTATATTTGTAACTATATTGACACGACATAGTGATTTATATGTGAGAGTTATTATTGATATTAGTAGGATTGTTAGAATGCCTTACTAGTAGTGTGAATATTATCATTGTGTTAATAATACTGACTGAGTATTTACCCCGAGCGCGTAGCAATAGTATGTGTGTTACGCCTTGAATATATTTATAGGATTGAATGTGAAGTGTATATATGATGAAATATGTGCTTGTATTAGAGTAACTATATGTATTAGTAGTAAGGGTGAATGTGTAATAAGATATAGCAAGCATGATTTAACATTGTATGGTGTGATTACATGTGTTGATATGTTGGTGTTGGATGTATACTATGAGATATATGGGAAAGTATATCCATGTTTGTTTGTTCATAGGTAGTTATATGTACGTGAGTCCTATGATTGAAATTAGTAGTAAAAAACTATATTCTTATGTATGTTTCTGTATTATGGTTATGTGATAAGTGAGTGATAGTTCTATAAGGGATGTGCATGACTACATGAACGATTGAGGTACGTGTATAAATTTGACTGTCTATGGTAGGTATAAGTATATGGTGTGTAGATATATACCTGCCTGTAGTGATTAATGTTTAACTACCTAGTGTATATATAAGCACTTGTAGTGACTATATCTTTTTTGAATTATAATGTGATATGATTGGAGTAGTTACAAGTTTGGCTAGAGATATAATTATAGTTAGAAAGTCCGAGGACGGACTTTATTCTAAGGTAGGTAGGATGTAACGGCCGGTACTCACTATTTGTTATACAGCTGTGCGTATAGCAATTTCGGGTACCTGATTGGTTTTGTTGCTTTGTATGTGAGTCGTGTCATTGAGTTGATAGGTCCGTAGCACCTTGGTTGCATCTTTAGCAAGCCAACCCCCGACGTGTACCCAACTTGAGATTAATGTCGCCTTTGGACCCCGTATCCTTTGTACGCGTATTTTCCTTGAAGTTCGCGTATTTTTCTTAGCCTTATCCTTTCATTCGGAATGCATGATATGATATGCCGTTGTGACCCTCTGGAAGAGCATTTATTTGTGGAATTATTTTGGAACGTCATTTCACGGGACGTTCTCCCAAAAATCAACTTTGTTTGAAGAGGTGTCGTGATTCTCACTTTTGTCGTGGGACCTTTATATTTTTAATTTCGTTTCTCGTCGCCCTAGCCGTGATCGGTCTTCTTAGTTTCATTTCTCTCATCGACCCGATCGCCTCAGTATTTCTCTCATGATTTTCGGGCTCCGTTTGACCCACTTTCACTATTTTTCCCACTAATAATTTGTTTAACCCTATATTTTATATGTTTTTAACCCCCTAATAATTATTTATAATAGTGTTATTTAATTCCTATTAAACCATAGCCCCTTTTTGGAACCCCTATGGCCGCACCCATCAGCCCTCATGCACCCAACTTTGTAACCCCTCACACCCTTAATGAATTTATAATAAAAACTATAGAAAATGAAACTTAAAGCATAGGACCCTAGCTAACCTACTCTAGGCTTATTCACATGCTGCCAAATTCAAACACCCCACACACAAGTTTTATAACAGGATACCAAAAAAATATAAAACCCTAAGAGACCCTATCACGTGTTGCCTAAAACCATACTCTTGTGTAATAAAGAACCCTAGGGCCTCTTTTTCCCTACCCACTTCTCCCTTAGCCGCCGCCCTCTGTTCTCCTTCCTTTCTCCATGCAAAACCCATGTCGCAGCCTCCTGCTCGCAACTTCCGACGTCCTCCCTCTAGCACCGGCCAAAAATCCTTTGACAGGCCGTCGCCAACTTCCAGTGACACCCAATCTCCCCTTCAAACTGGTAGCACCTCTGACCAAAGACCCCATCACTGAAAATCCCCTCTTCGAGCAACTATCAAGCTGCAAACACCTCCCCTTCCCTACACATACCGCCGGAAAAACCCTAAGCCTCCACAAATCCGGCCACCCTATCAACTGTTGCCGCCCTCTCTTGCCCCGCACCCTCCTCCTATTGACGTCAGACGGCCTCCCCACGGCGGCCGCACCACCACCCATCAGTAAAGCACCCAAGGCCTACAACCCCCATCTTCTGGCCCGCTCCTTGCAACTCACGACCTACCCTGACGTTCTCATCTGTAACAACGCCGGGAGCACACAAATGTGACTTTCACGAGAGCTGTTTACATTATCATTTAAGGTGACGTGTAATTAACATATTATAAGAGTTGCTAGTTTATTTCATTAGTTTATATGTTCACAACTGTGTTCAACTTCTTGAGAACAGAACCCGATGGTACCTAGGTTTATTATTAATTATATGGGTATGGAACTTTCGTAGGTTATCATATACAACTTATTTTATAACCTACAGTTAGTTTTACTAGTTGGTAGACAACGTATATATGTGCTAAATTGTGTTATCGTTTAATTAGTTAACACGTTTAGCTTATTATCGTATATCCATATCGTAGATATTATACGTTTTTCTTCGTGACCCGTTACCTTCCCGAGCCGACGCCGTTACCTTACACGCTACCGGAATCCAACCCCTGACGTCTCTACCCGACGTCAATGTAGCTCTCGCGTCGTATTAAGGTATACCTGAACCGTGGGAATCCACACCGCATGTTAACAAGATAAAAACTGTGTTTTTACTGTTTTGTAACCCACTAATCCAACTTAATAATACGGAACTGTGGTCGATTATTGGACTGAGCGTGGGAGCTCTGGACGTTGTGAATCTGTGATTGGACTTTGAGAATTGTGATACCAGCACGTATTTCAGGCAAGTGAAACTTTCCAGTTCCTTGTTTTGGCCGTGTTTTAGGTCATTCCTTGCTTTTAGCATAAAAGAGACTAGGCGATGAAATGATAGTCGCTTAGACGCCTTCTAGATCTAGCTTGACAACGAAGCTAGATCCGACCCCTTTTCATGTCATTTCATGCATCCCTGTATGTCACGTTTACTTTAAATATCTGTACGACTTCTTTTGACTATTTACATGCCATGTTCATGCATCTTGTACATCTTGCATCTGCTTATTTGTTGTGGTTCGTAGCACATGCTACGCTTGCATCTAGGGAAAAGCTAGGCACCTGCATTACAGGCACAATCCTAAGCTAGTCCCTGGATTATAAAAGGCTAGGCACCTGCGTTTCAGGCACAACCCTTTGCCAAAAACACTTCCTGGCTCGTGATCCAGAAGCGAGCACAGTGTTGTTGGTGATAAACCAAAGCTCGATACACATAGGATGGGTATGGTTAAGCGATCACTTGAGCATAGAAGTCTACCCGTACAGCCACTTCAGCCAAAAGGCGTAAACCCTGTGCACATCGTGAAAACAAGTTAATCGTGAAATAGTGAATATTGTTTAGTAGCTCTGTTACACTTGTTGTGCTTGTCTCGTTTACTCACTTGTTGCACTCATGCCATACCTGCCATGTCATTGCATTCATTCTTTATAGAACTGCTAGCTGCACTTAATTTACCTTTATTAGCTTCCTTGCACAAAGTCTCCTTGGAGACTCTATTGACATGTGCCCCTTTTCTCTTTTGGGCATCACATGTTAGGTTGTCAGCTAGAGTTTGTCGTCAAGGACGAACAGGTTGCAGGAGTTGAGTCAAGGACACTGGAGACCAGTCCTAGATCTCTTTCTTGTTGTTGTTGCTTTCTGCTTAGTCGATGTTAGGCTATCAGTGCGTAGCACCTCTATTTTCATATAGATGTTATGTATTAAGTCGGACATGCGTTAGCCTCTTTTCAGACTCTTGTACTTTCCTTTACGACGTGTCTCTAAATGTTTGGAAAAATCTGGATGTTATTGGTGGAGTTATTTTCCGCTTAAATTATTATTATCTTTGTTTCGATTCGTGGTTGCAATGACCTGGTTATTGAAAGTGTTTTTAAGATGCTTATCAGACTTGTAGCCTCACAGCACCAAGTCTAAGCGGTCCTCATTACGCCTCGCCTTCCGTTTATGGGAAGCGGGCCGTGACTGTATGCTAACTGAACATATGAACCTCACTTACTCCAAGAGGCCCTCCAATAAGTTCTAAAATGTGTCCTCCTCTGGCGGCGCATATGATTCCATTTCTGTTTCTCCCACTGCCTCTTCATCCATCCACCCTTCATATACAACAGCTGTATAGTAGGATGCGGGATCGACGATGGCACATTCTCGCTCTGGTAATATGACGGGCGATGATTCTTGCCCATAAGATGAAGAAGCAGAACTGATATCTTTGGAAATCACACAGCCTTAAGCATGAGCGCATTGAATTCAAGGTCTCTCTTCACCAATTCCAATAGAAAATCACCCCTTTCAATCTTGACTTGCAGTTCAACCTGATGTGCAAGTATCTCATCAAGAAGGTGATCTCCCGTCTGAGCACTCTGATCAAAATAGTATTGTCCCATCTGAGCACTCTGATCAAAATTTGTGGTCCATATAGTATAATCCATAATACCTAATCAACAAAGATACATAACTGGAGATAAATATCAGTGGCACAAAAGAATATAGAAATGATAGTAATGGTGGCGAGGGTGAAAATTCCTCAGTAATAGTCTACCAACTCTCTACAACGAATATGTGATATATATACATGCAAAATTAGAAACGGTGAAGAATGTGAAAATTATCACGGGGTAAGGTGTGGGCTAGTCTTAGGGATAACATGTTCCTAAATGTAACAAGCACGTTACCTCCCTGGCAACGACGCCATAAAGCTTGACCGCCTGCCCGTTTGGCATAATATAAAATTGGGACGGGGATACCAGGATTAAAATTTGTAACCGCAAGCGCACGATGTCGAAATGTGGCTTGGGGGTCGAATACGAGGATGCGTGTGATGTGCTTGTAATCAAACAGGAACCGGATCACCCTGATGGGTGAGCTAGCCCTATCGCTTGGTGGGCTGTCATGATATGAAACTACGGAAAGGTGTAAGATATAAAAAGTAACCTAAGACTTTGGTTCCGCCCTATCATTAGTTCTCAATATTACAATCGACGGATAGGAATACGATCGGATTCTAGGGTTTAGTGGTGAGACGTTGCCTCTAAAAGTGGTACCTAGCGTCCTATGGGCCCGATATTTCGGTAGATGCACAGGATGATACGCTAGGAATACCCGGGTTCTGACTGTGGGCATTCCCATGTCCAACATCGACCGACTTCGGGAGCACTAAGCTCGGAACGATTACTCCTGAAATTTCATCCAAGCCGTTCCCGTGCGCAACGAATCAATGTCTACGCTAGGGTGTAAGCTTTAGCTAGGGGATCAAACTCCCGTTTTATTCCCACTTGGCCCAACGGACAGAGGCGGTCTTTCTCCCGTGAATGACAATAAAACACCCCGCATAACCGTCTAAATCCCTATATCCTATCGAATCCCTAATCCTATGGTTGTTCTAAGGAAACCCGTGAGGGGGCTTCCACCAATGTTCCGGATTTGGAAACTACTCGCTAATCATGGCAATAAATGCAACAAAACAAATTTCATCCATCAAAATGAGAAGCAAGCAATAGATAACTAGAGCAACCTGTATTATAAATGCAATGGTAAAGTATCAAAGCGATCAAGAAACTTACAAATCAAAATAAATTCTCAGCAGCCAAAAACCCCTGAAAATAGTTAAGAAAATGGTGATTACGTTTTCTGGAAAACCTAGGGCTATTTATACATTTTGGCAAGATGCCAGGGAATATTCCCACACAAGAAGACAAAAATAAACGTCAACCCGATCGGTTGAAACTTCAACCGATTGGGTGAGACGATCGTTGGATTAGGTCTTCAGCTTATGATAGTCTTCACCCGATCGGTGAACCGATCGGGTGAAGTCGTTGGGTTATTGAGCTTGGAAAGAACTGCTACAGGTGAGTGACGTCCCCTAGTTTTTGAGCATAAAAGTGCAATAGGATTGGGGATACCAGATTTAAATATTTATACTGCAAGCGCTCGGTGTTGTAGTGTGGCTTGGGGGTCGAACACAGGGAGGCGTGATTGTGCTTGGGTCTAAGAGGAACCGGTTCACCCTACAGGTGAGCTAGCTTGAACGATCGATGGTTATCACGAAAAATAGATACGAGGGATAAACAATATAAAAGGAAACCCAGGACTTCGGTTTCCACCCTATCATGTGTTCTTGCTATTACGACTTACGGATAGGAATACGATTGGATTTAGGGTTTAGTTGTGAGATGTTGCCTCTAAGAGTGATACCAGCGTCCTATGGGCCCGATATTCTGGTCAATGCCCAGGATGATACGCTGGACTACCTGGGTTCGGTCGGTGGGCATTCTCATGTCTATTAACACCGACCGACTCTGGGAGCACTAAGCTCGCAATGATAACTCCCAACATCTCATCCTGCCATTTCCACGGGCTAGGATTCAATGTCTACGCTAAGGGCGTGAGCTGTGGCTAGGAAGTCAACCGCCAAGTTTATTCCCTATTGGCCTGACGATTAAAGGCGATCTTTTTCCCGTCGATGACAATGAAACACCCCGCGTAACAATCTAAATTCCTAATCCCTATCGAAATCCTAGTCCTATGGACGCATTAGGGAGAAACCACGAAGGGGTTTCCACCAAAATCTCAGATTTGGTAACGACTCACAAATCATAGCTAAAAAGCAATCTAAATGAAAATCAACCATAGAAATCATGATCAGGCGATTTAAATGAAGTAGTAGCAATGCTATAAAGATAGTATTAAAGTTTGAAAGCAATCAGAAGACTCACAGAATCCAATAAAATTCCAGCCGTCACAATACAAGAAAAAGACAGAAAAAATAACAACTCCCTATTTTTTGAAACCAAGGGCAACTATGTATACAAATCGACGTCACCCGATCGGTTGAAGCATCAACCGATCGGGTGAGCTGCTTGAAGCTTCGGCCATCGACATTCAGAACTTCAACCGCTCGCTTGGTCCGACCGGTTGGCATCTCCGGGTCGTCGTTTGGATATTGCGGCATCAGGTGAACCGATCGATTGAGAATTCAACCGATCGGTGGGAATTATCTCCAAAATTGGCCGAGAGTTTTGTCGATTTGGCACAGTCAGCGAACCGTTGGTTGAGCTCTCTGGGTCGTCGTTTGGAAAATCAGCTACAGATGAACCGATCGGGTGAGATATCACCCGATCGGTTGGAATTCAGCTCCAAATGGTCGAGAGCTCTGCTGTGTTCAATCGGTCGATGAACCGGTAGGTTGAACTGCTCCTCACTCCAGCCTACGTCCGGGTCAAACACGCGTGCATCACCCGATCGGTTGGCTGTGTCCAACTGATCGGTTGAGGGCTGAAAAATAGCGATCTTCGTCGTTTGACCCCTGGATCGCGTGTGCCTCCTCCAGTTGCTTCGGGGACTCATGATATCTTCGTTATATGTCCCCTACGCTGGCAATCTCCTGCAAATACACAAAAACACAAAGAAGTGAAAGAAAACTAAAAATCCCAAGAAAATGGGCACGGGACGACGAAAAACAACGGAAAAAACACAAAGAAGACGTGCGTGAATATATAAAATATAAACACACGTCAAAACCCCCAACCTGAACCATTCCTCGTCCTCGAGGAAGACGAGTGAGAGTAGGAGCTCGGAGCAAAAAACAGAGAGAGGGTGAGAAAGAGAATAAAAATCCTAAATCGCCCGTCAGAGCCAACAAAATCAGACACGCCACACTAAACAAGCATACGACAAAACACATCACTAAACCAAGGAAATATGGGTTCAAACAAGTGTCGTCGGCCCACGCGGTGAAGCGCGAGTGAGTGTCGTCGCGTGCTAGCAGACGATGTCATTATCTACATTGTGCAATAACGCTTCATATACACATATCCAAGGTAAGACCCAAATATCGATTCGCTTTGAAATAAGCGGTGAATAAGTAGCTCAAGCATGCATGAGAACAAAGTAAGAATCGAAGCGTATCATGCTTCAGGGACTCCACAGCTAAGGACTAGGAAATTACCACACTATCGCCTAGATAATAGCTAGAAAGTCCCTACTCCAAGTGTTTTCGAAAACGATGGAGGTTGAGAAGGTGTGGAGTAGAACACTCAGTGCAAATTCTCGCCTTCTCTTTATTCTCGGTAGGTAGGAAAATATTCACACTGTAATTTTTTGGGTTTTGGATATATGTATTTTTTTTGAATTTTTGGCTATACACAATTTTTTTTCTTTTTTTCTTTTCTTTTCTTTTTGGGTTTTTCTTTTCTCTCTTTTTTTTTTTTGGATTTGTGGATATATACATGTGTGTACTCCCCCAAGTAGGTGAACGGTACACGACAAGGGGATTTGCATCAAGTAAAATAAAAAAGAAATCGGATTCTAAACACTTGGGAAAATGAGATTTTTCTCGCTAATCAGAGCATATGATAAATGGGTTATCCTAGTCCTAATTGTGGAATCCCAACACAAGCGAATTGAAGTACACGATATATATATTCATGCATATAGAAGCAGACAGGAGAAGCAAATACCGCATATTCAAATCGACGCATGATAATGTAGGGGTCCTCCCAAGACAGGTATATAAATCAAAATCACAAAGTAGAAGCACAATGTAAGCTAGTCACGACATACGACTCACATAAAAGCAAAACGGACCCACGATGCATGAAATGCAAGAGGACTCAGCTTCCTAGGGTTAGTGAATGTGATTATCGAAGCCATGCTAGGTGTGTGTGTGTGTGTGTGTGTGTGTGTGTGATTCTGTTGCAATTCATCATGTTGGGTCATCTCTAGAAACGAGAGAACAAAAGATGAGAAGAAAAAACAAAAACACGATGAAAACAATTCAAAAACAAAGAAAAGGACACAAATGACGCACGAAGTACGACTCCCCCAAGCTGAAACTTGCATTGTCCTCAATGCAATAAAAGTAAATACGGGAGGGCAATGAAAATGGGCGGAAACGCGTCGACACAAAGAGAATAAAAAACAAGAAAAAAACACAAACGAAACCGAAAAATAAAGGAGGAAAAAGAAATATAGAAAATAAAAGATAGAAAATCACACCACATAACATATATAAACATGCACACCACAACGAAAAAACACGACATCACACATAAAAAATCGACTTCCCCCAAGCTGGACATGACAATGCTAGCAATATGATATGATAATGATGATGCAGAAATATGCTAGGGAAAGATCGAAGAAGAAAAAGAAATAAAAATGCGGGAGAGGAACTGTCCTCGTCCTCCTTGGCAGAAGATGGAGGGGTGTGGACGGGAGAGGTGATGGGCGTGCGGAGAAGTGGGGAGAGGGGTGGAGGAGGTGTGAGGATGTGTGCGGAGGTATGAACAATGGGTGGTATGGTGGTGATGATGGTGAGTGGTAGGGATATGGCGACCAATGCGGTGGTAGATGGGGTAGATATGGCGATGGGAGAGGATGGTGGGGGGAAGTGATCTCGAACACACCGGCAATTTCTTGCGGTGCGTGTATGCGGTAATGGAAGTGGATGGTGGTGGATCTGGGGGTCGACGGCAGTGGTCGTGAGTGGAGGTGAAGTGGCAGGAATGGGAACAATGGTGCCGGGAGGGGAAGGTCGCCTGGGGGGTGATGGGTGTGGTGATGAATGTGATGGGGGAGGTGAAGAATGTGATGGTGGAGGTGAAGATCGTTGAGGAGGTGAAGGGGTGGCGAAGTATGTTGGACACGTTCCTCTCTAGTGCTAGGAAATGTGGGTTCGAGAAGATAAAAGAGGATGGGTCAGAGGGGGCAGAGGACGAAGCGCCAGCACACAGTGAAGCTAGCTCAGCCTCAAGAGCGAGGTGAGCGGAGACGGCTTGACGAACGGAAGAAGTAGTGGCTGGACGGGAGGTGGAAGTGGTGCCAGCAGTAGTGGTCATGCCGGCACCGGAGGCTAGGCCTAAGAGGGCCTCAGTGAATGCCTCAGAAATGATAGAGCCATAAGCCGGGGTTGCATTACTGGGGCCAGCCCTGGGGTCTCCTCGGGACGCAGGAATGTCCTGCTCGCCTAAGTGGGCGGCAGGGGGAGGTGATCTGGGTGTACCCAGGATAAGGAACGGAAGACGTAACCCCCCTAGAAACTCTGGGTCAGGAGGGAATGTCCAATCTGCCACAAGAACGATAGACATACGACCTGGGTTAGGTAGAATGGTGTAAAGAGCAGGGGGTGACCGTAGTAAAAGGTAAAACGACCGTCGGGTCGAGGCCTGATCATTTGAGTGTGCTGCAAGACATCAAGATCTAGATGTGTAGGTCCTGCGACAGAAGGCAAATCTCGGGGATGATGATATTGTACTGGGGATATGAAGCTATGATGGTAATGAGGCCCCGCAACAATACTTGCCCTTGCCGGCGCGGCTAATCTCAAGTAACTTGTGAATAAGCCAAGCATCAGCATGAATAGGAATGCAAGGGGCCTCGAAGGTGATCCAGTCATCACCATGAATACAATCAAATGTCATGGCCCATAAAATAAAAATGTCAGGGATAGTCACGGTCCCGGGCTCATCCCTAGGGAAGAATGTGCTGATATGATTCGGTGGGCCAGACGAAATACGTGGTGAATGATATAGGAGGCCTTGGCCTTACCTCGAGGATAATGATCGTGGAGGGTGAGGCGAAACCAAAATTGATCGACGTCGAAATCGGCGTAATATCCGTAGGGACAGATAGCATCACCCCCTAGAATGGGGAATCCAAAAATGTTAATGATAGTATTCAGGTGGGTGCGGATAGTTTTGTTTCGGACGCAGAAAACGACGATCGATCCCGACTCACATTGGAGAGAAGATAGGAATTCTAGTGTGAGGGCGGGGTAGGACGCCGTGTGGGCGTTCAAGAAAGCTAACCAACCTATGTTAGCAAAGAGAGTCTCGACCTCGGAGAAAACTCCGAGATCGATAAGAGTTTGGGCATGTGCAAACTTGGTGGAAAGGTGTGAACGTGCGTCGAGTCTATTATAAAAATCTTTCTGTTCAAGACTCAAAAAACGGTAACCACATGGTCCTAACATTGGGTCCACAGGAGGGATAATAGGTTGGGGTGGGGGTTGTGTAGGCAGTGTAGGAGGAGGACGTGAAATTGGTGGACGTGTGGACTTCCGTCTCTTGCGAGACGGCTCCTCCTCATGCATGATAGCTTTACCCTTATCTTTTTCCATGGCCATGATAGTGTGTGATGCAAGTGAATGCAAGATATGACGAATGCACACAATCAATGGCAACTGAGAAAAAATATAGTAATATGGCAATATTAAAAATGGAGGTAAGGAGCGAAGTTACCCAGAAGAGAAGACAATCCTTGCTCATAAATCACCCAACGCAGTGCAATTGATGGGAGTGTGAAGCCGCGGCACGCCGATTCAACAAATTTTCTAAATGGGGTAGAGTGGCTAGCGTTAGGGCGAAGACTTGGGTCGAATGAGAGAGAATGAGAATGGGATTGATGGAGAGAGAGAGAGAGAGAGAGAGAGAGAGAGAGAGAGAGAGAGAGAGAGAAGTGGGGAGACATTTGAGAGGGAGTGGAGGTCGTTTGGGATAGAAAGGTGGCCGGTTGAGAAGTGGAGAAGTCGAAACGGCGGAGGAAATTCGAAGTCGGGTGAAGAAAATGAAACGTGTGAAGTGGGGAGTATTTATAGGGTTTTAGGCCAACCGATCGGGTGAGATTTCACCCAATTGGTTGGGCTAAGTTTCGAAAAATTTGTTGAAAAGTGGCTACAGGCGAACCGATCGGTTGAGTTTTCAACCGATCGGTTGGCCGCTTCACGATTTTCCCGAGAGTTCTGTGCACTTCACCCAGACAGCGACACGACCCCTGCTTCATATCAACCAATCGGTTGTTTAATACCAAAAAGTCCGAGACTTCTGCTGTTCTCACACGATCTTCCACCCAGTCTCAGTTTGCTCCACCCGAGCGGTCCGCTGAAGAACAGATATAGGCCATTGTCAGATACGTCCCACCTGATCGATTGAGGGCTCAACCGATCCGTTGGGGGCTTGTTTCCTACAAAACATCAAAAATAGCCTAAGTCTCTTGACGAAAGCTCCCGTCGCTGAATTTATTCACCAAAATAAGAAAAATAAACCTAAAAATAATCCTAAAAACAAAGACGAGGGTTTAGAACATGGGTTGCCTCCCATGAAGCGATGTTGTTTAACGTCGTTTGCTCGACGCCCAGTAGATGATTTTTAAGGAGGACAGGGGTGATGCCCAATATTTGGCATCCCTTCAGATTTTGGAGTGGTGGTCCTTGGGTGTTGACATCGATGATAAGCAGACTTGCTCGACGATCCTCCCTCAGTTGATGTCCGGGGGCTTCTCCCTCACATTGGCGTCCACCGCCACTCTTCGTAAGATCCAGATCTCATCAGTGGTAAGCCCCATGGGCTCTTTCCCTTCTCTTCTCGTCGGAGCAACTTTTTGGAATCTGGGAGGGATCGTATATGAGACACTCGCTTCCCGAGTAACTTCTTCCTTCTTCAAACTGACATGCTCTTCAAGGTCCCCCAAGCTGTCGGGGGGTTCCTTGAGAGAATTTCCTAGGCCCCAGCTTCCATAGCTCTTTCTTCTTCAATGTCCAGCATATTACAACCAGGTTCATCCGGAGGGTGCTTCATAGATAACCCCAAGTCAAATTCGACCGTCTGGTCGCCAACATTAAGGGATAGCTTCCCTTTCTTCACATCTATCAGCACGCCAGCGGTGGCCATGATGGGCCGTCCAAGGATGATAGGCGTATGAGTGTCTTCGGACATGTCCATCACCACGAAGTCTACTGGCACATGCACTCCGCTGATGTTAACTGGCAGGTCGTCTACAATTCCCACCGGATATTTGACCGATCTATCAGCTAGTTGAAGGGTCATGCCAGTGGACTCCATGTCTCCCATTCCTATCCTCTTGTATAGTGACTGGGGCATCAGACTGACGCTCGCTCCCAAATCCACGAGCGCCCGATGGATCTTCACTTCCCCAATCGAACAAGGAATGGAGAAGCTTCCCGGGTCTTTAAGCTTGGGCGGATTCGCTCGCTGAATGAGAGCGCGGCATTCCACCGTGAGAACGACCTTTTTCTTTCTGGAACCCCCTGTCACCAAATCCTTTAAGAATTTCGCATAGGAAGGGATTGTTTCTATGGCTTCCAGGAAAGGGATCTGCAAGCTCAAATCCTTGACCATAGAAAAGAACTTGCCATATTTTTCATCAATCTTAGCTTTGGCAAGTCATTGAGGAAAATGCACAACTGGCTTAAATACTCTCAGGTTCCCCTCCTCGTCCTTCTTCTTCTCTTCTTTAGAGACTCCCTTCGAGGTTGACGTGTGATCGGAGCCTGGATGCACACCCGGGCACGCGACTCGCTAGTCTTACCGCAAGCGCACGGTGTAGAGTCGAGCGGGTATCGAACACAGGGAGGCCAAATGATAGTGTCCTCTTCAATCCCCGGGCTATAAGAATAGTCGAGAAATATTCTCTATAAAGCGGTCACAGTCGTTCAATTGTATAAAATGAATATCAAATTAATAAAGACGCCTAGGGGTAGGGAATCCCCGCTACAAACCGTATCGCGTCATTGTGATTCGTAGGTGTCACAATTGCTACAATTCAGGTGAACTAGTTGCAACTAAATGTAGAACCTAGCTCACGCTCTTGTGCTATTGCCGGTCTATAGCAAACCTAGGGTAGGGTCCAATCTCTTGCAAACCCTAACCAAGGCAGGCTAGCGTGAAGAACAACGTCATCGTTCATTCGTATCTCGAGCCCACTCTCGTGTAAACTCGAGCTACGACCTAGGTTGGGATAGTTCCTACCCGTCCAATCTCTTGTAAACGAGTATTGGTATAGAATTGCAATCGAAAACCCTAGTTTCGGTCCAATCTCTTGCAAACCGATTCCGGAGAAATCCAATTGTAACCCAATTCGAATTTCTAGGGCTTCCTATCGAGTTGGGATCCAATCTCTTGCAAATCCCAATCGGTATGAATCCCTATCTATTCGTATTAAATCAATCCCAAACAACCCTAATCAATTCTAACAATAATTTCACCAATTCATCACAAATTAGAAATAGGGTTCGTACGGTTCATCCCTACGCCCTAAGACGATGAAACTACTCACAATTCATAATGAAATTCAATAGAAATTCACAAATAAAATCAATAGAATTCATTGCAATATTCAATATATCAATAAAAATGGAGTTTGTGATAGAGATAGACAAACCAATGAAGAACTAATAGCATCCAACAAAATACCACTTTTCTCTCCCTCCTAAAAGCTCAATCTAATCTCCTAAAAGTAATCTAAAAAGGCTGCAAAAAGTTCTGAAAAAGCTCCCTAAACTAGGTTAAAAACTGGGGTTAACTACACCCCAAAATCGCCCAAAAATCTGTGACGAAAATGCCCCTGCGCAGCCTCAGAATCGCAGTTTACGCTACAGGCAGCGCGGCTCACTCGGCCGAGTGACAAATGTCATTCGGCCGAGTGACAAACCCTGAAAATTTCCAGTAAGTTCGGACTTTTGGGGGTCGGCTCCTCGGGAGTCACTCGGCCGAGTGACTTTCTTCGCTTCGGCTGAGGGGACTTCTTCACTCGGCCGAGTCGGAACTCGGGAGATGACTGTAAAATTACAGTAAGTCTAGACTTTCTGCCTGCCGTCATCTTGATGCCACTCGGACGAGTGGGGTCTCCGTGGTTCGGCCGAGTGGGCTGGCGATGCTCGGACGAGTGCACGCTGATACTCAGTCTTCTGCGTGTCCGATTTGTCCGGCCGAGCGGGCTCTCGATGGTCGGCCGAGTGACTCCTTCACTCGGCCGAGTGGCAAGCTCAAAATGCCCATTCTTCATATTTTTGCTCCCTCGTCGCTCCTACGACGTTCTTTCTTCTTCCACTCCTCTCCAATAGCAAAATTCCCCTCGAAGGAGTCACGGGTGACACTCCGGAGTGGGTGCATCTCAGAATCACTATAAATCGCTCGAAATCTCCTGATATTCGACAAAAACAAGAAATCGTGAAAAGCATCGCAATATTGCTGAAAAATCGTGAAAAGCGCGATTCGAGCGATCAAAATGGTATGCAAACATGCAGAAAAAAGATGTAAAATATGGAGTGATCAAAATCCCCCAAGCTTACCTCTTACTCGTCCTCGAGGAAGATGAGTAAAAAGCGAACCCGGTGGATAAAGAAAAATAGAAACGGTGGAAAGGCGGAAAATGAAAAACGAAAAACAAAATAGAAAACGAAGAGGGAAGTTGCTAGATCATTTTTCTCAGGACGTGGGTTTTGCTGACTCATATAGCATGCATCGAATGTAAAACACATGTCAAATACTTTTATTTCGATATCATAGTATAATGATGCATTTGAAATAGAAAACCCAAGAATATCAATATAGCATGAAAAATGGAATAATTCTAGAATTAGCATCGTCTGAAGCATCTAAAGCGGTGTACAATATCGTAGATCACACACTTTTCAATTGAATGCTTTCTATAAGGAGTATAAGAGATATCACACAATAGAGTAGTAAGAATAGAAAACTGTGGTTTTCATGAAATGAATGCTAAGCGTAGATTTCTGTATTTCGTGAAATTTTAACGATCTCACCGAGTATAGAATATTACTTAGCCTAGGTTGTCATGCACCGTCAAGTATCCACTCTCTCACACATCATTGGATCCTCTCCCCCAAGCTTATCCATAAGCGTGGTGGCATATACAAAACAATATTTACATCCCCGTTCCTTATGAAGCTCCAAAAGTCAAAGAAAACAAAAAATAAAAGCAAAAGAGGGAAGAAAGAGAGTAAGGATATGAGATGGGATCGTTTTCGAACTTCTTTTCTCTTTTCTTCTCTTATTCTCAAATCTTTTTCTTTTTCTTTTTCTTTTATTTTCTCTCTCTTTTTTTGAATATCATATATACACAAATGATCCCAACTCAAAGAGAAGGATATATAAGTATTTTTCTTTGGGTTTTGGGTAATTTGGAGCATGCGATATAATAACGGGGGAATGCCAATAATAGAATTGCTAAGGGGAGATTCACCAATGAATTTAAAATAGAGAAATAATGTTCAAGATATGTGGAGAAAGAAATAAATGTATCTCTCGGTTCACTCTATAGGACGTGCATGACAACTTCAGCAGGGTAACCTAATCTACTTAGTTTGATCTCAAAAAGTAAACTAATCCAGATTTGTCAATGCTAGCAAACATTCAATCAACCTGAAGTGAAGCGTACAAATCATGCAATAAGAAGTGATGTGAGAAAAGAAGGCAGTACTCCAGATATAAGCATCAATGCGTGAATCTTGGTGTGTTTTCTACGATAGCATACATATGAATCATCAGACATCAGCTAATAATAGAATTTCATCCATTTTCATACGGAAAAAGAAGTGGGTTACTATTTCTAAATGCAAAATATGACATAGCATATGATATCAGAAACAAAAGCTATGACACGACAAAATTAGCACGCATGTAGAGAAAATCTAACACCACGTCATCGTCCTCACAGAAAAATCATCTCTAGCAAAAGATGAAAGAAATAAAGATAAAGGAAAAACAAAGATATTTACAATGCAGCTCACAAAGAAAAATAAGAAAAACGAGATGCATGGTAAAAGAAATGAAAAAGTGATGAAAAATGGGTGCAAAAGCGGAAAAACGTGAAAAAACTAAAGATAAAGGTGATAAAAGCAAAAAGTGTGAGGAGTCACTCCCCCAAGCTAAAGTGCACAGTGTCCGCAATGTGCAACGTGTGGCACACCGAGAGAGTGAAATGGGGGGGAGGGTGAGGATGCATGCATGATAAAAAAAGGTAAAAAATAAAAAAGAAAATATGATGGTGTGAATGATGCATGCAAAGATGGGAGTGATGCAGATATGTGTCACCAAAAATACTCTCCCTCTCTCCCAAAAAAGATATATAATGATGTGATCAGAGTAGGGACAAAAATAGTGTGGGGAGGGGGGGTGGGCAAAAATCTATCGACAGGACCAGTAGAGAATGGGCAGCACAACGACAAAAAAGATCAATGGCACCAAGGGTGTGCCTAAGCTGGTGGTGATGCACCATCTCCGTCCAGTGGAGGAGGTGGAGGTGGTGGTGGGCGTGGTGGTGGACGTGTCTACTGGGTGGGTGGGTGTAGTGGAGGGAGTCGCGCCACTATCTGATTCAGGCAAGCCTGAATATCGGGAAGCATGGCGACGCGGGACTCCATGGAAATGACCGCGGCAGAGAGAGCCCTAAAATCGCCCCTGAGTCCACTCACCGCCCCCTCAAGAGCACGAATGCTCTGAACTAAGACGGGAGGGGGTAGTGGAGCGGAGGGACGGACATGTCTAGGCTATGAAGGTCGGGGCTACCTGATACGAGCGGTGTAAGCAATCGGGCCAGCATGTATGTGCAGGAAAGGTGCTGTGCTCACTAGTGGGTGTCCAGCCTCAGTACGAGGCTGGGACGCAGGCTGGGACGAGGAGGCAGCAGCAGTGGTGGTGTGAGATAAAATCAGCGACGAGGCAGCAAGAGAGGTCGGTGACACAGGTGTGAAGACAGACGTCACGACACTCTCGGATAGGACAGCTACGGTGGAGACAGAAGGGTCGACTGCTGGGGAGGAAGTGAATGGACCAAAAGGTGACACCCCAGCGGACAAAAAGCTAGATAGGGACCGTACAACAGCAGGGAAGGAAGACTCGTCGCTCTCTAATATGGTGGTTGGACGCTCGGGAAGAAGTGAAGAAATAGGCTCAATCGAGATAGGCACAGCTGTGGTGGGGGTGGTGGTGGACGTGGTGGACGGCTCAGCAAGGGTACTCCTGACACTGGCAGAAGTGGGGACAGAAGTACCGGGAGGTGCAGAAAGTGCAGGCTCGGGCTGAGCGATCACGGGGTCAGCAGGAGGTGCAGGGTGTGCAAGGGGTGCCTGCTCAGTGCCCTCAGCCTCCAGAACGTAAGCAGCTGGGATGATGAGATCCATCGCTGGGATCCAATCCTCGTGGGCTGGTCCTATATGTGTCCGAGCTAGGCTCGGGAGGATCATGTAATCATCACTGTAAGGACCGTGCAACCACACCCAGTGCCACTGGCCGTGGGGACGAAGCATCTTCATCCGGGCCATGACATCTATCGAGAGTGCAGTGGGGCCCGAGGCTTGTCTAAGGTCAGTAGGAAGGTCCACGCCGGTCATCAGGGCTAGCAAAGCAATCAGACCGCCGCAGCAAATAGGTGAGCGAGAGCCCACCGAAATGATGATGCAGTCTAAGAACCAGCTAGCAATATCAATCTCTACGGTGGGGACCAGGTCATCACTATCCCTCTCGAGAATTCTGGGGCGAGTCATCGCGTAGAGCATATAGAGCTCAGGCGTAGACATCGTCCCAGGCTCGTACCTCGCCAAAAAGGTGGTCGCCATGAGGCGTTGGGCTATACGGAGGCAGGGATGTAGGATGGCCAAGGCCTTGGCCCTACTAGGGTCAAAGCCGTGGTGGGAGCCCGTGATACGTGTCCAGAACGTGGAAGTGTCAAATGATGGTGGTGGGATGTGAGTGGGTGTGTAGGCTTGGTCGGTGATGGGGACAACGGGCCACTGGAAGAATGCACGAAGCATGTCGAGAGTGACCTCACACTCTTGATCCATAAGTCGGAATGTGCATCCCCCAGGGGTCCGGGCGATCGAGCTAAGTACCTCGAGTGTCGGACGGACGTAGGTGTCCGCCGACACTGACAAGAAATCGTGCCAACCCACGTTGTGGTACAACGTGAGCATCCCCTCTAGAACCCCTAGGCGGTCCAGGTCTGCTAAGTGTGCAAACATAGAGGGAACTATGGATCACTGGACGATACGCTCAAATCGGACGCGCTATGCGTCGTCTCTGAACGTGATCCCCAGCGGCCCGACAACGGGAGCCGGTGGTGGGACAGGATCGGCGGGGATGGGCTGTGCGTGTATAGGATCGGCAGGAAGCGGCTGTGTGGGTGGTGGTGGACTAGGTGGAGGGGAGTCCTCCCTAGCGTGAGAGGGACCGGCGTCATCGGTCCTCTTCCGCTTGGAAGAGGCTCCCCGCGTGTGTGGCCTAGTGCGGGGCGGCATGTGTGCCGCGCGTGCTCACCCAACTGAAATATAGTGCGGCGTGCACAATAAAAGGAGCGAGTGTACCTGAACATGCCATGAGAGCAAATGAGCAAATGCGTGCGAAGAGCGCCACCTCTGCGAAGTGAAAAACACGTCCTGAAGCTCCCCTAAGCTCCCCCAAGATAGCCTACAAAGCAAACAACGATATCAGCGGGGTAATATTCAAAATACATGGGGGAGATGGGGTATAATAGATAGATAAACAATTTAATTTGATTTTTGGGTGCAACGGGTCTACGGATCGAGAAAAATAGAGAGAAAAAGAGATTTTGCACGAAATAGGGGATCACCGGAGCTCGGTCGGCGGTGGGGGGTGTCGCCGGAGGTCGGCGAGGGTCGTCACCGGTGGTGGTCGGTGATCGGAGCCGGCGGCGATGGGATTCGGGCGAGGGAGGGATCATCGCGGGCGAGGGAAGTCGAAAGGGCTCGGGGCTCGGGTGAAATGAACTATGAATTGTGCTTCGAAGTTCGCGCTGAGCCTAGCGATTTATATAGGGGAAATTATGACTCGGTCGAGTGACTATGTTGATCGACCGAGTAACGTAACGAAAAATGAGTTTTAAATTTCTCCTCGCCACTTACGACTCAGTCGAGTGGCTTCTGTTCACTCGGCCGAAGGGAGAAAACTCCTTCGGCCGAGTGGCATAAGCTACTCGGCAATATTCAGGCTAGGAGGGTATCCGTTTTTCTCGACCGAGTGACTAAACGTACTCGGCCGAGTGACAGTAAATTCGAAAAGCACAAAAAAGACAGAGAGTTGGGTTCAGTAGACTTCTCTTGTTGGTACCCCACTCGGCCGAATGGGATCCTTTGCTAGGTCGAGTCACATATGATACTCGGCCGAGTGACGTGCTGTTTTCTGCTTCGAGGCTCCGTTTTTGCTCTACTCTCTGTTTTTCTTCCTCCAATTGGTTTCTTCCCCCTCCTAAGGCCTGAGCGCATTCCTGGAGCGCTCTTCCTTGCCTCTATCTTCCTCCTTATGAGAGATCTCCTTTTCTCCTCTCCTTTCATAGAAATTAAGACCCGTTGTCACGGTTTTTATGGGCAAAAAGACTCAAAACACTAATAAAGTCTAAAAAAATAAAAACCAAAATAGAAATAATGCAAAAACCATCGAGTTGCCCCCTGATAAGCGCTCGTTGAAGGTCTTGAGCTCAACCCCTTTGGATTTTCAATTAACGCTTGATGTTGGGTGCATATGAGATGCACCCATCGAACTTGCCGGGAAGACCGCTCGGATTTGGATCGTGGTGGTGTGTGGCCTTCCTCAGCACCCCTTCATCATGAGTAATGTTGGGGGATGGCTCCCCCAAGCTTGAGCTTGTTCCGGTCCTTGGCTTCGCCGGTGACATCGATCTTCGAATCGATGGAGATTTCTTTGGATTCTTCAATGTCGAGAGCTTGCAAAGCTCCCGTATCCTCGCGACATCAGCGTTGCCATCATCATTTGCCGTGGAGCTATTGGGAGAGTCCTCCATCTTCTATTCTTCGACCAAATCTTGGCTTTCTTCGAAGCCGTGATCATGGAGCGCACCGATGGAGTAGGGGATAGCCTCTTCAATGACCTCATCAAGGAGGTATGAAAGGTCATCCGAACGTTCCTTGAGTAGATATATTCTATTTACTTCGCCCATAGGGACTCCTTCAGAATAATGGTTTAGTCGTTGCCCATTCACCTTGAAAGTGGCTCCGTCTTTCCCTTCCAATTCAAAAGCTCCTCCCGGTTGAATGTGCTTGATGGTGAAAGGTCCGGACCACCGTGACCTCAACTTCCTGGGGAATAGTCAGAGTCGGGAATTATATAGCAAGACTTTGTCTCTGACCTTGAAGTCCGTGATAGTTATGCGAGCGTCGTGGAGAATCTTGGTCCTTTCTTTGTAAATCCTTGAGCTCTCGGAGGCATCTCTTCTAATTTCGTCAAGCATGTTGATATCTAGGAGCCGTCTCACCGCCGCACTCTTATAGTCATAATTGAGGGTCTTGATGGCCCAATATGCGCGGTGCTCCAACTCTACCGGCAAGTGACAAGCTTTCCTATAAACAAGTCGGAACGGCATGGTGCCAATGGGAGTTCTAAAGGCTGTGCGATATGCCCATAGGGCATCGTTTAGCTTCATGGACCAATCTTTTCTAGATCAATCTACGGTCTTTTCAAGAATTTTCTTGATTTCTCTATTTGAAACCTCCACTTGTCTGCTCGTCTGAGGGTGGTAGGCCATGCCAATTCTATGCTTTACCCCCTACTTTTTCAACATGGCTTCAAATTTGTTTTCTATAAAATGACTTCCCCCGTCGCTTATCAAAGTACGGGGCATCCCAAAGCGCGGAAAAATATTCTGCTTGAAAAACTTGGAGACAACCCTCGCATCATTGGTAGGGGTGGTGATGGCTTCTACCCATTTGGAGACGTAGTCCACGACCAATAAGATATACTTGTTACCCTTGCTTGACGGAAATGGTCCCATGAAGTCCACTCCCCAATAATCAAAGAGCTCGATCTCTAGAATGGGCCTCATTGGCATCTCATTTCGTTTGGAAATATTCCCGGTCCGTTGGCATATATCGCATGCCTTGACGAAGTCGTGCGTGTCTCTGAACATGGTTGGCCAAACGAATCTACTCTGCAATATCTTAGCGGTAGTCTTAGAAGCGGCATGATGTCCCCCGCATGGCATACCATGGCAATGCAAGATGATAGAGGTGGCCTCCTCCTTAGAAATACATCTCCGGATAACCACATCCTTGCATATCTTAAAGAGATACGGATCTTCCCAGAAATAGCTACGGACCTCATGCATAAATCTCCTCTTTTGCTGTGTGGGCATCCCGCATAGTTTAATCCCACAAGCCAAGTAATTGACAAAGTCCGCATACCAAGGAACTTCCCTGGGCCTTACGGCGTATAGCCTCTCATCAACAAAGAAGTCATCGATGGGCAAACTTTCGTCCTCCTTGTTATGAATAAGCCTAGACAAATGATCCGCCACAACGTTGTCTGTACCCTTCTTATCTCTGATTTCCAAATCAAACTCTTGCAATAGAAGTATCCACTTAATAAACCAAGGTTTGGCCTCTTTCTTGTTTAGAAGATACTTCAATGCCGCATGGTCGGTGTGGACAATCACCTTTGATCCAAGGAGATAGGAGCGGAACTTTTCAATGGAATACATGACCACTAGAAGCTCTTTCTCCGTAGTTGTATAATTTTTCTGTGCGTCATCCAATGTTTTGCTTGCATAGAATATTGCATGAAGCCTTCTGTCTTTCCTTTGTCCTAACATCGCTCCAATGGCTTGGTCACTTGCATCACACATGAGCTCAAAGGGAAGGCTCCAATCCGGTGGTTGTATGATGGGCACAGAAATTAGTGCTTCCTTCAATGTGTTGAACGCCCGCAAGCAATCTCCTGAAAAAACAAATGGAGCATCTTTAGCAAGTAAGGAGGTAAGGGGCCGGGCAATCAAGGCGAAATCCTTGATAAAGCGACGGTAAAACCCTGCATGACCAAGAAAGCCCCTAATGCCCTTAACATTAATAGGAGGAGGGAGTTTCTCGATTACCTCAATATTCGCCTTATTAACCTCAATCCCTCTTGAGGAGACAAGGTGCCCGAGCACTATCCCTTCGGTGACCATGAAGTGACATTTCTCCCAATTAAGAGTAAGATTATTTTGTTGACATCTTTTAAGAACTTTGGTAAGATTAGCCAAACAAGAATCAAACTCACTTCCATAAACTGAGAAATCATCCATGTAAACTTCCATAATATTCTCAATATAGTTGGAAAAGAAGGAGGTTATGCACATCTGAAAGGTGGCAGGTGCATTGCAAAGACCAAAGGGCATTCTACGGTAGGCGTAAGTGCCATAAGGACAAGTAAAAGTAGTCTTTTCTTGGTCGTCTTCATGCAAATGGATTTGGAAAAACCCCAAATACACATCGAAGTAGCAAAAGTATTTATGTTTGGCAAGCCGTTCAAGCATTTGATCTATGAAGGGTAGTGGGTAATGGTCTTTTCGGGTGGCTTTATTTAGTTTTCGATAATCAATGCACATCCGCCATCCCGTGACAGTGCGTGTAGAAATGGGCTCTCCTTTTTCATTTTTTATAATGGTCATCCCCCCTTTCTTGGGGACGACGTGAACGGGGCTAACCCATCTACTGTCAGAGATAGGGTAGATAATTCCAGCCTCAAGCAATTTTAGGATTTCCTTTTTGACTACCTCTTTCATATTCAGGTTCAACCGCCTTTGAGGCTCAATAGAAGTGGCTTCAGTGTTTTCCAAGTGGATCCTATGCGTGCATAGCCTAGGGCTTATTCCCTTAAGATCAGAGATAGTGTAGCCAAGGACATCCTTGTGATCCATAAGGACTTCTAATAGTTTTTCAAGTTGATCTTGGCCAAGGTGGGCATTAACAATCACCGGGAAGGTCAATTTACTACCCAAGAAAGCATACCTTAGATTCAGCGGTAATTGTTTAAGCTCTACCTCAAAGGGTGCCGTAACCTCTGCTTCGTCATCTTGTGTGAGTTTGGCTTCTCCTTCAACATCTGAGTTTAGCTCACTCTCGAGTGGAGGCTCAGATTCGCTTCCTAGTGAGGACGGTGCATCGGAATAGACGCTCTCCAATTCTGCGCTAGCATCGATAGGACCACCACCTTGCTCCGGTTCATTCCTGAGATCGAGAAATACGTCAGCAGATTCATAATTGCAAGAGTGGGGGTTGTAGAGTGTAACTCCATGAATGTCGGTTTGCTCGAAGGATTCCTCAGGGGTGTAGTACTCTTCGACGCATGTTCTACCGCCATCAAAATATAGCTTGTCGTCCCTCACATCAACTCTGATATCGCCCCCAATAGTCCCATCCGGGTAGATTTGATCCATTACAAAGCTAGCAAACAATTGTTCGACTGGGTCCTCGATATTAATAGCAAAAGCTCCGGTAGCGTGGACCTCATCAATTGGTTCCTTAAGGAGCTCCGCAAAAGATTCATCATCTCCCTGGCCAGACTCAGTCATTGGAATTGCATCCCCCATTTTACATGTTAAGATCTTTGTGGAAAATTTTGGGAGAGTGTGCAAAATAGGGCTGTAAACAGAGTTAGAAAAGAATGAAGAAATAAATAAATAAAGAAATTGAAAAATAACCGCGTGATCCAAATTGAACTCCGTCAAAAACACCTCCCCGGCAACGGCGCCAAAAACTTGATCGGAGCCCGGATGCACACCCGGTCACGCGACTCGCTAGTCTTACTGCAAGCGAACGGTGTAACGGCGAGCGGGTATCGAACACAGGGAAGCCAAATGACAGTGTCCTCTTCAATCCACCTGGCTATAAGAATAGTCGAAAAATATTCGCTATAAAGCGGTCACAGTCGTTCAATTGTATAAAATGAATATCAAATTAATAAAGACGCCTAGGGTAAGGGAATCCCCGCTATAAACCGTATCTCGTCATTGAGAATCGTAGGTGTCATAATTGCTAGACTTGCAATTCAGGTGAACTAGTTGCAACTAAATAAAGAACCTAGCTCACGCTCTCGTGCTATTGCCTGTCTATAGCAAACCTAGGGTAGGGTCCAATCTCTTGCAAACCCTAACCTAGGCAAGCTAGCATGAAGAACAACGTCATCGTTCAATCGTATCTCGAGCCCACTCTCGTGCAAACTCGAGCTACGACCTAGGTTGGGATAGTTCCTACCCGTCCAATCTCTTGCAAACAGGTAATGGTATAGAATTGCAATCGAAAAACCCTAGTTTCGGTCCAATCTCTTGCAAACCGATTCTGGAGAAATCCAATTGTAACCCAATTCGAATTTCTAGGGCTTCCTATCAAGTTGGGATCCAATCTCTTGCAAATCCCAATCGGTATGAATCCCTATCTATTCGTATTAAATCATTCCCAAACTAACCCTAATCAATTCTATCAATAATTTCACCAATTCATCACAAATTAGAAATAGGGTTCATAGGGTTCATCCCTACGCCCTAAGACGATGAAACTACTCACAATTCATAATGAAATTCAATAGAAATTCACAAATAAAATCAATAGAATTCATTGCAATATTCAATATATCAATAAAAATGGAGTTTTTGATAGAGAGAGACAAACCAATGAAGAACTAATAGCATCCAACAAAATACCACTTTTCTCTCCCTCCTAAAAGCTCAATCTAATCTCCTAAAAGTAATCTAAAAAAGGCTGCAAAAAGTTCTGAAAAAGCTCCCTAAACTAGGTTAAAAACTGGGGTTAAATACCCCCCAAAATCGCCCAAAAAGCTGTGACGAAAATGCCCCTGCGCAGCCTCAGAATCGCAGTTTACGCTACAGGCAGCACGGCTCACTCGGTCGAGTGACAAATGTCATTCGGCCGAGTGACAAACCCTGACAATTTCCAGTAAGTTCGGACTTTTGGGGGTCGGCTCCTCGGGAGTCACTCGGCCGAGTGACTTTCTTCGCTTCGGCTGAGGGGACTTCTTCACTCGGCCGAGTCGAAACTCGGGAGATGACTGTAAAATTACAGTAAGTCTGGACTTTTTGCCTGCCGTCGTCTTGATGCCACTCTGGCGAGTGGGGTCTACGTGGTTCGGCCGAGTGGGCTGGGGATGCTTGGCCGAGTGCACGCTGATACTCAGTCTTCTGCGTGTCTGATTTGTCTGGCCGAGCGGGCTCTCGATGGTCGGCCGAGTGTCTCCTTCACTCGGCCGAGTGGCAAGCTCAAAATGCCCATTCTTCATATTTTTTCTCCCTCGTCGCTCCTACAACGTTCTTTCTTCTTCCACTCCTCTCCAATAGCAAAATTCCCCTCGAAGGAGTCACGGGTGACACTCTTGAGTGGGTGCATCTCAGAATCACTCCAAATCGCTCGAAATCTGCTAAAATTCGACAAAAACAAGAAATCGTGAAAAGCTTCGCAATATTGCCGAAAAATCGTGAAAAGCGTGATTCGAGCGATCAAAATGGCATGCAAACATGCAGAAAAAAGGTGTAAAATATGGAGTGATCAACGTGCGTTTATATTTCATATATTCACGCACTTTTTCTTCTGTGTTTTTCAGCTATTTTCCACCGTCTTGTATTCGTTTTCTCGTGTTTTCTTGTTTTCTTTTACTTTTCCGTGTTTTTGTATGTTTTAAGGAGTTTGTCAATGTATGGGACACAAAACGACGATATCATAAGTCCCCGGAGCAACGGGAGGAGTCACGCGTGATCCAGGGGGTCAAACGACGAAGATCACATCTTTTAATCCCCCACCCGATCGGTTGGACACAGCCAACCGATCGGGTGATGCACGCGTGCACGACCTGATCAACTGCGGAAGCAACGAAAGTATCAACCGACCGGGTCGCCGACCGGGTCGCCGACCGATTCAAACGACTGATCTCTATGGAAATTGTAGCTGAAACTCAATCGATCGGGTGATCTTCACCCGATCGGTTCACCTGTAGCCGTTTCCCCGAAGAAGATGACCCGGAGAGCTCACCCGACCGTCAGCAGACCGTGCTAAAACGTCCGAAGTTACTGTCTTTTGGGAAATAATTCCAACCGATCGGTTGATTTATCAACTGATCGGTTCACCCGACGACGATCAAGATCCAAACGACGAGCAGCTTCCATCAACCGACCGTGTCGTTTGACCGGGTGAAGTCTCGAAGATGGCTGTCGTAATTCGCAGCAGGTCACCCGATCGGGTGATTCTTCACGCGATCGGGTGATGACGTTTTCTATAAATACAGAACCTAGGTTTCCAGATTCGGGGAGAGTTGTTATTTTTTGCTGTTTTTTCTCTCTCTTGACGGCTGTAATTTTCTAGATATTTGTAAGTCATCTGATCTTTACCAAACTTTAATATAGTATTATTTGCATGGCTCTTACTGCTCTTCAATCGCCTGATCATGTTTTTAACGATCGATTTTGATTTAGATTGCTATTTACCTAATATGTGTGAGTAGTTCCCAAATCTGGGATTTCGGTGGAAACCCCATTGTGGGTTCTCCCCGATGCGTCCATAGGACTAGGAAATCGGTAGGGATTAGGAATCTATTGGTACGTGGGGTATTTCATTGTCATCGGCGGGAAAAAGACCGCCTTTGACCGTTGGGCCAAGGGGAAATAAACTTGGCGGTTGACTCCCTAGCCATAGCTCATGCCCTTAGTGTAGACGTCGAATCCTAGGGCACGGGAGCGGTAGGATGAGACGTTGGGAGTTATTGTTGCGAGCTTAGTGCTCCCAGAGTCGGTCAGTGTTAATGGACATGGGAATGCCCACCGACCGAACCCCGGTAGTCCGGCGTATCATCCTGGGCACCGACCAGAATATCGGGCCCATGGGACGCTGGTATCACTTTTAGAGGCAACGTCTCACCTTAGACCCTAATTCTGATCGTTATCCTACCCGTAGGCCGTATCGGCGAGAATCACACGATAGGGTGGAAACCGAAGTCCCGGGTTTTCCTTTTATATTGTTTATCCCTCACATTCTATTTTCCGTGACAACCCATCATCCGATTCGGGCTAGCTCACCCATGGGGTGAATTTCGTCTTTTCTGACACAAGAACAACCATGCCTCCCTGAGTTCGACCCCCAAGCCACACTACAACACCGTGCGCTTGCGGTTATAAATATTTAAATCTCACGCCCCCAATCATATATATTGCACACATCTGACACGCACATCGAGTGGACGTCAAGCTTTATGGCACTGTTGCCGGGGAGGCAACGTGCTTGTTATTTTAGGAACTCATGAACCATTGAGTCTAGCTCTCATCTCTATCTCGCAATAATTTTCGCATTCTTCTTTTTCACTTTTATTTTCTTATTTTTATTTTCTATTTTATCTGTTTCCTTCCCACTTCTCGCTTCACGGGTGTTTGTTGTTTTTAATGCGCAGGAACACAAGGAGTCTTGACAACTTGATTCCTGTTGATCCCGAGATAAACGCCACCCTAAGGCGTCTGGCCATCGAGAAGTGAAGAAGAGAAGAGCCCGAAGACATGGGGAGAACACCCCACCTCACAAGTCCCTGCTGGAGTACTCGATGCCATCCATCGAGTCCACCTTCGCCATCCATCCTCCTGCTATTACAGTGCAAAGCTTCGAGCTTAAGCCGTCTTTGGTGACGTGGATCCAGCAGGATCAATTCTCGGGTGCACCCATGGAGAGCCCCATCGAACATTTGGACTCCTTCTTAGAGAAATGTGACACCTTCCGGATAAACGGTGTCACAACTGAGGCGATCCGTCTGAAGCTATTCCCCCTCTCTCTGCGAGATAAGGCCAAGATGTGGCTCAGGGGGAAGGACCCAAATACGTTCAACACTTGGGAGAAACTTTCAAACGCTTTTCTGACAAAGTTCTTTCCTCCGGGGAAGACCATGAAGCTGAGGAGTGAGATCGCCTCTTTCTCCCAAGCCAGCCACGAGTCCCTGCATGATGCTTGGACAAGGTTTAAAGAGATGCAGCGAAGATACCCTCATCACGAGCTTCCCAAGTGGCAGATAATTATCTGTTCTACAATGGATTGAGGGATGATTTGAAATCATCGATGGACACAGTGGCTGGAGGGTCCTTCATGTCCAGAAGTGAGGAAGATGTCGGGAACATTCTAGAAAATATGGCATCAAACAATGAGCGGTGGTGTGACGAGAGAGCACACCTAGATCTGGGGGTATACACAGGGTCGAGGACATAGTCAAATTATCCAGCAAGTTTGACTAGCTGTCGACCCAGATCTTCACACTGATGGTAGGTGGTGCCGGTACACAACATATTACGGCGGTGGAAGCCGAAGTCTATGGAGAATTTGACGGTGGTGACATCTCACCATCGTTGGACCAAGCGAGCGCACTATTCTACAATCCTACGGGAAATGCGCCGTATCCACCACGGACTAGCTCCAACCTGGCCTACCCTCTGAACAACCGGAACCACCCCAACCTTAGTTACCGGGCACCGTATCAGCAGCCGCCACATCAACAACAGCAACAGCCGATATATCAGCCGGCTAGGCCTCAGTAGCAGCAGTTTCAGCAGCAGTAGCCTCCACAATAGTATCAGCAAAATGCTCCAAGGAATCAGCAACCAGTTCAGCAGCAACAGCAATATGGCCAACAGAGGGCCATCTCTCCGGTTGAGTCCCTTTTGACTCAATATATCACCAACCAGGAGAAGATAAATTTGAAACTGGAAATGGGACACCGGGCTCTCACGGACCAAGTGACCCAGCTGGGGTTACAAGTGGCGAACCTTTCAAGGTCGTAAAACTTATTGCCGCCACAACCGTAGGTGAACCCGAGGGGAGCAAACCAGACTTTGGCACTCACGCACGAGCATGCGAATGTGTCCACTATCGTGTTGAGAAGCGGAACGCAAATCCCCACAAGAGTGCCCAGAAAGGAACCAGAAGCACCATTGGTCGTGGAGCGACCGATTGAAAAATTGAATGACGCCGGTGCTTCATCGCCAAAGCCAACAACTCCGGAGGGAGTTCCTGACGAGGAAAAGAAGAAAACCGAGGAAGGGAGCCTCAATGTATTCAAGCCCATTGTGCCTTTTCCACAACGGCTAGCCCAAGCCAGGATAGACGAGAAGTATGGCAAATTCTTTGCCATGGTCAAGGATCTAAGCTTGCTAATCCCCTTCCTCGAAGCTATCGAGACGATTCCCTCCTACGCCAAATTTCTAAAGGATTTAGTGACAAGAGGGTCCAGAAAGGAGAAGGTCGTATTGACGGCGGAATACAGCGCTCTCATTCAGAGAGCAAATCCGCCTAAGCTTAAAGACTCGGGGAGCTTCTCTATCCCTTGTGCCATCGGAGAAGTAAAGATCCATCGTGCGCTCATCGATCTTGGAGCGAGCGTCAGTTTGATGCCCTTATCGCTATATAAGAGGATAGGGATGGGGACTTGGAGCCCACCGGAATGACCCTACAGCTTGCAGACCGATCGGTCAAATATCCGGTGGGGGTTGTAGATAACCTCCCTGTCAACGTAAGAGGGGTGCATGTGCCTGTGGACTTTGTTGTCATGTACATGCCTGAAGATGCATACACCCCCATCATTCTTGGACGGCCTTTCATGGCCATTGCCAGCGTTTGATAGATGTGAAGAATGGGAAGCTTTCCCTTAACGTCGGCAACGAAAAAGTCGAGTTCGACTTAGGGTTGTCAATGAAGAACCCCAACCCCTGGATGATCCAAGATGCAACATGCTGGAGTTAGAAGAAGAGAGAGTTGTGGAGGCAAGCTCCAGGGAAATTCTTTTAAGAAATCCCCTCGATAGCTTGGGGGACTTAGAAGAACCAGTCGGCCTGAAGAAATATGACGTTGTTGGGAAAGCGGATGTGTAACGACTGGTTTTCATGTATCTGGATTTATTATATTATAATATATGTTTTGGTGGATTTTCTCCTCATGTGTGGTTTTCGTCTCCGTAGCTTTCATTTTCGATCGTATCGTCGTGTTTTCTAGCTTCTTTATTAGAATCGTCGATTTTGGAGCAATTCATTCGTGACGGGCTTCGTATCAGTCATATCTTATTGTTAGATCAAGCCTAGGAGTCTTAGGAATCGATCCCGGAGCTTCGCGCTCCATTTCAGAACTTTTGGTGCTTATTAGCCGGTGTAAGAAGGGGCACCGACCGACTAGACGACGATCCAGTCGGTCGGAAAACCTTCTTGAACCGACTAGTTGGCTTTGTAAATTTCTCAGGAGTTACTGTTTGTCGTTAGTCGGTCTAAGAACGGTGGTTGACCGACTAGGTTGCAAACTAGTCGGTCGGCAACGCTTCTTCAACCGACAAACTCATCAACTATTTTTGGTACTAGTTACTGTTCCCTCTTAGTCGGTGATCGCTCCGGGATGTAACCCAAAGAACGGTTGTAGTTTTACCGCAAGCGCACGGTATAGCGGCGAGCGGGATATTGAACACAGGGAGGACGAATGACCGTGCTTGTTCCAATCAACCTGGCTATTTAATAAGAGAGAAATTGCCTTTGGCGATCCTGTCACAATCGTCAGACAAAGTACGGAAATATCAAATCAAATAAAGAATGTCTAGGGAATGGGGAATCCCCGCTACTCACCGTATTTCATAAATGTGGGTCATCAGTATCAAAATTGCTAGAATAAGATTTTGGATGAAATAGTTGCAACTGAATGTAGAACCAAGTTCACGCTCTCTCGCTGTTACCGGTCTATAGCTATCCTAGGTTTGGGTCCAATCTCTTGCAAACCCTAGCCTAGGGAAACTAGCATTAGGATCAACATCATCGTTCAATCGCGTACCGAGCCCACTCTCGTGCAAACTCGGGCCACGACCTAGGTTGGGATAGTTCCTACCCGTCCAATCTCTTGCAAACGGGTATTGGCACGGAATTGCAACCGGAAACCCTAGTATCGGTCCAATCTCTTGCAAACCGATACTACGGAAATTCGATTCCAACCCAATTCGGATTTCTAGGGTTTCCTATCGAATTGGGATCCAATCTCTTGCAAATCCCAATCGGTATGAACTCCTAGCTATCCGTATTAAATCGATCCCAATCTAATCCCTAAATATCAATTCTAGCAAAATTTCTACTAATTCATCACAAATATGAAATTGGGTTTGTAGGGTTCATCCCCACGCCCCAAGACGTGGAGACTACTCACAATTCATAGAAAGATCACAAAAATAAACAATGAAATAAGCAATAGAATTCATCACAATATTGAGATATGCAATAAAAATAGAATTTTTTTAGAGAAGAGAAAGACAAACCAATGGAGTTCTTCAATTATTCCAACAAAAATCAAATATTGTCTCTTCTCCAATCTCAAGCATAAAGCTAAAAAGCAAATCTAAAAAGCTGCAAAAATCTAAGAGAAAAGCTCCCTCAAACTAGGGTAAAAACAGGGGTTAAATACCCCCCAAAATCGTCCAAAAACTGTGACCAAAATACCCATGCGCAGCCTGTTTTCCGAAATTTTCGCTACAGGCAGCGCGTCGCACTCGGTCGAGTGACAAAAGTTGCTCGGCCGAGTGAGAAACCCTGTAATTTTCCAGTAAGTCTTGATCTTCAGGGGTCTCTACTTCGGGAGCGGCTCGGCCGAGTGAGTTGTCGTCACTCGGCCGATGGCTTCATGGTACTCGGGCGGACGGGATTATCCACTCGGCTGAGTGGGTCTTCTGAAGCTCAGGCAGCCGAAAAACAGTAACTTGGCGATTTTTGAATAGCTTCGTCTGGGCGCCACTCGGGCGGACGAGATCTCGTCACTCGGCCGATGTGGTCTCCGTCACTCGGCCGAGTGCACATATGAATCGTGTCTGATCTGGTCGGCCGAGCGGTGTCTCGCTGGTCAGCCGAGTGGTTTCTCCACTCGGCTGAGTGGGACACCAAAAATGCACAATCAGCTTGTTTTGGCCTCCTCGTCGCTCCTGTGACGTCCATTCTTCTTCTGCTCCTCTCCAACAGCGAAATACCCCTTGGGGAGGTCGTCGGTGACCCTCTGGAGTAAGCGCATCTCGAGATCACTCCAAATCGCGCTAAATCCCCTGAAATGCGACAAAAACAACAAATCGTGAAAAGCATCGCAATATCGTTAATATATCGTGAAAACATGATTTGGGCGATCTAAATGGCATGCAAACATGCGGGAAAAAAGTGTAAAATGAGGAGTCGAACACATGGAGGCAAACATGCCTCCCCGGCAACGGCGCCATAAAGCTTGACGTCCCCTAGTTTTTGAGCAAAAAAGTGCAATAGGATTGGGGATACCCGATTTAAATATTTATACCGCAATCGCACGGTGTTGTAGTGTGGCTTGGGGGTCGAACACATGGAGGAGTGGTTGTGCTTGTGTCTAAAAGGAACCTATTCACCCGACGGGTAAGCTAGCCCGAACGATCGATGGTTCCTATGGAAAATAGATACGAGGGATAAACAAAATAAAAGAAAACCCAGGACTTCGGTTTCCACCCTATCATGTGTTCTCGCTATTACGACCTACGGATAGGAATACGATTGGATTTAGGGTTTAGTGGTGAGACGTTCCCTCTAAGAGTGATACCAGCGTCCCATGGGCCCGATATTCCGGTCGATGCCCAGGATGATACGTTGGACTACCCGGGTTCGGTCAGTGGGCATTCCCATGTCCATTAATGTAACGACTGGTTTTTCATGTATGGATTTTATTATATATCTATTATACATTTGACAGCGATTTTTGAATCCTAGGGCTGACTAGGACAAGCTGACTAGGACAAAGGGGTTGATAGAAAGACGGCCAGGATTTAATCTCGCGGAATGAATGGCTGTGATTAAACTTTAAACATACTTTTGATATTTGTGGGTCCAACTTTTTTTGGATACAGACATCAGCACGCATCAGCACGCATGGCTGTGATTAAAGGGGTTTACAAAAGCTTTCTGGGGAAGAGCAAAGATCTCAAATCGCAGGGAAACGAGGCGTCACTTGCTCTTCTCCAAGAAAGTGCAACGGGTAACGAGACGTCACTTGCTCTTCTCCAGTTCATCCCCAAAATATGTAACAAAAAAACAAGTCCAGTTCATCTCGCAGTCAAGAGGGTCGCGCTTCATCTCGCCGGCAAAAGGGTCTTGCAGCTTCATCTCGCCGGCAAAAGGGTCATCTCGCCTGGAAGATCTTCCCTCCAGTTCATCTCGCAGGCAAGGGTCATCTCGCCTGTTTTCTTTTCAAAACTCAGTTCACCATTTTTTAAGAGCTTCAACTCATCTCGCAGGCACGGATCTGAACTGTTTTCCTTTCTCGCCTGAGCTAACTTCTTCCATCCCCTGAGCTTCTCGCCTGAGCTCTTCTTGCCTTCACATTCTTATCGCCTGAGCCCTTGGAGCAAGCAGCATCTCGCAGCAAGAGGCAAGCGGCATTCTTCTTCTTCGCATTCATTCTTATTGCTCACAATTGTAGAACTGTTGATAACCTGTTTGTTGTAATGCCTAAAAGAACTCCAGCTGTTTGTTGCATTCTTATTGCTCACAACACATTCTCTAACAACATGTTTTAATGCCTATATGTTTCAGCTAGGAGTGTTTCTAATATGTTTCTTTTTCAGCTAGGATTGTTTCTTCAAAATGTTTCTAATATGTTTCTAATATCACTGCCATTGTATATTAACTCCACTGCCATACTATCAATAGGATAGCATATGAACTCCACTGCTGGATAGCATGTTTCAGCAGGATATTTTTGGGTTAGAACTCCACCTGAAAAGCTTCACTGAAAAGGTTACATTCATCATTTAATTTATATGTGCTATCCATCTGAATGCTATTCTATTTATACATAGTTATAAGTTACATTCAGCATTTAATTTATAATTGAACTCCACTTGCCATTGTAGTATCAAATAGAATGCTATCCTGCAGTGGAGTTCATATGAAATATAATCTTAATGATATTGATGAGTTCATAATTATATTGAAAAGGTAGTTATATGAACTCCACCTGCCATTGTAGTATCAAATAGAATGAAATATGTTTCAGCAATAGAACTCATAATCTGACGCGATGATGGTAGGTTTAGAACTCCATTGAAATATATGTTTGATACTCCATTCAATTTGTACTGATAGTGTCATATGCTTCAACAGATTCAGCAATAGAACTCAAATTGAATGGATAGCATATTTGTAGAGAAGATGATGATACTCCATTCAATAGGTTTAGAACTCACAATATGTTTGATACTCACAATCTGTTCATTTCATTATATCCTGCTACTTTAGGCATTGACAATTGTGAGTGTTGAAACATATTGAATGGATACAACATAAATTTAGTATAATCTTAATGCTACTTTAGGCTATCCTGCTACTTTAGGCTATCCTGCTACTTTAGGCATTGATATCTGTTTCAAACCATATAAATTTAAGTATATACTTAAGAATTACTACTTAATGCTACTTTAGGCATTGACAGTAATTTCAATATATCTTAATGCTACTTTAGGCATTGACATAAATTTATATTGACTAACGAGAAATTTCAATATACTGCTACTTTAGGCTATCCTGCTACTTTAGGCATTGACAGATTTCAATATATTGATTTCAATATACAGATTTCAACACTCACAATATATTTCAATATATCTTAGTGCTATGTTATATCCTGCAGTGGAGAGCTATCCTGCTGAAACATGAAATATGTTTCAACACTCCTAGCGCAATGACACTACAATCTGACGCGATAAACCTACAATTGTGAGTTCTGTTTCAGCAGCACTGTAGCCACAAGACCAAAAATTTTATTTTGGGTCATCATGTCCCATATCAAAAAAAATTATTTTTTGATATCGATTCTACCTATATTTGTTTTGTTTCCTCTTTTCACAAGATGATGGTAGGTTTAGAGAAGAGAAGATTGAATGTTCTTTAACCTTTTTGTTGTAATGCCTAAAAGAAATAGAACTTATTGACCACAATTTTCATGAAATTTATGTGTTTTTACAAACGCATAAAAAGAGCAGCAACACAGGGCAAGGGTTTATATCTAGAAAATAAAATGATTCAAAAAAATGATTCGAAAAAATGATTCAAAATTTGTTGAGGATTTACATTCTCTAAATTTTGAAGAAACACTCCTAGGGGAAAATGATTCAAAAAAATCATTGCGTTTCCTTGAAAATTTACATTCTCTAACAACATTTTTTTTACGTAACATATTTGGATTGTCCTTTGGGTCATCATGTCCCATAACTTTTCTTATATCCATTCTGCCTATATTTGTTTTGTTTCCTCTTTTCTCAATTTTAATTATGAGCTTGAACCGAAAAGATCCATCTGAAAAGCTTCCATTCTGACGTATCACCTGAAAAATTGGAAAAATTGACATGGATATTTTTGATAATTATGTTATGCACAAAAATATACCCATTTTAATAATTATCCCTTTTCAATTTATGGAAAAATTGGTTTATTTTGGTTTGGTACTAATACGGTTAGCTATTTCATTTCTTTATTTCTGATGCAATAACATCCTTCAGGATTTAAATTGTTTTTTTTTTGACTGGGAAGATGACAGTTGCATAACATAATTTGTTTAGGTTTAGGATTCCATTTCTGTATAGATGACAGTTGCATACAAGAAATTCCTTATAGATGACATTCAAAAAGTGATAGGGTTATGTTATTCCATTTCTTAGCTATTCCATTACTCCTTATAATATCTGACGTTATTCAATTTCTTTATTTCTGATGCAATAACATCCTTCAGGATTTACATTGTTTTTTTGTTGAGGATTAGGATTCCATTTGCATACAAAGCTCATAATTGGGTTATTCCATTTCTTTATTTCTGATGCAGTAACATCCTTAAGTAATCTCTTTCTCCATATTGACTTAATGTCTGATAATTGCTTTATCAGGTTAATTTACCTGTATCATCTAAATTAGAACCTACTAAATTATCTGGTTTATTTTCGTTAGAGTACATAATTGTTTTAACATTGACATTAGAACCTACTAAAAAACAGTTGTCCTTTTTGGACTCTTCGAGCCTTCCTCTCCATAGAAATGCAAAACATAATCATTAACCTCTTGATTTTAGAGTAAACATTTTTAATTTGAGCTCCTCAGAATTATGTAGCTCCTCAGAATTATGTAGCTCCTCAGAATTTTACACTTTTACCCATAATCTTAATCGATCAAAATACCTTTAGAGATACCCAACCTTTGACTTGAACCCTTTTTGATCAAAGCTCGACGACGACGTCATCTACCACCTGGCGGCGGCGACGTCATCTACCACCTGGCGACAGCGACGTCATCTACCACCATGCAAGCCGACATGGATTGAGATCTCGATCCAAATATTTTCCCCCTTTTACACATACACATCTCTCTCCTTTAGCATTACAAGCGGTCCTTACATATTTGTTTAATATTATTGGGAATAATATTTTTAACATTTATTTTAAATGATTTAGTTGTAGGTCGAGCTTACATCTTTTAGCACTCTCATTTGCTTCACATCAACATGCACACGGTATGGAATTTGTTACTGGAACCAAATTTATAATAGATACTTGATTTACCATCATCAATCAAACTTATACTACACAATCAATCTAGGATTCTGTTGATAGTGACTTATCACGAAGAATATCCGCATCACGGAAGAGACAAGCCCAACATAGAACTCTTACTGAACCGACGTTTGGCTCTTCACCACCGAATCATCGTCGCCTTGCAGCATTGCGACGATGGCAAAATGAAAGGACTCACACTGATATGATTTCTGAACATGAAGCTGAACCATCTACCAGGTTAATATCTATATGACTGTACATAATATCTAATCTAAGTAATGTAATTTAATTCTATTTAGTTTTGGATTTAATTTTGTATAGGTCCTTAGCTCAACGTAGAAGAAGAGAACGAGAAAAAGAACAAAGAAACATATCTCAACAACATATGAATCCAAATAGTATTCTTGATATACCTCAAGTAACAACCTCTCCAACTGAACAAGAAGCTGGGGGCTCGGGCTCACGCACTGATGCAATTTGTGAACAAGATATTGAACCAGTTGACAGGTTATTATCCACTTAGTTATCCACGCCATGATACCTAAATTTAATTTAATTGTATTTAGTCTTGGTTTAAATTTGTATAGGTCTTTATCTCAACGTAGACGGAGAGAACGAGAACAAGAGCAACGGGATATATCTCGATATATGACTCCTACCACCATACATAATATGCCTCAAATACAGCCTGTATCAACAGCTTCTCCAGAGTTGGTGCGCCAACGCAGGCCAACTCAACATAGAGTTGGTCCGCCAACGCAGGTGGATTTTGTTCGGCATAATCTTGGATCAATGAACATTACATGCCCTCATTGCTCTGTCTTACATTGGTTGGATGAACAGTTGTCGACTTCAACTTTGACAACACATCGTTTTGGAACCTGCTGTTTACAAGGAAAAGTAAAATTAGATACACTTATTGAACCCCCTCCACCACTTCGAGATTTATATGATGGTGATAGTGACCAATCAAAATCATTTCGACAATATACTCGGGAGTATAATGCGGCTAATGCATTTACCAGCCTTGGCGCTTCATTGGATCGAAGATTGATTGCTGGCAGAGGTCCACCAACGTTTACAATTCATGGAGAATTGCGTCATCGAACAGGCTCACTTTTGCCACAACAGGATCAAACAGCAAGTTATTGCCAACTATACATATATGATCCGGCTGCTGCTACAGAGTTACGAAGTCATAGAAATCCTCATTTGAGACGGGATGTATTAAAAATTATTCAAGATTGTTTATCAGTCATAAATCCATTCATCGCTCTGTATCGTCAGGCTTATACTGTTTTAACACAAGTGGATTCATATGGTCATGATCTCCCTGTATATCTGCATTATAATTCAAACAAGGATCGACGACGATATAACCTGCCAACCGTAAATGAAATTGCAATTATTTTACCTGGAGATGGCCATCGACCTTCTAAGATGCGAGTTATTGTTTTACATCTACGAGAAAATAATCATCAACTAATGCAAATCAACGAGGCTCATCCTGCATACTTGCCATTGCATTATGTATTATTATTCCCGCATGGTCAGCTTGGATGGGAACCAGATTTGAAGCAATGGGATCCTTTGCAAAATCAAGTCTCACATAGGCGCTTGACATTGTGTGAGTATTACAGCTACCGTCTGTTTGAAAGACATACTGAGTATTCTTCAATTCTGAGAGCCGGAAAATTGTTCCAAGAGTTCATAGTTGATGCTTGGGCAGCAACTGAGCAGAATCGTTTGACGTTCATCAAACTTAATCAGCAAAAACTCCGTTCAGAACTATATCAGGGCCTTGCAGATATTGATGCATATGGAAGTGGTGACCAAATTGGCCAACGCATGATACTTCCATCATCTTTCACTGGTAGTGCACGTCACATGTTCGAAATCTTTCAAGACTCGAAGGCTATCACACGGTATAACCAACACCCCGATATATTTCTTACCATGACTGCAAATCCTAAGTGACCTGAAATAATTTCTGCTCTTCTACCCAATCAAAAGGCTATCGATCGACCTGATTTAGTTGCACGTGTTTTTGAGTTAAAACGAAAGGCTTTGATGAAGGAGATTGATGTCAAAAATGTATTTGGCAGGAAAGTAGCACATGTCTTCACAATTGAGTTTCAGAAACGTGGGCTTCCACATATGCATGCTCTTTTCTTCCTTTGTGGTCCAGATAAGATCCATACATGTGATCAAGTTGATAAGATTGTTTGTGCTGAATTTCCTGATCCAACTCAAGATCAAGAATTATTCGATACCGTTATGAAATGTATGGTGCACGGACCATGCGGTGCTCGAAATCCAAATGCTTCATGTATGGAAAATGGTAAATGCACTAAGAAGTACCCAAGAACTTATGCAGATTCGACAACAATGGATCGTGACGGCTATCCTGTATATCGTCGTCGTAATGATGGACATATCTATACTGTAAGGGGGCATCAGGTTGATAATCGAGATGTTGTTCCACATAATAAGTATCTCTCCATACGCTTTAACTGCCATATTAATGTCGAAGTTTGTGCCGGCATAAGATGTGTCAAATACATTCATAAGTACATTTATAAAGGTCATGATCGAACCACCATGGTGCTGGGTGCAGTAGATGAGGTCCAACAATACCTTGATGCAAGATATATTGGACCACCAGAGGTAGCTTGGCGGATATTTGAGCATCCTTTACATCAGGAGATTCCATCAGTACAAAGATTGGTTCTTCATTTACCAGGGCAACACCGTGTTATCTTTGATCCAGATGAAGATTCTGATACAATAAGGTCTAGAGCTGAAAATGAGAAGACAACTTTGACTGAATTTTTTACATGTTGTGCATTACATGAATTAGCACGTGATCTGACTTACCAGGAGTTCCCTCAAAAGTTTGTGTGGAATTTATCCACAAAGGTATGGACTCCAAGAAAATCGGGATATGCAATTGGCAGAATGTATTTTGCATCTCCCAACTCTGGTGAGCGCTTCTATCTGCGGTTGTTGCTAACCGTTGTAAAAGGACCAACATCATGGGAAAATTTACGCACATTCAATAATGTACAGTACTCTACATTCAAAGCAACGTGCGTTGCAAGAGGTTTGCTTGAAGATGATTCAGAATGGAAACAAGGCCTTTACGAGGCTTCAATTATGAAAACGGGATATCAATTAAGAAGATTGTTTTGTATTATTCTTATCGAATGTTCCCCAATCGACCCGCTAGCATTATGGAATCAATTCTCAGTGCATATTTGCGACGATCTTCAACATAAAATTTCTGCTTTATTTGCAATTTCTACTCCAACCCAATGTCAACTTGAAGATTACGGTTTATTCCTTATCAATGAATTACTCGAGGAGTCTGGCAAGTGTCTAGCTGACTTTCCGCCGATGCCATTTCCTACGGGAGAGTGGAACGTAAATGTTGGCAATAGACTGTTGCATGAACATCAGGAACTCATAAATACAGCGCAACAGTTGGATGCACTAAAAGATGTTGATTGCCTAAACGATGCACAACGTGCAGCTTATTCAGCAATTACTTCATCTGTTTTTGAAAATAGAGGTACGACATTTTTTTGAGCGGTGGTGCTGGAACTGGAAAGACTTTTTTGTATAATGCAATATCGACCATGTTCCGTAGTCTTGGAAATATAGTTATCACCGTTGCATCTTCTGGTATTGCATCGTTGCTACTTATCGGAGGTCGCACTGTACACTCAACATTTCGTATCCCGTTAGATGTGCATGATAATTCAATTTGTAATTTTAGTAAGCAATCTATACATGCGCAATTATTCAGGAAAACAAAGTTGATAATATGGGATGAAGTTCCTATGCAACATCGCCATTGTGTTGAGTCAGTGGATCGATCGTTAAGAGATATTTGTGATAACAACAGAGCATTTGGTGGTATTACCGTTGTTCTTGGTGGGGACTTTCGGCAAATCTTGCCAGTCATACCAAAGGGGGTTCGAGAAGAAATTGTTGGAGCCTCATTGAGACGATCTGCATTGTGGTGTTCTATAAAAGTTTTGATCATGGACCAAAATATGCGGTTGACTAATTCATCTGTTGAAAATACAGATTTTGCAAACTTTATTTTGGAGGTATTTATTTACATACTTGATGATTTTAATAACCATTGTACTATATTTACCCTTACATTAAAAAAATTTCTATTTATGTAATAGGTCGGCACAAAGCCTAATGAAGTGGTGGAGCTACCCTCCCACATATTCCGATGCAAGGATTTAAAAGAATTATTACTAAGAATTTATCCGCAGCTAGATGTAGAGGGTGTGGTGACTCCGGCGTATCTGACTGAACGAATAATTCTTTCTGCGCGTAATGATGATGTTAATTTAATAAATACTGCTGCTTTACAAATTTATCCTGGACAACAGATTACGTATCTAGCTGCAGACAAACTGGCTGAATCAGAAGAAACTAATCCTGCAATTATAAATCGTTATCTGACCGAGTACATAAACTCTTTGAATCCTCCTGGTTTGCCACCATTTAAACTTGACCTTAAGGTTGGTTGTCCAATTATTTTACTGCGTAATATTGCACCTAAAGATGGGCTCTGTAATGGCACACGATTGATGGTTCTTAGATGCGCATCCCGTGTGATTGAAGCTCAAATTTTGAATGGGGATAAAGCCGGCAATTTTGTGTTTATTCCAAGAATATCTTTGTCCCCATCAGCTTCAGAATTACCTTTTTATATGACAAGACGACAGTTTCCAGTTCGTGTAACGTACGCCATGACAATTAATAAATCTCAAGGACAATCTGTAAAGTTCGTTGGGGTTGACTTGCGTAACCCAGTTTTTAGCCATGGGCATCTTTATGTGGCACTTTCTAGGTGCACATCTTTTGATCGTGTTAGTGTCCTTCTGCCGTCTGATTCAACTAACACAGTTAATATTGTTTATCCAGAAGTCATGCTATGAATCTCTGGGATGACTATTATAAGTAAGTAAACATCTTTCTATTAATTTTAATCGTTTGGTAATTCTTTCAGGAAAAAACCTTTATCAATTGGTCGTTTGTTGTTATACTTGATGCTTGCTACACACTAATGATTTGTATTATTTTTATTGAAGGGCTACAAGATGTGGACAAGCATTACAATTTATGGCAATGTAAGAAATTTTTTGCCTTTAAAACAAATTTAACTAAAATTTTAACTTTAGTTTGCTAAAATATTGCTTTATTTTTTTACAGAAGGATGTTAAGCACGATGCTTATTTGTGCGAAACTGTAAGCTGCTAAACATACTTTGTTCTATACTTTATTTGGTATTAGTTGTTTTTAAATCGTTTTTGTAATTATAGGTTAAATTACTTCGAAACATTAATAGATCTGTCAAGTTACGTCCTTACACGAGAATTTGGGGGGATATGGTATGCAGTCCATTAAAACTGACATCATTTTCTTACTAAATTTTTTTATATTAGTAACTATTTAATTATTATAATTTTCAGTTAGTTGAAAAAGGAATAGTACAAGCGAATGTTACAGGGCTCGATCGCCATCACTGGCAGATATTTCTTGCTGAGCGTGATTGGATACTCAAAGCTCGATCGTCCCCGCTCCCATTTAACAAGGTAAATAAAGTTTTAACTTTAAATTTGTAGTATTATCGATTAAATTATCTCTAACAGGTTTATGATTTTTAATTACTTAGGTTATTGCTCATCCAAATGGCACTTCCTTATGGATTCCGATTGAGACTCACTCTCTTTACTATGTGATGCGCAACATGTTTTCTGTTGAAACATGAGAAAGGTCAAAATAGTGAGTTTTATAAACTATCATAATTTTACTTTTTGATTAAACATAAAATTAGTAATTCGTTTCTCTACTAAAAGGTGGAATAATATGTTGTGTGTCCATTTAGGAAATTGGGCTTGGAAAGGAGGATCGTTACTTTTGTATGCAGATGTGAAGATATGGAATGATGGGGAGATATGGAATGATCACAACTAAAACTTTTGCAAGCAATTTTGTCAGAATTATTGTAGTAGTGTTATAAGAATTATTGTAGTAGTGTTATAACAAACTTTTGCAAGCAATTTTTGTAAGAATTATGGAGATATGTGACATGCACAGAATTTCCAGTTGTTAAGTTTCGTGTGTTTCCAAAATGTATCTTTCATTGTACTGTCAGCCAACTACCATTCATTCAAGTGATTTGTTGGGGGTTTAGGCTCACATGATGTTGGTACATGGAAAATGAAGGTTTGGTCTTCCTATCATTGTTTATATTATTTTCACAAAACATCGATCTTCCCCTTGGTGATACAATTTTTACTAGAGGATCTCGGATGAGCAATACTTCATCAGGAAATGTCTGTTTTTAAAGGGCTGGAGGAGTTCGAACAGACATTTCCTGATGAAGTAGAGGCTTACAGGGAGATAAGAGGCTTATTGGGAACAATTACTCTATGCGAATTTTAAAATATTTGATAAATAATTGTGATTGTGCTTTTGGAAAGTGTATATGTCCCATATTTTATATGCTATAAACTTCAGATTCAAGTGTCTGCAATTTTATGCAAATGTAGGAAAGATTACCATCATAAACAACCGACTCATATTTGCAATCTTGCAACATATGCGAATTTTTCTCTGTAACTACTACTAAGTGTCATTTGATATAGATGTTCATATCACTTCAATTGAACCCTTTATATGAATTTTGGTTCAAACACGTATTCATGAAGCAGTTACGTGGTTTTTTGTTCTTTTTTCAACTATATTTTATCTCGCATATATGTCTAGAAAGAGCATTTTAAATAAATTTGTGGAGAAGTCAACTTTCTTGACATCCTGTCTCGAGTGTACATATTGTAGTTCAACTCAAAGTAAGTTATATCGGAGCTCACAATCATCACCATCATGGAGCATGGGGAGAAATCACCGAGCGAATCTATTGGTGAGCAATTGACATTGTGAGTTTTGTTGGGGGTTTCAAAGATAACTTTGTCTAACGATGTCCTGCCAATCATAACATAGATCACGGGAAAAAAATTCGCAAAAATAAAAAGTTGTAATTTGATAAAACATAAAATTCTGATTGTGATTTCTTGATTTTTTGTAAATGAGAGCATATATTTCTAAGATACCCTAAGATAAATGAGAGCCCATATTGGTTTAAAATGATAGCACATACTTTATCTTTCAGGTTTCCAAGTTAACTCCCCTTAAGCACATCAAATGTTTGTTGTGATGCCAAGGTCAACATAAAGCTGTTGTCGGGCTTATGCATTATGCATTTTTTGTGTTGCCTTATGCAGTTTGTTATTATTTTTCTATCAATTGTGTCATGTCTTTGTTTTCTTTCTATTGAAGGGGAAACATAGGAAGGAGTTTGATCTTGCTTTGCAGGTCGGCTAGAATTCGTGCTATGTTCCAGAATTTGGGATCGCTACTGGATCCATTGGAAAGCAACTCTAAAAATAGATACCATACTTTTGAGGACTCGAGGGAGCCGGTGTTGCAAGAAGGGATTGGGGATGTACGACTCACCGAAACCAAAATCCTAAACTTTAGTAGCGGTAATCTGTTCCCTAAAATTGAAGCAAGTTATATGTATTTTATGCTATATGTATGTTATACGTATTCAATTTAGTGTGTCTATTTTGCAAAATCTGTTCCCACAAATCGGTTCCCCAAATTAGATTGTTGTGTCTATTTTATGTTATATGTATTCAACTTGGTGCTTGATTTTAACATTTGCAAATCTGCATTTTAAGTTATTAACAGTAAATTTTGGAGTATTTGGAAATTGAATCTGTTGGTCAACATGGTTACATTTTGTCTACAAACATCATATTTCAATCTTAGTTCTGTTCAACAGTTGCCCTTTATATGTCTTTTAGGTTTAATTTTGTTCTTTTTAATAGCCGAAGCCAAACTTTCAGTGCCGTCTTATGAAATTTATGGGGTTATATGAATTGAGCTGATGCTATTTGACCCTTATCTCAGTCTGAGTTCTCTGTGGACCATGGTGATGTTAAATAAGCTTTATTCTTTGGCTATTTATGAATAAGCCATGTTGGTAGATGATAGATTATGGATGATGAACATACTGGATTATTATTTTTATTTCAACATATTGTGCCAACAATCAATCTTTCATTCAAGTAGCATTAGTGAGCAATCCTCTTGATTAATATTTAGTTTACAATTGTTGCAGTGGGAGAAGAAAGGGTATGATGCTTTGGGGTTTCATTACCGAGAAAACTTCCTTGGCGATAGACGAGGTAAACCAGTTTGTTGTAATGCCGAGGTTTTGTGGTTTATGTTAATCTTGGCATCCCGAAATCTCAATCTCTCTCTCTCTCTCTCTCTCTCTCTCTCTCTCTCTCTCTCTCTCTCTCTCTCTCTCTCCCCCCATTGCATTTGATACTATGTTTTCACATTTGCCTACATGTGGTACTAATGTTTGCCCATGAAACCAATTTATTTTGCACATTTTCCTCTGGCAGATTGTTACAGGTCTCCACATCCAGATATCGGAAGAAGAAACTACTCTTTTGTGGATGTTGTCAAAGTTTACTTAAGTTGTGAGCAAATGAGAAAACATTAGGAAATGCTTTTTTAACTCTTAGATTCTTTATATGTTCATGTATATAGGGTTTGCATAAAGCTTAATTCCAATGGTAGTTCAGGTGAAAAGAGGACATGTATCTGTGGTTTACTTCAAATTGTTCCTCTACCATGGATCTGTGGTCACAACAAATTTTGTCTGCAATGTCACAACAAATTATTCATCTACAAATTTTTGACATCTTAAAAGCAAATTGTTATTGCCAATCTTTATAAACACAGTAACAATATTGTATGCTCTTTCATCATGTTTAATCTATTGAGCCTCAAATTAATATTAAAAATACTTTGTTCACCAAGATGTTCTATAAAGAGATGATTGCTGGCTTATATGCTTTTTTGTATTAGGTGGAACTTTGTGGTGCCTTAGAAATTGATCCCAAGTTTGGATGAAAATGTTTGACTTATTGGAGGGATTTTGTTCTAATTTTGATTAACGTCATAAGAAAACAAAACAGGGAGATCTCAGACTTGGTTCTGTCTTGAAATTTTAAGTTAAAATATATCAAAATTGATGGCATCATGCTAGCCTTGCAGTATATGTTGGGTCTATCATTTTGAAAACTGTTTGATATTAACTTTGAAGAAGGACGAAAACTTATTTTGTTGATCTTGAGCTTTAATATTAATTTTGAAAAAGAAACATAAGAAGAAGAACATGCATGTTTTTATTTTAATCTCGAGTTTAGAAGAGGGATATGTTTTATAGTTTAAATCTTGAGTTTAAATCTTATTTTTTATTTTAGTTTTTAATGATATGTTAGTTGTATCTTTTGTTGTGTTCGTGCTATATGCACATCATATTCTGGCGTTTTGAAAACAGCCTCGAATAGCATGATACATGGGGATGCGTCTACACGAGGAGAGCAAGTAGGTGAAGTAGGTGTGCATGAAGTTGATATAGGATGCGCCTGAGTGAGAGGAGCAAGCATAATATGGGATAAAATCTCGAGGAATACATTGTAACCACACAACATATAATATCGACAGTGAAATTCTTCCGCTGTTGCAAAAGTGTATTCGACAAATTGCTTTTAAAACATAATCAAAAACAATAAATAGACAAAGGGTGTAAAACGCAGGATAAACTGATAATCATATGACACATAATTACGTTGAAGACACCTTCTATTTTACAGAAAGTTTCTAATTTGTGTAACGATCATAATGGTGTATACATCACCAAGACACATTTGTATGGGTATCCATCTGATAGTTCATCGTTCATCAATTTAGTTACCGCAACACAATTTATTACCCAAAGAGAGTTAACTTGATTTAAAATTGTAGATTCGATCATATATCTTGATTAAATATTTTATCTAAACTGATTTAATAACAATGAATAAATACAGATGATCTGCAATTGAAACATAGCATTCACAGAGCACAAACTCAATTAGAGACCCATGGATGATCCTTCAAGTCGTAAGCCTTGAGAACTAATTTTTCCCACTCAAATCGATAACAATTTACAGACACAGATTTCGATCTCCTGAATTCTTCCATTCATGTTTCTTCTTCGAGAGAAAAAAATCTGAAAAAAAACGTCATGTACCATCTGCTGTAATAGCGTCGATCTCGCCTTCAAGAATTTTCATGTATGATTCAATCTGAAAGAAAATGATGTACAATGACCTTAAAAAATGGAGATGGCCAACCTCGAGATACAAAATTTCAACATATTATCAAACTCGGAAGAACTGATACATTCTCAATGGAAGCAGAACTAGAAGTAGACCTGGCAACCGAGCACGTCATCAATTCCATCACCATGCTGGAACAGCCTCGGACAATGAAGGGAAACAAATGGGGGTGCACGCCAATTGTAGATGCCACTATAAAGCCTGCAAGTCTCGCTTCCCATTCTCAAGTTCACCAAAATAGAGTGAGGCTAGATGCTTTTGATGATTGCAATGTTCTTCAGTGTCTATTTGCTATTCCATCGTGACTCCATCCAGAGTAAACCTTTTGAGCGCTACACCGTCCCATGGACAGCCAGATCTCATAAATTTGGCGAAGAACAAGAAGAAGCCTCAACATTTGAAAATAGAACCCTGCAGTTTTGGAGTACTCATCAAGTCAGGCAAGTTAAGAAACGACGACTGTCTTTTATTTATTAAAAATATGGAGAATTGGCAGACAAATAGAAACCGGAGGAAGATTGTGGTTAAGAACGAAATGAGAAAAGCTTAATAAGGAGTGCAAATATGTTCTTACTACTATCTTGAGTTTTGAAAAAAAGGGATCAATTGAAAGTTTGTTTTAAAGTTTCGATTCTGTGATTCATATGCTAAAAACTTTTAAAATTTTGATCCTAAAACTTTAAACCCTTTGGGACTTGATCTTGAGTTTTGAATTTTTGTTAAAAATTAAATTTGAAAATTTCAAACTTTGAAATTCTCGTGCCCGTAAAGAAAGTGGGGGGGGATTAAATTTGAAACTTTAAACTTTGAAAACTTTTTGTTGAAATTTAGTATCCTTTCATTACTAATTTGAAAACTGAAACCATTAAACTAAATTGTGGGAGCAACTAAATTTTTTGGAAGGAACTAAATTTCTTGGGATCACTTAAATTTTGGGATCTAAGATTTTGAGGGGAAAAATTGTAAATGAACCGTGCCCTACGGGCACGGGTTATGACTAGTATATATATATTTGGTTGCTTTCCCTTGTTTGTGATTTCCATTTCCGTCTCCTTAGTTTTCACTTTCGTTCATTTCATCGTGATTCTCTAGATTCTTCCGTCGGTCGTCGTGTTTGAAGTAAGTCATTCGTGACGGGCTTCATAACGTCGATATCTTAGAGTTAGAACGAGCCTAGGAGACTTAGGAAACCATCCCGGAGCTTTGCGCTCCATTTCGGAACTTTCAGTGCACATTAGCCGGTGTAAGAAGGGGCACCGACCGACTAGATGACGATCCAGTCAGTCGGAAAACCTTCTTGAACCGACTAGTGGGCTTTGATAAATGTTCAGGAGTTACTTTTTATCGTTAGTCGGTTTAAGAACGTTGGTTGACCGACTAGGTTGCAAACTAGTCGGTCAGCAATGCTTCTTTAACCGACTAACTCATTAACTATTTTTGGTACCAGTTACTGTTCACTTTTAGTCGGTCTAAGAACGTTCATCGACCGACTAGATGTCAAACTAGTCTTTCAGTAGTTGTTATTTGACCGACTAACTCTTAGTTCAGTTTTCGTCAGGAGCTACTGTTTACACTTAGTCGGTCTGCGTTGGTCAACCGACCGACTAGTTCTCAAACTAGTCGGTCAACAGTTGTTCTTTGACCGACTAATCAGTACAGTAAACCCTAATTTTGCCCTAGCCGACATCAAACCCTATAAATACCCCTCCAAAACGTTTTCTTCTTCTTCTTCTTCAACTCTAAACCTAATTTCTCCCCCATTGAGCTCTCATCTTCCCCAAACCCTCAAACCTTCATTCCAAGCTCATCCTCCATCATCCAAACCCTCACTTAACACTTTCCACCTTCCACCTTCCTCAAACCTTCATCAAACCCCCAAAACCCATATCAACCCCTATTTCTCCAGATTTTCCCTCATTTCCAGAATTGAGCCGGATCGTTTCTTCCGTTGCCGTGCTTGCTCGGCATCGTTCCTCCGCTTCCGATACGGTAATAACTCGATCTCTTAATGTTTTCATAACCCAATGTGTTTTTGTGAAACCCTAATAAAACTAGGTTGGATGTTGTTTTAATGTTGTTTTGCCTTGGCAGCGATCTCATCACCGTAGTTAGCATTTGTGTGACGGCCTCGTTGATCGTCATTCTCGGTGCTAGGCAAGTGAAACTTGCATCTCTTGATTTGGGCCATGTCTTAGGCCATTACCTTGCTTTAGCATAAAAGAGACTAGACAGTGAAAGGATAGCCGTCTGGATGCCATTGACCTAGCTTGACAACGAAGCTTGGTCCGTCACCTTCATCATGCTTGTATGTCACGTTTACTTTCCCTTAACGGTACGCGTATTAACTGTTCATGTCATCCATGCATCCTTAACTGCTATTGCATTTTAACTGACATGTTTAATTTAAATTAACGGTACGCGAATATGTTCATGTCATTGCACTTTGCCTGTCACGTTTAATTTCAATTAACGGTACGCGAATATCTGCTCATGTCATTGCATGCTTGAACACTCATCGTGATTGCGTAGCTTCGCTACATACTTGTACTATTTGTTCCGGCTAGGCACCCGTTCTGCGGGCACAACCCTAGGCCAATTACAATTCTGGCTCGTATTCCAGAAAACGAGCTCAACACAGCCTGCGGGCAATAGGGCACTCTCTGAGTGATCCCTTGTACATGACCACAGCCTGCGGGCAATAGTGCATCCATGTGTGGGTGATCCCTTGTACAGTACCACAGCCTGCGGGCAATAGGGCATCCATGTGTGGGTGATCCCTTGTACTTGATACTTGACAATACTTGTCACACTTACCACTTGATACTTGAGACTTGTACTTCACTTTACTTGTTATCTCCATACTATACTTGCCATGCCATGCACCATACTTTAACTGTTAGGTTGTTAGTGTACCTTTCTTTCAATTTCCTTGCACAAGTCTTTCGACTTGCTGACATGTGCCCCTTTTCTCTTTTGGGTGACACATGTTAGAGCCCGAGCCTGAGATACTTACTGAGGACGCGGTGTTCGCTGACGCTGAGTCAGAACCCGCGTTGATCGAGGACTTCGTAGACACTGGAGATCAGTCTTAGTGTCTATGTCTTGTTTTTGTTAGATTGCTTAGGTTTTCGGTGCGTGGCACCTAGTTTGATACTCTGTTATGTTTGTGTTTTGTTTGGCCTTGTTCTGGGCCTTTAGACTCTTTCCTGTTAGCCTGGTGGCTTTTTCTGTGATGTTGAATATTTTGTGGACAAACTTTGGGATTGGTATTTCATATCCGTCTCCTTTTTCTATTATTATTATTGTTGTTCCGTTTGCGTTTACAGGGACCTGATTATACTAAATTGACGCTTATCAGGCGTTCAGCTTCACAGCTCCACGCCTGAGCGGACCTTCTCACGTCTCGTCTCCATTTTTGGGAAGCGGGTCGTGACAATTAACACCGACTGACTCCGGGAGCACTAAGCTCGCAACGATAACTCCCAACATCTCATCCTGCCATTCCCACGCGTTAGAATTCAATGTCCACGCTAAGGGCATGAGCTGCGGCTAGGGAGTCAACCGCCAAGTTTATTCCCCCTTAGCCCGACAGTCAAAGGTAGTCTTTTTCCCGTCGATGATAATGGAACACCCCGCGTAACCATCTAAATTCCTAATCCCTATCAAAATCCTAGTCCTATGGACGCATTAGGGAGAACTTACGAAGGGGTTTCCACCAAAATCCCAGATTTGGTAACTACTCACAAATCATAACTAAAAAGCAATCTAAATGAAAATCAACCGTAGAAATCATGATCAGGCGATTGAAATGAAGTAGTAGCACTGCTATAAAGATAGTATTAAAGTTTGAAAGCAATCAGAAGACTTACAGAATGCAATAAAATTCTAGCCGTCACAAAACAAGAAAAAGACAGAAAAAATAACAAATCCCCGTTTTCTGAAACCTAGGGAAACTATATATACAAATCGATGTCACCCGATTGCTTTAACCGATCGGGTGAGCTGCTTGATGCTTCGACCGTCGACGTTCAGAACTTCAACCGCTCGCTTGGTCCGACAGGTTGGCATCTCCGGGTCGTCGTTTGGATATTGCGGCATCAGGTGAATCGATCGGTTGAGAATTCAACCGATTGGTGGGAATTATCTCCAAAATTGGCCGAGAGTTTTGTCGATTTGGCACGGTCAGCGAACCGTCGGTTGAGCTCTCTGGGTCGTCGTTTGGAAAATCAGCTACAGATGAACCGATTGGGTGAGATATCACCCGATCGGTTGGAATTCAGCTCCAAATGGTCGAGAGCTCTGCTGTGTTCAACTGGTCGGTGAACCAGTCGGTTGAACTGCTCCTCACTCCAGCCTCCGTCCGGGTCGGACACGCGTGCATCACCCGATCGGTTGGATGTGTCCAACCGATCGGTTGAGGGCTGAAAAATAGCGATCTTCGTCGTTTGACCCCTGGATCGCGAGTGACTCCTCCTGTTGCTCCGAGGACTCATGATATCTTCGTTATATGTCCCCTACGCTGGCAATCTCCTGTAAATACACAAAAAACAAAGAAGTGAAAGAAAACTAAAAATCCTAAGAAAATGGGCACGGGACGACGGAAAACAACGGAAAAATACAAAGAAAACGTGCGTGAATATATAAAATATAAACACACGTCAGTGACCCGATCGGTTGACAGGTCAACCGATCGGGTGGAATTCGACTCAGAAAACAGAGGGCATAGTCACACCCAACCGATCACTGTACCGATCGGTTGGGGTTTGCTTCTTTGCTTGCTCCTCCTCGGGTCTGATACGGTGCATGAACTGATCGGGTGGATCTGTCCACCCGATCGGTTGAGGGCTGATACATGATCTGAATTACGTATGGCCCTCAGGTTCTCGTGTGACACCTCACGTTGCTCCGAAGACTCATGATGTGGTCTATGTATGTCTCCTGCGCTGGTAATCTCCTGCAGTAGTACACAAACACAAAGAAAGTGAAAAGGAACTAAAAATCACAAAATAATAGATACAAAACAATGAAAAACGACGGGAAATCACGGAGAAGACATGCATGAATATATAAAATATAAGCACACGTCAGGCACCCACCACGAGTAGCACCTCTACCTGCCCCGCCCCGCCCGTACCCTTGTCACCCCAGTCATGCTTGACTGGCTCACTTCCCGCATTTTTCCGATCCCTCATATCCACATCCTCGAGCTATCTGGAGCACCAATCATTGACAACATCGATGACTGGGTGATCAGTTCTAACGAGGATGAGTCCAACATTTCAGCCCTCGTGGTAGCCCAGCCAGCCCAGCGTACACATCCACCCCCAGTAGGGAGCACTTCTGTCCCCACTTCTGTCAGTGCTCTCACCACCACCACCACCACCACCGTAGAGACCTCGAGGACTGTCCACACCATTTTCCCTGAGGTCGCTAGCTTTGTCTTTGCCATGCTCGGACCTAAGGGTACGGTTGCTTCTGCTGCTCCTAATCTTACTTCTTCTACCTCTTCGAAGCCAGCCAGTTCTACCTCTCCCAAGCCTACCCCTTCACCTATTTCAAAGCCCGTCGCTACCACTGCCCTTCCGCACCTGTGGACCTCCTCACTTCCCTTCCTACCACTCTAGGGTCCACAGTCTCACTACTGGCACCACTTCTACACCATCATCAACGAAATTTGCTGAGAGCGTCGTGGTGTCTGTCACCACTTTTGTTGCCACGACGTCTCCTATTTCTGATGATGATGATGCTTATGTCTCTACACCGGATCTTGGATCCATTCCACTCACATCCTCTTCCTCCAAGATCCCCGCTAGACCACCCTCCCCTATCTTTCAGTTCAGACCCCCGGTATCACTTTCCCGTGGACACCCTACGAGGATGGTTTCTAGTAGTTCACACCCACCCCTAGCTCTCGCACCACAGACGCTCGTATTTCTGTGATGGAGACCGAGGTCATCACCCTGAGGCGCGCTTTTGACACCCTCGCAACCTCGCTCTCCTCTTTTTAGCAGTCTGTGGAGCGAGACCTCACCATCAATCTTGATATCCTTAGGCATCAGAGCGCACCTCCTGTTATACTTGCACAAGCCCCTCCTCCTTGGCCAGACCCCGTTCCTTCAGCCCCTTCCACACCACTCACTGTGCCCCACTCTCAGGCTTCTACAAGGCATGTCACTTCTTCCCCTGAGTCGATTGCACCGCAGTTGGAGACTTCTCTTTTCGACATACACGTTCTTACACATGTCGACACTCCAGCTGTTGCACCTTTGTCTGAGCATGTGGTCTCTTCTGTTGCCTCACCGGCCGACCCACCTGTCGAGCCTACACCTTCTGTGCCTGATGTTCCTATCTATGGTCCCCAGTAGCCAGACCCATCATCATCCACTCAGGATGATGCCGCTGCTTGATCTCTACATTATCTTTTGCTCATGTCACCCCTTTTTTATTTTTCTGCACATATGTCTCTTTGGGGCCCTGTCCTTGCATAGCTTGGGGGATGACCTTTTTGCACTGCCTATATATATTCCATCATTTTGCATTTGCATATATCTCACCTGCATCATGTCATCATTTGCATCATATGCCTGCTTATTCATATTTTTGCATCATAGGCATTAGGTCATGCATCTGCATCTGCATTTCTTCTTTTATTTGCATAGTTTCGCTTTTATTTTATTATTTTCATTTTATTTACCACCCGCCCACCCTAGCCTCATTTTCCCTTCTTACCAGCGTGTTCTCAGCAGTGAGGACACTACTGTGTTAAGCTTGGGGGATGAGCGCTATCGCTTTTATTTTCATTTTTTCCCTTTTTCTTCCATTTTACACCTTTTTATTCTTATTTTCCACCACTTTTTCACAGTTTCATTTTTTAGCATTATATTTTCCATGTTGGGTATGCTTGCATGCGTGCTTGTATTTTATTTTCTCTGCCTTTCTTTTTCCCTTTTGCTAGATATATTCCGAATGATGATATCTCTCTTAGCTTTAGTAGCTATCACGATGCTTATTACTTTTGCCATGCTACTTAGAGTATTTCAGTATCTTACTATTCATATGCTTGCATATATATTCTGTTTACGATCTCTTTATATGAATGCATGAAATTAATTGAAACTGAATGTATGCAGTAGTATTTAGTATGCATATGTTGGATATGAACCAAGATTCACACATCTTTAGAATATCTGAAGCATCTGCCTTGTTATCCTTTTCACTTCTTATTGCTTGCCTGCTATTATTGTGTGCCTTACCGCATGACTTCATTATTCGTTGAAATGAATGAAAATATCTGTGCTTGCTTATGACTTTAGTTACAGTATTATCTTAATGAACCATTGTGCACATCTTATGAGTGAACCGAGTGATTATATTATTTCCTTCTCCATATATCTTACTATTCTGTACATGTCACTTGGGTTCACCCCCTTTGCAGCTACTTATACCGCATCCACTTCCCAAAAATTCCAAAAGAAAAAGTTAGCTTCAAAACGCCCCAAAAAGCCAAAAAGGAGCCAAAATATATGTATATCATATTGCTCCTACAAAGAGAAAAAAAGAGAGTTCAAAAGAAAAGAAACAAATTGTTCAAAGACCAAAAGGAAAAGAAAAATATTTCCTATATCTTATTACTTGGAGCTACACAAAAGTACTTGTGAAAAAGCCACAAAAATTCCTTCATTATTCCTTAGATGTGATGCCTCAAGCTAAGCTTGGGGTGGGGGTGAATTCATTTGATTATACGAGTGAGTAACCATTAGAGTGGAGTTGTGCACATCTGGGGATATTTGCGAAATATATTAGCTATGGAGTTTTTTCATGATTTGAGATGAATATATAATTGCCATGATCCTTATTTTATTCTCTATTGCATGCTTGGTATGACTCTTATATGCTTCATTTATTTCTATTGATTGACAAGTCTGTCACCAACATGTTTATACTAAATTCTTTGAATTACATGATGTGGATAAGAATTGAATGCATGATTTTAGAGGATCCCTTCCTTTGTTCTTAAATGCTTGAACGTAATATATTTAGCTAAGATATGAAATTCTTATAAGCATGTGATCCATCTTCGAAGTATTGTGATATGTTGTTATGGCTTGAGATCTGACCGAATACTCTAGCACTCCCATCCATCTTCCATTATCTTTCTATTTCTTTTAATTTCATCGATCGGTGAGCCTCGTATTCGTCTTCCTCGAGACGAGTAAGAGTTAAGCTTGGGGGATTTTGATGTGCCCATATTTTACATGTTTTTATCAAATCATTTCATGTCATATTCGCCCCCAAACTCCATATTTTCAAATATTATCGTGCTTCTAACGTCATATTCGAGTTTTGTATAGCTTTATAGATTTTAAGGAGGTTTGGAGCGAATTGGATTTATTTTGGGATATTGACACATCTGGCACGTTCGAGACGTCATTAGCAAGTCTTTATGGGAGTTCGTCGAGGAATGGACGAAGATCAGAGGAGAGGAGGAGAAGAGAACGAGAGATGACAACGTTCAGTTCAATTTCCCAGGTGACTCGACCAAGTAGCATCAGCTACTCGGTCGAGCTGACACGTAGAAATCACACAGGAAACGGCCTTAACCTATCGACTGAGCAGACAGCTGACTCGACCCGAGTTGCATCAAACAGATGATGATTTTCAGCTTTTCTCCAAGGCACCCTAGATAGACCGAGTAGTAAAGCACCTCGATCGAGCAGCTCACCTACTCGACCCGAGTCGTCAAGAAACAAAGCAGCTCACCTACTCACCTACTCCAGTTCCTTGTTTTGGCTGTGTTTTAGGCCATTCCTTGCTTTTAGCGTAAAAGAGACTAGGCGATGAAATGATAGTCGCCTAGACGCCTTCTAGATCTAGCTTGACAACGAAGCTAGATCCGACCCCTTTTCATGTCATTTCATGCATCCCTGCATGTCACGTTTACTTTAAATATCTGTACGACTTCTTTTGACTATTTACATGCCATGTTCATGCATCTTGTACATCTTGCATCTGCTTGTTTGTTGTGGTTCGTAGCACATGCTACGCTTGCATCTAGGGAAAAGCTAGGCACCTGCATTGCAGGCACAATCCTAAGCTAGTCCCTGGATTATAAAAGTCTAGACACCTGCATTGCAGGCATAACCCTATGCCAAAAACACTTCCTGGCTCGTGATCCAGAAGCGAGCACAGTGTTGTTGGTGTTAAACCAAAGCTCGATACACATGGGAGGGGTATGGTTAAGCGATCACTTGAGCATAGAAGTCTGCCCATACAACCACTTCAGCCAAAAGGCGTAAACCCTGTGCACATCATGAAAACAAGTTAATCGTGAAATAGTGAATATTGTTTAGTAGCTCTGCTACACTTGTTGTGCTTGTCTCGTTTACTCACTTGTTGCACTCATGCCATACCTGCCATGTCATTGCATTCATTCTTTATAGAACTGCTAGCTGCACTTAATTTACCTTTATTAGCTTCCTTGCACAAAGTCTCCTTGGAGACTCTGCTGACATGTGCCCCTTTTCTCTTTTGGGCATCACATGTTAGGTTGTCAGCTAGAGTTTGTCGTCGAGGACGAACAGGTTGCAGGAGTTGAGTCAAGGACACTGGAGACCAGTCCTAGAGCTCTTTCTTGTTGTTGTTGCTTTCTGCTTAGTCGATGTTAGGCTATCGGTGGGTAGCACCTCTATTTTCATATAGATGTTATGTATTAAGTCGACCATGCTTTAGCTTCTTTTCAGACTCTTGTACTTTCCTTTACGACTTGTCTCTAAATGTTTGGAAAAATCTGGATGTTATTGGTGGAGTTTTTTTCCGCTTAAATTATTATTATCTTTGTTTCGATTCGTGGTTGCAATGACCTGGTTATTGAAAGTGTTTTTTAGACGCTTATCAGACTTGTAGCCTCACAGCACCAAGTCTGAGCGGTCCTCATTACGCCTCGCCTTCCGTTTATGGGAAGAGGGGCGTGACTGTATGCTAACTGAACATGTGAACCTCACTTACTCCAAGAGGCCATCCAATAAGTTCTAAAATGTGTCCTCCTCTGGTGGCGCATATGATTCCATTTCTGTTTATCACACTGCCTCTTCATCCATCCACCCTTCATATACAACAGCTGTATAGTAGGATGCGGGATTGACGATGGCACATTCTCGCTCTGGTAATATGACGGGCGATGATTCTTGCCCATAAGATGAAGAAGCAGAACTGATATCTTTGGAAATCACGCATCCTTAAGCATGAGCGCATTGAATTCAAGGTCTCTCTTCACCAATTCCAATTGAAAATCACCCCTTTCAATCTTGGCTTGCAGTTCAACCTGATGTGCAAGTATCTCATCAAGAAGGTGATCTCCCGTCTGAGCACTCTGATCAAAATAGTATTGTCCCATCTGAGCACTCTGATCAAAATTTGTGGTCCATATAGTATAATCCATAATACCTAATCAACAAAGATACATAACTGGAGATAAATATCAGTGGCACAAAAGAATATAGAAATGATAGTAATGGTGGCGAGGGTGAAAATTCCTCAGTAATAGTCTACCAACTCTCTACAATGAATATGTGATATAGATACATGCAAAATTAGAAACGGTGAAGAATGTGAAAATTATCACGGGGTAAGGTGTGGGCTAGTCTTAGGGATAACAGGTTCCTAAATGTAACAAGCACGTTACCTCCCTGGCAACGGCGCCATAAAGCTTGACCGCCTGCCCGTTTGGCACAGTATAAAATTGGGACGGGGATACCAGGATTAAAATTTGTAATCGCAAGCGCACGATGTCGAAATGTGGCTTGGGGGTCCGAATACGAGGAGGCGTGTGATGTGCTTGTGATCAAACAGGAACCGGATCACCCTGATGGGTGAGCTAGCCCTATCGCTTGGTGGGCTGTCATGATATGAAACTACGGAAAGGTGTAAGATATAAAAAGTAACCTAAGACTTTGGTTCCGCCCTATCATTAGTTCTCAATATTACGATCGACGAATAGGAATACGATCGGATTCTAGGGTTTAGTGGTGAGACGTTCTCTCTAAAAGTGGTACCTAGCGTCCTATGGGCCCGATATTTCAGTAGATGCCCAGGACGATACGATAGGAATACCTGGGTTCTGACTGTGGGCATTCCCATGTCCAACATCGACCGACTTCGGGAGCACTAAGCTCAGAACGATTACTCCTGAAATTTCATCCAAGCCATTCCCATGCGCAAGGAATCAATGTCTACGCTAGGGTGTAAGCTTTAGCTAGGGGATCAAACTCCTGTTTTATTCCCACTTGGCCCGACGGTCAGAGGCGGTCTTTCTCCTGTGAATGACAATAAAACACCCCGCGTAACCGTCTAAATCCATATATCCTATCGAATCCCTAATCCTATGGTCGTTCTAGGGAAACCCGTGAGGGGGCTTCCACCAATGTTCCGGATTTGGAAACTACTCACTAATCATGGCAATAAATGCAACAAAACAAATTTCATCCATCAAAATGAGAAGCAAGCAATAGATAACTAGAGCAACCGGTATTATAAATGCAATGTTAAAGTATCAAAGCGATCAACAAACTTACAAATCAAAATAAATTCTCAGCAGCCAAAAACCCCTAAAAATAGTTAAGAAAATGGGGATTACGTTTTTTGGAAAACCTAGGGCTATTTATACATTTTGGAAAGATGCCAGGGAATATTCCCACAACAAGACAAAAATAAACGTTAACCCGATCGGTTGAAACTTCAACCGATTGGGTGAGACGATCGTTGGATTAGGTCTTCAGCTTCTGATAGTCTTCACCCGATCGGTGAACCGATCGGGTGAAGTCGTTGGGTTCTTGAGCTTGGAAAGAACTGCTATAGGTGACTGACGTCCCCTAGTTTTTGAGCATAAAAGTGCATTAGGATTGGGGATACCAGATTTAAATATTTATACTGCAAGCACTCGGTGTTGTAGTGTGGCTTGGGGGTCGAACACAGGGAGGCGTGGTTGTGCTTGTGTCTAAGAGGAACAGGTTCACCCTATAGGTGAGCTAGCCCGAACGATCGATGGTTGTCAGGAAAAATAGATACGAGGGATAAACAATATAAAAGGAAACCCAGGACTTCGGTTTCCACCTATCATGTGTTCTTGCTATTACGACTTACGGATAGGAATACGATTGAATTTAGGGTTTAGTTGTGAGATGTTGCTTCTAAGAGTGATACCAGCATCCTATGGGCCCGATATTCTGGTCAATGCCCAGGATGATACGCTGGACTACCTGGGTTTGGTCGGTGGGCATTCCCATGTCTATTAACACCGACCGACTCCGGGAGCACTAAGCTCGCAATGATAACTCCCAACATCTCATCCTGCCATTTCCACGGGCTAGGATTCAATGTCTACGCTAAGGGCGTGAGCTGCGGCTAGGAAGTCAACCGCCAAGTTTATTCCCCATTGGCCTGACGGTTAAAGGAGATCTTTTTCCCGTCGATGACAATGAAACACCCCGCGTAACCATCTAAATTCCTAATCCCTATCGAAATCCTAGTCCTATGGACGCATTAGGGAGAACCCACGAAGGGGTTTCCACCAAAATCTCAGATTTGGTAACGACTCACAAATCATAGCTAAAAAGCAATCTAAATGAAAATCAACCATAGAAATCATGATCAGGTGATTGAAATGAAGTAGTAGCAATGCTATAAAGATAGTATTAAAGTTTGAAAGCAATCAGAAGACTCACAGAATCCAATAAAATTCCAGCCGTCACAAAACAAGAAAAAGACAGAAAAAATAACAACTCCCTATTTTTTGAAACCTAGGGCAACTATGTATACAAATCGACGTCACCCGATCGGTTGAAGCATCAACCGATCAGGTGAGCTGCTTGATGCTTCGGCCATCGACATTCAGAACTTCAACCGCTCGCTTGGTCTGACCGGTTGGCATCTCCGGGTCGTTGTTTAGATATTGCGGCATCAGGTGAACCGATCGGTTGAGAATTCAACCGATCGGTGGGAATTATCTCCAAAATTGGCCGAGAGTTTTGTCGATTTGGCACGGTCAGCTAACCGTTGGTTGAGCTCTCTGGGTCGTCGTTTGGAAAATCAGCTACAGATGAACCGATCAGGTGAGATATCACCCGATCGGTTGGAATTCAGCTCCAAATGGTCGAGAGCTCTGCTGTGTTCAACCGATCGATGAACCGGTCGGTTGAACTGCTCCTCACTCCAGCCTACGTTCGGGTCGGACACGCGTGCATCACCCGATAGGTCGGCTGTGTCCAACTGATCGGTTGATGGCTGAAAAATAGCGATCTTCGTCGTTTGACCCCTGGATCGCGTGTGACTCCTCACGTTGCTCCGGGGACTCATGATATCTTTGTTATATGTCCCCCTACGCTGGAAATCTCCTGCAAATACACAAAAACACAAAGAAGTGAAAGAAAACTAAAAATCCCAAGAAAATGGGCACGGGACGACAGAAAACAACGGAAAAAACACAAAGAAGACGTGCGTGAATATATAAAATATAAACACACGTCAAAATCCCCAACCTGAACCATTCCTAGTCCTCGAGGAAGACGAGTGAGAGTAAGAGCTCGGAGCAAAAAATAGAGAGAGGGGGAGAAAGAGAATCAAAATCCTAAATCGCCTGTCAGAGCCAACAAAATCAGACACGCCACACTAAACAAGCATACGACAAAACACATCACTAAACCAAGGAAATATGAGTCCAAACAAGTGTTGTGGGCCCACGCGGTGAAGCGCGAGTGAGTGCGGTCGTGTGCTAGCAGACGATGTCATTATCTACATTGTGCAATAACGCTCCATATACACATATCCAAGGTAAGACCCAAATATCGATTCGATTTGAAATAAGCGGTGAATAAGTAGCTCAAGCATGCATGAGAACAAAGTAAGAATCGAAGCGTATCATGCTTCAGGGACTCCACAGCTAAGGACTAGGAAATTACCACACTATCGCCTAGATAATAGCTAGAAAGTCCCTACTCCAAGTGTTTTCGAAAATGATGGAGGTTGAGAAGGTGTGGAGTAGAACACTCAGTGCAAATTCTCGCCTTCTCTTTATTCTTGGTAGGTAGGAAAATATTGACACTGTAATTTTTTTGGGTTTTGGATATATGTATTTTTTTGAATTTTTGGCTATACACAATTTTTTTTCTTTTTTTCTTTTCTTTTCTTTTTGGGTTTTTCTTTTCTCTCTTTTTTTTATTTTTGGATTTATGGATATATACATGTGTGTACTCCCCCAAGTAGGTGAACGGTACACGACGAGTGGATTTGCACCAAGTAAAATAAAAAAGAAATCGGATTCTAAACACTTGGGAAAATGAGTTTTTTCTCGCTAATCAGAGCATATGCTAAATGGGTTATCCTAGTCCTAATTGTGTAATCCCAACACAAGCGAATTGAAGTACACGATATATATATTCATGCATATAGAAGCAGACAGGAGAAGCAAATACCGCATATTCAAATCGATGCATGATAATCTATGGGTCCTCCCAAGACAGGTATATAAATCAAAATCACAAAGTAGAAGCACAATGTAAGCTAGCAACGACATACGACTCACATAAAAGCAAAACGGACCCACGATGCATGAAATGCAAGAGGACTCAGCTTCATAGGGTTAGTGAATGTGATTATCGAAGCCATGCTAGGTGTGTGTGTGTGATTCTGTGGCAATTCATCATGTTGGGTCATCTCTAGAAACGAGAGAACAAAATATGAGAAGAAAAAAAGAAAAACACGATGAAAACAATTCAAAAACGAAGAAAAGGACACAAATGACGCACGAAGTACGACTCCCCCAAGCTGAAACTTGCATTGTCCTCAATGCAATAAAAGTAAATACGGGAGGGCAATGAAAATGGGCGGAAACGCGCCGACACAAAGAGAATAAAAAACAAGAAAAACACACAAAAGAAACCGAAAAATAAAGGAGGAAAAAGAAATATAGAAAATAAAAGATATAAAATCACACCACATAACATATATAAACATGCACACCACAACGAAAAAACACGACATCACACATAAAAAATCGACTTCCCCCAAGCTGGACATGACAATGCTAGCAATATGATATGATAATGATGATGCAGAAATATGCTAGGGAAAGATCGAAGAAGAAAAAGAAATCAAAATACGGGAGATGAACTGTCCTCGTCCTCCTTGGCAGAAGATGGAGGGGTGTGGACGGGAGAGGTGATGGGCGTGCGGAGAAGTGGGGAGAGGGGTGGAGGAGGTGTGAGGATGTGTGCGGAGGTATGAACAATGGGTGGTATGGTGGTGATGATGGTGAGTGGTAGGGATATGGCGACCAACGCGGTGGTAGATGGGGTAGATACGGCGATGGGAGAGGATGGTGGGGGGAAGTGATCTCGAACACACCGGCAATTTCTTGCGGCACGTGTATGCGGTAATGGAAGTGGATGTTGGTGGATCTGGGGGGTCGACAGCAGTGGTCGTGAGTGGAGGTGAAGTGGCAGGAATGGGAACAATGGTGGCGGGAGGGGAAGGTCGCCTGGGGGGTGATGGGTGTGGTGATGAATGTGATGGGGGAGGTGAAGAATGTGATGGTGGAGGTGAAGATCGTTGAGGATGTGAATGGGTGGCGAAGTATGTTGGACATGTTCCTCTCTAGTGCTAGGAAACGTGGGTGCGAGCAGATAAAAGAGGATGGGTCAGAGGGGGCAGAGGACGAAGCGCCAGCGCACAGTGAAGCTAGCTCAGCCTCAAGAGCGAGGTGAGCAGAGACGGCTTGACAAACGGAAGAAGTAGTGGCTGGACGGGAGGTGGAAGTGGTGCCAGCAGTAGTGGTCATGCCGGCACCGGAGGCTAGGCCTAAGAGGGCCTCAGTGAATGCCTCAGAAATGATAGAGCCAGAAGCCGGGGTTGCATTACTGGGGCCATCCCTGGGGTCTCCTGGGGACGCTGGAATGTCCTGCTCGCCTAAGTGGGCGGCAGGGGGAGGTGATCTGGGTGTACCCAGGATAAGGAACGGAAGACGTAACCCCCCTAGAAACTCTGTGTCAGGAGGGAATGTCCAATCTTCCACAAGAACGATAGACATACAACCTGGGTTAGGTAGAATGGTGTAAAGAGCAGGGGGTGACCGTAGTAAAAGGTAAAACGACCGTCGGGTCGAGGCCTGATCATATGAGTGTGATGCAGGACATCAAGATCTAGATGTGTAGGTCCTGCGACAGAAGGCAAATCTCGAGGATGATGATATTGTACTGGGGATATGAAGCTATGATGGTAATGAGGCCCCGCAACAATACTTGCCCTTGCCGACGCGGCTAATCTCAAGTAACTTGTGAATAAGCCAAGCACCAGCATGAATAGGAATGCAAGGGGCCTCGAAGGTGATCCCGTCGTCACCACGAATACAATCAAATGTCATGGCCTATAAAATAAAAATGTCAGGGACAGTCACGGTCCCGGACTCATCCCTGGGGAAGAATGTGCTAGATATGATTCGGTGGGCCAGATGAAATACGGGGTGAATGATGGAGGAGGCCTTGGCCTTACCTCGAGGATAATGATCGTGGAGGGTGAGGCGAAACCAAAATTGATCGACGTCGAAATCGGGGTGATATCCATAGGGACAGATAGCATCACCCCCTAGAATGGGGAATCCAAAAATGTTAATGATAGTATTCAGGTGGGTGCGGATAGTTTTGTTTCGGACGCGGAAAACGACGATCGATCCCGACTCACATTGGAGAGAAGATAGGAATTCTAGTGTGAGGGCGGGGTAGGACGCCGCGTGGGCGTTCAAGAAAGCTAACCAACCTAAGTTAGCAAAGAGAGTCTCTGATTCGAGTTGAATATTACATATTTAACCCCCCATTTAGCCCTATTTTATGCTCATGTGATGCTATATTGTTCTCTAATACGTGCGTATTTTCTACACCATTATTTATTAGAGAAAACACACTATTTGAGCATAAAACAGAAATTAACGAAGTATTTCTGCACTTTTTATATTTTTCCTAGCTTGGTCTCGATCTCACGATTCCAACGACTATTTATTTGTATTTTTCTGAGACCTGTGCTAATTACTGTGTATTTTTGAATGCAGAATACAATTTAATGGAAATAAAATAATTATGCACACATCTTGGCGCAACGCGTGGACGCACCAGAGCGAATCCCGCTCAATCGGACGGCTTGGAGCAAGGGGGTGATGCGGTAAATTCCTGGCCGTCGGATGCGGATCCAACGGCTCACAAAGCTCTCAGCGAGGCGCAGCAGAGATTAAATCATGACCGTTCGATCGAGATCGAACGGTAACGATTCCATTTCCTCACGCGAAGAAGCAAGCAAAATAAAGCGGCACCGTGGAGTTATTACGATCGTCCGATTCGAATCCGACGGCTGCTAATCGAGGCCATCGCGAATTCGATGCAGCGGAAGCGGGCGAATTCTCCTGGGCGACGTGGCACGTCCTGGGCCGCTTGATCACGATCCTATGGCCGGTATTTATCCCGAAATAAATTCGAATACAACGCGGATGCGGGTGCGAGAAGCGGGCGCAGCGTAGATCCGCTAGCCACGTGGCGCAACGAGAGGCGATCCCGCCTTGATCCAACGGATAGGGTTCACGCCGGCTAGGGTTGCGGGTTTGAGCGGATTTTGGGTTGGGTTTAAGCGAAAATTTCGGATCTGCTAACCCCTATATAAACCCAAACGTATTTCTTAGGGTATTCAAGCAGATTGGGGCATATTTTGGGCGTATTGGAGGCTCTAGGAGCCGTATTCTCCCCCTGAAAAATTCTGTAAAATTCCAGAGGCTTGTTTTATTATTTCCAGAGAGTTTGAAGTCTTTTCAAGGAGATTTGGTGATATTTTCTTCAACTCAAACCCCGTATTTTGGTGTTTTCTATTGTATTTTGCTATGAACTTGAAGTATTTGGCTATGAAACTTGTTTATTATTGCATTATGAGTAGCTAAATCTCTGTTGTGCATGGTATGGATTAGTTAGGGGATATTATTTGTGTTAGTTTGGTTGTATTCCTTGTGCTAAATCGTTAAACGTCGCAAAAGTTGTAATCTTTGTTCGTAAATCGACTTTTTCAGATTCCAAAAGAATTGATTTAGTTGATGATCGCCCCAAAAGGGTGAGTTTTGACCTCCCCAAAAGGGAGTTTCATACCGTAGTTTTGATCTCTCCAAAAGAGAGTTTCATATCGTATTATAGCTTTAGAGACGATCTCATTGAATTTTGTGTTTGAACCCCCAAAAGGGCATCTTCCGATGCGTTGCTCCCAAAAGGAGAATTCATTGAGTTATATTGGATATTTTCCGGTGAATTGCTCCCAAAAGGAGAATTCATTGCGTTATATTCATCAACCAAATTAATACGAATAATCGATCCTAACGAACCCATACCATGTGCATACTTTTTATAGATATTTGTTCTCACGTATTTCTATGTTTATATTGTTCGCGTGTTCACATCACCATCACCGTCATCATTTGTGAAGTGGTTAGTTTCTTTTCGTAGGATTTCTATTTGATTTGAATTGTGGCTGCAACAGATTTCTTCCCGTGTGATTCGACATCTGGACTCCCAGATTTTACTACTTGTACGGACTCTTGCGCTTGAGAGAGAGCACCTTTCGGAGCCCACCAAGTTTTTGGCGCCGTTGCCGGGGAGGAATGGTTTTTGACTACGGTTTATTTCATTTAGAGGACCTTCGGTGAGATCTTTCCACTTTACTGCACATAAAATTTTTTCTATTATTTTATTTTAATTTTTTTAAAAATGGAATATATGAATTTCTATATCACGAACAATCTGTATGATGCACGGTATGCTAATGCGCACAAACATAGGATGGAAAAGCTCAAAATTGTTAATTTTAATCAAACTGACTGTGAAACTTTCTTTCAGGCCTGGAGGAGGTTCACAGACATATTATTGAGCTATCCACAGCATGGGTACACAAAGAACGAGCTTATGGAGTTCTTCCTAGATGGACTACAACCCCAGCTGCAGGAATTCTTGGGTGTCATGATGCCGATAGAGGCGTGGGAATACATGGAGTCTCTGCAAGAAAATGAAGAAACTATGGAAGAGACTTCAGAGAGCGATTCAACGGAGCCTTCGTGCCTTGATCAAGAAGAGCAAAGCATAGACATACCTTTGCAATCCTTGAAAGAGGACGCTTACCTGATTATTCAGAAACAGGAGGCCACATCCCATCAATTCCAAGAGAATTTCCTTGCTCGAAGTCGGCAGATTCAGAAATCCATTGAAGATCTTACTCTGATTGCCACTTGCTTAGAAGAAGGTAATGCTTTTGAAACTCAATTTAAAGAATCTAATACGAGTTCATCTTCTATTGCAGGAATATCGAGCGAGCCATGTCACGTTGATGACACGAATAAAAATATCCACATGGCAGAAAGTGTGTGCAAAAGAGAGGACGAGCTAGCAATTTTGGATGAACGAGAGGAGGAGACAGCTAGGGACAAGGGTTTTGAGATTATCGCCATGGAGTCAGAACCATGCCCTCCTCCAGTTTTGTCCCACAATCATTTATCCCTCTCCCCAATGATCGAGCATCGTACAGAGAGTAGTGCAAATCTTTCAGGGAGTAGTTGTCAACTTGCTCTAATTCGTTTCACTTATTTTGATGACTACGTTTGGAATAATTTTATTGAAAGGAATCTTAAATTAATTTGGACTGATATAACTCGTGTCTCGCAGTTCATTGGCAAACAGCTTATAGAGATGCTTGGAGTTGTGTTGCTGGGGTCCAAATTAGTTTTTGGAGGAAGAATAATCGCCGAGGAGCGCAAGGAGCAAATTGAACAACTTCCTCCACAATTAAAGATTCGGGATCCGCCATTTGATCACGGTGTGTTCTTTCCAGTAGTGTAGTTTTTATATGCTTTCTAGCTTGCTTGCTTGAATAAACTCATACCCCTTTCGACATTGAGGACAATGTCCATCTTTAGTTGGGGGGTGTGTATGAGACCTTAGGAATTTTTTTTTGAGAAGAATAAATCGCCAAATCTCATCATTTTAAAACTCCTTCATATGCCTCAAATGCGGATGATTATACATTGATTGTGTTCTAAAAATTGTTTATGGCTTGATTAAATTAGTTTCCCTTCATGGAATTACCGTTAATATGATATTCATGAAAATTTTTAATTTCCATGATTAATATCTCGAAATAGTTTGAATTCATTTCATGCATGCTAATGTGATGAAAAAGCTTTAGTATACACGATTTATTATAAAAGTCTTCAAGTTGAAGAGGAATGTGGCCATGGTTATTAATGTTTATGTTCAAAAATATGGGTGTTGAGTTGCTTACAAAAGAAAGAAAGAAAAAAGAACAGAACAGAAAAATGAATGAAAAATGAATGATGAAAAATGAATGAATAAGTATGTCACTAATAAATAACTTGGTTGGCTCGAGTAGTACAGTCCGAGGGGTCCTTTTTGGCCTAATGACCTATTATCGTCTGATTTGGGAGCCATTGACCGGAACCTCACTCATTTGATGGAGCGATCCAAGTTATACTTTTTTCTACGAATGTTGCTTGATGCGCGTTACGCGGAACGAATAAAAGAAAAGAAATGGTGAATATACTAAGCAACTCCAATACCCATGTCTTGAATGAATGTTTTGATAGGCCAATTCCTTGGAAACAAGAAAACTAGAACAAAACGACGTGTTATACTTTCGCTTGCGCAAAACAATGCTTGCATGTTATTTATTCATACCAAATTAGAGAAAATATCATGTGATTGATTTTGTTCATGGATGTGTATATTGATGGTCAAGATCATGTTGGAATGCGTATTATTGAGCCATGCCATGAGCAATTTGAAAGAACTTATTGTTTTATTATTCATACGTTTAATCGCTATTTTTGCTAGAGACTAGCAAATCGCTAGTTGGGGGGTGTGATTCGAGTTGAATATTACATATTTAACCCCCCATTTAGCCCTATTTTGTGCTCATGTGATGCTATATTGTTCTCTAATACGTGCGTATTTTCTAAACCATTATTTATTAGAGAAAACACAGTATTTGAGCACAAAACAGCAATTAACGAAGTATTTCAGCACTTTTTATATTTTTCCTAGCTTGGTCTCGATCCCACGATTCCAACGACTATTTATTTGTATTTTTCTGAGACCTGTGCTAATTACTGTGTATTTTTGAATACAGAATACAATTTAATGGAAATAAAATAATTATGCACGCATCTTGGTGCAACGCGTGGACGCACCAAAGCGAATCCCGCTCAATCGGACGGCTTGGAGCAAGGGGGTGATGCGGTAAATTCCTGGCCGTCGGATGCAGATCCAACGGCTCACAAAGCTCTCAGCGAGGCGCAGCAGAGATTAAATCATGACCGTTTGATCGAGATCGAACGGTCACGATTCCATTTCCTCACGCGAAGCAGCGAGCAAAATAAAGCGGCAACGTGGCGTTATTACGATCGTCCGATTCGAATCCGACGGCTGCTAATCGAGGCCATCGCGAATTCGATGCAGCAGAAGCGGGCGAATTCTCCTGGGCGACGTGGCACGTCCTGGGCCGCTTGATCACGACCCTATGGCCGGTATTTATCCCGAAATAAATTCGAATACAACGCGGATGCGGGTGCGAAAAGCGGGCGCAGCGTAGATCCGCTAGCCACGTGGCGCAACGAGAGGCGATCCCGCCTTGATCCAACGGATAGGGTTCGCGCCGGCTAGGGTTGCGGGTTTTAGCGGATTTTGGGTTGGGTTTAAGCGAAAATTTCGGATCCGATAACCCCTATATAAACCCAAGCGTATTTCTTAGGGTATTCAAGTAGATTGGGGCGTATTTTGGGCGTATTGGAGGCTCTAGGAGCCGTATTCTCCCCCCTGAAAAATTCTGTAAAATTCCAGAGGCTTGTTTTATTATTTCCAGAGAGTTTGAAGTCTTTTCAAGGAGATTTGGTGATATTTTCTTCAACTCAAACCCCGTATTTTGGTGTTTTCTATTGTATTTTGCTATGAACTTGAAGTATTTGGCTATGAAACTTGTTTATTATTGCATTATGAGTAGCTAAATCTCTGTTGTGCATGGTATGGAGTAGTTAGGGGATATTATTTGTGTTAGTTTGGTTGTATTCCTTGTGCTAAATCGTTAAACGTCGCAAAAGTTGTAATCTTTGTTCGTAAATCGACTTTTTCAGATTCCAAAAGAATTGATTTAGTTGATGATCGCCCCAAAAGGGTGAGTTTTGACCTCCCCAAAAGGGAGTTTCATACCGTAGTTTTGATCTCTCCAAAAGAGAGTTTCATATCGTATTATAGCTTTAGCGACGATCTCATTGAATTTTGTGTTTGAAACCCCAAAAGGGCATCTTCCGATGAGTTGCTCCCAAAAGGAGAATTCATTGAGTTATATTGGATATTTTCCGGTGAATTGCTCCCAAAAGGAGAATTCATTACGTTATATTCATCAACCAAATTAATACGAATAATCGATCCTAACGAACCCATTCCATGTGCATAGTTTTTATATATATTTGTTCTCACGTATTTCTATGTTTATATTGTTCACGTGTTCACATCACCATCACCGTCATCATTTGTGAAGTGGTTAGTTTCTTTTCGTAGGATTTCTATTTGATTTGAATTGTGGTTGCAACTGATTTCTTCCCGTGGATTCGACATCTGGACTCCCAGATTTTACTACTTGTACGGACTCTTGCGCTTGAGAGAGAGCACCTTTTGGAGCCCACCAGTCTCGACCTTGGGAGAAAACTCCGAGATCGATAAGAGTTTGGGCATGTGCAAACTTGGTGGAATGGTGTGAACGTGTGTCGAGACTATTATAAAAATATTTCTATTCAAGACTCAAAAAACGGTAACCACGCGGTCCTAACATTGGGTCCACAGGAGGGATAATAGGTTGGGGTGGGGGTTGTGTAGGCAGTGTAGGAGGAGGACGTGAAATAGGTGGACGTGTGGACTTCCGTCTCTTGCGAGACGGCTCCTCCTCATGCATGATAGCTTTACCCTTATCTTTTTCCATGGCCATGATAGTGTGTGATGCAAGTGAATGCAAGATATGACGAATGCACACAATCAATGGCAACGGAGCAAAGATATAGTAATATGGCAATATTAAAAATGGAGGTAAGGAGCGAAGTTACCAAGAAGAGAAGACAATCCTTGCTCATAAATCACCCAACGCAGTGCAATTTATGGGAGTGTGAAGCCGCGGCACGCCGATTCAACAAATTTTCGAAATGGGGTAGAGTGGCTAGGGTTAGGGCGAAGACTTGGGTCGAATGAGAGAGAATGAGAGTGGGATTGATGGGGAAAAAAGAGAGAGAGAGAGAGAGAGAGAGAGAGAGAGAGAGAGAGAGAGAGAGAGAGAGAGAGAAGTGGGGAGACATTTGAGAGGGAGTGGAGGTCGTTTGGGGTAGAAAGGTGGCCGGTTGAGGAGTGGAGAAGTCGAAACGGCGGTGGAAATTCGAAGTCGGGTGAAGAAAATAAAACGTGTGAAGTGGGGAGTATTTATAGGGTTTTAGGCCAACCGATCGGGTGAGATTTCACCCAATCGGTTGGGCTAAGTTTCGAAAAATTTGTTGAAAAGTGACTACAGGCGAACCGATCGGTTGGCCGCTTCACGATTTTCCCGAGAGTTCTGTGCACATCACCCAGACAGCGACACGACCCCTGCTTCATATCAACCAATCGGTTGTTTAATACCAAAAAGTCCGAGACTTCTGCTGTTCTCACACGATCTTCCACCCAGTCTCAGTTTGCTCCACCCAAGCGGTTCGCTAAAGAACAGATATAGGCCATTGTCAGATACGTCCCACCCGATCGATTAAGGGCTCAACCGATCCTTTGGGGGCTTGTTTCCTACAAAACATCAAAAATAGCCTAAGTCTCTTGACGAAAGCTCCCGTCGCTGAATTTATTCACCAAAATAAGAAAAATAAACCTAAAAATAATCCTAAAAACAAAGACGAGGGTTTAGAACATGGGTTGCCTCCCATGAAGCGATGTTGTTTAACGTCGTTTGCTCGACGCCCAGTAGATGATTTTTAAGGAGGACAGGGGTGATGCCCAATATTTGGCATCCATTCAAATTTTGGAGTGGTGGTCCTTGGGTGTTGACAGCGATGATAAGCAGACTTGCTCAACGATCCTCCCTCCGTTGATGTCCCGGGGCTTCTCCCTCACATTGGCGTCCACCGCCACTCTTCGTAAGATCTGGATCTCATCAGTGGTAAGCCCCATGGGCTCTTTCCCTTCTCTTCTCGTCGGAGCAACTTTTTGGAATCTGGGAGGGATCGTATATGAGACACTCGCTTCCCGAGCAACTTCTTCCTTCTTTAAACCGACATGCTCTTCAAGGTCCCCCAAGCTATCGGGGGGTTCCTTGAGAGAATTTCCTAGGCCCCAGCTTCCACAGCTCTTTCTTCTTCAATGTCCAGCATATAGCAACCAGGTTCATCCGGAGGGTGCTTCATAGATAACCCCAAGTCAAATTCGACCATCTGGTCGCCAACATTAAGGGATAGCTTCCTTTTCTTCACATCTATCAGCACGCCAGCGGTGGCCATGAAGGGCCGTCCAAGGATGATAGGCGTATGAGTGTCTTCAGACATGTCCATCACCATGAAGTCTACTGGCACATGCACTCCGCTGATGTTAACTGACAGGTCGTCTACAATTCCCACCGGATATTTGACCGATCTATCAGCTAGTTGAAGGGTCATGCCTGTGGGCTCCATGTCTCCCATTCCTATCCTCCTGTATAGTGACAGGGGCATCAGACTGACGCTCGCTCCCAAATCCACGAGCGCCCGATGGATCTTCACTTCCCCAATCGAACAAGGAATAGAGAAGCTTCCCGGGTCTTTAAGCTTGGGCGGATTCGCTCGCTGAATGAGAGCGCGGCATTCCACCGTGAGAACGACCTTTTTCTTTCTGGAACCCCCTGTCACCAAATCCTTTAAGAATTTCGCATAGGAAGGGATTGTTTCTATGGCTTCCAGGAAAGGGATCTGCAAGCTCAAATCCTTGACCATAGAAAAGAACTTGCCGTATTTTTCATCAATCTTAGCTTTGGCAAGTCGTTGAGGAAAAGGCACAACTGGCTTAAATACTCTCAGTTTCCCCTCCTCGTCCTTCTTCTTCTCTTCTTCAGAGACTCCCTTCGAGGTTGACGTGTGATCGGAGCCTGGATGCACACCCGGGCACGCGACTCGCTAGTCTTACCGCACGCGCACGGTGTAGCGGCGAGCGGGTATCGAACACATGGAGGCCAAATGACAGTGTCCTTTTCAATCCACCTGGCTATAAGAATAGTCGAGAAATATTCGCTATAAAGCGGTCACAGTCGTTCAATTGTATAAAATGAATATCAAATTAATAAAGACTCCTAGGGGTAGGGAATCCCCGCTACAAACTGTATCTCGTCATTGTGATTCGTAGGTGTCACAATTGCTAGACTTGCAATTCAAGTGAACTAGTTGCAACTAAATGTAGAACCTAGCTCACGCTCTCGCGCTATTGCCGGTCTATAGCAAACCTAGGGTAGGGTCCAATCTCTTGCAAACCCTAACCTAGGTAAGCTAGCGTGAAGAACAACGTCATCGTTCAATCGTATCTTGAGCCCACTCTCGTGCAAACTCGAGCTACGACCTAGGTTGGGATAGTTCCTACCCGTCCAATCTCTTGCAAACGGGTATTGGTATAGAATTACAATCGAAAACCCTAGTTTCGGTCCAATCTCTTGTAAACCGATTCCGGAGAAATCCAATTGTAACCCAATTCGAATTTCTAGGGCTTCCTATCGAGTTGGGATCCAATCTCTTGCAAATCCCAATCGGTATGAATCCCTATCTATTCGTATTAAATCAATCCCAAACAACCCTAATCAATTCTAACAATAATTTCACCAATTCATCACAAATTAGAAATAGGGTTCGTAGGGTTCATCCCTACGCCCTAAGACGATGAAACTACTCACAATTCATAATGAAATTCAATAGAAATTCACAAATAAAATCAATAGAATTCATTGCAATATTCAATATATCAATAAAAATGGAGTTTTTGATAGAGAGAGACAAACCAATGAAGAACTAATAGCATCCAACAAAATACCACTTTTCTCTCCCTCCTAAAAGCTCAATCTAATCTCCTAAAAGTAATCTAAAAAAGGCTGCAAAAAGTTCTGAAAAAGCTCCCTAAACTAGGTTAAAAACTTGGGTTAAATACCCCCCAAAATCGCCGAAAAAGCTGTGACGAAAATGCACATGCGCAGCCTCAGAATCGCAGTTTACGCTACAGGCAGCGCGGCTCACTCGGCCGAGTGACAAATGTCATTCGGCCGAGTGACAAACCCTGAAAATTTCCAGTAAGTTCGGACTTTTGGGGGTCAGCTCCTCGGGAGTCACTCGGCCGAGTGACTTTCTTCGCTTCGGCCGAGGGGACTTCTTCACTCGGCCGAGTCGGAACTCGGGAGATGACTGTAAAATTACAGTAAGTCTGGACTTTCTGCCTGCCGTCGTCTTGATGCCACTCGGGCGAGTGGGGTCTCCGTGGTTCGGCCGAGTGGGCTGGCGATGCTCGGCCGAGTGCACGCTGATACTCAGTCTTCTGCGTGTCCGATTTGTCTGGCCGAGCGGGCTCTCGATGGTCGGCTGAGTGACTCCTTCACTCGGCCGAGTGGCAAGCTCAAAATGCCCATTCTTCATATTTTTGCTCCCTCGTCGCTCCTACGACGTTCTTTCTTCTTCCACTCCTCTCCAATAGCAAAATTCCCCTCGAAGGAGTCACGGGTGACACTCCGGAGTGGGTGCATCTCAGAATCACTCTAAATCGCTCGAAATCTCCTGAAATTCGACAAAAACAAGAAATCGTGAAAAGCATCGCAATATTGCCGAAAAATCGTGAAAAGCGCGATTCGAGCGATCAAAATGGTATGCAAAATTGCAGAAAAAAGATGTAAAATATGGAGTGATCAAAATCCCCCAAGCTTACCTCTTACTCGTCCTCGAGGAAGATGAGTAAAAAGCGAACCCGGTGGATAAAGAAAAATAGAAACGGTGGAAAGGTGGAAAATGAAAAACGAAAAACAAAATAGAAAACGAAGAGGGAAGTTGCTAGATCATTTTTCTCAGGACGTGGGTTTTGCTTACTCATATAACATGCATCGAATGTAAAACACATGTCAAATACTTTTATTTCGATATCATAGTATAATGATGCATTTGAAATAGAAAACCCAAGAATATCAATATAGCATGAAAAATGGAATAATTCTAGAATTAGCATCGTCTGAAGCATCTAAAGCGGTATACAATATCGTAGATCACACACTTATCAATTGAATGCTTTCTATAAGGAGTATAAGAGATATCACACAATAGAGTAGCAAGAATAGAAAAGTGTGGTTTTCATGAAATGAATGCTAAGCGTAGATTTCTGGATTTCGTGAAATTTTAACGATCTCACCGAGTATAGAATATTACTTAGCCTAGGTTGTCATGCACCGTCAAGTATCCACTCTCTCACACATCATTGGATCCTCTCCCCCAAGCTTATCCATAAGCGTGGTGGCATATACAAAACAATATTTACATCCCCGTTTCTTATGAAGCTCCAAAAGTCAAAGAAAACTAAAAATAAAAGCAAAAGAGGGAAGAAAGAGAGTAAGGATATGAGATGGGATCGTTTTCGAACTTCTTTTCTCTTTTCTTCTCTTTTTCTCAAATCTTTTTCTTTTTCTTTTATTTTCTCTCTCTTTTTTTTGAATAGCATATATACACAAATGATCCCAAATCAAAGAGAAGGATATATACGTATTTTTCTTTGGGTTTTGGGGAATTTGGAGCATGCGATATAATAACGGGGGAATGCCAATAATAGAATTGCTAAGGGGAGATTCACCAATGAATTTAAAATAGAGAAATAATGTTCAAGATATGTGGAGAAAGAAATAAATGTATCTCTCGGTTCACTTTATAGGACGTGCATGACAACTTCAGCAGGGTAACCTAATCTACTCGGTTTGATCTCAAAAAGTAAACTAATCCAGATTTGTCAATGCTAGCAAACATTCAATCAACCTGAAGTGAAGCGTACAAATCATGCAATAAGAAGTGATGTGAGAAAAGAAGGCAGTACTCCAGAAATAAGCATTAATGCGTGAATCTTGGTGTGTTTTCTACGATAGCATACATATGAATCATCAGACATCAGCTAATAATAGAATTTCATCCATTTTCATACGGAAAAAGAAGTGGGTTACTATTTCTAAATGCAAAATATGACATAGCATATGATATCAGAAACAAAAGCTATGACACGACAAAATTAGCACGCATATAGAGAAAAGCTAACACCACGTCATCGTCATCACAGAAAAATCATCTCTAGCAAAAGATGAAAGAAATAAAGATAAAGGAAAAACAAAGATATTTACAATGCAGCTCACAAAGAAAAATAAGAAAAACGAGATGCATGGTAAAAGAAATGAAAAAGTGATGAAAAATGGGTGCAAAAGCGGAAAAACGTGAAAAAACTAAAGATAAAGGTGATAAAAGCAAAAAGTGTGAGGAGTTACTCCCCCAAGCTAAAGTGCACAGTGTCCGCAATGTGCAACGTGTGGCACACCGAGAGAGTGAAATGGGGGGAGGGTGAGGATGCATCCATGATAAAAAAGGTAAAAAATAAAAAAGAAAATATGATGGTGTGAATGATGCATGCAAAGATGGGAGTGATGCAGATATGTGTCACCAAAAATACTCTCCCTCTCTCCCAAAAAAGATATATAATGATGTGATCGGAGTAGGGATAAAAATAGTGTGGGGAGGGGGGGTGGGCAAAAATCTATCGACAGGACCAGTAGAGAATGGGCAGCACAACGACAAAAAAGATCAATGGCATCAAGGGTGTGCCTAAGCTGGTGGTGCTGCACCATCTCCGTCCAGTGGCGGAGGTGGTGGTGGTGGTGGGCGTGGTGGTGGACATGTCTGCTGGGTGGGTGGTGGACGTGTCTACTGGGTGGGTGGGTGTAGTGGAGGGAGTCGCGCCACTATCTGATTCAGGCAAGCCTGAATATCGGGAAGCATGGCGACGCGGGACTCCATGGAAATGACCGCGGCAGAGAGAGCCCTAAAATCACCCCTGAGTCCACTCACCGCCCCCTCAAGAGCACAAATGCTCTGAACTAAGACGTCGGGGTGTGGTGGAGCAGAGGGACGGCCAGGTCTAGGCTGTGAAGGTCGGGGCTGCCTGATACGAGCGGTGTAAGCAATCGGGCCAGCAGGTATGTGCAGGAAAGGTGCTGTGCTCACTAGTGGGTGTCCAGCCTCAGTACGAGGCTGGGACGCAGGCTGGGACGAGGAGGCAGCAGCAGTGGTGGTGTGAGATAAAATCGGTGACGAGGCAGCAAGAGAGGTCGGTGACACAGGTGTGAGGACAAACGTCACGACACTCTCAGATAGGACAGCTACGGTGGAGACAGAAGGGTCGACTGCTGGGGAGGAAGTGAATGGAGTGGACAACAAACTAGATAGGGACCGTACAACAGCAGGGAAGGAAGACTCGCCGCTCTCTAGTATGGTGGGTGGACGCTCGGGAAGAAGTGAAGAAATAGTCTCAATCGAGATAGGCACAACAGTGGTGGGGGTGGTGGTGGACGTGGTGGACGGCTCAGCAAGGGTACTCCCGACACTGGCAGAAGTGGGGACAGAAGTACCGGGAGGTGCAGAAAGTGCAGGCTCGGGCTGAGCGATCACGGGGTCAGCAGGAGGTGCAGGGTGTGCAAGGGGTACCTACTCAGTGCCGTCAGCCTCCAGAACATAAGCAGCTGGGATGAGGAGATCCATCAATGGGATCCAATCCTCGTGGGCCGGTCCTATATGTGTCCGAGCTAGGCTCGGGAGGATCATGTAATCAGCACTGTAATGACCGTGCAACCACACCCAGTGCCACTGGCCGTGGGGACGAAGCATCTTCATCCTGGCCATGACGTCTATCGAGAGTGCAGTGGGGCCCGGGGCTTGTCTAAGGTCAGTAGGAAGGTCTACGCCGGTCATCAGGGCTAGCAAAGCAATCAGACCGCCGCAGCAAATAGGTGAGCGAGTGCCCACCGAAATGATGATGCAGTCTAAGAACCAGCTAGCAATATCAATCTCTACGGTGGGGACCAGGTCATCACTATCCCTCTCGAGAATTCTGGGGCGAGTCATCGCGTAGAGCATATAGAGCTCAGGCGTAGACATCATCCCAGGCTCGTACCTCGCCAAAAAGGTGGTCGCCATGAGGCGCTGGGCTATACGGATGCAGGGATGTAGGATGGCCGAGGCCTTGGCACTACTAGGGTCAAATCTGTGGTGGGAGCCCGTGATACATGTCCAGAACGTGGAAGTGTCAAATGATGGTGGTGGGATGTGAGTGGGTGCGTAGGCTTGGTCGGTGACGGGGACAGCGGGCCACTGGAAGAATGCACGAAGCATGTCGAGAGTGACCTCGCACTCTCGATCCATAAGTCGGAATGTGCATCCCCCAGGGGTCCGGGCGATCGAGCTAAGTACCTTGAGTGTCAGACGGACGTAGGTGTCCGCCGACACTGACAAGAAATCGCGCCAACCCACGTTGTGGTACAACGTGAGCATCCCCTCTAGCACCCCTAGGCGGTCCAGGTCTGCTAAGTGTGCAAATATAGAGGGCACTATGGATCACTGGGCGATACGCTCAAATCAGACGCGCTGTGCGTCGTCTCTGAACGTGATTCCCAGCGGCCCGACAACAGGAACCGGTGGTGGGACAGGATCGGCGGGGATGGGCTGTGCGTGTATAGGATCGGCGGGAAGCGGCTGTGTGGGTGGTGGTGGACTAGGTGGAGGGGAGTCCTCCCTAGCATGAGAGGGACCGGCGTCATCGGTCCTCTTCCGCTTGGAAGAGGCTCCCTGAGTGCGTGGCCTAGTGCGGGGCGGCTTGTGTGCCGCGCGTGCTCACCCAACTGAAATATAGTGCGGCGTGCTCAATAAAAGGAGCGAGTGTACCTGAACATGCCGCGAGAGCAAATGAGCAAATGCTTGCGAAGAGCGCCGCCTCCGTGAAGCGAAAAACGCGTCCTGAAGCTCCCCTAAGCTCCCCCAAGATAGCCTACAAAGCAAACAACGATATCAGCGGGTAATATTCAAAATACATGGGGGAGATGGGGTATAATAGATAGATAAACAATTTAATTTGATTTTTGGGCGCAACGGGTCTACGGATCGAGAAAAATAGAGAGAAAGAGATTTTGCACGAAATAGGGGATCACCGGAGCTCGGTCGGCGATGGGGGGTGTCACCGGAGGTCGGCGAGGGTCGTCGCCGGCGGTGGTCGGTGATCGGCGCCGGCGGTGATGGGATTCAGGCGAGGGAGGGGTCGTCGCGGGTGAGGGAAGTCGAAAGGGCTCGGGGCTCGGGTGAAATGAACTATGAATTGTGCTTCGAAGTTCACGCCGAGCCTAGCGATTTATATAGGGGAAATTATGACTCGGCCGAGTGACTATGTTGCTCGACCGAGTAACGTAACCAAAAATGAGTTTTAAATTTCTCCTCGCCACTTATGACTCAGTCGAGTGGCTTCTGTTCACTTGGCCGAAGGGAGAAAACTCCTTCGGCCGAGTGGCATAAGCTACTCGGCAATATTCAGGCTAGGAGGGTATCCGTTTTCCTCGGCCGAGTGACTAAACGTACTCAGCCGAGTGACAGTAAATTCGAAATGCACAAAAAAGACAGAGAGTTGGGTTCAGTAGACTTCCCTTGTTGGTACCCCACTCGGCCAAATGGGATCCTTTGCTCGGCCGAGTCACATATGATACTCGGCCGAGTGACGTGCTGTTTTCTGCTTCGAGGCTCCGTTTTCGCTCTACTCTCTGTTTTTCTTCCTCCAATTGGTTTCTTCCTCCTTCTAAGGCCTGAGCGCATCCCTGGAGCGCTCTTCCTTGCCTCTATCTTCCACCTTATGAGAGATCTCCTTTTCTCCTCTCCTGTCATAGAAATTAAGACCAGTTGTCACGGTTTTTATGGGCAAAAAGACTCAAAACACTAATAAAGTCTAAAACAAAAATAAAAACCAAAATAGAAATAATGCAAAAACCATCGAGTTGCCCCCTGATAAGCGCTCGTTTAAGTTCTTGAGCTCGACCCCTTTGGATTTTCAATTAACGCCTGATGTTGGGTGCATATGAGATGCACCCATCGAACTTGCCGGGAAGACCGCTCGGATTTGGATCGTGGTGGTGTGTGGCCTTCCTCAGCGCCCCTTCATCATGAGTAATGTTAGGGGATGGCTCCCCCAAGCTAGAGCTTGTTCCGGTCCTTGGCTTCACCGGTGACATCGATCTTCGAATCGATGGAGATTTCTTTGGATTCTTCAATGTTGAGAGCTTGCAAAGCTCCCGTATCCTCGCGACATCAGCGTTGCCATCATCATTTTCCGTGGAGCTATTGGGAGAGTCCTCCATCTTCTCTTCTTCAACCAAATCTTGGCTTTCTTCGAAGCCGTGATCATGGAGTGCACCGATGGAGTAGGGGATAGCCTCTTCAATGACCTCATCAAGGAGGTATGAAAGGTCATCCGACCATCCCTTGAGTAGATATATTCTATTTACTTCGCCCATAGGGACTCCTTCGGAATAATGCTTTAGTCGTTGCCCATTCACCTTGAAAGTGGCTCCGTCTTTCCCTTCCAATTCAAAAGCTCCTCCCGGTCGTATGTGCTTGATAGTGAAAGGTCCGGACCACCGTGACCTCAACTTCCTGGGGAATAGTCGGAGTCGGGAATTATATAGCAAGACTTTGTCTCCGACCTTGAAGTCTGTGATAGTTATGCGAGCGTCGTGGAGAATCTTGGTCCTTTCTTTGTAAATCCTTGAGCTCTCGGAGGCATCTCTTCTAATTTCGTCAAGCTTGTTGATATCTAGGAGCCGTCTCACCGCCGCACTCTTATAGTCATAATTGAGGGTCTTGATGGCCCAATATGCGCGGTGCTCCAACTCTACCGGCAAGTGACAAGGTTTCACATAAACAAGTCGAAACGGCATGGTGCCAATGGGAGTTCGAAAGGCTGTGCGATATGCCCATAGGGCATCGTTTAGCTTCATGGACCAATCTTTTCTAGATCGATCTACGGTCTTTTCAAGAATTTGCTTGATTTCTCTATTTGAAACCTCCACTTGCCTGCTCGTCTGAGGGTGGTAGGCCATGCCAATTCTATGGTTTACCCCCTAATTTTTCAACATGGCTTCAAATTTGTTTTCTATAAAATGACTTCCCCCGTCGCTTATCAAAGTACGGGGCATCCCAAAGCGCGGGAAAATATTCTGCTTGAAAAACTTGGAGACAACCCTCGCATCATTGGTAGGGGTGGTGATGGCTTCTACCCATTTGGAGACGTAGTCCACGACCAATAAGATATACTTGTTACCCTTGCTTGACGGAAATGGTCCCATGAAGTCCACTCCCCAATAATCAAAGAGCTCGATCTCTAGAATGGGCCTCATTGGCATCTCATTTCGTTTGGAAATATTCCCGGTCCGTTGGTATCTATCGCATGCCTTGACGAAGTCGTGCGTGTCTCTGAACATGGTTGGCCAAACGAATCCACTCTGTAATATCTTAGCAGTAGTCTTAGAAGCGGCGTGATGTCCCCCGCATGGCATACCATGGCAATGCAAGATGATAGAGGTGGCCTCCTCCTTAGAAATACATCTCCGGATAACCCCATCCTTGCATATCTTAAAGAGATACGGATCTTCCCAGAAATAGCTACGGACCTCATGCATAAATCTCCTCTTTTGCTGTGTGGGCATCCCGCATAGTTTAATCCCACAAGCCAAGTAATTGACAAAGTCCGCATACCAAGGAACTTCCCTGGGCCTTACGGCGTATAGCCTCTCATCAACAAAGAAGTCATCGATGGGCAAACTTTCGTCCTCCTTGTCACGAATAAGCCTAGACAAATGATCCGCCATAACGTTGTCCATACCCTTCTTATCTCTGATTTCCAAATCAAACTCTTGCAATAGAAGTATCCACTTAATCAACCTAGGTTTGGCCTCTTTCTTGTTTAGAAGATACTTCAATGCCGCATGGTCGGTGTGGACAATCACCTTTGATCCAAGGAGATAGGAGCGGAACTTTTCAATGGAATACACGACCACTAGAAGCTCTTTCTCCGTAGTTGTATAATTTTTCTGTGCGTCATCCAATGTTTTGCTTTCATAGAATATTGCATGAAGCTTTCTGTCTTTCCTTTGTCCAAACATCGCTCCAATGGCTTGGTCACTTGCATCACACATGAGTTCAAAGGGAAGGCTCCAATCCGGTGGTTGTATGATGGGCAGAGAAATTAGTGCTTCCTTCAATGTGTTGAACGCCCGCAAGCAATCTCCTAAAAAACAAATGGAGCATCTTTAGCAAGTAAGGAGGTAAGGGGCCGGGCAATCAAGGCGAAATCCTTGATAAAGCGACGGTAAAACCCTGCATGACCAAGAAAGCCCCTAATGCCCTTAACATTAATAGGAGGAGGGAGTTTCTCGATTACCTCAATCTTCTCCTTATCAACCTCAATCCCTCTTGAGGAGACAAGGTGCCCAAGCACTATCCCTTCGGTGACCATGAAGTGACATTTCTCCCAATTAAGAGTAAGATTATTTTGTTGACATCTTTTAAGAACTTTGGTAAGATTAGCCAAACAAGAATCAAACTCACTTCCATAAACTGAGAAATCATCCATGAAAACTTCCATAATATTCTCAATATAGTTGGAAAAGATGGAGGTTATGCACATCTGAAAGGTGGCAGGTGCATTGCAAAGACCAAAGGGCATTCTACGGTAGGCGTAAGTGCCATAAGGACAAGTAAACGTAGTCTTTTCTTGGTCGTCTTCATGCAAATGGATTTGGAAAAACCCCGAATACCCATCCAAGTAGCAAAAATATTTATGTTTGGCAAGCCGTTCAAGCATTTGATCTATGAAGGGTAGTGGATAATGGTGTTTTTGGGTGGCTTTATTTAGTTTTCGATAATCAATGCACATCCGCCATCCCGTGACAGTGCGTGTAGAAATGGGCTCTCCTTTTTCATTTTTTATAACGGACATCCCCCTTTCTTGGGGACGACGTGAACGGGGCTAACCCATCTACTGTCAGAGATATGGTAGATAATTCCGGCCTCAAGCAATTTTAGAATTTCCTTTTTAACTACCTCTTTCATATTCGGGTTCAACCGCCTTTGAGGCTCAATAGAAGTGGCTTCAGTGTTTTCCAAGTGGATCCTATGCGTGCATAGCCTAGGGCTTATTCCCTTAAGATCAGAGATAGTGTAGCCAAGGACATCCTTGTGATCCATAAGGACTTCTAATAGTTTTTCAAGTTGATCTTGGCCAAGGTGGGCATTAACAATCACCGGGAAGGTCAATTTACTACCCAAGAAAGCATACCTTAGATTCGGCGGTAATTGTTTAAGCTCTACCTCAAAGGGTGCCGTAACCTCTGCTTTGTCATCTTGTGTGAGTTTGGCTTCTCCTTCAACATCTGAGTTTAGCTTACTCTCGAGTGGAGGCTCAGATTCGCTTCCTAGTGAGGACGGTGCATCGGAATAGACGCTCTCCAATTCTACGCTAGCATCGATAGGACCACCACCTTGCTCCGGTTCATTCCTGAGATCGAGAAATACGTCAGCAGATTCATAATTGCAAGAGTGGGGGTTGTAGAGTGTAACTCCCTGAATGTCGGTTTGCTCGAAGGATTCCTCAGGCGTGTAGTACTCTTCGACGCATGTTCTACCGCCATCAAAATATAGCTTGTCGTCCCTCACATCAACTCTGATATCGCCCCCAATAGTCTCATCCGGGTAGATTTGATCCATTACAAAGCTAGCAAACAATTGTTCGACAGGGTCCTCGATATTAATAGCAAAAGCTCCGGTAGCGTGGACCTCATCAATTGGTTCCTTAAGGAGCTCCGCAAAAGATTCATCATCTCCCTGGCCAGACTCAGTCATTGGAATTGCATCCCCCATTTTACCTGTTAAGATCTTTGTGGAAAATTTTGGGAGAGTGTGCAAAATAGGGCTGTAAACAGAGTTAGAAAAGAATGAAGAAATAAATAAATAAAGAAATTGAAAAATAACCGGGTAATCCAAATTGAACTCTGTCAAAAACACCTCCCCGGCAACGGCGCCAAAAACTTGATCGGAGCCCGGATGCACACCCGGGCACGCGACTCACTAGTCTTACCGCAAGCGCATGGTGTAGCGGCGAGTGGGTATCGAACACATGGAAGCCAAATGACAGTGTCCTCTTCAATCCACCTGGCTATAAGAATAGTCGATAAATATTCGCTATAAAGCGGTCACAGTCGTTCAATTGTATAAAATGAATATCAAATTAATAAAGACGCCTAGGGGTAGGGAATCCCCGCTATAAACCGTATCTCGTCATTGTGATTCGTAGGTGTCACAATTGCTAGACTTGCAATTCAGGTGAACTAGTTGCAACTAAATATAGAACCTAGCTCACGCTGTCACGCCCCGCTTCCAAAAATATGGAGGCGAAGCGTGAGAAGGTCCGCTCAGACTTGAAGCTACAAAGCTGCAAGTCCGATAAGCGTCGATCAAATCTAAAACTGCAGGTCCTTGCAACGCGAACGAAACAAAGATAATAATAATTAAATGAGACAAAAGAGATATCTCGGAATATCCATAAAATAAGTTTCAACATCACAGAAAAAGCCACCAGGCTAAAAAGAAAAGAGTTTAAAGGCCCAAACATGGCCAACAAAAGTACAAAGTACAAAACAACGGTGCTACGCACCAACAACTAACAAAAGGCCTAAAACAAAATAAAGCTCAACAAGGACTCAAAGAATGGTCACCGGTGTCCACCAAAATCCTCTTGGGCAATCATGGACTCAGACTCAGCGTCATCAACACATCACGTACTCAGCAACGATCTCTAGCTCAGGTCTAACATGTGACACCCAAAAGAGCAAGGGGCACATGTCAGCAAGTCTACAAGAGACTTGTGCAAGGAAACTGAAAGTAAAGTGAACAACCTAGCAGTTCTAGCATGAATGCGATGACATGGCAGTTTAAAGTATGAGTGCAACAGGTAAAGTAAAGTAAAGTAAAGTACGAGCATGGCATGGCATTCGCAAGACAAGTACAAGACAAGGAAAGTAAGCACCTCGTGCACAGAGATTTTGTCCTTTGGCTAGAGGGCGGATCAGGCCACTCCTAAGCTCAAGTAACCGTTTATCCCTACCCCTCCACGTGTATCGGGCATTGGTTTCTGGCCAACACATGAGGCCCGCTTCTGGACCACGAGCCAGGAAGTGTGTAAACAAGTATGGCGTAGGGGTGCACCTAGCCGGACAAGTAGTACGAGGACAAGTATTGTAGCGTGTGCTACGATGCAACAATCAATGCATGGATGACATGGCATGGCAAGTAGTAAAGCGTACAAGTAAGAAAAGTAAACGTGACAGTTTAGCATGCATGAATGACAAGTTTAAGGGTTGGATCTAGCTTCGTTGTCAAGCTAGATCATTTAGGTGACGGATCTAGTTTCGTTGTCAAACTAGATCAAGTAGGCGTCTAGCCAGCTATCATTTCACTGACTAGTCTCTTTTACGCTAAAAGCAAGGAAGTGGCCTAAAAACATGGCCCTACACAAGAGTTGGCAAGTTTCACTTGCCTGCAACTATCACGTCAAGAAAACACCGTCCAACGAGTCCAAAGTCACGATTCCTACGTGCACAAGTCCACCGGCCTAAAGTCCATATTATTAATCTTGATTAGTGAATTTAAAACATTTAAAATACTTTAAAAATACTGATTTTAGTCTTGATTAGCATGCATTGGGTTGGGGGTCCTAGGGGTGCAAAGCGTTACCTCAACACGACGCGAAAGCTACACCGGCGTCGGGTAGCGACGCCGGGGGTTGGAATAATAGAACGCGCTCCAAGTCCTGATTCCAATATAGTTTCCTTGCTGGAAAGTTCAGAGCATCAACCCGGGCGACGATTCCAGATTCCAAAGCTCGCACGTGCGACGACGGCTACGACGTGCGACGACGTCGTATGCGGCAAGTCGTCGAAGAGAACACACCTAGGTGGGGCCCACAGCAGTCCTAGGGACCTTTGGGGGACCCACAATACCTCTGGAGAACTTGGGGGGCCCACGGAGGCAAGTGGTGCGACGGATGCGGGGTTGCGACAAGTGGCTCTCGGTCGTACACAGCCAATGCGGGGAGATCCGTCGGTCGTGCGCTGTGAATGCGGGGCTGCGAAGATTTGGGGTGTGCAGCAGCTGCGGGGTGGCTTGGGTGCGGGGTTTCTTCTCGGTCAGACCGGTAGGGATGCTCGGTCAGACGCTTGGATGCGGGCGGGGCGACGTTGCAATGTTGCAACGCTTGCAACGTCGGTCAGTGCGGAGCGGCGGGTCGGTCGTGCGGGGTGCGGAGCGGGCGACAAGCGGGGGTGCGATGCGGAGCGCTGTGCGGCTTGAGGCCTCGGTCTGACCGATGGCCTCTCTCGGTCAGAGCGGGGGAACGGGGCGGCGGCTGCTGAAGCGATGCGGAGCGGCTGCGGTGCGGGGTTGGGCCTCGGTCGGAGCGGCGATTTGCGGTGGGTTTTCTCGGTCAGGTCGGGGCTGAACGTCGCAACGTTGCGACGAATCATCACAACGTCCAATTTTGGTTTTGGAAGAGGCTAGGGCTAATTTCTTGCGAAAATAGGTCTTCCTAGGGGTTGCTTATATAGTATAGATGGGTTGACTTGGTCTAGGGCTAAATCTAATAGGATTAGAATATTAAAATAATTTAAAATTTGAATTCCAACTACTCCAACTCACCCAAGGATTTGACTTGGTCCAAATGAGCTGGAAATTGGCTCAAAAATTCTTTAAAACGTTTAAAACTTAAATAAATTTTATTTGGCCGAAAATAATTTATAAATTAATTATTAAAAATATTTTAAAGCTTGTTAAAAATATAAAAGTGGTCAAATAAACTCCAAAAATTATAAAATAAATATCGTGGTGATCGTGGTGACGAATGTCAGCTAACTAAGAAGACGGTTCTCAATTTTGATGTCGGACGACGAGACTAAAAATAGAAACGTCTCCCGTCAAGAGTGAGAATCGTCACGTCTCATCGAATAAGTTTAAATTGTGAACAAACGACTCGAGAAGTGTCATTCCAAGATAGTGTTACTATTTAATACTCTCAGAGACGTTCGCAACGGCATATCACACGAAAGTGTTCACAAATAAACAAAGTCTAAAACAAACACGTGCACGGTCAAAAGCACGTGCACGAACAACGTACCACGAAAAGTGGTCGTTACATCCTCCCCACCTTAGAATAAAGTCCGTCCTCGGACTTTCTAATATAGCTAGTCGCTCTAGTAACTACCCCAATCAAGTCATATAATAATTCAACCAGGTATAGTCATTACAAGTGCTTATTTATGCACTAAGTAGTCAAACATTAATGCTACCAACACGTAAATACATTCACGTACGCCATATACTTATACTTATTATAGTCAGTCAAACTTATGCACGTATTTCAATCGTATATATATAAACATACATCCCTTATATAACTACTACCTAGTATAAAACAATAGTTCAGATACTCACATAAGGATAGTCTCACACTTAGCCAATACAATCATGCTCTACCTTTATGTAGCTACCTATGCACAAACATCAAGGGTATACTACCCTCTGATAATCCCTAGTATTCATCCAAAACTAAACACATCAACACATGTAATCACACCATACCATAATTAATCAAGTTTCACTACATATATATATACATATATATATATATATAGAAAGATGATAATATGAGATGGTGAGATGGTGAGATGAGATATTCATATCTCGAACTAGCCAAAACTATTTGCCAAATTATCAATCGGAACCGTCCATCTTCTTCTATCTATCAAGTGATCTTTATGTATAATTTTTTGTGTTATTTGGACATTTCTATCAGATCCATCAAGTGTTTGCAAGATGAACGGTTTACAAGCTGCCTGTAAATGTAACAAAATTGGAACAGGTTGATCCATAGGATTTTGGGGTTTATAATCTCTAATTTTTTTAGGGTATAGATCTATCGACATGCTCTTGAAGATGAACGGTGCCGATCGTTAATTGGTGTTGCCGATTGTGCTAGCTCACGATAAGGATTTGAGCTCACCATCTCATAATAGCATTACTCTATATATATATACGTGTATATATATATATACGTGTGTATATATATATATACGTGTATATATATATATATGTACGTATATATATATATAGATACGTATATATATATATACACGTATATATATATATATACACGTATATATATACGTATATATATATACACGTATATATATATATATACACGTATATATATATATACGTATCTATATATATACACACGTATATATATATATACACACGTATATATATATATACACACGTATATATATATATACACACGTATATATATATATACACACGTATATATATATATACACACGTATATATATATATATATACACGTATATATATATATACACGTATATATATATATATACACGTATATATATATATATATACACGTATATATATATATACACGTATATATATATATATATACACGTATATATATATATACACGTATATATATATATATACGTATATATATATATATTCACCACTACTATAGTTTCACAATATATAGTCATTCAAATACATGCAAATAGTTCACCATATATTCACATCACGTACGGTCCTATAACTGTATTTACGACACGCCACATATATCATAGTCATCAATACTTATAACTAAGCACATACTTACCCGTGCATGGTGCACACCCATACACGCTAACATTTCATTTACATACACCGATCATACCATTATATAACTAGCACACATACACACCTAGTTTTAGCTAGTACACATACGTTCACACAACAAGTCCTTAGTAAATAACGATACCACCAGACCAACCCTATAACTATATACTGGTATAGCGACCCACAATCATGTGCGTAACACAACCAGGCACAAACACTTCTATCACTATGCATACATCAAGCATTGATACATTCAAACTTCAGACATTCATTCAATACACTTGGAGTATACCCACTCAAGCTTGAGTGAGACTCAATACACATATCAGAATATTCTATATGCGTAACACGACATTCATACCTATACTAATATCACTCCAATATATATACATCTACCAATACAACCATATACATTCCATAGATCAACCACACTTAATATTTAGTCAGGTAATACTTACATAGTTAAATCAATTTTTATACCATAATAATAACATTACAGACATCAGCACCCACATATTTATAATACCCTCTTTAGTACAAACATTCATCGTATAGTCACACATAAATAATGTATATATTCACGCCATAGCCTACTACCTATAATTAGTATACTAACACATCCACACATACATAATTAAGATGTGCAATAGTCGTGTATACCTCACGGTATGCACGCATGCAACATCCCGAAAAGCAAGCAATACCAATCAAAATTATACTCCTACTACCATATGTATATCACCTATATACTCAGGCATCAAAACATAACTACTTATGTCTAAACACAATGCATACCCACATACGAGCACACGCTCATACGTGCTAATATATATGGGTCACTCAATAGGCTTACTTACTTAACTATACGTACACTTATTATTATCACTACTATCATACACATAGCTTTACCAATCATTTACTTCAACCATAATAAGTATCTCTAACTACATACACAACTTAGATATTTCAACGCTAACTCTAATACACAGGCATCCCTAGTATAGTATAGCTATCCACACAAAAATCTATAACTACTAACACACCACAACTTCATACTATCACGAATAACTCCGAGTATATATATATACCACACAATAGGCAAGCATCAATATACTATGGGGGCACACTCATTCAAGCCCACGTACACAACTTAGGTACGTGCACCACGACTACCTCACAAGGTCCAAGGGCCTACTAACAATTAAGGGTTGACACAGACATTGACGGACCCTAAGGTCTAAGCAATAAAGAGAGGTCGAGAGCGTGACGAGGGAAGGATCGATAAGCATGAGTTCAGATAGGACGAATACAAGGAGACGCTTGGTTAGGGAAAGCATTGACTCGATGGTGATGTTTAGGTTGAGGGAAAAGGGAGATGTAGTGATGCTTATATAGGAGGGGAAAAGAAAATAGGGTAAATAGCATGAGCTAAATTACGCAAAATTGAAAACTGTTGTACTTCAAAAATAGTTGGAATTCCTCATCTGTATAAAATATTTGAAGATCGATAAAGCGCGTTGAAATAAGTTTGAGTCGAATATTCATAATAAGAGAAAATGTTTTATTGGTTTATATAAAATCAATGTAAAAGGAAGTAAAATTATTTACACGAATATTAAGGACATGGTTTAGAAAATTCTATCTGTTAGTGTTGTCAAAAGTTTTTGAAAGTCAAAGAATGAAATCAAGTAACGGAAGGATTTAAACTCATGTTAAATGCTTTCAAAACCTTTGGGCTAAGGAAAATTTAAAATAACCAACATTGAAACTACTTTTAGAGAACCAGGGTTTGCAAAAAAAATGAAAAAAAAAACTGATTTACGCAGGGTTCTTAATATACGAGCTCAACAAGTCTGGCACGGATATAAAAATAATTGAAATTCAATTTGGTTTAGAAATTTTTTTTCTAAAAGCGTGTATGGTGAGCGGAAAGAAAATAATAGTAACTTAGCATAAGAACCTTCAAGATCGAATCAAATCAGGGAGGGTCTAAAGCAGGAAGAGGTTATGAAAATAGTAATTTTGCAAAAATCTGAAGTAGCGAAAATGACGAGCAAAGCCTACTTGCTGAAAACTGAAATTCCGGGTGTCTTGAAAGTATATTAAAGTAAGCACGACGCGTCATTCGTATAACACAAATAAGAAGGAAACTTATAAATCGAATTGGGCAAAGCAAAAGTACGGTCCAGAATAAAATTAATATATGAAGGGGCAACGCATTTACATAAGTACGAAAAATTATAAGCTGGAAAAATATTATAAGCTAGAGTTCAAAATTTCCGACAACGTTTTTTTTAAAAAAAATTAAATCAATGAAGGAGTATAAAATATAAGTATTTTAAAATTTTGAACATAATTAAACTTAGTGGAAGGGAAATTTGAAAAGTACTTTCAGAAGGTTCAGGTTTTGCAATGGCGATGTTTGAAGATTGACGACGATCGTCATGAGGCGATCTCGTGAATCGAGGCAAGGAAATTGGTCAGGTGATCAAAGCATACATACGCCTAGGATATGAATCAGGAGAATCTACTGGGAACTCCTACGGTCGACCAACTAAAGATTAAGAACTAAGTGCTAAGACTTTCTAAGGAGCTAGACGGTAATGAAATGCGTTCAGCTTGGTCCGAAATCGATGGACCCAAACGAACGACGGAAGGAAATTCTAGGAGTCTAATATGGTCAGGGGTAGACAATAACCACTAAGGTAACTCCTACGACGATTAAATCAATTGCTGGCAGGGGGTCTAACTAACAAACAGAGGCCTCTATCTAACAAGCACATGCGTCTAACTGAGTCTTCTTATCACCTAGTGTCCTAAGAAAACGCCTAAACTCGGGGCTTATGACTCGGATGTTGCAATTTATTTAATGGACATTCCGTTATTATCGTTGTTCCGTTAATTCGCAATTGCAAGATTGGACCTGCATGGGCCACCAACAAAACCTGTCATGCCCCGCTTCCCAAAAATATGGAGGCGAAGCGTGAGAAGGTCCGCTCAGACTTGAAGCAACAAAGCTGCAAGTCCGATAAGCGTCGATCAAATCTAAAACTGCAGGTCCTTGCAACGCGAACGAAACAAAGATAATAATAATTAAATGAGACAAAAGAGATATCTCGGAATATCCATAAAATAAGTTTCAACATCACAGAAAAAGCCACCAGGCTAAAAAGAAAACAGTTTAAAGGCCCAAACATGGCCAACAAAAGTACAAAGTACAAAACAACGGTGCTACGCACCAACAACTAGCAAAAGGCCTAAAACAAAATAAAGCTCAACAAGGACTCAAAGAATGGTCACCGGTGTCCACCAAAATCCTCTTGGGCAATCATGGACTCAGACTCAGCGTCATCAACACATCACGTACTCAGCAACGATCTCTGGCTCAGGTCTAACATGTGACACCCAAAAGAGCAAGGGGCACATGTCAGCAAGTCTACAAGAGACTTGTGCAAGGAAACTGAAAGTAAAGTGAACAACCTAGCAGTTCTAGCATGAATGCGATGACATGGCAGTTTAAAGTATGAGTGCAACAGGTAAAGTAAAGTAAAGTACAGTACGAGCATGGCATGGCATTCGCAAGACAAGTACAAGACAAGGAAAGTAAGCACCTCGTGCACAGAGATTCCGTCCTTTGGCTAGAGGGCGGATCAGGCCACTCCTAAGCTCAAGTAACCGTTTATCCCTACCCCTCCACGTGTATCGGGCATTGGTTTCTGGCCAACACATGAGGCCGGCTTCTGGACCACGAGCCAGGAAGTGTGTAAACAAGTATGGCGTAGGGGTGCACCTAGCCGGACAAGTAGTACGAGGACAAGTATTGTAGCGTGTGCTACGATGCAACAATCAATGCATGGATGGCATGGCATGGCAAGTAGTAAAGCGTACAAGTAAGAAAAGTAAACGTGACAGTTTAGCATGCATGAATGACAAGTTTAAGGGTTGGATCTAGCTTCGTTGTCAAGCTAGATCATTTAGGTGACGGATCTAGTTTCGTTGTCAAACTAGATCAAGTAGGCGTCTCGCCAGCTATCATTTCACTGACTAGTCTCTTTTACGCTAAAAGCAAGGAAGTCGCCTAAAAACATGGCCCTACATAAGAGTTGGCAAGTTTCACTTGCCTGCAACTATCACGTCAAGAAAACACCGTCCAACGAGTCCAAAGTCACGATTCCTACGTGCACAAGTCCATCGGCCTAAAGTCCATATTATTAATCTTGATTAGTGAATTTAAAACATTTAAAATACTTTAAAAATACTGATTTTAGTCTTGATTAGCATGCATTGGGTTGGGGGTCCTAGGGGTGCAAAGCGTTACCTCAACACGACGCGAAAGCTACACCGGCGTCGGGTAGCGACGCCGGGGGTTGGAATAATAGAACGCGCTCCAAGTCCTGATTCCAATATAGTTTCCTTGCTGGAAAGTTCAGAGCATCAACCCGGGCGACGATTCCAGATTCCAAAGCTCGCACGTGCGACGACGGCTACGACGTGCGACGACGTCGTACGCGGCAAGTCGTCGAAGAGAACGCACCTAGGTGGGGCCCACAGCAGTCCTAGGGACCTTTGGGGGACCCACAATACCTCTGGAGAACTTGGGGGGCCCACGGAGGCAAGTGGTGCGACGGATGCGGGGTTGCGACGAGTGGCTCTCGGTCGTACACAGCCAATGCGGAGAGATCCGTCGGTCGTGCGCTGTGAATGCGGGGCTGCGACGATTTGGGGTGTGCAGCAGCTGCGGGGTGGCTTGGGTGCGGGGTTTCTTCTCGGTCAGACCGGTAGGGATGCTCGGTCAGACGCTTAGATGCGGGCGGGGCGACGTTGCAACGTTGCAGCGCTTGCAACGTCGGTCAGTGCGGAGCGGCGGGTCGGTCGTGCGGGGTGCGGAGCGGGCGACAAGCGGGGGTGCGATGCGGAGCGCTGTGCGGCTTGAGGCCTCGGTCTGACCGATGGCCTCTCTCGGTCAGAGCGGGGGAACGGGGCGGCGGCTGCTGAAGCGATGCGGAGCGGCTGCGGTGCGGGGTTGGGCCTCGGTCGGAGCGGCGATTTGCGGTGGGTTTTCTCGGTCAGGTCGGGGCTGAACGTCGCAACGTTGCGACGAATCGTCGCAACGTCCAATTTTGGTTTTGGAAGAGGCTAGGGCTAATTTCTTGCGAAAATAGGTCTTCCTAGGGGTTTCTTATATAGTATAGATGGGTTGACTTGGTCTAGGGCTAAATCTAATAGGATTAGAATATTAAAATAATTTAAAATTTGAATTCCAACTACTCCAACTCACCCAAGGATTTGACTTGGTCCAAATGAGCTGGAAATTGGCTCAAAAATTCTTTAAAACGTTTAAAACTTAAATAAATTTTATTTGGCCGAAAATAATTTATAAATTAATTATTAAAAATATTTTAAATCTTGTTAAAAATATAAAAGTGGTCAAATAAACTCCAAAAATTATAAAATAAATATCGTGGTGATCGTGGTGACGAATGTGAGCTAACTAAGAAGACGGTTCTCAATTTCGATGTCGGACGACGAGAATAAAAATAGAAACGTCTCCTGTCAAGAGTGAGAATCGTCACGTCTCATCGAATAAGTTTAAATTGTGGACAAACGACTCGAGAAGTGTCGTTCCAAGATAGTGTCACTATTTAATACTCTCAGAGACGTTCGCAACGGCATATCACACGAAAGTGTTCACAAATAAACAAAGTCTAAAACAAACACGTGCACGGTCAAAAGCACGTGCACGAACAACGTACCACAAAAAGTGGTCGTTACACACGCTCTCGCGCTATTGCCGGTCTATAGCAAACCTAGGGTAGGGTCCAATCTCTTGCAAACCCTAACCTAGGCAAGCTAGCATGAAGAACAACGTCATCGTTCAATCGTATCTCGAGCCCACTCTCGTGCAAACTCGAGCTACGACCTAGGTTGGGATAGTTCCTACCCGTCCAATCTCTTGCAAACGGGTATTGGTATAGAATTGCAATCGAAAACCCTAGTTTTGGTCCAATCTCTTGCAAACCGATTCCGGAGAAATCCAATTGTAACCCAATTCGAATTTCTTGGGCTTCCTATCAAGTTGGGATCCAATCTCTTGCAAATCACAATCGGTATGAATCCCTATCTATTCGTATTAAATCAATCCCATACTAACCCTAATCAATTCTAACAATAATTTCACCAATTCATCACAAATTAGAAATAGGGATCGTAGGGTTCATCCTTACGCCCTAAGACGATGAAACTGCTCACAATTCATAATGAAATTCAATAGAAATCCACAAATAAAATCAAAAGAATTCATTGCAATATTCAATATATCAATAAAAATGGAGTTTTTGATAGAGAGCGACAAACCAATGAAGAACTAATAGCATCCAACAAAATACCACTTTTCTCTCCCTCCTAAAAGCTCAATCTAATCTCCTAAAAGAAATCTAAAAAAGCCTGCAAAAAGTTCTGAAAAAGCTCCCTAAACTAGGTTAAAAACTGCGGTTAAATACCCCCCAAAATCGCCCAAAAAGCTGTGACGAAAATGCCCATGCGCAGCCTCAGAATCGCAGTTTACGCTACAGGCAGCACGGCTCACTCGACCGAGTGACAAATGTCATTCGGCTGAGTGACAAACCCTGACAATTTCCAGTAAGTTCGGACTTTTGGGGGTCGGCTCCTCGGGAGTCACTCGGCCGAGTGACTTTCTTCGCTTCGGCCGAGGGGACTTCTTCACTCGGCCAAGTCGAAACTCGGGAGATGACTGTAAAATTACAGTAAGTCTGGACTTTCTGCATGCCGTCGTCTTGATGCCACTCTGGCGAGTGGGGTCTCCGTGGTTAGGCCGAGTGGGTTGGTGATGCTCGGCCGAGTGCACGCTGATACTCAGTCTTCTGCGTGTCAGATTTGTCTGGCCGAGCGGGCTCTGGATGGTCGACCGAGTGATTCCTTCACTCGGCCAAGTGGCAAGCTCAAAATGCCCATTCTTCATATTTTTTCTCTCTCGTCGCTCCTACAATGTTCTTTCTTCTTCCACTCCTCTCCAATAGCAAAATTCCCCTCGAAGGAGTCACGGGTGACACTCCGGAGTGGGTGCATCTCAGAATCACTCCAAATCGCTCGAAATCTCCTAAAATTCGACAAAAACAAGAAATCGTGAAAAGCATCGCAATATTGCCGAAAAATCGTGGAAAGCGCGATTCGAGCGATCAAATTGGCATGCAAACATGCAGAAAAAAGGTGTAAAATATGGAGTGATCAACGTGCGTTTATATTTCATATATTCACGCACGTTTTCTTCTGTGTTTTTCAGCTATTTTCCGCCGTCTTGTATTCGTTTTCTCGTGTTTTCTTGTTTTCTTTCACTTTTCCGTGTTTTTGTATGTTTTCAGGAGTTTGTCGACGTAGGGGACACAAAACGACGATATCATAAGTCCCCAGAGCAACGGGAGGAGTCACGCGTGATCCAGGGGGTCAAACGACGAAGATCGCATCTTTCAACCCCCCACCCGATCGGTTGGACACAGCCAACCGATCGGGTGATGCACGCGTGCACGACCAGGTCAACTGCGGAAGCAACGAAAGTATCAACCGACCGGGTCACCGACCAGGTCACCGACTGATTCAAACGACTGATCTCTATGGAAATTGTAGCTGAAACTCAATCGATCGGGTGATCCTCACCCGATCGGTTCACCTATAGCCGTTTCCCCGAAGAAGATGACCCGGAAAGCTCACCCGGCCGTCAGCAGACCGTGCTAAAACGTCCGAAGTTACTGTCTTTTGGGCAACAATTCCAACTGATCGGTTGATTTATCAACCGATCCGTTCACTCGACGACGATCAAGATCCAAACGACGAGCAGCTTCCATCAACCGACCGTGTCGTCTGACCGGGTGAAGTCTCGAAGATGGCTGCCGTAATTCGCAGCAGGTCACCCGATCGGGTGATTCTTCACCCGATCGGGTGATGTCGTTTTCTATAAATACAGAACCTAGGTTTCCAGATTCGGGGAGAGCTGTTTTTTCTCTCTTGACGGCTGTAATTTTCTAGATATTTGTAAGTCATCTGATCTTTACCAAACTTTAATATAGTGTTATTTGCATTGCTCTTACTGCTTTTCAATCGCCTGATCATGTTTTTAACGGTCGATTTTGATTTAGATTGCTTTTTACCTAATATGTGTGAGTAGTTCCCAAATCTGGGATTTCGATGGAAACCCCTTCGTGGGTTCTCCCCGATGCGTCCATAGGACTAGGAAATCGATAGGGATTAGGAATCTATCGGTACGTGGGGTATTTCATTGTCATCGGTGGGAAAAAGACCGCCTTTGACCATTGGGCCAAGGGGAAATAATTGGCGGTTGACTCCCTAGCCATAGCTCATGCCCTTAGTGTAGACGTCGAATCCTAGCGCACGAGAGCGACAGGATGAGACGTTGGGAGTTATCGTTGCGAGCTTAGTGCTCCCGGAGTCGGTCAGTGTTAATGGACATGGGAATGCCCACCGACCAAACCCGGGTAGTCCGATGTATCATCCTGGGCACCGACCCGAATATCGGGCCCATGGGACACTGGTATCACTCTTAGAGGCAACGCCTCACCATTAGACCCTAATTCTGATCGTTATCCTACCCGTAGGCCGTATCGACGAGAATCGCACGATAGGGTGGAAACCGAAGTCCCGGGTTTTCCTTTTATATTGTTTATCCCTCGCATTCTATTTTCCGTGACAACCCATCATCCGATTCGGGCTAGCTCACCCATGGGGTGAATTTCGTCTTTTCTGACACAAGAACAACCACGCCTCCCTGAGTTCGACCCCCAAGCCACACTACAACACCGTGCGCTTGCGGTTATAAATATTTAAATCTCACGCCCCCAATCATATATATTACACACATCTGACACGCACATCGAGGGGACGTCAAGCTTTATGGCACTGTTGCCGGGGAGGCAACGTGCTTGTTATTTTAGGATCTCATGAACCCTTGAGTCTAGCTCTCATCTCTATCTCGCGATAATTTTCGCATTCTTCTTTTTCACTTTTATTTTCTTATTTTTATTTTATATTTTATCTGTTTCCTTCCCACTTCTCGCTTCACGGGTGTTTATTGTTTTTAATGCGCAGGAACACAAGGAGTCTTGACAACTTGATTCCTGTTGATCCCGAGATAAACGCCACCCTAAGGCGTCTGGCCGTCGAGAAGCGATGAAGAGAAGAGCCCGAAGACATGGGGGAGAACACCCCACCTCACAAGTCCCTGCTGGAGTACTCGATGCCATCCATCGAGTCCACCTTCGCCATCCGTCCTCCTGCTATTACGGTGCAAAGCTTTGAGCTTAAGCCGTCTTTGGTGACGTGGATCCAGCAGGATCAATTCTCGGATGCACCCATGGAGAGCCCCATTGAACATTTGGACTCCTTCTTAGAGAAATGTGACACCTTCCGGATAAACGGTGTCACAACTGAGGCGATCCGTCTGAAGCTATTCCCCCTCTATCTGCGAGATAAGGCCAAGCTGTGGCTTAGGGGGAAGGACCCAAATACGTTCAACACTTGGGAGAAACTTTCAAACGCTTTTATGACAAAGTTCTTTCCTCCGTGGAAGACCATGAAGCTGAGGAGTGAGATCGCCTCTTTCTCCCAAGCCAGCCACGAGTCCCTGCTTGAGGCTTGGACACGGTTTAAAGAGATGCAGCGAAGATGCCCTCATCACAAGCTTCCCAAGTGGCAGATAATTATCTGTTCTACAATGGATTGAGGGATGATTTGAAATCATCGATGGACACCGCGGCTGGAGGGTCCTTCATGTCCAGAAGTGAGGAAGATGCCAGGAACATTCTAGAAAATATGGCATCAAACAATGAGCGGTGGTGTGACGAGAGAGCACACCTAGATCTGGGGGTATACACAGGGTCGAGGACGTAGTCAAATTATCTAGCAAGTTTGACTTGCTGTCGACCCAGATCTTCACACTGATGGTAGGAGCCGGTGGTGCCGGTACACAACATATTGCGGCGGTGGAAGCCGAAGTCTATGGAGAATTTGACGGTGGTGACATCTCACCACCATTGGACCAAGCGAGCGCACTATTCTACAATCCTACGGGAAATGCGCCGTATCCACCACGGACTAGCTCCAACCCGGCCTACTCTCTGAACAACCGAAACTACCCCAACCTTAGTTACCGGGCACCGTATCAGCAGCCGCCACATCAACAACAGCAGCAGCCGATATATCAGCCGGCTAGGCCTCAGTAGCAGCAGTTTCAGCAGCAGCAGCCTCCACAACAGTATCAGCAAAATGCTCCCAGGAATCAGCAACCAGTTCAGCAGCAGCAGCAATATGGCCAACAGAGGGCCTTCTCTCCGGTTGAGTCCCTTTTGCCTCAATATATCACCAACCAGGAGAAGATAAATTTGAAACTGGAAATGGGACACCGGGCTCTCACGGACCAAGTGACCCAGCTGGGGTTACATGTGGCGAACCTTTCAAGGTCGCAAAAATTATTGCCGCCACAACCGTAGGTGAACCGGAGGGGAGCAAACCAGACTTTGGCACTCACGCACGAGCATGCGAATGTGTCCACTATCGTGTTGAGAAGCAGAACGCAAATCCCCACAAGAGTGCCCAGAAAGGAACCAGAAGCACCATTGGTCGTGGAGCGACCGATTGAAAAATTGAATGACGCCGGTGCTTCATCGCCAAAGCCAACAACTCCAGAGGGAGTTCCTGACGAGGAAAAGAAGAAAACCGAGGAAGGGAGCCTCAAAGTATTCAAGCCCATTGTGCCTTTTCCACAACGGCTAGCCCAAGCCAAGATAGACGAGAAGTATGGCAAATTCTTTGCCATGGTCAAGGATCTAAGCTTGCAAATCCCCTTCCTCGAAGCTATCGAGACGATTCCCTCCTACGCCAAATTTCTAAAGGATTTAGTGACAAGAGGGTCCAGAAAGGAGAAGGTCGTATTGATGGCGGAATGCAGTGCTCTCATTCAGAGAGCAAATCTGCCTTAGTTTAAAGACCCGGGGAGCTTCTCTATCCCTTGTGCCATCGGAGAAGTAAAGATCCATCGTGCGCTCATCGATCTTGGAGCGAGCGTCAGTTTGATGCCCTTATCGCTATATAAGAGGATAGGGATGGGGACTTGGAGCCCACCAGAATGACCCTACAGCTTACAGACCGATCGGTCAAATATCCGGTGGGGGTTGTAGATAACCTCCCTGTCAACGTAAGGGGGGTACATGTGCCTGTGGACTTCGTTGTCATGGACATACCTGAAGATGCATACACCCCCATCATTCTTGGACGGCCTTTCATGGCCACTGCCAGCGTTTGATAGATGTGAAGAATGGGAAGCTTTCCCTTAACGTCGGCAACGAAAAAGTCGAGTTTGACTTAGGGTTGTCAATGAAGCACCCCAACCCCCGGATGATCCAAGATGCAACATGCTGGAGTTAGAAGAAGAGAGAGTTGTGGAGGCAAGCTCCAGGGAAATTCTTTCAAGAAATCCCCTCAATAGCTTGGGGGACTTAGAAGAACCAGTCAGCCTGAAGAAATATGACGTTGTTGGGAAAGCGGATGCGGCACACACGATCCCTCCGGATTTCAAAATGCTCCTCCGACGAGGAGGAAAGGGAAAGTGCCCATGGGGGTCACCGGAGAAGAGATTCGGATCCTGAAACGAGTGGCGGTAGATGCCAATTTAAGGGAGAACCCCCGGATCCGGTCAACAAAGGGGGGGTCGTCGAGCAAGTTTTCTTGTCATTGCCGACGATATCGAAAGCCACCAACTCTGAAGCCGAAGCGATGCCGACTTTAGGGCATCACCCCCGTCCACCTTGAATATCATCAACGGGCGTCGAGCTAACGACGTTAAACAAAAGCACTTCATGGGAGGCAACCCAAGCTCTAAACCCTTATCTTTGTTTTTAGGATTTTTATTATCTTTATTTTTCCTTTTTTAATAATTAATTTCAGCCGCGGGATCATCCGTCGAGAGACTTAGGCTATTTGTGAATTTTTGCAGGAAACAAGCCCTCACCCGATCGGGTGATTACTCACCCGATCGGGTGAGACGTATCAGACAATAGCCGTATCTGAGCTCCAACGAACCGGTCGGGTGAAGCAAAGCTGAGACCGGGTAGCAGACCGTGTGATCTATGCTAGAGTCTCGGGAATTTTGGAGAATTGATCAACCGATCGGTTGATACAAAGCGTGGTCGGGTGACAGATCGGGTGAGCTGTACAAACTCTCGGGAAAAAGTGTGAAGCGGCAAACCGATCGGTTGGCTTACCACCCGATCGGGTCGCCTGTAGACTCTTTTCGGCAAATTTTTCGACCTAAAAGTAAACCGATCGGGTGACATTTTACCTGATCGGTTCGACTTAAACCCTATAAATAAACCCCCCCACCCGTTCATCTCCCTCGCACGACCCCGATTTCTCTCTCGCCGTTTCAACTTCCCTCCCTCGCCCGACCTCGTTCCTTCTCTCAACCGACCCAAAACCTCCCCTAATCGATCTCTCCCCTCTCGTTTTCCATCTCTCCATCGATCTCCCCCCCTTCCTCTTCAATTTCGCCCGCACCCAAAGCCTTAATTTCCGCCCAGACACCCCCAATTTCGAAAATTTGCTGAAAATAGTTGCCGCGGCTTCACACTTGTTCCTATTGCATTGCGTTGGGACATCTACGAGCAAAGATATTCATCTCGATTAGGTAACTTTGCTCCTTAGCTCAATTTTATATTTTACCCTAGAATTTCATTTTGCTCGATTGCATGTGTTAGTGTGTATTCATCGTATCTTGCATACACTCACACACATACACACACACGACTCCTACACAATGCCTCCTCGATGTGCTAAACCCACCAACACCAGCACGTCCAACCCTAGACCTACCCGGCGCGCTCGTCGCACACAATCCCCCACCCAACCCACCACCGCCACCAATTCATCCACCACCCCACACCCCTCTGACCCCGTTTACATTGGCGATACCGAATACCAGGTGACATTCTGTGACGACGACCAAGCTGACCGGTTCATGTCCATGCTCCTCATAGCAGGAGTTGGTGGTCAGGCAACTCAGCAGTCAGTCGAGCGTGACCTACCCATCCTTCAAAGCCTCATTCGTCACATTCGCACTGACTCACCCGATGATTCCGAGCTTGACATCCCACCCCCCACAACTCCTAGTCCTCAGCACAGGGCCCCATCACCACCTCAGAGGGTGGTGCATCTGCTTGATATATTCCCATCCAGTTTTTGCCTCCCCCTATTTTTAGTGCCCATCTGTCTTTGCGGAGCCCTGCTTTACCACAGCTTGGGGGAGGACCCACTCACACATATTAGTCAATTTTTATGTGTGTTGTCGTGTGATGTTTTTCTTGTTGTGTCAATTTTCTATGTTATGCCGTGTGCTTCTCTGTATTTTTATTTTCTGTTTATGTGTCGTGTGGTGTGCTTTTTATCTTTATTCTTCTTTTCAGTTTCGTTTGTGTGATTTTCTTGTCTTTCGTGTCATTTTGTGTCTGTGCGCAATCCCCCCATTTTCATTGCCCTCCCGTATTTACTTTTATTGCATTGAGGGCAATGCAAACTTCAGCTTGGGGGGAGTCGCACTTTGTGCGTCATTTGCGTCTTTTTCTTCGTTTTTTGAGTCGTTTTTCTCCGTCTTTCTCTTTTTCTTTTTCTTTTCTTCTTTTTTATCTCTTTCTCCTAGAGATGAACCCTATGATGATTTGCCACAAAAATCGTACACACACATAGCATGGCTTCGATAATCACATTCACTAACCCTAGGAAGTCGAGTCCTCTTGTATTTCATGCATCGTGTGCCCATTTTGCTTTTTTGTGAGTCGTGTGTCGTGCCTAGCTGTTTGGTGTGCTTCTACTTTGTGATTGTGTTTTATATACCTGTCCAGGAATAACCCCTAGATTATCATGCTTCGATTTGAATATACGGTATTTGCCTATCTTATCTGCTTCTGTATGCATAAATATACATATTGTATGCTTCATTTCGCATGTGTCGGGATTCCACAGTTAGGACTATGATAACCCATTTTAGCATATGCTCTGATCAGCGAAATATCTCCCTTGACCAAGTGTTTAGAATCCGACTTCTTTTTATTTTTACTTGGTGCAAATCCCTCGTCGTGTACCGTTCTCCCACTTGGGAGAGTACACATGTTTATATCCCAATATCCAAAAATCCAAAAAAAAGGAGAAAATAAAAACCAAAAAGAAAAGAAAAGAGAAAAGAAATATATATTTATATATTTATATGGCCAAAAATCCAAAAGAAAAAAAATACAAATATCCAAAACCCAAAAAATTGTGTGTGAATATTTCCCTACCTATCGAGAATAAAGGGAAGGCGAGAATTTGCACCGAGTGTTCTATTCCACATCATCTCAACCCCCGTCGCTTTCAAAAACACTTGGAATAGGGAATTTCTAGCTATTATCTAGGTGATAGTGTGGTGATGTCTGAGTCCCTAGCTATGGAGTCCTTGACACATGATGCGTTTCTATTCTCATACTCTTCTCATGCATGCTTGAGCTATATATTCACCGCTACTTCTAAATCGAATCGATATTTGGGTCATTTCTTGGATTTGTGTATATGGAGCCTATTGCACGATGTAGATAGTGACACCGACTGCTAGCACACGACCACACTCACTCGCGCTTCACCGCATGGGCCTACGGCACTTGTCTAGACTCGTATTCCTTGGGTTAGTGATGTGATTTGGCGTTTGTTTGCTTGGTGTGTCGTTTTTGGTTTTGTTGGCCCTGACGGGCGATTTAGGATTTAGAGTTCTCTTCTTTCTCTCTTTCTCTCTATTTTCTCCCTCCGAGCTCCTACTCTCACTCGTCTTCCTCGAGGACGAGGAAGGGTTCAGCTTGGGGGATTTTAATGTGCGTTTATATTTCATATATTCACGCACATTTTCTTCTGTGTTTTTCCGCTATTTTTTGCCGTCTTATATTCGTTTTATCGTGTTTTCTTGTTTTCTTTCACTTTTCCATATTTTTGTATGTTTACAGGAGTTTGTCGACGTAGGGGACACAAAACAACGATATCATAAGTCCCCGGAGCAACGGGAGGAGTCACGCGTGATCCAGGGGGTCAAACGACGAAGATCACATCTTTCAGCCCCCTACCCGATCGATTGGACACAGCCAATCGATCGGGTGATGCACACGTGCATGACCCGATCACCCGCTGAAGCAACGAAAGTATCAACCGACCGGGTCGTCGACCGGTTCAACCGACTGATCTCTCTGGAAATTGGAGCTGAAACTCAACCGATCGGGTGATCTTCACCCGATCGGTTCACCTGTAGCCGTTTCCCTAAAGAAGATGACCCGGAGAGCTCACCCGACCGTCAGCAGACCGTGCCAAAACGTCCGAAGTTACTGTCTTTTGGGCAACAATTCCAACCGATCGGTTGATTTATCAACCGATCGGTTCACCCGACGACGATCAAGATCCAAACGATGAGCAGCTTCCATCAACCGACCGTGTCGTCTGACCAGGTGAAGTCTCGAAGATGGCTGCCGAAGTTCGCAGCAGGTCACCCGATCGGGTGATTCTTCACCCGAATCACCCGATCGGGTGATGTCGTTTTCTATAAATACAGAACTTAGGTTTCCAGATTCGAGGAGAGTTGTTATTTTTTGCTGTTTTTTCTCTCTCTGGACGGCTGTAATTTTCTAGATATTTGTAAGTCGTCTGATCTTTACCAAACTTTAATATAGTGTTATTTGCATTGCTCTTACTGCTTTTCAATCGCCTGATCATGTTTTTAACGGTCGATTTTGATTTAGATTACTTTTTACCTAATATGTGTGAGTAGTTCCTAAATCTGGGATTTTGGTGGAAACCCCTTCGTGGGTTCTCCCCGATGCGTCCATAGGACTAGGAAATCGATATGGATTAGGAATCTATCGCTTATGCGGGGTGTTTCATTGTCATCGGTGGGAAAAAGACCGCCTTTGACAGTTGGGCCAAGGGGGAATAAACTTGGCGGTTGACTCCCTCGCCATAGCTCATGCCCTTAGTGTAGACGTCGAATCCTAGCGCACGAGAGCGGCAGGAGGAGACGTTGGGAGTTATCATTGCGAGCTTAGTGCTCCCGGAGTCGGTCAGTGTTAATGGACATGGGAATGCCCACCGACCGAACCCGGGTAGTCCGACGTATCATCCTGGGCACCGACCAGAATATCGGGCCCATGGGACACTGGTATCACTCTTAGAGGCAACGTACCACCATTAGACCCTAATTCCGATCGTTATCCTACCTGTAGGCCGTATCGGCAAGAATCATACGATAGGGTGGAAACCGAAGTCCTGGGTTTTCCCTTTATATTGTTTATCCCTCGCATTCTATTTTCCATGACAACCCATCATCCGATTCGGGCTAGCTCACCCATGGGGTAAATTTCGTCCTTTCTGACACAAGCACAACCACGCCTCCCTGAGTTCGATCCCCAAGCCACACTACAACACCGTACGCTTGCGGTTATAAATATTTAAATCTCACGCCCCCAATCATATATATTGCACACATCTCACTTGCACAACGAGGGGACGTCAGAAGTCGTAGTCTTTGGTGACGAAGCTCCGTCGTCATTAGATTTTTCAATTGGTCACCCACCGACCAACAGATCTTCAGGTTCCATAGCGGGCACTCTTGTAGGAATTTGTGTCCCGCTTCTCAAGACGATGGCGGACACATTCGTATCATTATGCGTTAGTGCCAATGTCTAATTTACCCCCTTGGATTTACTTCCGGTTGACCCGGCAATTGGTTTTGCGCCCTCTAAAGGTTTGCCACTTGCAACCCCAGCTGGGTTACTTGGTCAGTGAGGGCCCTCTGCCCCATCTCTAGCTTCAAGTTGATCTTCTCCTGGTTCGTAATATACTGGGTCAAGAGGGTCTCGACCGAGGAGATAACTCGCTGCTGGCCATATGGCTGCTGATGCTACTGCATGGGCTGCTGGTTCCTGGGGGATACTGCTGATATATTTGATGTGGCTGCTGCTGTTGCTGATACTGTTGCTGCTGGTGCTGATACTACTGCTGCTGTTGCCAAGGCGGCTGATATACTTGTTGCTGCGGCTGCTGGGGCTGCTGGTATGGTGCCCTATAGCTCAAATTGGGGTGGTTCCGGTTATTAGGAGAATAATCCGGATTTGAGCTAGTCCTGGGTGGATACGGCGCATTACCCGTCGGGTGGAAGAAAAGTGCTCTAGCTTGATCCACCGGTGGTGAAATATCACCACGCTCGAAGTCTCCCAGGACTTTCGCTTCCACCACTGCTACTTGTTGGGTGCTGGCACCACCAGATCCTACCATAAACGCTGAGATCTAGGTCGATAGAAAATCAAATTTGCTAGACAACTTGTCGACGTCCTCGACTCTATGAATGCCTCCAGATCTGGACGTTGCACGCTCATCGCACCACCGCTCATTGTTTGATGCCATGATTTCTAAAATGTTGACGACATCTTCTTCACTTCTAGACATAAAGGACCCACCCAGCCGCAGCGTCCATCGAAGACTTCAGGTCATCCCTCAACCCATTATAGAACAGATTTATAATCTGCCACTTTGAAAGCTCGTCATGAGGGCATCTCCGCTGTATCTCTTTGTATCTCGTCCAAGCTTCGTGCAGGGACTCGTGGCTGGCTTGGGAGAAGGAGGAAATCTCACTCCTCAGCTTCATCGTCTTCCCCGGAGGAAAGAACTTAGTCAAGAAAGCGTTTGAGAGCTTCTCCCAAGTATTGAAGGTGTTCGGGTCCTTTCCCCTAAGCCATTGCTTGGCTTTATCCCATAGAGAGAAGGGGAATTGCTTCAGTCAGATAGCTTCAGTCGTGACACCATTAATATTGAATGTGTCACACTTCTCAAGGAAGGAGTACAGATGTTCAATAGGGCTCTCCATGGGTGCCCCAGAAAATTGATCCTGGTGGATCCCTGTCACTAGTGACGGCTTTAGCTCGAAGCTCGCGGTCGTAATAGCCGGAGGTTGGATGGAGGAGGCGGACCCGATGGATGGCATCAAGTACTCCAGCAGGGACCTCTGCGGTGGGGTATTCTCCCACATGGCTGCAGACTCTTCTCTTCTTCTCTTCTTTGCGTTCAAACGCCTCATGGTGGCGTTGATCTCTGGATCTAAAGGAATCAAGTCGTCGAGACTCCTTGTGTTCATGCGCATGTAAAATCAACAAAAACCCGTGAAGCAAGTATGGGATAGAAATAGATAAAAACAGAAAACAAAGAATAGAAAAAATAAAAAGTGAAAAAGTAGAATGCGAAAATTATCGCGAGGTGAAGACGTGAGCTAGACTCAAGGGTTCAAAGGGTCCTAAAATTAACAAGCGCGTTGCCTCCCCGGCAACGGCGCCATAAAGCTTGACGTCCCCTAGTTTTTGAGCATAAAAGTGCAATAGGATTGGGGATACCAGATTTAAATATTTATACCGCAATCGCACGGTGTTGTAGTGTGGCTTGGGGGTCGAACACATGGAGGCGTGGTTGTGCTTGTGTCTAAAAGGAACCTGTTCACCCTACGGGTAAGCTAGCCCGAACGATCGATGGTTACCACAGAAAATAGATACGAGGGATAAACAAAATAAAAGGAAACCCAGGACTTCGGTTTCCACCCTATCATGTGTTCTCGCTATTACGACCTACGGATAGGAATACGATTGGATTTAGGGTTTAATGGTGAGACGTTGCCTCTAAGAGTGATACCAGCGTCCCAAGGGCCCGATATTCCGATCGATGCCCAGGATGATACGCTGGACTACCCGGGTTCGGTCGGTGGGCATTCCCATGTCCATTAATGTAACGACTGGTTTTTCATGTGTGGATTTTACTCTATATATATATATATATATATATATATATATATATATATATATATATATATATATATAGGAAAATTTTCAAATGAGAACATTTCGCACCGTGCGAAAATGTTTTTATCTTTTTTTTGAAATTTGTTTTTTCAAAAATTCTTTTTTCCACCCTCATTATATGTTGTTATACCCCCCTCAAAAAATAATGGTTGAGAAATAATGTCATTTGGCCTTCGATCAAGCCATTTCATCAAATTCGCACGTTTTGAGACCGTTAAATTTGTAACGGGTGGATGGGTGCTCTAATGCCCAACGGGTTCACGCATTATTTTCCCTGGGGTATATAATTGTATGGATTAAACATCAAAAAAAGAATTTTTGAAAAAAAAAATTTCAAAAAAAAAAAAAAATCTTTTCGCACGGTGCGAAAAGCCTCTTTTTCGCATTTGAAGATCACTCATATATATATATATATATATATATATATATATATATATGGTTGCTTCCCCTTGTTTGTGATTTCCATGTCCGTCTCCTTAGTTTTCACTTTCGTTCATTTCGTCGTGATTCTTTAGATTCTTCCGTCGGTCGCCGTGTTTGAAGTAAGTCATTCGTGACGGGCTTCATAACATCGATATCTTAGAGTTAGAATGAGCCTAGGAGACTTAGGAAACCATCCCTGAGCTTCGCGCTCCATTTCGGAACTTTCAGTGCACATTAGCCGGTGTAAGAAGGGGCACCGACCGACTAGATGACGATCCCGTCAGTCGGAAAACCTTCTTGAACCGACTAGTGGGCTTTGATAAATGTTTAGGAGTTACTGTTTATCGTTAGTCGGTCTAAGAACGTTGGTTGACCGACTAGGTTGTAAACTAGTCGGTCAGCAATGCTTCTTTAACCGACTAACTCATTAACTATTTTAGGTACCAGTTACTGTTCACTTTTAGTCGGTCTAAGAACGTTCATCGATCGACTAGATGTCAAACTAGTCGGTCAATAGTTGTTATTTGACCGACTAACTCTTAGTTCAGTTTTCGTCAGGAGCTACTGTTTACACTTAGTCAGTCTGCGTTGGTCAACCGACCGACTAGTTCTCAAACTAGTCGGTCAACAGTTGTTCTTTGACCGACTAATCAGTACAGCAAACCCTAATTTTGCCCTAGCCGACACCAAACCCTATAAATACCCCTCCAAAAGTTTTCTTCTTCTTCTTCTTTAACTCTAAACCTAATTTCTCCCACATTGAGCTCTCATCTTCCCCAAACCCTCAAACCTTCATTCCAAGCTCATCCTCCATCATCCAAACCCTCACTTAACACTTTCCACCTTCCACCTTCCTCAAACCTTCATCAAACCCCCAAAACCCATACCAAACCCTATTTCTCCATATTTTCCCTCATTTCCAGATTTGAGCCGGATCGTTTCTTCCGTTGCCGTGCTTGCTCGGCATCGTTCCTCCGCTTCCGATACGGTAATAACTCGATCTCTTAATGTTTTCATAACCCAATGTGTTTTTGTGAAACCCTAATAAAACTAGGTTGGATGTTGTTTTAATGTTGTTTTGCCTTGGCAGCGATCTCATCGCCGTAGTTAGCATTTGTGTGACGGCCTCGTTGATCGTCATTCTCGGTGCTAGGCAAGTGAAACTTGCATCTCTTGATTTGGGCCATGTTGTAGGCCATTACCTTGCTTTAGCGTAAAAGAGACTAGACGGTGAAAGGATAGCCGTCTGGACGCCATTGACCTAGCTTGACAACGAAGCTTGGTCTGTCACCTTCATCATGCTTGTATGTCACGTTTACTTTCCCTTACCGATACGCCTATTAACTGTTCATGCCATCCATGCATCCTTAACTGCTATTGCATTTTAACTGCCATGTTTAATTTAAATTAACGGTACGCAAATATGTTCATGTCATTGCACTTTGCCTGTCACGTTTAATTTCAATTAACGGTACGCGAATATCTGCTCATGTCATTGCATGCTTGAACACTCATCGTGATTGCGTAGCTTCGCTACATACTTGTACTATTTGTTCCGGCTAGGCACCCGTTCTGCGGGCACAACCCTAGGCCAATTACAATTCTGGCTCGTGTTCCAGAAAACGAGCTCAATACAGCCTGCGGGCAATAGGGCACTCTCTGAGTGATCCCTTGTACATGACCACAGCCTGCGGGCAATAGGGCATCCATGTGTGGGTGATCCATTGTACTTGTTACTTGACAATACTTGTCACACTTACCACTTGATACTTGATACTTGTACTTCACTTTACTTGTTATCTCCATACTATACTTGCCATGCCATGCACCATACTTTAACTGTTAGGTTGTTAGTGTACCTTTCTTTCAGTTTCCTTGCACAAGTCTTTCGACTTGCTGACATGTGCCCCTTTTCTCTTTTGGGTGACACATGTTAGAGCCTGAGCCTGAGATACTTGCTGAGGACGCGGTGTTCGCTGACGCTGAGTCAGAACCCCCGTTGATCGAGGACTTCGTAGACACTGGAGATCAGTCTTAGTGTCTATGTCTGGTTTTTGTTAGATTGCTTAGGTTGTCGGTGCGTGGCACCTAGTTTGATACTCTGTTATGTTTGTGTTTTGTTTGGCCTTGTTCTGGGCCTTTAGACTCTTTCCTGTTAGCCTGGTGGCTTTTTCTGTGATGTTGAATATTTTGTGGACAAACTTTGGGATTGGTATTTCATATCCGTCTCCTTTTTCTATTATTATTGTTGTTGTTCCGTTTGCGTTTACAGGGACCTGCTTATACTAAATTGACGCTTATCAGGCGTGCAGCTTCACAGCTCCACGCCTGAGCAGACCTTCTCACGTCTCGTCTCCATTTTAGGGAAGCGGGTCGTGACAGGTTTTAGTGGTGGCCCATGCAGGTCCCTCTGTAACTGCAATTATCGGGATAACGATAATAATATAAAATTGTCCAACAAATAAATTCGACATCCGAGCCCTAAGCTATGAGTCTAATTGTTTCGTTTTCTGTGTCACTAGATGGCAGGAAGGCGGAATACCCGTGCGGGTAGTAGTAGTGGCGCGCTCCCTCATGTTGAGGAACCTGAGCGGGAGCCCACTAACGGGGACATGAAGAGGATGATGATGCAGATGATGCAGGTTCAGCAGGGCGTGCTGCTGCAGGTCCAGAATGCTCCGGCCGCTCGAGCTGCTCGGGCAGTGGAAGCCCCTCGCCCCGAGCCTGGAGCGAAGCAGTTCAGGGAGCTGGGTCCTGCATATTTCGATGGTTCTGAAGGTCCTTTGGCTGCAGACAAGTGGATGAGGAACATTGAGGATAACCTGGCGATGGTGAAGATTAACCCGGCTGGATGGGTTGATTTGGCCAAGAGACAGTTGAAGGACAATGCCAGAAATTGGTGGGATGCTGAGGAGAAGATGTTGGAGGTGCCTATAGTTTGGGCTACCTTCAAGGCCAGATTTGATGGAGAGTTCTTCCCGAGGGCTGCAAGGCAGGCGATGCTGTAGCACTTTATAGATCTGAAGTAGGGGAGCTTGTCGGTGGATCAGTACCACCAGGAGTTCACGAGGCTCAGTCGGTTTGCACCGAAGATGGTGCAAGATGCTGATGAGAAAGCTCAGCGATTTCTTCATGGACTTGCCTTGGAGCTTCAGAGCTTTGTGACCTCTTCTGACCTGGAGACATACCAGAAGGTCCTGGTTGCTGCGAGGCGGCAGGAGTTGAATTTGAACCAGCGGAGGGGACAGGTTTCAGGAGCTGGGAAGAGGCCTGTGGAGCCGGTCCGTGCTGTGGTTAAACCTGGATTCAGGCCTGTTCAGCCTGTTCAGTTCAAGAGGCCAGGAGGGCCTATTCTGAAGACTTGCCATTTCTGTGGCAAGACTGGACACATCAGGGATCAGTGTAGGAGGTTCCTAGGGCAGTGCATTGTCTGCGGAGATCCTGCCCACACCATCAGAGAGTGCCCGAGGTCGAAGCAGCCTTGGCGGGGACCTATTGCTGCTCAGCCATTGCAGCAGAGAGCCCCTGTGCCCGCTGGACATGGAGCGCCCCTTGTTCCACAGAGACAGGCCTTTCGACAGGCTGTTCTGTCGAGAGGGCAGGCCTTTCTGATGACTGAGGAGGAGAACATGGCCGTGGATGAGGTTATCACAGGTAACGCTCCTTCTAGCTAATTTCTTCCTCAGTTAATTTGATTGTTGGTTATGTTTGATTGTTTGCTCATGTTTGTTGCTAGAATAAGATTTGATTGCTAGATTGTTTGTTAGGTGTGGTTTTGGTTTGCACATTTCCTGCACGAGTCCTCTTTGACTCAGGTGCGTCGATGTGCTTTTTGGCCCGGAGCTTCGTGGAGAAGCATTCCTTGTCGACGTCCTCTCTTCCTAAGAGTTGGAATATCGTCACAGGGAACGGTGTGGTCTCGGTGCATCGTGGGTGCAATTCTTGCCCGTTAGTGGTTTGTGGATGTGAGCTTTGTGCTGATTTCATTGTCCACGACATCATCAACTACGATGCGGTCCTTGGGATGGATTGGCTTGCGAGCTTCTATGCTACGATTGACTGTCGAAGGAAGAAGGTGGTGTTCGAGATTCCCGGACATCCAGTATTTGAGTTCAGTCGAGGTAGCAGTTCGCTGGGTCCGGTCAGATTTCGGACCAGACCGGTGGAGGTTGTGGCTATGCAGATGGAGTTGGAGAGGCCAGCTGTGGTGCGAGATTTTGATGACGTCTTCCCCGAGGAGATGTCTGGATTGCCGCCTGATCGAGCTTTGGAGTTTTCTATTGATCTTATTCCATGTGCGCATCCCATTTTGAAGGCACCATATCGTATGGCACCAGCAGAGTTGGAGGAATTGCGTAGACAGTTGGATGAGCTTATGCAGAAGGGTTACATCAACCCTAGTGTGTCTCCGTGGGGAGCACCGGTGTTGTTGGTGAAGAAGAAGGATGGTTCGTGTCGCATGTGCGTGGACTATCAGGAGCTGAATACGGTGACCATTAAGAACAAATACATGTTGCCTCGCATCGATGATATCTTTGATCAGCTGAGAGGATCGAGGGTGTTTTTTAAGTTGGATTTGAGGAGTGGTTACCATCAGTTGAAGGTGAAGAAGGATGATGTGCCAAAGACAGCTTTCAGGATGAAGTATGGACACTATGAGTTTGTGGTTACGCCTTTCGACGTAACTAGCGCACCCGGAGTTTTCATGAATCTGATGAACCTGATTTTCTATGACTTTTTGGATAAATTTGTCGTTATCTTTATTGACGACATTCTGATCTATTCGAAGTCGGAGGAAGAGCATGCCTCGCACTTGAGGACGGTGTTGGAGATTCTGAGGAAGCATCGGTTGTATGCTAAGTTTTTGAAGTGCGAGTTTTGGTTGGACAGAGTTGCTTTTCTCGGGCATGTGGTGACTGGAGATGGTATTTCAGTGGATCCCGAGAAGATTAGGGCCATCAGGGAGCGTCGTCTGCGTCTGAGATTCGGAGTTTCCTTGGTTTGGCGGGATATTATCGGCGTTTCATTAAGGAATTTTCCCGTATTGTGGAGCCGATGACCAGGTTGACGCGGAAGGATGTTGCTTTTGTTTGGTCGGGTGATTGTGAGGATGCCTTTGGTGTTCTGAGGGAGAGGCTGACGACTGGCCCTGTTCTTGTTGTGCCTGATCATAGTGGAGGATTCGAGATCTTTTGCGATGCTTCTGGCAAGGGTCTTGGTTGTGTTTTGCATCAGCATGGACATGTTGTAGCTTACGCTTCTCGTCAGCTCAAGGTTCATGAGAAGAATTACCCGACGCATGATTTGGAGTTGGCTGCTGTTGTGTTTGCTCTTAAGATTTGGAGACACTTCTTGCTGAGTGAGAAAGTGAAAATCTTCACCGATCACAAAAGCTTGAAGTATATTTTCACCCAGAAGGAGCTCAACATGTGACAGCATCGATGGTTGGAGCTCATGGCGGATTATGAGATTGATCTGCAGTATCACCCTGGCAAGGTGAATGTGGTTCCAGATGCTTTGAGTAGGCTTCCCGCGGTGATGATGTTGACTTTGCAGTGGAGATTGTAGCAGGATTTTTGCGAGTCTAGAGTGGAGATTGTTCTTCCTGGGGAGGATTCCTCGTTGATGTGTATGCAGATACAGTCGACGCTCGTGGATCGGATTAAGGCGAGTCAGGCCGGAGATCCGAAGCTGGTGAGGATTCGAGAACAGGTTGAAGCCGGTCTGCGGACTGACTTTTTGGTTCATGAAGATGGCTCGTTGAGGTATGGAGCCAGGTTGTGTGTGCCTGCTGGGGATATCAGAGAGGAGTTGTTGGTGGAGGCATACAGTTCGTCGTATTCTGTACATCCTGGTGGGACCAAGATGTACATGGATCTTCGTCTGAAATTTTGGTGGCACGACATGAAGAGGAGTGTGGCTCGGAGTGTAGCCAAATGCTTGGTTTGCCAGCAGGTAAAGGCGGAGCATCAGCGTACGGTAGGGTTGCTGCAACTCTTCCGATTCCGGAGTGGAAGTGGCAACACATCACTATGGACTTCGTGACTGGACTACCTCGGAGTCTGAAGCAGAACGATGTGATTTGGGTGATCGTAGACCGATTGACCAAATCCGCGCACTTTATTCCATTCCGAGTAGGACAGTCCACTGAGGTGCTAGCAAGGAGATACATGGAGGTAAATTCTTTTACTCTCCGTTTCTGTTTCCTTTTCCTATCTTAGATAGTGATGTAACGTGAATCATGCAGGAGATCGTGCGACTTCATGGGGTCCCCGTGAGTATCGTGTCGGACAGAGACACGAGATTCACATCTCAGTTCTGGCAGAGTTTGCAGAAGAGTTTGGGTACGCGTCTGAGTTTCAGCATGGCGTACCATCCGCAGACGGATGGCCAGTCCGAGAGGACGATTCAGATTTTGGAAGACATGCTGAGAGCGTGCATGTTGGATTTCAAGGGTTCGTGGGAGGACCATCTTCACTTGGTGGAGTTCTCTTACAACAACAGCTACCAGGCGTCTATTGGCATGGCGCCTTTCGCCGCTTTGTATGGGAGGAAATGTCGATCGCCATTGAGTTGGGATGACGTTGGCGATCGGGAGCTGTTGGAGCCTGAGATGATTGTGGAGGCTGTGGAGGTCGTCAGGAATATTCGGGAGAGATTGAGGCTTGCTCAGGACCGTTTTAAGCATTGGGCGGATGCTAAACGCCGTCCTTTGGAGTTTCAGCCTGGGGATCATGTGTTTCTGAGGATTTCCCCGAATCGTGGAGTGATTCGTTTTGGGAAGCGAGGGAAGTTGAGCCCGCGATACATTGGACCGTTTGATATTCTGGAGAGGGTTGGCGAGGTAGCTTACCGCTTAGCCTTGCCGCCATCTTTGGAAGGAGTTCACGATGTTTTCCATGTGTCGCAGCTTCGTCGATACATCAGCGATCCATCTCATGCTATGGATTTCTCGGAGATCGCCGTTCACCCAGATTTGACGTATGACCCGCATCCAGTGCAGATTCTGGACAGGTGTCAGAAGTCACTTCGGAACAAGGTCGTCGATTTTGTTATTGTGATGTGGCGGCACGGTTCGCCGGGAGAGTCTACTTGGAAGAGAGAAGATGAGATGCGAGAGCGCTACCCACTTTTGTTCCCGGACACGTGAGTGTTGGGAATTCCGAGGACGGAATTTTTCTTAAGTTGGGGAGGATGTAACGACTGGTTTTTCATGTATGGATTTTATTTTATATATATACAAGTCATTACCCGTGCCCATAGGGCACGGTTTATTTAATGGCTGAGTTTTTCTCCCCCACAAATTTCAAGTTCCCCCAAATTTCAAGTTTTCCCACAAAATTTCAAGTTTCCCCCCAAATTTAAATTTTCCCCCAAAATTTAAGTCCCCCCAAAATTGTCATTACCACCTAGGACAAACTTGCCACGTAGGACAAAGCTTTGTCCTAGTAGGATAAAAATCTTCAAAGAACTGGAAAAAAATGGTCGGAAGGGGTGAGAATAAAAAGTGTGGGTGTGTGTGTGGGGAGGGTCCATGGGCAAAAATACAAAAACCGGGGTTGTATGTGCAAAATTCCCCACCTCCTCTTTTATCCCCCAAAATCTCATCTCTTATATTTTCTCTTATCCAATTTCCCTGTTTTATATAATAGATATCCAAATTCTCTTATCCACTTTCTCATGTCCAAATTCTCTTATCAATTTCTCTACATCCGTCTTTTATATAATAGATATCTCTTATCCAATTTCTCTTATCCAATATCTCTTATCCAATTTCTCTTGATAACATCACTCTTATCCAATTTCTATTTTCCAATATCTCTTATTCAATTTCTCTTGATAACATCCCTCTTTTATAATATAGATATCTCTTATCCAATTTATCTTGTCAAATATCTCTTATCCAATTTCTCTTGATAACATCCCTCTTTTATAATATAGATATCTCTTATCCAATTTCTCATGTTCAATATCTCTTATCCAATTTCTCTTGATAACATCCCTCTTTTATAATATAGATATCTCTTATCCAATTTCTCTTGTCCAATTTCTCTTGATAACATCCCTCTTTTATAATATAGATATCTCTAATCCAATTTCTCTTGATAACATCCCTCTCTTTTAATATAGATATCGATATTATATCTTATCCAATTTCTCTTGTACAATATCTCTTATCCAATTTCTCTTGATAACATCCCACTTTTATAATATAGATATCTCTTATCCAATTTCTCTTGTCCAATATCTCGTATCCAATTTCTCTTGATAACATCCCTCTTTTATAATATAGATATCTCTTATCCAATTTCTCTTGTCCATTATCCCTTATCCAATTTCTCTTGATAACATCCCTCTTTTATAATATAGATATCTCTTATCCAATTTCTCTTGATAACATCCCTCTCTTTTAATATAGATATCTCTTATCCAATTTATCTTGTCAAATATCTCTTATCCAATTTCTCTTGATAACATCCCTCTTTTATAATATAAATATCTCTTATCCAATTTCTCATGTCAAATATCTCTTATCCAATTTCTCTTGATAACATCTCTCTTATATAATATAGATATCTCTTATCCAATTTCTCTTGTCCAATATCTCTTATCCAATTTCTCTTGATAACATCCCTCTTTTATAATATAGATATCTCTTATCCAATTTCTCTTGATAACATCCCTCTCTTTTAATATAGATATCTCTTATCCAATTTATATTGTCAAATATCTCTTATCCAATTTCTCTTGATAACATCCCTCTTTTATAATATATTGGACAAGAGAAATTGTATATCTCTTATCCAATTTTTCTTGTCAAATATCTCTTATCCAATTTCTCATGTCCAATATCTCTTATCCAATTTCTCTTGATAACATCCCTCTTTTATAATATAGATATCTCTTATCCAATTTCTCTTGTCCAATATCTCTTATCCAATTTCTCTTGATAAACATCCCTCTTTTATAATATAGATATCTCTTATCCAATTTCTCTTGTCCAATATCTCTTATCCAATTTCTCTTGATAACATCCCTTTTTTATAATATAGATATAGATATCTCTTATCCAATTTCTCTTGTCCAATATATCTTATCCAATTTCTCTTGATAACATCCCTCTTTTATAATATAGATATCTCTTATCCAATTTCTCTTGATAACATCCCTCTTTTATAATATAGATATCTCTTATCCAATATCTCTTATCCAATATCTCTTATCCAATTTCTCTTGATAATATCCCTCTTTTATAACATAGATATCTCTTATCCAATTTCTCTTGTCCAATATCTCTTATCCAATTTCTCTTGATAACATCCCTCTTTTATAATATAGATATATATATATGTATATATATATATACATATATATATATATACATACATATATATATATATACATATATATATATATATATACATATATATATATATATACATATATACATATATATATATATGTGTGTGTGGTTGCTTTTCCTTGTTTGTGATTTCCATTTCCGTCTCCTTAGTTTTCACTTTCGTTCGTTTCGTCGTGATTCTCTAGATTCTTCCATCGGTCGTCGTGTTTGAAGTAAGTCATTCGTGACGGGCTTCATAACGTCGATATCTTAGAGTTAGAACGAGCCTAGGAGACTTAGGAAACCATCCCGGAGCTTCGCGCTCCATTTCGGAACTTTCAGTGCACATTAGCCAGTGTAAGAAGGGGCACCGACCGACTAGATGACGATCCAGTCGGTCGGAAAACCTTCTTGAACCGACTAGTGGGCTTTGATAAATGTTCAGGAGTTACTGTTTATCGTTAGTCGGTCTAAGAACGTTGGTTGACCGACTAGGTTGCAAACTAGTCGGTCAGCAATGCTTCTTTAACCGACTAACTCATTAACTATTTTTGGTACCAGTTACTGTTCACTTTTAGTCGATCTAAGAACGTTCATCGACCGACTAGATGTCAAACTAGTCGGTCAGTAGTTGTTCTTTGACCGACTAACTCTTAGTTCAGTTTTCGTCAGGAGCTACTGTTTACACTTAGTCGGTCTGCGTTGGTCAACCGACCGACTAGTTCTCAAACTAGTCGGTCAACAGTTGTTCTTTGACCGACTAATCAGTACAGTAAACCCTAATTTTTCCCTAGCCGACATCAAACCCTATAAATACCCCTCACAAATGTTTTGTTCTTCTTCTTCTTCAACTCTAAACCTAATTTCTCCCCCATTGAGCTCTCATCTTCCCCAAACCCTCAAACCTTCATTCCAAGCTCATCCTCCATCATCCAAACCCTCACTTAACACTTTCCACCTTCCACCTTCCTCAAACCTTCATCAAACCCCCAAAACCCATATCAAACCCTATTTCTCCAGATTTTCCCTCATTTCCAGATTTGAGCCGGATCGTTTCTTCCGTTGCCGTGCTTGCTCGGCATCGTTCCTCCGCTTCCGATACGGTAATAACTCGATCTCTTAATGTTTTCATAACCCAATGTGTTTTTGTGAAACCCTAATAAAACTAGGTTGGATGTTGTTTTAATGTTGTTTTGCCTTGACAGCGATCTCATCGCCGTAGTTAGCATTTGTGTGACGGCCTCGTTGATCGTCATTCTCGGTGCTAGGCAAGTGAAACTTGCATCTCTTGATTTGGGCCATGTCTTCGGCCATTACCTTTCTTTAGCGTAAAAGAGACTAGACGGTGAAAGGATAGCCGTCTGGACGCCATTGACCTAGCTTGACAACGAAGCTTGGTCCGTCACCTTCATCATGCTTGTATGTCACGTTTACTTTCCCTATACGGTACGCGTATTAACTGTTCATGTCATCCATGCATCCTTAACTGCTATTGCATTTTAACTGCCAAGTTTAATTTAAATTAACGGTACGCGAATATGTTCATGTCATTGCATTTTTCCTGTCACGTTTAATTTCAATTAATGGTACGCGAATATCTGCTCATGTCATTGCATGCTTGAACACTCATTGTGATTGCGTAGCTTCGCTACATACTTGTACTATTTGTTCCGGCTTGGCACCCGTTCTGTGGGCACAACCCTAGGCCAATTACAATTCTGGCTCGTGTTCCAGAAAACGAGCTCAACCCAGCCTGCGGGCAATAGGGCACTCTCTGAGTGATCCCTTGTACATGACCACAGCCTGCGGGCAATAGGGCATCCATGTGTGGGTGATCCCTTGTACTTGTTACTTGACAATACTTTTCACACTTACCACTTGATACTTGATACTTGTACTTCACTTTACTTGTTATCTCCATACTATACTTGCCATGCTATGCACCATACTTTAACTGTTAGGTTGTTAGTGTACCTTTCTTTCAGTTTCCTTGCACAAGTCTTTCGACTTGCTGACATGTGCCCCTTTTCTCTTTTGGATAACACATGTTAGAGCCCGAGCCTGAGATACTTGCTGAGGACGCGGTGTTCGCTGACGCTGAGTCAGAACCCGCGTTGATCAAGGACTTCGTAGACACTGGAGATCAGTCTTAGTGTCTATGTCTGGTTTTTGTTAGATTGCTTAGGTTGTCGGTGCGTGGCACCTAGTTTGATACTCTGTTATGTTTGTGTTTTGTTTGGCCTTGTTCTGGGCCTTTAGACTCTTTCCTGTTAGCCTGGTGGCTTTTTCTGTGATGTTGAATATTTTGTGGATAAACTTTGGGATTGGTATTTCATATCCGTCTCCTTTTTCTATTATTATTATTGTTGTTCCGTTTGCGTTTACAGGGACCTGCTTATACTAAATTGACGCTTATCAGGCGTGCAGCTTCACAGCTCCACGCCTGAGCGGACCTTCTCACGTTTCGTCTCCATTTTTGGGAAGCATGTCGTGACAATTAACACCGACCGACTCCGGGAGCACTAATCTCGCAACGATAACTCCCAACATCTCATCCTGCCATTCCCACGCGCTAGAATTCAATGTCCACGCTAAGGGCATGAGCTGCGGCTAGGGAGTCAACCGCCAACTTTAGTCCCCCTTGGCCCGATGGTCAAAGTTAGTCTTTTTCCCGCCGATGATAATGGAACACCCCGCGTAACCATCTAAATTCCTAATCCCTATCAAAATCCTAGTCCTATGGACGCATTAGGGAGAACTTACGAAGGGGTTTCCACCAAAATCCCAGATTTGGTTACTACTCACAAATCATAACTAAAAAGCAGTCTAAATGAAAATCAACCGTAGAAATCATGATCAGGCGATTGAAATGAAGTAGTAGCACTGCTATAAAGATAGTATTAAAGTTTGAAAGCAATCAGAAGACTTACAGAATGCAATAAAATTCTAGCCGTCACAAAACAAGAAAAAGACAGAAAAAATAACAAATCCCCGTTTTCTGAAACCTAGGGCAACTATATATACAAATCGATGTCACCCGATCACTTCAACTGATCGGGTGAGCTGCTTGATGCTTCGGCCGTCGATGTTCAGAACTTCAACCGCTCGCTTGGTTCGACAGGTTGGCATCTCCGGGTCGTCGTTTGGATATTGCGGCATCAGGTGAATCGATCGGTTGAGAATTCAACCGATCGGTTGGAATTATCTCCAAAATTGGCCGAGAGTTTTGTCGATTTGGCATGGTCAGCGAACCGTCAACTGAGCTCTCTGGGTCGTCGTTTGGAAAATCAGCTACAGATGAACCGATTGGGTGAGATATCACCCGATCGGTTGGAATTCAGCTCCAAATGGTCAAGAGCTCTGCTGTGTTCAACTGGTCGGTGAACCAGTCGGTTGAACTGCTCCTCACTCCAGCCTCCGTCCGGGTCGGACACGCGTGCATCACCCGATCGGTTGGATGTGTCCAACCGATCGGTTGAGGGCTGAAAAATAGCGATCTTCGTCGTTTGACCCCTGGATCGCGAGTGACTCCTCCTGTTGCTCCGAGGACTCATGATATCTTCGTTATATGTCCCCTACGCTGGCAATCTCCTGTAAATACACAAAAACACAAAGAAGTGAAAGAAAACTAAAAATCCTAAGAAAATGGGCACGGGACGACGGAAAACAACGGAAAAATACAAAGAAGACGTGCGTGAATATATAAAATATAAACACACGTGAGTGACCCGATCGGTTGACAGGTCAACCGATCGGGTGGAATTCGACTCAGAAAACAGAGGGCACAGTCACACCCAACCGATCACTGTACCGATCGGTTGGGGTTTGCTTCTTTGCTTGCTCCTCCTCGGGTCTGATACGGTGCATGAACTGATCGGGTGGATCTGTCCACCCGATCGGTTGAGGGATGATACATGATCTGAATTACGTATGGCCCTCAGGTTCTCGTGTGGCACCTCCCGTTGCTTCGAAGACTCATGATGTGGGCTATGTATGTCTCCTGCGCTGGTAATCTCCTGCAGTAGCACACAAACACAAAGAAAGTGAAAAGGAACTAAAAATCACAAAATAATAGATACAAAACAATGAAAAACGACGGGAAATCACGGAGAAGACGTGCATGAATATATAAAATATAAGCACACGTCAGGCACCCACCACGAGCAGCACCTCTACCTGCCTCGCCCCGCCCGTACCCTTGTCACCCCAGTCATGCTTGACTGGCTCACTTCCCGCATTTTTCTGATCCCTCATATCCACATCCTCGAGCCATCTGGAGCACCAATCGTCGACAACATCGATGACTGGGTGATCAGTTCTAACGAGGATGAGTCCAACATTACTGACCTCGTGGTAGCCCAGCCAGCCCAGCGTACACATCCACCCCCAGTAGGGAGCACTTCTGTCCCCACTTCTGTCAGTGCTCTCACCACCACCACCACCACCGTAGAGACCTCGAGGACTGTCCACACCATTTTCCCTGAGATCGCTAGCTTTGTCTTTGCCATGCTCGGACCTAAGGGTACGGTTGCTTCTGCTGCTCCTAATCTTACTTCTTCTACCTCTTCGAAGCCAGCCAGTTCTACCTCTCCCAAGCCTACCGCTTCACCTATTTCAAAGCCCGTCGCTACCACTGCCCTTCCGCACCTGTGGACCTCCTCACTTCCCTTCCTATCACTCTAGGGTCCACAGTCTCACTACTGGCACCACTTCTACACCATCATCAACGAAATTTGCTGAGAGCATCGTGGTGTCTGTCACCACTTTTGTTGCCACGACGTATCCTATTTCTGATGATGATGATGCTTATGTCTCTACACCGGATCTTGGATCCATTCCACTCGCATCCTCTTCCTCCAAGATCCCCGCTAGACCACCCTCCCCTAACTTTCAGTTCAGACCCCCGGTGTCACTATCCCGTGGACACCCTACGAGGATGGTTTCTAGTAGTTCACACCCACCCCTAGCTCTCGCACCACAGACGCTCGTATTTCTGTGATGGAGACCGAGGTCATCACCCTGAGGCGCGCTTTTGACACCCTCGCAACCTCGCTCTCCTCTTTTTAGCAGTCTGTGGAGCGGGACCTCACCATCAATCTTGATATCCTTAGGCATCAGAGCGCACCTCCTGTTATACTTGCACAAGCCCCTCCTCCTTGGCCAGACCCCGTTCCTTCAGCCCCTTCCACACCACTCACTGTGCCCCACTCTCAGGCTTCTACAAGGCATGTCACTTCTTCCCCTGAGTCGATTGCACCGCAGTTGGAGACTTCTCTTGTCGACATACACGTTCTTACACATGTCGACACTCCAGCTGTTGCACCTTTGTCTGAGCATGTGGTCTCTTCTGTTGCCTCACCGGCCGACACACCTGTCGAGCCTACACCTTCTGTGCCTGATGTTCCTATCTATGGTCCCCAGCAGCCAGACCCATCATCATCCACTCAGGGTGATGCCACTGCTTGATCTCTACATTATCTTTTTCTGCACATATGTCTCTTTGGGGCCTTGTCCTTGCATAGCTTGGGGGATGACCTTTTTGCACTGCCTATATATATTCCATCATTTTGCATTTGCATATATCTCACCTGCATCATGTCATCATTTGCATCATATGCCTGCTTATTCATATTTTTGCATCATAGGCATTAGGTCATGCATCTACATCTGCATTTCTTCTTTTATTTGCATAGTTTCGCTTTTATTTTATTATTTTCCTTTTATTTACCACCCGCCCACCCTAGCCTCATTTTCCCTTCTTACCAGCGTGTTCTCAGCTGTGAGGACACTACTGTGTTAAGCTTGGGGGATGAGCGCTATCGTTTTTATTTTCATTTTTTTCCCTTTTTCTTCCATTTTACACCTTTTTATTCTTATTTTCCACCACTTTTTCACAGTTTCATTCTTTAGCATCATATTTTCCATGTTGGGTATGCTTGCATGCTTGCTTGTAGTTTATTTTCTCTGCCTTTCTTTTTCCCTTTTGCTAGATATATTCCGAATGATGATATCTCTCTTAGCTTTAGTAGCTATCACGATGCTTATTACTTTTGCCATGCTACTTAGAGTATTTCAGTATCTTACTATTCATATGCTTGCATATATATTCTGTTTACGATCTCTTTATATGAATGCATGAAATTAATTGAAACTGAATGTATGCAGTAGTATTTAGTATGCATATGTTGGATATGAACCAAGATTCACACATCTTTAGAATATCTGAAGCATCTGCCTTGTTATCCTTTTCACTTCTTATTGCATGCCTGCTATTATTGTGTGCCTTACCGCATGACTTCATTATTCGTAGAAATGAATGAAAAAAATCTGTGCTTGCTTATGAGTTTAGTTGGAGTATTATCTTAATGAACCATTGTGCACATCTTATGAGTGAACCGAGTGATTATATTATTTCCTTCTCCACATATCTTACTATTCTGTACATGTCACTTGGGTTCACCCCCTTTGCAGCTACTTATACCGCATCCACTTCCAAAAAATTCCAAAAGAAAAAGTTAGCTTCAAAACGCCCCAAAAAGCCAAAAAGGAGCCAAAATATATGTATATCATATTGCACCTACAAAGAGAAAAAAAGAGAGTTCAAAAGAAAAGAAACAAATTGTTCAAAGACCAAAAGGAAAAGAAAAATATTTCTTATATCTTATTACTTGGAGCTACACAAAAATACTTGTGAAAAAGCCACAAAAATTCCTTCATTATTCCTTAGATGTGATGCCTCAAGCTAAGCTTGGGATGGGGGTGAATTCATTTGATTATACGAGTGAGTGACCATTAGAGTGGAGTTGTGCACATCTGGGGATATTTGCGAAATATATTAGCTATGGAGTTTTTTCATGATTTGAGATGAATATATAAATGCCATGATCCTTATTTTATTCTCTATTGCATGCTTGGTATGACTCTTATATGCTTCATTTATTTCTATTGATTGAGAAGTGTGTCACCAACATGTTTATACTAAATTCTTTGAATTACATGATGTGGATAAGAATTGAATGCATGATTTTAGAGGATCCCTTCCTTTGTTCTTAAATGCTTAAACGTAATATATTTAGCTAAGATATGAAATTCTTATAAGCATGTGATCCATCTTCGAAGTATTGTGATATGTTGTTATGGCTTGAGATCTGACCGAATACTCTAGCACTCCCATCCATCTTCCATTATCTTTCTATTTCTTTTATTTTCATCGATCGGTGAGCCTCGTATTCGTCTTCCTCGAGACGAGTAAGAGTTAAGCTTGGGGGATTTTGATGTGCCCATATTTTACATGTTTTTATCAAATCATTTCATGTCATATTCGCCCCCAAACTCCATATTTTCAAATATTATCGTGCTTCTAACGTCATATTCGAGTTTTGTATAGCTTTATAGATTTTCAGGAGTTTTGGAGCGAATTGGATTTATTTTGGGATATTGACACATCTGGCACGTTCGAGACGTCATTAACAAGTCTCTATGGGAGTTCGTCGAGGAATGGAAGAAGATCAGAGGAGAGGAGGAGAAGAGAACGAGAGATGACAACGTTCAGTTCAATTTCCCAGGTGACTCGACCGAGTAGCATCAGCTACTCGGTCGAGCTGACACGTAGAAATCACACAGGAAACGGCCTTAACCTATCGACTGAGCAGACAGCTGACTCGACCCGAGTTACATCAAACAGATGATGATTTTCAGCTTTTCTCCAAGGCACCCTAGCTAGACCGAGTAGCAAAGCACCTCGACCGAGCAGCTCACCTACTCGACCCGAGTCGTCAAGAAACAAAGCAACATTTGGAGGAAGTTCTGATCTACTGTAGCTCGACCGATTAGGGGGGCTACTCGACCAAGTAGTTCATATCAGCTAGAAGCAGAAGCAACAGCAACCGGAGCCTGAAGCCGACTCGACCGAGCAGGCTCCGCTACTCGTTCGAGTAGCGTAACGTGACCAGCTTAGTTGGTGGGCCCAAGTGCCCATATTATATGAGATTTTTTTGGGATTTCTACCCTATGTATTTGAGCACATTTTTAGCCCTATTTCCAGAGGGCAACTTTGGAGAAACATTTAGTTTAGTTTTAATTATTATTTTGAGATCTAGAGAGTTTTGTGCCATCGTTAATTATGTGAAGACAAAGCTTGGATATTTATTGTTCTATTGTGCAAGGAATCTTATTTTCTTAATTCTCTTTGATTTGATATTTCTCCACGACGCATTGGTAACAATTCTCTAAACTTTCTATTGATTTTGAGGTTTTCTATTTCCATGATGAATTCCATTACATCTATTGAATATTTTTTTGCTATTTCTATGATGCTGAGTAGTTCTATCTAGGGTTAATGGATTAGCCCATGGATTTTAGGATTTAGATGCAAAGTTAGGATTTTTAGGTTACGTTGGTATAAAAGGGACGTATTTTGGTTGATATTGCAAAGTTTGTAGGAGAACTCGTACTGAGATCGTGCCCACGGTCAATGGAATCGATTGGCTTAAGGTGTATCCTATAGATTAATTAGGGAGTTAGTGGATTCAATTAGGGCTCATGACCGTGCCTGGCTCGTGTCTTGATGGGATTCACTGATGAAATATATTACTAATTGATGGTTACCGCCATTGCATCAATAAGAGCCACCAAAATACATCGAAGCTCTAACCCACGAGAGTAGCATGACCTGAGATCATTCTGTCCACGAGAGTGGCATGAATATTAATGATTCTAAATGCACGTCTCGTGTGTTCCTGTCGCAAGAGCGGGATTAATGCGTACATTAGATTCATGGTGCTCAGAGCCATGAATTCCACATCTTGGATGTGACAATCCCTAATAATGCCAATGCAACGTAAGAGTCTTAACAAAGCATCGACATCCGACGATCCCAGTGGTGAGTCCTAAAGCCCTAGTTTTTATTAATTGTTCACAATCCTAAACAAACAATCTCTTGAAACCGACTGATACCTAAATTCTGAGATTTGAAAATAGCCCAAGACAGTAACATCTCTACCTTCTCTATGAGAGAGATATCTTTTATACTATACTTGACACCGTACGCTTGCGTAAAGTGCCGGGAATTCGCATTTGGGATACATCAAGACCTTGGCATTTGTTCCATTGCTAGGTGGCTTCTAGGTGTAAGTTTCGGGAGCATCAAATACCTGCCCTCTCAAAGATCCAAGGTAATTCGCCCCCCGAAAGGCTCCAACATGGACTAAAGGAGCTCCTGCTCTGACTTGCCCTCTCCAAAATGCGGGGTCTGCGACAGCCTAATACCCGTCCGATTATAGAGGATGCAGGGTCGGCGACGGCCCAATACCTGCCCTCTCAAAGATCCGGGGCAGTTCGCCCCCGAAAGGCGCCAAGAGGGACTAGAGGAGCTCCGGCTCTGACTTGCCCTCTCCAAAATACAGGGTCAGCAACTGCCCAATATCCGTCCGCTTATAGAGGATGCAGTGTCGGCGACGGCCCAATACCCACCCTCCAAAGATCCAGGGTAGTTCGCCACCGAAAGGCTCCAAGAGGGACTAGAGGAGCTCCGGCTCTAACGTGCCCTCACCAAAAAGCGGGGTCGGCTTCGGCCCAATACCCGCCCACTTATAAGGGATGCGAGGTTGGCAACGACCCAATACCTGCCCTCTCAAAGATCCGTGGCAGTTCTCTCCTGAAAGGCTCCAAGAGGGACTAGAGGAGCTCCGACTCTGACTTGCCCTCTCCAAAATGCAAGGCTAGCGACAGCCCAATACCCACCTGCTTATAGATGATGAGAGGTCAGCGACGGCCCAATACCCGCCCGCTCAACGGTCCGAGCCTGTACAACCCTGAAATGCTCCAAGAGGGACTAGTGGAGCTCGAGCTCTGACTTGCCCTCTCCAAAATGCAGGGTCGACGACGACCCAAAATCCATGCACTTATAGAGGATGTGGGGTCAGCGGCGGCCTAATACCTGCCCTCTCAAAGATCCGGGACAGTTTGCCCCCGAAAGGATCCAAGAGGGACTAGAGGAGCTCCGACTCTGACTTGCCCTCTCCAAAATGCAGGGTCGACGACGGCCCAATACCCACCTATTTATAGAGGATGCAGGATCGGCGACGGCCCAATACCCACCCTCTCAAAGATCCGGTGCAGTTTGCCCTCCGAAAAGCTCCAAGAGGGACTAGAGGAGATCTGGCTCTGACTCGCCCTCTCTAAAATACGGGATCAGCGAAGACCAATACCAGAGCGCTTATAGAGGATACGGGGTAGACGACGACCCAATACCTACTTTCTCAAAGATCCGGGGCAGGTCGCCCCCAAAAGGCTCCAGGAGGGACTATAGGAGCTCCGGCTCTGACTTGCCTTCGCTAAAATACGGGGTCGGTGACAGCCCAATACCCGCCCACTTATAGAGGATGCAGATCGGCGACGGCAAAATACCCACCCTCTCAAAGATCCGGGGCAGTTCGCCCCCAAAAGGCTCCAAGATGGACTAGAGGGGCTCCGGCTCTGACTTGCCCACTCCAAAATTTAAGATCGACGATGGCCCATCTATACCCGCCCTCTCAAAGACCTTCGGGGTAGCTCGCCATCAAACTGGAGCGGAAATGCGACTCTACAACATTCCACCTCTCCTCGATCTTAAGCTCGTCCATGCTAAATGTTGGGGTCACACATACAAAGACACAATGCAGAACAAACAACAGTAAACAAACAACAGGGACAGTAAGCCAAAAATTTCAATTTCATTTCATTTAATATTTACACTACAGGTTTAAAACAAAAAAGGACTCCAAGCTCGGCCTCAGGGCCGACCTTACATTGACGCCCTAGCCTACGGCGCCTTAGCCTGGTCGCCACTCTCTTGGCTACCGCCTCCCCAGGCCCGGGACTATGCATGGATGCCTCCCTGGTCGCCACTGGCCAGAGTCTCTGCCCTCTCAATGTCGGCAGTACATGAAGCCTCTGATTCGTCATTAGAGGCTGCTAACAAGCGGGCGAGGTCAATCTCTAAGTTGGGATAGACCTTCTCCAGCTTGGCGATTTCATCCTTCAGGGTCTTTTAATACCCCCCGGACCTTCGTCAGCTTCTCTGTGACGTCCTTCAAGTTCGCCATGACCACCTTTAGGTCAGTCACCTTCCTCGCCAGGGCAAACTCGGCCTTGCCCGTCGTTGACGTGTGTGGCTGGAGGGACACCAGTGCGGCCATCGCCTACAGATGGAACCAAAAGCGTAAGCACAACTAGCAAGAAGGAAGACCAGCAAGGTGAACAAAGGGGGCGATGAACTTGCTTGCCGTGCCAGAAGGCCGTACCACAGAGGCACTCGACGTCCACATTGACGAGGAACTCTCTGTCCCTCGGCAGAGTGCTGTTCTCCGCCAGGTGGGCCGTTACCCCTGCCTCATCGAAGACTGACTCATGGGCACCCACCAGGTAGCACAGCATGATGAACTTCTCCGAAGCAACGGTGATGAGCTCATTTTCTACGACTTGAAGGTCGCAAGCGTCGCTTCACAGCTTGGGTGGGTCAGCTTCCCCAGCCCAGACGACTGGCACCCGTAGGGCCAGCGCACAGCTGGCCCTCGGCTTGTTGTTGCTGGCCCAGCCGAAGGATGCAGAGGGGTGGCCAAACTGATGGGGACGACAGTGATCGGCGGTCCCTATGACCTGACAGCCATGAGGTCGGTCTCAGGCTCGGTCGGGTCAAGATTGATGAATTCTCCCGACGCCGCCTCGCTTGTGCTGGAAGTGTGAGCAGCCACAGTGGGCTCCTTTTTTGGTTTCTTGTTTTGCTCCTCCTTCTTGGCCCGAGCGATGGCTGCCACTTCCTGATTCTGCTTCTGCCCGGCCAGCATCGAGCACCTAGATGCGGTCTGCTTGACCTTGCCCTTGCCCTTGGTCGATGGCTCCTTGGACGTCGCATCCCTCACCGTCTTCATAACCTCCTCTATGGAAATACTAATGGTCGCGCTTGCAAAAAGAAGACAAATCAGGGTGAGCATATCAGAAGTAGTTCGCAAAGCTCGAAGTACCTTCGAGCCAGACATGCCGGGTGAGCTACTTGATCGGCCCCGGATATACACCCGGAGAACGATTGTAGTTTTATCGCAAGCGCACGGTCAAGTGGTGAGCGGGTATCGAACATGAGGAGCTGGTGTTGGCTCCAATCTATCCTAGGTTGGTTTGACTACGAATGTATTATTGGTGGAGATGGTTATGGTATGATGTAATGACAATGGTGGTGGATGTCGGTGTCGGTGATAAAGAAGTCGGGTAAAGTATCGATTCAAATTTAATACAATAAAAGAGTCTAGATCTAGGGAATCCCCACTACAGATCATCATACATCATTGTAAATAGTGAATCTCAATATTACTAGGCTTGTGTTGGGGTGAACTAGTCATAACTGAATAGAGAACCATGCTCACGCTCTCGCGCTATTACCGGTCTATAGAAACCTAGGATAGGGCCCAATCTCTTGCAAACCCTAGCCTAAGCCACTAGCATTAGGATCGACATCATCGTTCAATCGCCCCTCGAGCCCACTCTCGTGCAAACTCGAGTTACGATCTAGGTTGTGATAGTTCGTATTCGTCCAATCTCTTGCAAACGAATATGGGTATAGATTTATAATAAAAATCCTAGCTTTGGTCCAATCTCTTGCAAACCAAGTCTAGAGAATCTTAATTATAAACCTAAATCGAATATCTAGGCCTTCCCATCAATTAGAATCCAATCTCTTGCAAACCCCAATCGATGGAAATCCCTATATATCCGTAATAAATCGATCACAACCTAACCTCCTAGCAATTATAGCAATTTAGAAATTCATTCATCACAAATCTGAAATTAGATCCATAGGGTTCATCTCCATGCCCTAGAACAACAAATCTACTCAAGCATAGCAATAACGATATGAGAATCAATAAAAATCATTGCTTGCATACAAAAAGATAGAAAAACAAAGATTCAAATAACAAGAACAAAATACTTAGCTTTGATGAAGATCTTCAATCCAAATACAAGCTTTTAGATCCAAGAGGGGGCCTAGGGCATGTGGGGACCTTACCCTAACCCTAACCCTAACCTCTAAAATAATCAATAATAAAACATGTGGGAACTTGCTTCTAATGACGGCTACAAACCCCTTTTATAGCCTCCCAAAACCCTAGCAAATAACCCTAGAAAACCCCTCAAATTCGTTCCCAATAACAGCCCAAACCGCAACTTAAAATCTGGGCCCGCCGCCGACTCGGCCGAGTGGAACATGTGACTCGGCCGAGTGGAAATTCCAGCACTGCAGTGTCAACTTGCAGAAATTCTCCATATTTCATCCGACCTCCGATTGGCGCGTTCTTGGTGGCGTTGGAACTGTAATGAAGTCTACTATCCATAAAAATATGAGAAAAATACTTTGATTGTGGAATTATAGCAGATTTCAAAAGAGTGAACGGTTGTCTGAAAATCTGGGCGCTGCGTGTCCTCGGCGTCACTCGGCCGAGTTGACTTCTCTACTCTGTCGAGTGGGCTTCGTCACTCGGCCGAGTGACAGACCCTATAAAATTCCAGTAAGTCAGGAGCCTTGGGGGTCTGTCTTCGGAGGTGACTCGGCCGAGTGGCTTTACTCGCTCGGCCGAGTGGCATCCGGTACTCGGCCGAGTTAGAACCCTCAATCGCCTGACGGATTCCAGTAAGTCGGCTCCTTCGATGAGTGGATTTTCCCGTGCCACTCGAGCGAGGGGATCTCCATACTCAGCCGAGTGGACTATCGTCACTCGGCCGAGTGCACGCTGATTTCCTTCTATGGTGCGTGTCCGGTCTGGTCGGCCGAGTGGTCTTCTTGCTCGGCCGAGTGAGTGCTTCACTCGGCCGAGTGACATGCTGTAGATGCCCAATATTCATCATTTCACCTCCTCGTCGCTCCTATGGAGTTCCTTCTTCTTCCACCCATCTTCCATCGCCGTTAGCTCCTCGATAGAGGCATGGGCGAGGCTCCGGTACATGTGCAAGTCCTTTAAGCTCATTTTTGTTCTTGATCGCTTCATATTTCCTGAAATCCGACAAAAACAAGAAATAGTGAAAAGTAACGCAATATCGTCGAATACTCGTGAAAATCGCAATATGAGCAATCGAAATGGCATGAAAACATGCAGAAAAAAGGTGTAAAATATGAACAGATCAAAATCCCCCAAGCTTACCTCTTACTCATCCTCGAGGAAGATAAGTAGAGAGACGAACTCGGGAGATGAAAATAAAGAAAACGAAATGAAAAAGAAAGAACACGAGGTGGAAGGGGTCGCTAGATTCTTCTCTCAGATCTCAAGCCATAAGCTACACATCATGATAACTTGGAAAATACTAATCACATGCTATAAGGATTTCATATCTTACATAAACATGGTACTTGCAAGATTTTAAGAACAACAAAAGGGATTCTCTAAATTCATACAATCAATTCAAATCCACGTCACGCATTTCATAGGATTTAATATACAAATGTTGGCGATGCACTTTTCAATCAAGAGTTATAACTGAAGCATATAAGAATCACACCAAGCATGCAGTAGAAAATGGAATAAGAGACATGGCATTCACATATTTACATCGATTCATAAGAAATCTCCATAACTAAAGTATTTTGATAAGTTTCAGCATTATCAAACTTCCCCATTCGTGCACCTCTCCACTCTAATGCCGTACTCACTCATATGGTCAAACGAGTTCACCCTCCCAAGCTTAGCTTGAGGCATCGCATCTAAAGGAATATGATACTGGAAAATGGGATTTTTGCCTTGGTTTTCCCAAGTGTGTTGTGGCTCCAATAATGAGATAAAGAAACATTTTTCTTTTTTTTCCTTTTTGAACTTTTTGTTTCTCATTTTTCTTTTTGGATTTTTGTAGGAGCTATATGATTTGTATTTTTGGCTTTTGGCTCCTTTTTTGGCTTTTTGGACTTTTCGGAGCTAACTTTTCTTTTGTATTGATTTTTTTTGGGAAATAGATGCGATATAAGTAGCTTTATGAGGTGAACTCAAGTGACATGTAGAGAATAAAAAGATATATGTGGAGAAAGAAATTATGTAGCACTCGGTTCACTCTAAGATGTGCACGAACGGTTCAATAAAATAATACTTCAACTAAAACTCATATGTAAGCATGGATATTCTCAATCATCTCAATAAAAAGTGAAGTCAAGCGGTAAAGCGCACAATCATATCAAGCATGCAACAGAAGGTGAATAAGACAATAAAACTGATGCTTCAGATATACTAATGATGCGTGAATCTTGGTGCATTTCCAACAAAAGCATACTAAACACTAATCGATGCATTCAGTTTCAATTAATATCATGCATTCATGTAGAGAAATCATCAAAAGAAATAGATTTGCAAGCACATGTGAATAGCAAGACTATGGAATACTCTAAGTAGCATGGCAAGGAATAATAAGCATCGTGATGGTTGCTAAAGCAATAAGAGATATCATCATACAAAATTCATCTAGCGGAAGAAGAGAAAGGAAAATAAAGAAATAAAAATAAAAGAGAGGAAAGAAAAGAGAAACAGGCACACAAAATGATGCATGAACACACATAAAAGGAAAATAAGATGGAAAATTCAAAAAGATGATGCAAAATTTTGAAGAATTTTAAAAAAACCTAAAATAAAGTAAAAATGCAACTAATGCATCTAAATGGCATGGAAATGCACTCCCCCAAGCTTAAACTTCACATTGTCCTCAATGTGATCATAATGGAAAATATGAGGAACAACGATAATAATAAGGGGGGTGAATGAAAAATGATGAAATGAATGACATGAAATCCTAATGCAACTACATGCACATACAATGATGCATGAGAGCGCTTTCCCCCAAGTTAAACCTATCAATTCTATTCAAATGACTCGATCAAAAATATCACGGCTTCACTAAGCGAGATCAAGTCAAACAAATAAGAAAGTAAGGTTTCACTTGAAAGAAATGCTCGGTGGTGGTGAGCAAAAGAATGCGGCGTATCAAAATATGAAGAGGGTAATCAATATATAATGGGTTTGGGGTGTAAAAGATTTTTTGTTGCCGTCATATGAGGTGATATTTATTCAAGCAAATCTATACGGTCCTCTCGCTGTCGAGAGGATTCGTGTTTATTTAAAGCATAAAAATTTCTACACTACTGGATTGATATCACCTATAGCAAAAGGCGGATCCAATATCTTTGCCGGTGTAGGCAATTGCTCCAACTGCTCCTTCCGTGGCTCTGCCAGATGCGTATGTCCACGGACACCATCAGACTCCAGCAATGCGACTCCCAGCACCTCTCCAAGGACCCCACCTGTACCTTGCAAGAGATAAGCCGCATCAATCTGATGTGGATAATTCTTCCCCAAAATAAATGTATTCCAAAGAGGGTCATCAACATAAGTATTTAAAATTAAAGATGGGTGACAACACTTCCCTGGAAATAAATCTCCACTCTTGTATACCACGTCGATCAACTCCTCATTGTTCACCTCAGGTTATTCAGGTAGCTTGGGCATATAAGCGTAGGTCTCATCAGGCAGCTCCTCATCATCGTCAGACTTATCCCATCGCACCTCCTGATCATATTCAATAGCATCCATGGGTGCTAACTCCTCGCTCTCCTCCTCGTATATGTCCCATCGTACCTCTTGATCGTATGTACATGAATCCTGCAAAAGGCACGATGAGTCGCCAAAATCTGAATCATAAAAAACATCATACACAGGAGGAGAATCAAATATAGGAGATGAGGGAGTAAAGAGATCTCCCTGAAGGGGAGCCAAAAGCTCTGTGGGATTGTCCTCAACATCAGTGGAAGCATGGTCCTCTGAGGGATGCTCAGCCTCTGTAGAAGGTGGGGATGGCTGCGGTAGCTCAAAAGGAGGGGGCACAATTCGGGCTCCATCTGTGTGCAGATGTCATCGTCCAAAGTCACGTCCTCCTCGATGGTCTGCTCCACTACTGTATGCATGACCTCCACAATAATATCCTCAGATGGTATAAGCTGCTCTGACTCAGGTGGGTGGCAGGGGGAGGCGGTGATGGCATAAGGTGGCTCTATAGGCTCATGTATCTCGACCATGGTGTAAAAATGGGTCTTGTGCCCCTCAATTAGAGCGTAGACTCCATCATCAATTGTGCCTATGGAAGAGATGCAATAAGTAATAAAGTTTTGAAATTCAAGCTCAAAAGGATCACCTGCCGTTATTGTCAATGGACCGAAATTTCGAACTATGTCGACAATGTTTCTCAATAGGTCCATGTACGTGTCCTCCTTTGGCAACTCAGATGTCTCTATTTGTGGAGTGTTGATGGTATAAAGGTGGATATGATCACCTTCAAGTGAAGCATACACTCCATCTATGATAGTACCTGCACTAGAGACATTAGCCATAACAAAATCGATGAATACTTGGTCGTATGGTTTACTTACCGTAACGGTTAGTGAACCAGTAGATCGAGCATCATCTATCATTTGCTCCAAGGCTGCTGCCAACTGCAAGTCACTGAACTTTCTCACTTGCATCCTCTTCAGAAACTCACATGAGGGTCCCCTTAGCCTTCTAGTGAAGATATCAAATAGCGTGGAGTCATTCCACTCATGGTTTGACTCCGTCTGGAACATTCCTAACATTCCTTCAACCCTAGACAAGGCTTCTCCGAAGGATTCTCCATCAGCCTGATAGAATGTAGCGAGATACATGTAGGATTGTATAGAGTCCGCTCGCATTTTCTTTGGAAGCACCATCGCTGCAACAACTGTACCTGATCAAGAAAAGTAAACAACCTGGAAAAGACGTCAGTGGTACAAAGAGAGATAAAGATAATAATAGTAGCAGGTGGTGGGGGAAAAAAATCTCTCTCAATGTTTTTTTTTGTTTTATAATGTAATCTAATCAACCTAATTGTGACAAATTGGTACCCAACGGGAAACACCTCCACGGCAACGGCGCCAAAAACTTGATCGGCCCCGGATATACACACGGAGAACGATTGTAGTTTTACCGCAAGTGCACGGTCAAGTGGCGAGCGGGTCGAACACGAGGAGGTGGTGTTGGCTCCAATCTATCCTAGGTTGGTTTGACTACGAATGTATTATTGGTGGAGATGGTTATGGTATGATGTAATGACAATGGTGGTGGATGTCGGTGTCGGTGATAAAGAAGTCGGGTAAAGTATCGATTCAAATTTAATACAATAAAAGAGTCTAGAGCTAGGGAATCCCCACTACGGATCATCATACATCATTGTAAATAGTGAATCTCAATATTACTAGCCTTGTGTTGGGGTGAACTAGTCATAACTGAATAGAGAACCATGCTCACGCTCTCGCGCTATTGCCGGCCTATAGAAACCTAGGATAGGGCCCAATCTTTTGCAAACCCTAGCCTAAGCCACTAGCATTAGGATCGACATCATCGTTTGTAATGCCTTACAAGCTACTGCACAAGTACTAGAGGGGGGGTGAATAGTACTTTAAAAATAACAAGGAGTATAATTCCTATTATAGTGCAAACAACTACCAAATCAATTTGTGGAAGCTTAAATTGAATGACAATAACAAAATTAACAATGCTAACAAAAGATGTTACTGGGTTCGGATCCACCCAAGTCTCCCCGACTTGTTCCTGGTGATCCTACGTCCCAACCACCCGGATCCCCTCCGGATACTTAGGTTAGAAACCCTAACCCAAGATTTCCACTATGATATCTTGTGAAAAACCTTCACAAGATCAAATCATACATGCAATGGCAATAGTGAATCCCACAACCCGGGATCACAACCTTCTCTCAAAACCGAGAGAAACAATAAGCAATATAAATGAGTTTATAATGAAATAAACAATCTTACCACAAAATCCTATACCTTGAGTTTTCTTACCAAATAGGTGCAAGGAGGGATTTGAGGAAGATGAAGTCACAAAGACCTAGCACCAAAGAAATGACTAGCAATGGGTGCCTAGGAGTGATTTGGAGACTTGAATCAAGCTAGAACTTGAAGGGCTCACCAAGAACAAACTTCTCTCAAGATGGATTCTAGATCTAGAAAGTGAGAGAATGGATTTCTTGTGAGGAAGAGAGTTTTTGAAATGAGTGAGAATGTCTATCTGTTTCAATCTCAATGAATCTCTTAATGGCAGCTCTAACCTAGAGAGAAATGACCTAGGTTCGTATTTATAGGGTCCCATAAAAACGAGTTAGGTTAAATCCCAACGGTTAGAAATCTGAAGCAACTAGTCGGTCAAATATCAACCACTGACCGACTAGTTCATCAACTAGTCGGTCAGTCAAACAACATGGACCGACTAAGTGATGAACAGTGAGGAGATTGAATTTCAGACCTAGAAATCTAGTCGGTCCAAGAATACTTTCTGACCGACTAGTTTCACAACTAGTCGGTCGGTCAGTGAACTTCGACCGACTAAGAGTCAAAAACAAATAGTCTGAATACAAATTGATTTAGTCGGTCCAAGAACAAATGTTGACTGACTAGATTATCAACTATTCGGTCACCAAACGTTCTTAGACCGACTAACGATAAACAGTAACTCAGGAGAAAATTAGCATGAACAGTAAAGCTCAACTAGTCGGTCAAAGAAGCATCACTGACCGACTAGTTCACAAACTAGTCGGTCGGTGAGTCAACGTAGACCGACTAACTGTAAACAGTACTGAGCAAGAAAAGATTAACTCAGACTAGTCGGTCCAAGAAGCTTTGTCGACCGACTAGATCATCATCTAGTCGGTCAGTTCTTCTTCTTGAACCAACTAACATGCACGAACAAGTCCGAATCGAAGCGCGATGCTTCGAGGAAGTTAGAATGGACTTGTACTAAGATCCTAGAGCTACGATATGAGCGATATGAAGATAGAATAGTAAGAAATACTCAAGGCTTAACATTCTATAGATCGAAGCTAAAAGACTATAAATAAAACCTTAAGGAACGGTCTTCGAGAGCTTCGATCAATTCTTCATGACTTCCAAAACGGTCCAAAAGCTTCAACGAAGCTTTAGGCAATGAATACGAGCTTTGAGAAGTCTTGAGATGTCGCTTTGATTGTTCTCGTGAATTTGGCGACGATCTCCAATACTGCGCTCACAAATTGTTAGTTCATGAATTATTTATGTTTGCTCATCATCCAAAACCAAATCCGGGGAGTCCAATATTCAACATTCTCCCCCTTTTTGGTGATGACAAACCAACATAAATAATAATCAAAAATAATGATTCAAATGTAAAATACTTACTCCCCCTGCATTGATGACACGTTAATTACAAAATGAATATATATAAATTGCATCAATGAGACGAGTAAGATATATAACGAGAATCGATTTTTGAAATATCAGATTTTGAAAATCCTTATATATATCTTAACTCCCCCTGAATCTAACACATCAAATTAGATTCTTGGAAAGTGAGTTAAATTTTCATTTGCCCTATTTATTATCATTATCTCTCCCCCTTTGGCATTATCCCAAAAATGGGGGGCATACAACGACAACAACTAGAAAAAAAGAAAATCCAACATCGGGAGTCTTAGATATTGACGATGGACCTAATTGACACCAAGGGAAAAGTGATGAAATCAAATCAAGGTGTGCCAAATTGTCCATTATCGAAAAGCAAAAATTAAAATCATCAAAAATACCAAATATTAATTCATTTAGTGAATAAAGGAACATACTCTCCAATATTCAAAATTCTTGGTTAAATTTGTGCATGGAAAACAATTCTATACAATCATAGCAATATAATCTATTTAACCAAGTTTTTAAGCGTCGAGCGACGATTTCATATATCATAGACAATGAATGAATATTAAATGTGTCACGACGAAGTAAAACAAAGAGAACATCGATGTATATATATATGAATACTATGAGTACAACCAAAAATCACATCGACTACATCATATCAAGTGCAGCATACCATCTATATCAACATCAAAAAGGTACAATAAAATCATCGGGAAACCATCATCAACATCCAAAATACATCACATACACCGACATCCACAAAATCAAAATACATCAAATCACCACCCAAACTCCATCCCATCCTAACCTAAAACACTCTCAAAAAGGTGTATGATCCAAAGAGCAGTGGAGAGTCCTCGAAACAGATGATCACGAGGAAGTGGCAGGATCAGCAGTCTCCGTGGGTCCAGTCGAGGGAGTGGACTCAGGCTCTGCTGGGAGGAGTGGCGTGTCAACAGACGGGATCGTCGGGGCAAGAGTGGAGACATCAACGACTGGCTCAACGGCTGGGGTATCAACAGGAACATCAGCAGGCAAATCAGGAGCAGGGTCATCAGGAGGAGCAGCAGCAGCATCAGAAGTCTGATCCACTGGTGCAGAAGTCTCTGGAGCACCGGAAGAGGTGCCAGCTCCAGGAGCAGATGTGGTAGCAGCAGCAGCAGTGGCCTCAGCGCCACGAGCTAAGGAGGTGACAAGCTCATCAATATCCTCATCGTCCATCTCATCATCCTCAGAAACAGGAGGAGGAAGCTGAACGCCCATCAAACTAGCCATACGGCAAACTACCTCCTCGGTACGAGCCAAACGCGACTCTTGACGACGAAGTAACCGGACGACATCATCAAGTGTGGTGGTAGGAGGAGGGGCTGCAGCAGCTGAAGGTGTGGCCTGGGATGCAGAAGTAGTCGACCGCTGCACGTGACGGAGTGCCGCAAGAGATTTCTTGACGGTCGTCGTGTTCAGGGGAGGACCAAGGGGACGCTCATCATCCGGAGGCAAAGGGACACCAAATCGACGGAAAACCAAGGTCAGAAGACAAGGATACGGGATGTGCGCAGATTTAGTGGTCTTGCGAATACACTCGAAAGAGTCCATCTTGTCGAGTATAATGCGAGCCCAATTAATCTCGCTACCCATGAACAGAGCGTATATCAATTTCAGAAATGGCTGAGATGGAAGAGAAGAAGATCCATACTTGGGAAGAAGGCAGGATTTCAAGATCAGGTTAATCACCCAAGCATTCAGCTTGAATGATTTGGAAGGGACGCCTATGAATGCAGGGGGGATAACCTGGAAGATTTTAGCTAGGGTCCGCTGATCGAGGGAGGAGATATCGTCAACAGAGATGTCAGACGGGAGGAGGCCACACGACGAGCAACCTATCAACTCCCCTAAGATCTCTGCCGTGAGGACTATCGGTGTCCCCAAAACAGAAGTCTCGATGGAGTGAGTCTCACCGTACTGACCCCGGACACGATTGGCATAGAAGAGCTTGACCAGGCGAGGATAGGGTCGTGTGTTCGCCTTAGGGTCAAATCTAAGGTAGTCCAATAGGCCACTATAGGATAACAGATCCGCAAGGCCAAGAAAATCCGAAAACTGAACGTAATGCTCCAACAGCAGTGGGCAGTGCTCTATACGGTTATAAGCCGCTAGACACTGAGGGTCGTCGCGACACAACGATATATCTACACCGTCGACTGGCACCGGACCTTTACCCTTAGCCTTACGGGTCTTAGGAGGAGGTGGAGGAGGGGGTGGAGTAGGTGCCTTCTCGGGATGCTCAGGAGTGTATTCTTCATCGGAATCATCCTCGGAATCACTATCTGAACGCTCACCGGGAGGGGTAGGTGCACGGAACTTTTTGGGTTTAGCTTTGGGCTGGGAAGATTGGCCGGTAGGTTTGGGCTTGGATGTCCTCTTCCTCTTCAACGGTGTTGAAGACGAAGAGGGGGGACGAGTGGTCTTGGCCCTACGCTTAGGAGGGGTCGAAGCGGTCGTGGCCTATATGGTAATGGGGGATGCCCCAGAAGAGGTAATCGGGATTCTCGTTCGTGCCATGATCGCGGCACAACGAGTTCAATCAAGCGACGGGATAAGATCAAACAACTTAAGCTCAAACCCTAGAATCAAACAACCTAAGCTCAAAGCCCCAAGAGAAATTTCGAAACCCTAGAGGAGGATTCAAGCCCTAGGACAAACCCTAGAGATGAAAACGAGACCTAGGAAGGAGGGAGTTACCTAGGGGAGTGATCGACGGCGACTGGCGGCGGCGTTGGCCTGAAAAATGGCCGGAGAACGACGGGAAGACGAGGGGTCACGATCGGGGCTAGGGGGTTTTTCGAGCTGGAGAAACGAAATAGACCGACTAAAATGAAAATCAATCGGATTGAATGAGATTAAGTCGGTCGAGAATGCGAAAAGACGTGATTGCCCTAGAGCACTTAGTCGGTCATAGTTCAAGCACTGACCGACTAGATTACGATCTAGTCGGTCGGTCACTGAGCTTAAACCGACTAAGTCGAAACAGAGGCAAAACGAAAAATCTAGGGCTAGAGTTAGTCGGTCACAGTTTAATAACTGACCGACTAGTTTTCAATCTAGTCGGTCGGTAAGTGAACTGTGACCGACTAAAAGAATTCAATGACAAGAGAAAGTTCACAGCTTGAACTAGTCGGTCTGAGTTCACTAGCTGACCGACTAGATGAGCATCTAGTCGGTTGGCTGATGAACTGAAACCGACTAGAAGAGTCCAAAAGTAGATAAATACGTTCTCTCCATAAATCACTTGGACGAAACATCTTAACCCTCTCATAAGTCATCTAAACTGCCCCATAAAACATCGAAATCTCAAATACGACATACAAATAAAAATTCGAGCACAAATTCAAACATATCACATAAAATCCCGAAAAATTCAAGAAGTCTAGCATGACGAAATATTGCGAAATATAATAGCATGCAAGATAATTGAATGAAACATGAATCCTATATCTCGGATTCACCCATAATCCCCAATTCTCGACGCAACCGCACAAAGGAGTCCTCCTTTAGGGGTTTCTTAAAAATATCGGCGATTTGCTTTTGGGTTTCAATGTACACTAATATGATGTCCTTTTTAGCAACATGATCATCTAAAAAATGGTGTCGGACATCTATGTGTTTAGATCGGGAATGGTGCATCAGATTCTTTGAAAGACAAATAGCACTTTGGTTATCCACCATGATAGGGCTAGTATCACAATGAATACAAAAATCCTTCAGTGTGTGTCTCATCCAAAGAACCTGGGCACAAGCGGCACCGGCGACAATGTATTCCGCCTCGGTGGTTGAAAGTGATACCGAATTTTGCTTCTTGGAAAACCAAGCGACAATGGAATTTCCTAGAAAATGGCAAGTGCAACTAGTACTCTTCCTGTCGGATTTGCATCCCGCATAATCAGCGTCACTATATGAGACTAACTCATATGTGCTAGATTTTGGATAAAGTAATCCAAAATCTAAAGTGTAACTTAGATAGCGAAAAATACGTTTAACCACTACTAAGTGAGAATCCTTAGGTTGAGACTGATAACGAGCACAAATACAAACGACAAATATAATATTGGGCCTACTTACGGTAAGATAAAGTAGACTACCTATCATACCTCGATATAGACGAATGTCTACATCTTTTCCGCCCGTATCTTTATCAAGATGCGTTGTAGTGCTCATAGGAGTCTTTTTCCCAGAGGCATTCTCCATTCCAAATCGCTTTAGCAACTCCACCGTGTACTTCATTTAGTGGATGAAGATTGCATCGTTCAATTGGCGAATTTGGAGACCTAAGAAATATTTGAGTTCGCCCATGTGGCTCATCTCAAATTGTTCCTTCATAACATTAGAAAACTCTTCGCAAAGAGTGAAGTTAGTAGCACCGAAAATGATATCATCAACATAAATTTGAACTAATAAAATATCATTATTCGCATGCTTAACAAAAAGTGTAGAATCGGCTTCGCCCATTTTAAAATTCAAATCCAAAAGAAAATTCTTTAGGCGATCATACCAAGCTCGAGGAGCTTGTCTCAAACCATAAAGAGCTTTCTTTAGTTTAAAAACATGATTTGGAAATTTTTCATTTATGAAGCCCGGAGGTTGAGAAACGTAAACTTCCTCAACGACATCTCCGTTTAAAAATGCACTTTTAACATCCATTTGAAATAATTTAAAATTTTTATGGCATGCAAAAGACAATAATAGTCTAATTGATTCTAATCTAGCTACCGGAGCGAAAGATTCTTTGAAATCAATACCTTCCTCTTGGCGATAGCCTTGAGCTACTAACCGAGCTTTGTTCCGGACGACGACTTGGTTTTCGTCGGTTTTGTTCTTGAAGATCCACTTTGTCCCTATGACGGTGTGGTTCTTCGATGGCAATCGAACAAGCTCACATACCTCATTCCTCTCGAATTGAATGAGTTCCTCCTCCATGGCAAGGATCCAAGCATTATCTTCGCATGCTTCAACTATATTCTTTGGCTCTATCGATGAGGCAAAGGCACAATTGGCGAAGTGGTGGACTTGCGATCTCTTCTTGACTCTATCATGAATATTGCCAATGACTTGCTCATGGGGATGGTCGCGAACGGTATAAAGCCGTTTGGCAATACCTTGATCACTAGGTACATTCTCAACAACTTCATTAGTCGGGTTAGTATCAATAGAATCAATTGAATCAATAGACTTAGAATTTTCAAACTAATCACATAAAACATCCATAGAATCATCATCATTTGAAATTCTAGAAGTAGTAAAATTCTCATTAAAAGAGACATGTAATGATTCCTCGATCGTAGTGGATCTTTTGTTGTATATCCGGTAGGCTTTGCTACGTGAGGAATACCCAACAAATATCTCCTCATCCGATCTCGGATCAAACTTGTCCAAATTATCATATGTGTTTTTAATAAAACATTTTGCGCCGAAAACACGAAAATGTTTAACTTGAGGCAATCTACCAAACAATAATTCATAGCAAGTTTGTTTGGTGCCAGGCCTCAAAAGTATTCTATTAAAAACATAACAAGCGGTGTGTACCGCTTCCGCCCAAAATTGATAACCAAGGTGGCTATCTTCGAGCATAGTGCGAGCACACTCCACAAGTGTTCTATTCTTCCTCTCAACAACACCATTTTGAGGAGGTGCGCGAGGGAAAGAAAACGTGTGAGTAATTCCAAGATCATCACAAAAATTTAAGAAAGACTCATTCTCAAATTCACCCCCATGATCACTACGAATAGTGACAATGGTGGTTCCGATGAGATTTTGTACTTTCTTCACAAATATTGTGAAGTTTTCAAAAGCTTCATTTTTATTACCTAAGAAAAATACCCATGTAAATCTAGAATAATCATCGGACGATGACAAGTCCATATCTTGCATTTCCTAAGGAAGCAACTCTAGTTGGCCCAAATAAATCTAGATGTAATAGCTCTAGTGGCCGTTTAGAAGAAATGCTTTTCTTAGGTTTAAACGAAGATTTAGGAAGCTTGCCACGTTGACAAGAATCACAAAAACTTTTCTTTTCAAAAACGAGCTTCGGAAAACCTTTAATGGAATTTAATTTTGAAAGCTTATAAAGTGTTCCAAAGTTCACATGTCCAAAGCGTCGATGCCATAAGTGTTGTTCACTTGTGTTGGCAACGAGACATTGTTCATATGACTTAGGAAGATCCAAAATATAAATATCTTTATGGCGTGTGCCGGAAAATAATAACTTATTATTATCATTTGAAATATGACATAATCCTTTCGCAAATCTAACTTTGTAACCTTTGTCACAAAGTTGGCTTATTGAAATAAGATTATGATTTAAACCATTAACTAGATAAACATCACTAATTAAGGGTTTAGATGGGTTACCCACTTTACCAACACCGACGATGGTTCCGCTCTCGTTGCCTCCAAATACGACGCGGTTTCCATTTGCAATGGGAACTACTCCGGAGAGCAATTGAGCGTCACCCGTCATGGGTTTTGAACACCCGCTATCGAGTATCCAATTCCCCTTGGAGCTAAATTTAAATTTTGTTGCTCCTTTTATTTTTCTTTTCCTTAAGTACCTAAAGATAGAAAATTTCATATCATGGTACCCAAGGTCATTGGGTCCTCAAAGGTTAGACCTTTGGAAGCCAAGTCCAATTGGACTTAGACTTCCCCACATAATTTCTACTATGCACAACATCCGAAAAATAAGCATTCATATACACTTGTTTTTCATCCATGCTTGTGTCCTTTGGGCTCCAAATAGTGAAAATCTTGGGAGCCCTCATCCTATTGGGTGCATGCATGCGACGTTGATTTCTACGTGATGCATGTTGTGGATAGGCATATGGAACATGATGGAATGGTGCACGACGAGAATTATTCATATGATGAGGTGGGTGAACATATGCATGTGTGGGAACACGTGCGTGAGGGTGTCTCACATGGTGTGCACGTGCCCGAGAATGTGTTGCATAAAAATCATCATATGTGTGAGACGGTGGAGTAGGACGTGTGTTCCTACGTGGCATGGTATTGGTGTACATATAAGCATGCCCCTTCTTTGGAGGTCCACCCAAAGTGGGTTTCTTTCCGAAAGAGGGTGTGGACGAGGTGGAAGCACCATTGGTAGATGAACTACCAATAGAGTGTTTGCTACCACTCGTAGAGTCACCGGAAGTTGGCCTAACAAAAGTAGTGGCCGCTTTGGATGGACATACCATCGTATACCCCAAACCAATGTGGTGATTGGTCGAAAGTAAGTCACTTAGGATTTTATCCAAATGGTCCTTACCCTTATTGAATTTATTAATTCGGCCTAATGTGTTCTCATATTTCTCTTTGAGAGAACGCATAGAAGTATCCAAATTGGATACTTGCGATGTGAGCACATAAACACGAGATTTAAGATTCTCATTCTCAATACTCAAAGTCGAGTTTTGAGAAGTCAAATCCGCTATCCTATGTTCTTCCGGATCTTCAATGCTAACATGTTCAAGTTTAGATTTGAGATTAACAATCTCATTTCTTAACTCTTCAACAACGGTGTCGTTGTTGGTGATGATAGTCTTAGGCGAGGTTTGAATGCTAGCTAGGTCATCTTTTACTCTAGTATATCTATTTACTAATTTAGTGTATTTAGACCATAAATGAGAGTTAGCATCCCTAAGATCATCCATAGTTACCTCATCGCCTTCGTCGTCGCTATCATCGGAGGAGGAAGATCCTTGATCATGCTCCTCTCTTGCCATGAAGCACATGTGCGCTTGCTCCACTTTCTCATCGTCCGACTCTCCGCTTGAGGAATCCTCGGAGTTGGTGAATGTTGCTCTGACAAGTCCCTTTTGTACCCCTTTTTGTACTTCTTGGACTTGTCGAACTTTGGCGCCTTCCACTTCTCCTTTTGCTTGTTTTGAGGACAATCCGCTTTGATGTGTCCTGGCTTATTGCATTTAAAGCACAAAGGTGGAGAGGCGTTAGTAGAAGTAAATTTAGATTTTTGTTTGAAGTTACCCTTTCGGAAGAAGCGATTGAACTTCTTTGCCATGAGTGCAATGGATTCCATGTCCATTTCTTCTTCCGAGTCCTCATCATCGGTAGAGGTGGATGAAGCCGCCTTTAATGCAATCGCCTTTTTCTTAGGCACGTCTTGGTTCAAATAGGACTTCATCTTTTCTTGTAACTTCACCTTGCTATCTTTGCGTACCTCGTATGACATCAAAGTACCCATCAATTGAACTACGGTATACTTATTCATGTCATTACCTTCCTCGATGGCGAAGGTACGTTTCTCCCAAGAAGAAGGAAGTCCTTCGATAAGATTCGAACACTTCTCCCTTTGGGTGTAGGATTTGCCGAGAGCCTCTAACTCGTTTATGATGTCGACGAAGCGAGCGTAATACTCCTTCATCTTCTCGCCCTGTTGCATATGAAACATTTCGTAATCTTTGTTAACAACTACGAGTTTAGAGTCTTTTACCCTACTCGTCCCTTCATGTAGTATGAGGAGGGAGTTCTAAATTTGATATGCACTCTTACATGTGCATATCTTATTGAATTCCTCGGGCTCCAATGCGCATTGCAAGGCGTTCATTGCCTTGGCATTGCTTACCTCCGCGGTGACCTCCGCGGTTGTCCATTTCTCAAAGTCTTCTTCTTCGGGCTCGACGTATTCCTTCATCGTGGTCCTCCATAGAGATGCACTCCGGAGGAAGGTTTCCATCCGGCATTTCCAGTACCCGTAGTTGGTACCGTTGAAGAATGGAGGCCTCGTAGAGGAATGTCCTTCCATCACCGAAGACGCTCCTTCACGGTTCCTGAAGGTGCCATAGTCGGAAGGTGGACGCACGGTCTTGTTGTCGTTGGCAGACATAGCTAAGTATCTGGCTCTGATACCAAATGTAATGCCCTACAAGCTACTGCACAAGTACTAGAGGGGGGGGTGAATAGTACTTTAAAAATAACAAGGAGTATAATTCCTAATTATAGTGCAAACAACTACCAAATCAATTTGCGGAAGCTTAAATTGAATGACAACAACAAAATTAACAATGCTAACAAAAGATGTTACTGGGTTCCGATCCACCCAAGTCTCCCCGACTTGTTCCTGGTGATCCTACGTCCCAACCACCCGGATCCCCTCCGGATACTTAGGTTAGAAAACTTAACCCAAGATTTCCACTATGATATCTTGTGAAAAACCTTCACAAGATCAAATCATACATGCAATGGCAATAGTGAATCCCACAACCCGGGATCACAACCTTCTCTCACAACCGAGAGAAACAATAAGCAATATAAATGAGTTTATAATGAAATAAACAATCTTACCACAAAATCCTATACCTTGAGTTTTCTTACCAAATAGGTGCAAGGAGGGATTTGAGGAAGATGAAGTCACCAAGACCTAGCACCAAAGAAATGACCAGGAATGGGTGCCTAGGAGTGATTTGGAGACTTGAATCAAGCTAGAACTTGAAGGGCTCACCAAGAACAAACTTATCTCAAGATGGATTCTAGACCTAGAAAGTGAGAGAATGGATTTCTTGTGAGGAAGAGAGTTTTGGAAATGAGTGAGAATGTCTATCTGTTTCAATCTCAATGAATCTCTTAATGGCAGCTCTAACCTAGAGAGAAATGACCTAGGTTCGTATTTATAGGGTCCCATAAAAACGAGTTAGGTCAAATCCCAACGGTTAGAAATCTGAAGCAACTAGTCGGTCAAATATCAACCACTGACCGACTAGTTCATCAACTAGTCGGTCAGTCAAACAACATGGACCGACTAAGTGATGAACAGTGAGGAGATTGAATTTCAGACCTAGAAATCTAGTCGGTCCAAGAATACTTTCTGACCGACTAGTTTCACAACTAGTCGGTCGGTAAGTGAACTTCGACCGACTAAGAGTCAAAAACAAATAGTCTGAATACAAATTGATTTAGTCGGTCCAAGAACAAATGTTGACCGACTAGATTATCAACTAGTCGGTCACCAAACGTTCTTAGACCGACTAACGATAAACAGTAACTCAGGAGAAAATTAGCATGAACAGTAAAGCTCAACTAGTCGGTCAAAGAAGCATCACTGACCGACTAGTTCACAAACTAGTCGGTCGGTGAGTCAACGTAGACCGACTAACTGTAAACAGTACTGAGCAAGAAAAGATTAACTCAGACTAGTCGGTCCAAGAAGCTTTGCCGACCGACTAGATCACCATCTAGTCGGTCAGTTCTTCTTCTTGAACCAACTAACATGCATGAACAAGTCCGAATCGAAGCGTGATGCTTCGAGGAAGTTAGAATGGACTTGTACTAATATCCTAGAGCTACGATATGGGCGATATGAAGATAGAATAGTAAGAAATACTCAAGGCTTAACATTCTATAGATCGAAGCTAAAAGACTATAAATAAAACCTTAAGGAACGGTCTTCGAGAGCTTCGATCAATTCTTCATGACTTCCAAAACGGTCCAAAAGCTTCAACGAAGCTTTAGGCAATGAATACGAGCTTTGAGAAGTCTTGAGATGTCGCTTTGATTGTTCTCGTGAATTTGGCGACGATCTCCAATACTGTGCTCACAAATTGTTAGTTCATGAATTATTTATGTTTGCTCATCATCCAAAACCAAATCCGGGGAGTCCAATATTCAACATCGTTCAATCGCCCCTCGAGCCCACTCTCGTGCAAACTCGAGTTACGATCTAGGTTGTGATAGTTCGTATTCGTCCAATCTCTTGCAAACGAATATGGGTATAGATTTATAATAAAAATCTTAGCTTTGGTCCAATCTCTTGCAAACCAAGTCTAGAGAATCTTAATTATAAACCTAAATCGAATATCTAGGCCTTCCCATCGATTAGAATCCAATCTCTTGCAAACCCCAATCGATGGAAATCCCTATCTATCCGTAATAAATCGATCACAACCTAACCTCCTAGCAATTATAGCAATTTAGAAATTCATTCATCACAAATCTGAAATTAGATCCATAGGGTTCATCCACATGCCCTAGAACAACAAATCTACTCAAGCATAGCAATAACGATATGAGAATCAATAAAAATCATTGCTTGCATACAAAAAAATAGAAAAACAAAGATTCAAATAACAAGAACAAAATACTTAGCTTTGATGAAGATCTTCAATCCAAATACAAGCTTTTAGATCCAAGAGGGGGCCTAGGGCATGGCATAACCTCTAAAAGAATCACTAATAAAACATGTGGGAACTTGCTTCTAATGACGGCTACAAACCCCTTTTATAGCCTCCCAAAACCCTAGCAAATAACCCTAGAAAACCCCTCAAATTCATGCCCAATAACAGCCAAAACCGCAACTTAAAATCTGGGCCCGCCGCCGACTCGACCGAGTGGAACATGTGACTCGGCCGAGTGGAAATTCCAGCACTGCAGCGTCAACTAGCAGAAATTCTCCAAATTTCATCCGACCTCCGATTGGCACGTTCTTGGCGGCGTTGGAACTTTCATGAAGTCTACTATCCATAAAAAATATGAGAAAAATACTTTTATTGCTGGAATTATAGCATATTTCAAAACAGTGAACGGTTGTTTGAAAATCTGGGCGCTGCGTGTCCTCGACGTCACTTGGCCGAGTTGACTTCTCTACTCGGTCGAGTGGGCTTCGTCACTCGGCCGAGTGACAAACCCTGTAAAATTCCAGTAAGTCGGGGGCCTTGGGGGTCTGTCTTCGGAGGTGACTCGGCCGAGTGGCTTTACTCGCTCGGCCGAGTGGCATTCGGTACTCGGTCGAGTTAGAACCCTCAATCGCCTGACGGATTCCAGTAAGTCGGCTCCTTCGATGGGTGGATTTTCCCGTGCCACTCGGTCGAGGGGATCTCCATACTCGGCCGAGTTGACTATCGCCACTCGGCCGAGTGCACGTTGATTTCCTTCTGTGGTGCGTGTCCGGTCTGGTCGGCCGAGTGGTCTTCTTGCTCGGCCGAGTGACATGCTGTAGATGCCCAATCTTCATCATTTCACCTCCTCGTCGCTCATATGGTGTTCCTTCTTCTTCCACCCATCTTCCATCGCCGTTAGCTCCTAGATAGAGCCATGGGCGAGGCTCCGGTACATGTGCAAGTCCTTTAAGCTCATTTTTGTTCCTGATCGCTCCATATTTCCTGAAATCCGACAAAAACAAGAAATAGTGAAAAGTAACGCAATATCGTCGAATACTCGTGAAAATCGAAATATGAGCAATCGAACTGGCGTGAAAACATGCAGAAAAAAGGTGTAAAATATGGACCGATCACTACTCATCTATGATCAGCTCCTTCAACATCCTACTCTTTCTGGGGATGTCCTCCAGGATCTTGGTATTCTCAAGATCGCTCCCCTCGAGGACCACTTCGGCATTTACTGAGGGATTCAAAGTCCCCCAGTTCAAACTCAGAGCCAAGTCGCCAGCATTGAGATGAAGACGAACCTCTCCTTCTAGTCCCTCACTTTGCCCGACAGCTCGAGGACGAGAGGCTGATGCCTCCTCGCGCAGACGTAGTAGTATGCCCACTTCCTCTTCGCCTCAAAAAAGTATTGGAAGAGTGGCAGCGTCTGACTTACACTGCTGGCAGAGCAGAGGACATGAAAGTCGACCATCGAGCTGATAGAGTTTGGCATTAATTGAAAGAGTGTGAGTTCAAGGAAGTGAAGGATGAGAAGGAGGAAGGGATGGAGCGGGAAGCTGAGACCCAAGGTGAAGGTCGGGTAGTAAACGCCGACCTCGTTATCCCTTGGAGAGCAAACCCGCTCGCTGAGTTCAGGAAGGCAAACTATGTAGGGAGGCCGGATAAACTTGGAGTGGATCTCAGGGATGGCAGAGGGCAGTAGTTGAGACATCTGTGCCAAGATTTCAGCAGGGACCGCGGTCGTGACTCCGCCTCTGCTTGTGAAATTGGCAGTCAGCTTGGGCACATTTACTTTCTTGGGGTCCCTCCTGATCCCGGATGACAAATTGACGTCATGCTCGACCGCCATGTCTGCCTCCCGATGTTCTGACCAAGACATCGACGACGTCTCCAATGCCATCGGATCCGATTCGGTGGCACTACCCCCACCAATCTCGCCGAAGTACTGCTCGACGAAATAATTTGAAGCAGACGAATCAGACGAAGGCATGGGACGGATCAAGAGAGTACCTAGAACAAAGCAGATGAACGGAGCTCTGACAGATGAACGGACGGCGATTATCGATGGTGACTGCTCTCTGCAACGAAGGGAAGACAAAAATTTAAAAATTCGAGTGAAAGTTCTCTCCCGCTGACCCTCCCTCTCATTTTAGAGGAAGAGTCGGTCGATCTTAGACGTCAGACGCGGGCCACATGGCGAGATCTGAGCAGGACTGGGCTGGCGCCTCGACTTCTTCCCCCAATCACGTCAGCCACATGTTACCCCCTGAGTGGTTGGACACCTTGATTTCTCCCCCTCGCCGATTTGCCATCATGACCTAGAGTTCCAGCAGTCAGATCAAATTAAATGCTGCCGACCATTCTTGACCAGTGCTAGTGCGACACATCATCTGAGCTGAACCGGGCTTGCTGCTTTGATCTCGAATGACGGGGGAAATTGATACGGCCTTAAGGCCGACCCATGTAATTGAGGCCCACATACACTAAAAGCACAAGCAAACAGCTCTCTGACCAGTCAGAAGGGGTATCAGCCCGTATGGAAAATGGCCTCTATCTAGGGAAGCTCACCTCGCCAAGCGACAACCTCGCCCTCAGGGTCTACCAAAGAAGCTTGCCTACCTGATAGGCAAGCTTGCCATACCAGTAAGAAGCTCGCCTGCTCTCCAACAGGAAGCACGGTCGAACGGTATGAAGGCACCGGGCTTGGTCACCGAGCTTGACTCTCCCCAAGGGCAGCCTAGCATAAATATCTCTGACAGGGTGACGTAGGGCCACCTACCCCCCATTAATGCCAGAGGTTAAGGGCGAGAACTGATGGCTGCCAATCACGTCTCATTAATGCATCTGACACCGTCTGACACCCATTAATGAACAAATATCTCTGACAGCCCCCGCCGACCTATCACTTCTCCACTTGTGCTCCAGCTAAGCTGACTCGACAGCTGATTGGACGGCGAGCAACTGCCTCTCAACCCTATAAATACCCCCCTCCTGCCTCCATGGGGGGTTGGTTAGTAGAAATATTTAACTCATTTCCAATATTCAAAATTGGATATCTCACATATATCTGTGCCTTCTTTATAAGCTCGTCACGCTTCGCCGATCTACCTTAAGATCGCCAAGCATGTCCAACACACTTATTTCCCGTCATCCACAAACTTAAGCATCGGAGAGGCTATGGGCTGACAGCCAGCCCTACATTTCTGACGAGTTGCTATTGTTGCAGGAAGCTCGCCTCAGCTACCAAGAGGCGGCGACCTTGGGCAACCTTGAGGTGACCTTGGATTCTTCGCTCCTGAAGGTTGTTCCGAGTCGTGCTAACCTCGCCATCAACCCAAAACTTGTAATCATTGTACCCGTGATTCCCATTAACTACAAATCTCATTATTAGGTGGATTTGACCCGCAACAGCTTCATTTATAGAATTTCTGCATTCAAGTATATGTTTTCTAAAGATCGAATTAACAAATGAGAATTTAGTTATTATTTTTTTATTGCAGCTTATATCCTTAATAAAGTTTCAACAAAATTACCTTAAATCACTTGCATGATTGGAGATGTCCAACTAAGGTAAGGCTTTTTAAGCATAATAAAGAGACTGGACATAATGCTAATGATTTTCTAGTTTTGTTGAATAGTTTAAAAGGTTATATGTTGTATGATTTTGCATAATCACACGATCAAGTTAGTTTATGAATTAGGAAATGCACATCTATTTGAGGATGCTGAGTTTGAGGTGGGAAACATAGTTAGAGACATTATTCTTGAAGAGGATTATATTCCCACAGGGGTTGTTGGCATTGCTTAGGATATTGTTCCTGACATCGTTCAAGACACAATAAATTCAAGATAATATTGCAATTCCTCTTATTTGGGAAATTGTTTATAAGGACAAACTCTAGCACCTCAAAGCACTAATTGCCATTCAGGTAATCTATTAAAGAGATGAGAGTATAGTGTTAAGATATTACAGTGTAATTCTCAAGAACATATGGTTGACATTAGAATGATGGAATCCGACTTACATCAAGTCGTAAAAGTTCTAAATGTTTAAAATGGATTAATGAAATAATTAAGAAAATCTTTGAAGTATACTTGAAATCTTATCTCATTACCATAAGGTTTGAACCCTATTAATTCTAAATGGATTTTTGTAATCAAAAGGAATTCAAAAGGGTAATAAGAAAAGATATAAAGCGTATCGCAAAGGACTTTATATAGAAAAGAATGCATTAATTATAAAGAGACTTTCTATTCAGTTTTCATGAAAGACTCTGTAAGATTTACAATAGCATTAGTGGAGCATTTCGATATCATTAATGATATATTAAATTTCATTAAGTAATCACCTCGTTTGGTTTTAAGATGATGTTTGATGATGTAATATATCTTAAGTTCTGTGGGAGTATGTAATTTCTATAATATCTATGTTGTAATGTATATTAAATTCTGTGGGAGACAAGTTTAGTCTCAACAAGTGCCCCCAAGAGTAATCTTCAGAAGATTCCATATATCTCATTAATAGGTAGTCTAAAGTATGATCAGGCTTATATGCGTTTGGTTATTGCATATATTACAGGTATGTTGGGCAAATTCTTAAGTTCAAGAGTAGACCATTTGATAGCAGCCAAATGGGTCTTACGGTATTTATAAAGAACAAAACGGTTACATATTCAAGGATCGGTAGTAAGAAAAGTTTGAGATCATTTTCGTATACTGACTCTGATCATTCATTGGATGCAAAGAATGTATGAAATCTATGTTAGTCGCCATCTACTAGAAGAGATCTAAATAGTCCCTTATATATAGTATCTTCTGATATGGCTTTAGATTTTATATCATATTATGTGACATCCAAATCATGAAATATACCTGCAAATTTTGTCATTATGCTGTAAATTAGGGATGGTATTAAAAGACCACACAGTTTATTTTGTGAAAATAAGTCTGCAGTATTATATTTCATCAACAATAGAAACTCGACAAAGTTTAGATATTCAGAGATCAAGTTCCTAGATTGTTGGTTAATAATTTGGAGTGAATAATTGTCTAATGAGCATATCAGAACAAGTCATATAATTACGGATCCGTTATACTAAGGGAATGTCATCCTAAAGGTTTTATGAGCATGGTACTCATAAGGCTGTCATTTCATTAAGAATATTTAGTTTTGTGGGAGTTTATTCTTTTGGGTGCTCATATGATAGGCAGATTAAGTCATCAACTTAAACTTAAGGTTATTTTCTGATCAGAAATAATGTTTTTGGTTCAGTTCGGCTTCACTCCGATTTTTAGATATGTTTATGATCTCACTAAGGTTTATGAGGATCAGTTGGAAATAGACATGTTAGATCACATTACATATAATTTCTATGATACACATCCACATCATAATCCATGTCATTCTTTTTTATTAGCACACTGACCACTGACGGGTCGAGCTACGATCAATGTGGCACGGTTCTCTTTGATCCTATGCTAATATAATTTATGGACCGGATTGGTTTAGACACATTACAATAATGACAGTAAGTTAAGATCTTATTCGGTTTGGTATGCATAATGAAATATAATTATAAAGTTTAGCATATAGCCTAAGTGGGAGATTGTTGGAACTTATCCAACATAGTTGGATCTTAATCCAACATTGGGCTTATATGTAAAAATAATTATATGTATGCTACAATTGTCATTGATAAAGCCCAATATAAGTGATCTGGTTATTTCAGTTAAGTGGGCCTAAATGAGTCAAATTAGAGTGTGGGCCTTTATGTGTAGAGACGGGTGGGCTTTAATTCAGTGATGGGCTGAATTAAAAACCCTAGGGCTAAGGAGATTAGCTTATATAAGGAGTGGTCATGATCCCCAGAACACACGAACTAATAACCGTCTTTTCTGCATCCCATTGATAGAAGAGAAAACCTGAGAAAGCCAAAGGATTTCTTTAACGGTTGATTCGTGCTGATATGGAAGATCGCCCGCTGCATCGTCTAGATCTCTTTCAAATTATGGCTATGGATTCAGGTACGCTTCCGCTACGTTATCTCTTTGATTCAAGCATGTCTTTAGATCTAGGTCTGTTCTATGATGGTATTTGTAGATGTGATCTAGATCAGTTAGTTCTATCAAGGTTATTTAATTAAGGAAACATGATTTTGGTGTTTCAGCCATGGAAAACCTTCATATCCTGATTAGCTAGTCAGGCCAATTGATTAGTGTTGAATTTCTTATCCAATCAAATTTACAAGACTTTATTTTTTTCAACTATATCAAGTCCATTACATTTAAAATTCTCTTAAGAATTATCTGTAGCATTCTATCCTTTCAAAGATATAGATTACTTAGTATCAGTATTATGGTTGTTAATGAAGGTCAAGCACTACCATTTTAATACTTGGTTATGCATCTTTCATACCATAAATGGATTTGAGGGGTCAGAATATGGGCCTAGTTGACGAAGGTCAATGACATATATACTCACACTAATGGATAAGAAACGTATGTGAAGCACTTGACTAAATTTTATAATTTATTGACTAATGTAAATGTTATATAGGGTTAGGGACAAAAATCATATTGGAAATTACAAGCGTTGTAATTGACAAAGAGTTTATCAATCTTCTATGGAGTGAGAAAACTTATTGATGAAGGTCAAAGTTTATCAAACTGATGATAGTTGGACTCTAATTCCCACTATAAAATTATGTCAATAATTTTCATCTATATTTTCGATTGAAAACATTTGTAAAATTAGTTTGAGAAATAATTATATGAAAACCAATCTAATTATTTATAAATATCTGCTTTCATTAATTCAACTCTTCAAATATCTATGTTGTAGCATCATGTCTGGCATAAAGCTTATCCTTGATAAGAATAAACTCACTGGAGCTAATTATATTGATATCCTTAGAAACATAAGAATTACGTTAATCTTATAACAATGTAACATACATTCTAGATGCAACCCCTCCTTGTAACAGCTCGTATCCGTCACTATACGTATTTGCATATTTTTATTTATTATGATAGTTTCAAATGAATTCAAATACATTTGAAAATAGTTATATATTAACAAACATGGTTTTTCAAAAATTATATAATACAATTCTATACTTTTAATTACCATCAAATATTTTTAAATAGTTTATATAATATTTTCTATTTAAATTTTACTAAAATAGCCTTATTAATTATTTTTCTATGTAAATGTTATCAAAATAGTTTTTAACTTTTATAATATTATTCTATGGTCATTTAGCATTCCAATTTTTACATAATTTTATGAAGTCAAATCGATCTAGAACCCACAAACACATGACCCAAATGTTTTGGTCAAAATCTTATACTCTCATAGCTCAAAATTTAAAATTGACATCATTTTCATTATCCTTGTAACGATACGAACCCGTGGCAATTTTTCTGGAATTTTTCGGAGTCATATGTGAAAAATAATATTTTACTATTTTACTAATTATCGTTCACTAATTACGTTTTATATTTACTAAATTACTTAATTACCTTATCCTAATTTACCATATCTCATCGGCAAGCTTTGGTTCATGAACCTATTTAGTCAAAAATCTAATCCCCAACCTCCGATCATTAATGCCCTAATTAAATACATTAAATAATATAATATTATACTAACCCTATTGAAACATCCCTAACCCCTCTCCTTCTCCTCTTCACAACTGAGAACCCAAGAAAACACCCATGTTCACACTCTCTCGTATCTTCTTCCCACTCCGACAAGGCCACCCACTCCGACAAGGCCACCAATACAAGCTCCACCACATTCTCTTCTTCATCAACACCCCCACCCCGACCATCATCATCTTCTTATTCAATAAATCTCAAGAAAAAACCCAAACCACAACCCAAAACAGCCCACCTGAGCTTAAACCGCCGCCCCTCCTTCCTCCGGCCTCGCCCCATCGTGCCACTGCCACTGCCGACCTCCAAGGACCCCCTCCAACTTCCCCTATGACCCCTCCGACGAGTTGTCTCCGAAAACACCACCAAGAATTAAATGCAAACTACTCCACAGACTTTCCACCGCCGACTGTCGCCCTTGGCCGTCGCCCACCGCCGCCGGAGGATCCTCGTGCCGCATCGCCCCGACCGAAGCCACCCACCGCCGCCTGCCTTGCCTGTCACCGATGCATCGTCGTCGAATGCAAAACAGCCCCTGCGGGCTGTGTTTCACGTAGAGAGAGAAATGAGGAGAGAGAGGGAGTTTTAGAGAGAGATTAGAAATTTAATATAAAAAATTGATAACTTAGAATATATGGGCCAGAAAATTTAGCAGGAAACGTCAAAAAATCTAGCGCATCTCAACGAATGCATTGACACAAGTTTTGTTGCGATCAGGCAACTATTCCTACCATAGTAATTTTTTGAAGTTAAATGCTATTTATGTCATTTTCGCTAAAAAAATTATTTCCATCAATTTGCAAGTACATTGACGTACACAAAAATATATGTTATACTACTAGCTGAGACGATTTATTAGACATCTTGTTTTAAAAATTTCGACGTGTAATTTTCTCTGAATAAATCGTTGAACATATTGGAAAAATCATTTTTATAATTTAAAAATTAGAATTTAGCCATTTAAATTGAGAAAATGCTTAATAAATATTTAAAAATTCTGAAAAATACATGTTAGGCTTAGAAAAATATTTCATTCTTAAATGTACTCATTTCTTAGTTTTAAATATTTCTGATATAGTTTGTTACAGTCATTGCCTTATTTGAACTATAAAAAAATTGTAAAATGCGTGTATTGTTGATTGACGCCTTGTCCCTCGCCATGAAAATTATATTGACCTGAGTTATAAACTTATGAGACACTGTGGATTGGTTGGATGCTTCTGATATGATGAAATTGTACAGAAATGATAATATGACCGATGGAATTAAACGGTGATGCATACTATCAATCGATAGAACATAGAGACCTGGCACTTAACTTGACCTGTGGGTATTAAGGTAGTCTTTAGTCACATACGTTACAGGAGTGTCTGGATATGCTCTATGGCTATCTCCAACACACGAGGCAAGCAACGTGACTGTCGCCCGAGATATGGGGTCGATAAGTATCGGGACGGGAAACTCCCGTGATGGGGCACATATTAGCCACATATTGTACTCTTGGACCTATACCTAGCACAAGAACTGATGATTATGAAATATTGATGCAGTATTTACATATCATTCTTATCATGCTCATACTATGCTCATTTTCTGTCTTATATTTTACGCTGGTTTCACTTATACCATGTTCTTTCTATACCATGCTCTTACCATGCTCTTACTATAACATACTCATACTATACTCATACCATGCTCCCCTGCATAATTAATTTTCTCAGAATACATGTAACCCATAACTATATCGATGGAGAACAAGTTGATAATCGACGTTCTTAAAATTGATGCTCGCCTCTCTTCTGTCTATAGAATTACCTTGAAGTCTTCTTGAAGCTTCTATCTTCATCTTCGATCATCCAATTGAATTTACGAGATTTGATTGATCTCAAGTTATATCCATTGCTAATTGATCTTCATAATAGGCTTAGGCAATGGATTAAGTGCAAGTAGGGGAGAAGTCCAATACTCAACCAAGTAGGGGAAAAAGTATTTATGTTTGCTCATCATAAAAACCAAGTAGGGAGAAGTCCAATACTCAACATTCTCCCCCTTTTGGTGATGACAAACAAACATAAACAAAAAGATAAAAATTGTGCTCAAAAATACTTACTCCCACTACATAGCTGCCAATCAAGTTAGTCAATATAAACAAGGGAATCTAATAATCAATTAAAGCAAATATGTAAGATATGCATGAATGAAATGATTTCAAGATTTGAAATTTAGCATTTTAGAATCCAAATTCATTATATCTTACTCCCCCTGAATTTAAGGCAACATCAATCTTAGATTCAAATTTAGATTATACTTAGCACAAAATTATGATTTGTTTATTTCTCTCACCCTATGGCATTATCCAAAATGAGGGAGTAGAGAAAGAACAACAATAGTGCTAAATAAAACTAAAACAATCATGGGTGTCTAAAGAATGTGATACATGTTCAATGTGATACCAAAAGAAAATCGAGAAAACACGAAGGTGCATCACATTAATAGATATCAAAACCTCATCAAAAATAGAAATTCTAATTGACTAAAGGAATGAGAGTCCAATATCAACATTACTAATGCAAAATGTCTCATTACACGTCACATATATATAAGAGCACACAGAGAGACATGATTGCACAACATATACACATAGGATCACATCAGAGAAGAAAGAGACAAAATGTGATATCATATATATATGTAAAAAGGATACATGTAGTACAAAATAAACTATCAACTCCATATACAAGCAAAAGTATATCCATCAATCATACATCATCCAGAAGTATGACTAACAACTATATAAGTGCTATAAGTACCAATACTAACATCCAAAATAAGATACACACATCCGTAGACAGACACTCAAACCCTAACAAAAAGAGGTCCTAGGGTGAGTAGTATCTGAGCTCCATCAGTCAATCTGGATGACAGTAGGATCCGAAGGTCGGCCATAACATCAGAACATCAATCTCATAGAACGACGAGGAGGGTACACATGATCCTTCCTCTTTGATGACGATGCACTACCACCAGTAGGGATCTCCACATGATCAAGCATAGAAGACTGACCAGTAGTAGTAGAAACAGGCTCTGAGAGCTAAACAGCAGCAGGAGGAGGCTGGGTGACCTCAGCAGGAGGAGCCTGGGCATCACTTGGAGGATGAGGAACAACAGTATGTGTGACATCCTCAGAAGGAGGAAACAATGAGAGAGGCTGGAACTAGAAAGCCGTGATACAGAAACGACTTGTAATAAAGCTCAAGAAAAATAAATAGCTACTGATCCAGGTCAGAGACTTTCTTATCAAGAACAGTCACTCACTCATTCCACTGAATGAGGAGGGGATCAGAAATTGGAGCTGAAGGGGATGGAGTCGAGGGGTCAGCAGGATGTGTAGGAGAAGAAGACCAAGATAATCCCATAAACTCTGAGGGAGGAGGATCAGACAGAAAAATCCCCACAAATTTCGAGGTAGTAGGAGAAGACTGAGGACTCTTGGAGCTGGGTTTGGACGAAGAGCCTTCAGGTGAAGGAATCGTAGGCTTCTTCAGCTGTTTGAACCAATAAGTTGCATTTTTGGGGGGCCATTGAAACGAATAAGAGGCACCCCAAGTGGACATCGACAAAAATAGTAAAAGTAGGGCACGATCAAAATAAGAAGAGGGCAATATACCAATCTGACGGTGGAGAAGGAGATCCAAGGCATGATCAACGTGCAAGAAGGAGATTCGACGGAAGGGAGACTAGAATCGAGGGAGGAGGAAGATCGACACTCAAGTTTAAAGAAGGAAGAACGATGGAGATCAATTGGATTAGAGAGAAAACTAAAGGGTCTGATCTCTTAAGTGATCGGTTGGTTGAGATCTGGGCCGTTGGATCAAAAATAACAGATCAGATCCTGGGCTATGAACCGCCAAACTCGACGGACAGGCGACTGATGTACAACGTGCAATCTCTTGTCAAGTCCTAATAAAGAATGACTCAGAAATTAGACATGCGCCTGTAGAAGAAATTACAGTCGACTATATTTGGATAGTTGCCTGCCAAATGAGGTATAGTGGCCTGCTTCACAGTAAAATTTTGAAGAAATTTTGAGCTATCTCACAGGAAAATGGGTGATAATTGGGCAGGCATCTGATGACCGAAATACAGTCACCTGGCAGAAGAACAGTCGACTAGAAAATGACCATCAGTCGCCTGTTATGAATAAGAGTTCTGAAGAATAAAAAAATGGAGATTGGGTAGTCGACGGAAGGAGAAGTCAGTCGACTGTCATGGTTCTGAAATCCAGAATAGAGTTAGAATCAAGGATTTGAGACTACTCACCCTTAGACCTATACTCTAATTATTATAATAACATAAAATCACTATCATAAGCATATATACTAATACACATATCAAGCATATTAATCTAATCATCAAATCATCAAAGATCTCCAATAAATCTCATTGAAAACAAATGTGAAAATATGACATATATGAACATGAGATATGAAAAAGATCAAATGAGCTCAGAACAGGTTATAACATGTAAACATGAGCTCCTAAATCTTAGATTCACTCATAATCCCTAATTCTCCACGCAACCTCATGAATGAGTCTTCGTTAAGAAGTTTAGTGAAGATGTCAGCAATTTATTTTTAGGTTTCAATGTACTCTAAGATGATGTCCTTTTTAGCTACATGATCATTTATAAAATGGTGTCTCACATCTATGTGTTTGATATGGCAGTGGTGTACCGGATTTTTGGAGAGACAAATTGCATTTTGGTTATCAACCATGATTGGGCAAGTATCACAATTGACACCATAGTCTTTAAGTGTGTGTCTCATCCAAAGGACTTGTGCACATGCAAGACCCGTGGCAATATATTCTGCTTCAGTCATGGACAATGATACCGAGTTCTGTTTCTTGGAAAACATAGAAACTAGGAAATTTCCTAGAAAATGACAAGTTCCACTAGTACTCTTCATATCAGATTTACATCTGGTAAAATCAGCATCACTATATGACATTAAATCATATGTGCTAGACTTAGGGTAAAGTAACACATAATCTAGTGTATGATTGAGGTGACGAAATATTCATTTAACTGTAATCAAATGTGACTCCTTAGGTATAGCTTGATATCTAGCATAAAGACATACGGAAAACATAACACCGAGCATATTGGCAGTTAAGTAAAGTAAGCTACCGATCATACCTCGATATATACAAATGTCTACATCTTTTCCATTTTCATCCTTATGTGGATGGGTTGTCGTACTCATGGGAGTCCGCTTACTTGAAGACGATTACATCCCAAATCGCTTGATAAGCTCCCCGGTGTACTTTGTTTGATGTATGAAAGTCACATCCTTCATTTGTTGAATTTGTAGTCCAAGGAAGTAGGTGAGCTCACCCATATGGCTCATCTCGAATTCATCCTTTATATACTTAGAAAATTCTTAGTAAAGATTAAATTTAGTAGAACCAAATATTATATCATCTACATAAACTTAAATTAAAAGGGTGTCATTTTCATAATCTTTAATGAAAAGTGTTCAATCAACTTCACCCATTTTACAACCTAAATCCAAAAGGAAGATTTTGAGTTGATCATACCAAGCTCTAGGAGCTTGTCTCAACACATATAACGCTTTCTTAAGTTTGAAAATATGGTTTGGAAATTTTTCACGTATGAAACCAGGTGGTTGAGAAACATAAACTTCTTCATTAACTATACCATTAAAAATGCACTTTTAACATTCATTTGAAATAATTTAAAATTCTTATGAGATGCAAAAGATAAAAGCAACCTAATAGCTTCTAATCTAGCTACGGGGGCAAAGGATTCTTTGAAATCAATACCTTCCTCTTACCGGTAGACTTGAGTTACTAACCTTGCTTGTTTCCTTGTAATGACCTCGTTCTCATCCGTCTTGTTCTTAAAAATCCATTTGGTCCCAATAATGTGGTGACCACTTGGAAGAGGGACGAGCTCCAAAACTTCATTTCTTTCAAATTTCTTGAGCTCCTCTTCCATTGCAACTATCTGCGAGTTATCTTCACAAGCTTCTTGGATGTTCTTTGGCTTAATAGTAGGCACAAATGCACACTGAGAGAAATCATCAATCCTTGACCTCGTTCGGACACCCACACCAATGTCTCCAATTATTTTCTCATGGGGGTTTCCACGAACGGTCGAATAAGCTTTGAGAATTCTTGGATCACTTGAAACATCCTCAATATTTTCATTAGTATTGTTAGTCTCAATAATAGAATCATTAAGTTTAACGTTACTAATGGAATCACATAAAACATCTACACTATCATCTACAACATGAGGAATATCAAAATCTTCATGAAATGAAACGTGTAGTGATTCCTCGATCGTTGAAGAGGTTTTGTTATATATCATGTAGGCTTTCCTACATGTGGAATATCCAACAAAGATCCCTTCATCGGACCTTGGCTCAAATTTATCTAGGTTATCATAGGTGTTCTTTATAAAACATTTTGAACCAAAAACACAAAAATATTTAACTTGTGGCTTTTTATCATAAAATAATTCAAAACAAGTTTTGTTCGTTCGGGGCCTCACTAGGTTCCTATTTAGCACATAACTTGCTGTGTGCACTGCCTCTGCCCAAGATTGTAGTCCAAGATAACCATCATAGAGCATGGTGCGTGCACACTTAATTAGGGTCATATCCTTCTCTCAACAACACCATTTTGTGGCAGTGTGCGAGGAAAAGAAAAATTGTTGGTAATCCCGTTGTCATCACAAAACTTAGTGAAAAAATCATTTTCAAATTCTCCTCCATGATCACTACGAATAGTGATAATGGTGGTTCCAAAGAGATTTTGAATTTTCTTTGCAAATTTAGTAAACTCTTCAAAAGCTTCATTTTTATTGGTTAAAAATGAAACACAAGTAAATCTAGAAAAGTCATCTACGACAACTAATCCATAATAAGCATTACCTAAAGATGTGGTTCTAGTTGGCCCAAATATATCTAAATGAAGTAATTCTAGGGGCCTCTTAGAAGTTATGTCATCTTTAAGTTTAAAAGAATACTTACGTAGTTTACATCTTTGACATGAATCATAAAAAAATTCTTATTAAAAGAAATCTTCGGAAAATCTTTAACTAGATCATACTTAGCTAACTTATATAAGTGCTTAAAATGAACATGACCGAAACGGAGATGCCATAATAGTTGTTCAATTGCATTAGCAACTAAGCAAGCCCTATTGTTTTAGGCATGCTCAAATAATAAATTTTTTATGCCTGATATCGGAAAATAAAACATGCAAATAATTATCAACTATATTACAAATACCATCTCCAAAGTTAACCTTGTAACTCTTGTCACAAAGTTGACTTATGGAGATAAGGTTATGACATAACCCCCTAACCAAATAAACATTTATAATAAAAGGTTTGGAAGGATTACCGACTTTGCCTACTCCAATGATGGTTCCCTTTTGATCGCCTCCAAAAGTGACCGTTGCACCATCCTTGATGCGAACTACTTCGGAGATCAATGTGAGATCTCCTGTCATGTGTTTGGAGCAACCGTTATCTTTACTTTTAGAGCTACTTTGCATTTCTTGCTCTTTGTCTTTCTCTTGGGTACATATATAATATACCATAAGCTTATGGTACCCAAGCTTGTTGGGTCCAAGGGGTTTAGCCCTTTGGAAACCAAGTCCAAGTGGATTTTGGTTTTCCAACATAATTGTCACTATTTACCACATTTCTAAGATAAGAGTTTAAGTAAGCATTCCTATCATTAGTGCTTGTGATTCTTGGGACCCCAAATTGTGTACGTTTTGGATGTCCTTTTCCTACTTGCATACACATTTGGTTGAGGTCTATATGGTGCATGTTTCCTAAGAGCATGAGATCTAGCATATGAAGGTGGAGGTGGATATGCATGTGACATATACGGGTTATATGCAAAATGAGGTGCATGCATATTATAAGGTACATATGGAGCATGCATATGATTTGGTGGATATGCATGAGCATACATGGGAGGATGATGTGTGTGAACATATGAATGCATAGGAGCACGTGCATGAGTATTTCTCATGTGTAGTTTGCACGTGCACATGGGTGTTAAGCATAAAATGTATCATATGTGGTATGAGATTTCCTATGTGTGTGAGTGTTAGTGTACATATAGGCATGTCATTTCTTTTGGTTTCCACCCTTAGTGCGTTTCTTGCCAAAAGAAGGAGAGTGTGAAGTGGTGGCCTTCTTGGTAGGTTTGCTACCAATAGTGTTTTTGACACCACTAGTGGATACACCAGAGGATGGCCTCACAAAATCTATAGTTACACCACTATAGGATGTGCGAGAATTGGATGCATTTGCTTCCACATAACCAAGTCCACCACGATGTGTGGCCGAAAATTGGTTTGAGAGCAATTCATCCAAATGCCATTTCCCTTTGTTAAATCGTTTAACTTGGGAGGACATGAGCTCATATTTCTCCCTAAGGAAAGACATATTAGTATCTAAAGTGGACCCACGTTAAATGATTCTCGCACTTGGATTTTGAGAGAATCATTCTCAATACCCAGTAATGTGTTTTGTGAAGCTAGATCAATACTATCTTTAGAATAAATGTGACCTAGTTGAGATTCGAGAGAATTCACCTCATTTCTCAAGGTGCCATTTTGAGAAACCAAAATGGCTTTTTGAAGTGTAAGTGTGTCAACAATGGTGTCAATCTTGGTGATTCATGACATGTATGAATTACTAACATGTGATTTCTTCAAATTAGTGTATCTAAGCATAAGAGATTGATACTTAGAGAATAATTCTTCATTATCAATACGAAGTTCATCCATAGTTACCTCTGGTTAATCATTCTCACTATCTCTTCCATCAAAGAATGTATCTTCTCGGGCCATGAAGCACACATGTGCACTCTCACCCTTATAATCCTCGGATTTGCTTGAGAAATCTCCACTTGAGTCATCGAAAGACCCAATGAGTCCTTTCTTCTTGTCCTTCTTGAATTTGTCGGACTTGTGGTACTTCGGTGCTTTCCACTTTTCTTTATTTCTTAGCATTGAGCAATCCTTCTTGAAGTGCCCTAGCTTGTTACACTTAAAACAACCAGAAGATGAATTTTTAGTGGAATCAATTTAGATTTGGAAGAGAATTTACCTTTGCGAAAGAAGCATTGGAACTTCTTCGTCATTTGCGCCATTTCTTCCAAATCCATTTCTTTCTCAGATTCATCACTATTGGAGGATGAAGAGGTTGCCTTGAACACTAACTCCTCCTTCTTTGCCTTCGTTGGTTTCATCATAGCTCTAATCTTCATTCAGTTCTCCTTTCTTACTTCGTAAGACATGAAAGTATCGATGAAATTCACCATGGTATAGTTCTTCATGTCAATGACCTCCTCAATGGCAATATCTCTTCTTTCCCATTTTGAGGTCATTCTCATGATTATCTTTATTAACTTTTCTTGCTGTGTGTATTTTTGACCGAGAGCTTCCAGCTCATTGGTGATGTCGATGAAACGACCGTACATCGTTGAAATTTTCTCACTTTCCTGCATATGAAACATGTCGAAGTTTTGTATGGCAACATATAACTTTGACAATTTTACCTTGTTCGTCCCCTCGTGGATGACGACGAGATGGTTCTATAATTGATATACACGCTTACATGTGCATATCTTGTTGAACTCATCCAGATCCAATGCGCAATGAAGAGCATTCATTGCTTTGGCATTGTTCACCTCGGCAGACTTCTCGACGGGAGCCCATTTGTCAAAATCTTCTTCGGTGGGTTCAACGTAATCCTTATGATGGTTCTCCAAAGATAAGAACTCCTTAGGAAAGTCTCCATCTGGCACTTCTAATAGCCGAAATTTGTTCCATTGAAACGCAGAACACGAACCGTTGATTGTCCTTCGAAAATGGTAGAAGCACCATTACGATAGTGATTGGTGTACGAAGGACGTGGAGGAATGTTGTTGCTGTTGGATGCCATAGTTAATCATTGCGCTCTGATACCAATTGTAAGGACACTGGCTATGAGGAAAATACTAAAAGGGGGAGTTCAATAGTGTTAATAAAATTTAAACGATAGTTATACCAATTTAAATCTCTAACCAACAATAAATACGGAATTATAAATTAACCTAAAATGAAACAAGCTAACAAGAAGATGTTTAAATGGTTCGGATTACCCAAGTCCAATCCCGACTTGTTCTCGGTAATCCTACGTCCCTTCCACCCGGATACCTCCGGATACTCAAGTTGTAAACCTAACTCGAGATTTTCTTTAAACCCACTTGTATCAACCCGACAAGTGTAATCAAACAACAATCGATGTCCTTGATTCCCACAACTTGGGATCAAGCAAACCCACTCTCACAAAGTTAGAGTTAAATCAAAATATGAGATAATGAAATTCGAAAATGTAAACACTTACAAACACTTATGCCTTGATGTAGAACTTGAAGGAGTAAAGTGAAGTGAGTGTTGATCTCTTCCAAGAAGAGAGTGAAGCCCTTTCTCTTGTCACCACCAAATTCCTAGAGGATATCAACTTTAATTCTAGGTTGGAGGGCTTGGAGAAAATAATGGCTTGAGAGCTTAGAGATGAGATCAAAGAATTCTAAAGGGTTTCAAGAGTTTCAAGAGCTCTCCAATGAAACAGTAGGATACCGTTTTATAATTTCTTTAAACCCCTCAAGAAAAATACCTAAAACCTCCTTTGAAATATGTCTGGAAAAAGCCAACGGATAGAAAATATGCCCCAGACAATCGACTGATGAAGAACTCACATTCGCCTGATGCCATGTGTCAGAGAGTAGGTGAGAATTCAAATGATAACTTACCACGTAGGAAAGTCGACTGATGAAGGTCGGGCAGGCGCCTGTAAACCAACAGGTGACTGAGAAACCCTCTACATGCAACTGAATTCCTAAGTGCATAAGTGGTGAAAACTCAGGAAATTTGGGAAGACAGAACAAGCGATGGTAGAAGAATATACAGGCGATTGTGTCATGGGCAGGTGCCTGTAAATCCTCCTTACATCGCCTACAGGCGCAAGTGCGAAAGTTGTCAAAACTTGGAGAGTTTGACAAGCTTGGACAAGCGACTGTAAAAGCATATACAGGCAACTGTGCCATGGGCAGGCGCCTGTAAATCCTTCTTACATCGCCTACAGAAGCAAGTGTGAAAGTTGCAAAACTTGGGAATTCTGGGCAAGGAGAGACAGTCGACTGACTAACAAGTCACATGCGCCTGTAAATAGACAGGCGCATATAATTATACAGTAGTCGCCTGATGAGAGTTATAGCAGAAAGCCCAAAAGAACAAGTGAAAAAGTATGTACATAACATGGGACTGGAGAACAAATCTCAGACGACTGTATAGAAACAGGCACCTGTAAATCATTCGCAGTCGCCTATTAAAACTCCAAAATGCACATGCTTGAGAATTAAGAATTGAAGGCCTAGGAAATGAGTTCTAATGCTTTCCTAGGATAGAATGAAAGATGTGTGTGTGCACCAACATAGTTCTACTTCTAAGCTCCATACTAATTAGAAAGAAGAAGAGAATAAAAGGATTACATCTGTTTTTGCCTCTCTTCTTTCTATTGAATGATCTTGAAGTTTTCTTGAAGCTTCTATCTTCATCTTCGATCATTCAATCGACTTTACGAGCTTTGATTGACCCTTGAGTGATATACATTGCGAATTGATCTTTATGATAGGCTTAGGCAATGGATTAACTACAAGTAGGAGATTAGTCACAAGTATTTATGTTTGCTCATCATCAAAACCAAGCAGGGAGAAGTCCAATACTCAACATTTCTCCTTAGCCAAACCTGACTGGCCATGTTCGCCTGGATCAAACTAGAATTCAAATTATCATTATATGCACACATCATGCTTTTATAACACTTTATAACTCGTTTATACCATGCTCACACCATGTTTTATGTTATAACTCTTTTTGTACTCATCTTAATTATTATGGGAGATACTTGACGAGTAACCCTCACTGACGGGCATTTCATTTTGTGTTGTCTTATGAAATGTCCGGCAGGTCTTGATAGTGAGTTTACTGAGGATCCTATTGCTGAGATCGAGCCAGTGCTCGAGGACTACATGGAGTTCCTATCTACTTAACACTAGAGAATTTTTACCTACGCGTCAGTACTATTGAGTTGTGTTAATGTGCGATGTTTTTATGGCCATGCTAGGTCTATGGATGTATCTTTATTCTGTACACTATGATTTGTAATACTGTCTTTCAGACTGTTTCTTAAGTAAGCATGTAAGATTCTGCAGTTTTTTTACACAGACGCTTAGTGTGTTTAAACCAAGGAGGAAGAAAGAAATAGAAGAGAAAAACCACTCCTCCTTGTTTTAAGCACATCGCGGGCATGTTCATGTTTTCTCTCACAATAGAATGGAAAGCAGAGTGTGACACTCCTAAAGCCCCAAATGACAAGTCCAGTGATGAGGAGAAATAGTTCGTCAATTTCTGGACACAAGACCGTGTCACTGCTTAGTGCCTCGTGCTAGCCTCTATTAGCAATGAGTAGTAAAAGTTGCATGAGAATATAGATATTCACTTCATATTTCTTCATGTAAAAGAGTTATATGGAGAGAAATCTCACATTGGTATATTTAAGAATTTGAAAAAATTGTTCATTCAAAGATTGCAGATGGCACATCGGTCTAAGGTTATGTTCACAAGATGATTAGTCATATTGAGGAATTGGAAGAGTTGGTGGTTGTCATCAACAATGAATTATATACAGATATAATTCTTCAGTGTCCTCCCAACACTTATCTATGTTCATTTTGAATTTCAATATGAACATATTGGAACCATCGCTTCCAAAGCTCCTCAATATGTTGAGTCAATCTAAGAGCTGCTTTTCTAAAGAGAAGAAGTCAATTATGCTTGTTAAATCTTATTTTTATCACAAAGCTTCTGCCAAGAGAAAGAAGAAGGCTATCTAGACTAATGGTGGCCCCATGAAAGTGAAGGAGAAGAGAGAGGTGATTGCATCAGTTGAATGCTATCGCTGCCAGAAGTATGGACATTAAAAGAGGAATAACAAGAACTACTTGAAGTCCTTAAAGAAGAAGGGGCATGGTGATGCCTCATCGTCAGGTGTTTATGACATTTAAACCATACTCTTTAATTCTCCTCCTACTTGAATATTAGATAACAGAGCTGGTTCTCATGTCAGTATTGTTTACAGGGGCTGAGAAAAAGTAGAAAATTATGAGAAAGTCGAAGACCATACAGGTTGGAACTGGAGCAAGAGTTTCTACTGTTGACAAAGGGGAATTCCACCTTGGACTGTCACATGGTAAAATTTAGATATTGCACAATTGCTTTTATGTATCAAGCATGATATGTAACATTGTATCGATTTACTACTTGTGTCATTATTGACTAGGCCATATTTGTGAGAAAAGACTTATGAAATTGCATTAAGAATGATTCTTGAGTACTTCTGATTTTGAATCATTGGCAACATTTAAGTCTTGTCTCAAAGGAAAATGACCAACACACTACTTATGGGACAATGGAAAAGAGCTAGTAAACTCTGTGTACTCATACATACTGATGTATGTGGTCCAGTGTCTATACAAGAAATAAGAGGATTTTCCTACTTCATTACTTTTACTGATGACATCTCTAAATATGGATGTGTTCTTGATGAAACATAAATCTGTGGCCTTTGAAAAATTCAAGAGTACAAGAATGAAGTAGAGGACCATATAGGAATGAGTATTAAAATTCTTTAATCAGATTGAGGAGGTGAATATTTGAGCCTGTAATTCGTTGCATGCATAAAGAAGAAAGTGATTCTCTCTCAGGTTACTCCTCTATACACACCATAGCATAATGGTGTGTTAGAGATAAGGAATCACACCCTATTACATATGATGTGATGCATGATGAGTAACAATGAGTAACCTCTTTCTTTCTAGAGCCACGCACTAGAGACGACGGTACACATATTAGACATGGTTCTATCTAAAGACATGCCTACCACTCCATATGAGAAATGGTTTAGGAAGAAACCTAATCTTAAGTTTGTTAAGATATGTGGTTATACAACGTACATAAAATGACACAATATAGGTAGGCTAACGGCTATATACATGATATGAAAATTTATGAGATATCCTAAAGATTCCACATGATATTATTTCTATCACCCTAATGAACAAAAGGTTTGTGTTTCTCAACATTTCACCATCCTGTAGAAGGAGTCTTGCCACCTTCTTGGAGAAGGAGACTCTTATTGAAGACGTCATTGGCAAGGAGATAGAACTTGAAGGAATTCTAGGGACACAAACTTCAATGGATAAAGAGACATAACTAGATACCAATATTGCTCTAACTGATTCTCAGCCAATTAGAAAATTTAGTAAGGAATCACATCCACCAGAGTCATTGATGGTAGAGTATATGATATCATCATAATGGATGATAACCAAACTAGTTTCCAGGAAGCCATTCAGAGTGACTACTTTGCAAGATGCCTTGACGCAATGAAATCTAAAATGGAATCCATGCACACCAACAAAGTATGGAGTTTAGTGAATATTTTGAAGAGGTAAAACCTATAGGGTGCAAGTGGATGTTCGTGATCAGATGAGGTGTCAACCAGATGGTTGATAACTAGGAGTGGAAAGGAATCCTTTGGGTATGCTTTGTTTATATTGATAAAATTAACACACATCTACCATTTCACATTTACCTTTGGTACCATGACAATTTTTTATACCTACTTTGAATATGATACTTTCTGAATGAAATCTGCAACTATAAACTTTTAGACCTCCTCGTTCATGGTGTTTTTTTCTCAATGCTTATGTTTCTATGTTGGGAAATTGAAGGGTCAATACCAGGCATGTTGTTGGGTGACCAAGCATGTCTGCATTCTTCATTAAAAAGAAGATGCGTTTCTTCCATTATAGTGGTGGGAGAAGAGCTTCAACTTGGATTATCATAGAAGGTGAGTTGGAAATTAATGGAATATTTTCCACCTCCTATTATGTCGCCCTTACCTTTTCTTGGTGATATGCCTTATGCATAAGGACTCAATAATGTAGGTTTGGTCTTCTCCCTTTTAACTTTGTTTAGGTCATATATCACTTTTTTGCCAGGTCCTAATCTCTTGATAATATGATGACATAGCTACCTTTAAGTCAACCAAGGAAGGTCATCTAAGGATGTCATTGTATTCTAATGATGCCCTAACAACGATTACACCAAGTTCAACCATCATCCTTTTATCAGGATCGTCTCCCATTGTGAGGGTTAAATTGATTCTTCGCATGATGTGAGCTTCGTATCACATGAATCCAATGTGTAGGCTAGTACAAGGCCTCAGGAGCTTTCTACCAATCCCAAGCTTGTCGAAGCAGTCCATAAATAGTATGTCTATTGAGCAATCCATATAGACCATGATGCATCGAATGTAGTACACAACCACATATTCCTTGATGATTATCGAGTCATCACAGTCCATGTTGAGTCCTTTTAATTTTTTTCAAGAAAAGAAGATGGGCTATTTAGATTCTATGGAGGATGTAAGGAGATCGATGTTATCAACATATGTTTATTTCTCGAAGACATCACTGCCACCTGGGATCACTTGGAACACCCTTGCTTCCTTTGGACTGTTATCTCTTTGGTGATAGTCATTGCATTACTCATCGTACTGATTTCTTACCGTATATTGATGTAGATAGCAATATCGTGCTAATGCGTTGATGTCCTGCTTGAGATGTTCCCATTGGTTGGGGATTCTATGGCACTTGTAGTACCTCTTCTTATCACTCTTCTCAGGTTCTATCTGCATTGATAGGGGTGCTAGCGCAATAAACCATCATAGTGTACCTGCACCAAGAGCAATGTCCTTGGAACATTGCGATGAGTAAATCACTCAAACTGATGTGGTGGGGAAGTACTCTGATTCTGCCTATCCTCAAAGCTAGCTTTCTTATGATCATTATAGTAGCCATCACCTGTTTTCTTTCTTTCCTCTTTATAGTTCGTATGTGAAACCCTAAGTTATTCAATATTAATGTAAGCCTCTAAGATGGTAATCAAATTGTATAGACTCTTAGGTAGGCTAGTGACAGATGTTGGATACAACGATCTAAGATTTCTTGTTTGATGATAACAAATCTTCATGAATATTTTTGATGTGTTTGTTAAGGGTTTTTGGGTACAAATAAACAAGGAGATCATAGTGGCAAACTTGTGAATATATTCAAAATGGAAATGTTGTAAATTATGAGCAAGAGAAGGAGAGGGTGTAAACTTGTGATTAATGACATTTGATTTGGTCAACATTCTCTAGGAAGTCCATGGAGGGATGAGGAGATTATTTGTGCAAATTTGAATTTCAAATAAAATCAAGGAGTCCTAATTGTCCAAGGATTGACCAAGTCCATTGCACCAAGGAGATAAGATGATTGATAATCAATTTTGAAAGAGTCCTAGTGGATCAAGGAGAATCCAAGTGCAATCAATTTAAATTGGTGTCTATCTCTAAGATGGGAGCCAAAGAGGTGTTTTGATTAAACTATAACTCTTGTGTCCAAAGCTATAAATATATTCTCTAGCTAAAAGAGCAACTCCAAGAGAGCACAAAGCTTAGGCCGGCCCTACCCTCCACCTTGCTCAAGCCATGGCCGACCACCCTTGTTAAAACCCCTAGCTTATCCTTCATTGAATCAAGCTTCAAGCTCTTCCTTGGCGCAAGTCTTCTTCCAAGCAAATCCTCAATCTTTACACAAGCACAAAGGGGTCTCTCTTCAAGCTACATAGCCACATGCCATCAAGCTTAAAGCAATATTGGTGCTAGCCATCTTCGTCATCAATCCAAGAAGCAACAAGCCAAAGCTTCAAGCTAGCTACAACTCATTGCATAAGCATCTCAAGCAAAGAAAGCATTAAATATCTCAAAAAATTTCTCCTAAAGAGCATCGAAATATGTCCTCTCTTATTTTTCAGTCGAAGAGGTGACATTACGATTCTAACGGATATTTTTTCAGATTTTTTCTGAGTTCGGGGCTATTTTCTACATTTTCTAGAAGACATACGAGCTGATTACTTTGTGCACAGACCAAAGCACTGCAAGCAGCACCAAACTAGGATTTAGCCCGAGCGGAATTGGGATTTTGACCGAGCCAGACACACAGATTCAGCGAGTCAAGTTCGTCTGCTTTATGCATAGACCAAGTTCAGACAGTTTTGCACAACAAACTTTGGAGATCAATATCTTTTGATCCAAGCGTCAGATTGAGATATAGTTTATGCCAACACGATGCTGACGATGAGCACAACAACAGGGACTATTCATTCATCACAAACTTAGCACTCTAAACTCTGTTTACTTTATTTGTGATCAAAGTGTTTTAGATCCTTTGTATTATATACTTTCGTTTTTGGGGTTCTTGTTAGTCTCTTGACTTGTTGGGGCAAGTTAATAGAAAGTATTTGCTAGAATAGTAGTGTTTTATACTTTAGTAAGTGAGGTACAGACTTGGTGAGCTGAGTATTGGGGCACGAAATTTCATTTGTTTTGTATCTTGACATTATTATTTTTGTGATTACTTTAGGGCTGGACGTATGTCATTGGGGCGACTGAACCAGGGTAAATATTTTTTACACTCTTTGTTTACTTCCGTATAATTTTATCTGCATGTAACTGCTATGTGATTGTCTGATGGAGTATGCCATAATTTTTTTATTCGTGAAAATTTCATATAAGGCTATTCACCTCCTAGGCTTAGATCATGATCCAACAAGTGGTATCAGAGCATGTCAGAGGATCTAGGCTAGAGAATAAGAATATCTCTGATTTAGCTTTTGATGAAGACATGTCCACTGTTAGACCCCCCAAATTTAATGGGATAGATTTTGCATATTGGGAAGATAGGATGAAAATATATCTTGTGTTAGTTGATTATGATGTCTGGAATATTGTAGAAAAAGGTTATACACTTCCTATGATTAAAAATAGAAAATACTGAAATTCCTAAGCCGGAAGATAAGTGGGATTATTACGATAAATAATTGTGTTCTCTAAATGGTATGGGTATGAATGCTATCATTTGTGCTTTAGATAAAACTGAATTTAATCGTGTTTCCCAATGTCTGACTGCGTAGGAAATTCGGCATACACTGAAAGTGATACATGAGGGAACTTCATAGGTCAAGGAGTCCTGATTGGCCCTTCTATGCACAAAGTATGAAAGTTTTCGAATGCGACCATCATAATCTATCAAGGAGATGTACGCCAGGTTTACAGATATCGTGTACAATTCTAAGGCCCTTGGAAAGCCATACTCGAGCTTGGAGAAAGTTAGGAAAATCTTGAGACTATTGCCAAGCTCCTTTTGCCCAAAAGGCATAGCCATCCAAGAGGCCAGAGATCTTTCAAAATTGAGCTTGGAAGAATTGATTGAAAACTTGATGTTGCATGTGCTTGAACTGAAGACAATGGAATCAAGAGTGATGGAAGAAAAATCTGAGGCAAAGAACTCCAAATCCATCACTTTTAAAGCCGATAATGATAAGGATAACGAGCTTGATGAGGAGCAAGCGCTGATGGTTAAAGGATTCAGAAGATACATCAAGACCCCACAAGGAAAGGTAGAAATGACTCAAAGGTTCAATATCTTCAATAATTATAATCCTGTAAATAATTCCTCTAAACAAGATACTACTAATTCAGTGCATTGTTTTTATTGCATGAAACAATGACATTACATGAAAAATTGCACATTGATGAAAAGAAATTCTATGGAGAAGAAGGAGAAGTCAGTTGTGACAACATAGGATGAAGATAGTGAGGATGAACCACAAGATAAGACTGCCCACTCTTCCCTATGTTTAATGGGAGATATTAATAATGAGGATGAACATAAGGTACAAGAATAATATATACCTGAGCTTGTAAGTATTTCTGAGAATATGCATGCTGAAATTGATAAGTTAGAATCCACTGTTTTAAGTCTCTTAGAGAAATAAATTCTGAATGACAACAAGAAACTATCACATGTCTCTAGAAGATGAAAATTTGAAAACAGAAATTGATACACTTAAGGCTACACTTGCAAATATTAAAAAGGAACCACCCATTTTGCATGAGACCTTAAAGTGTAATATATGCCCCAAGCTAGAGACAGAAAACAAAGAATGCAAAGAAAAATTCATTAAGTTAGAGACAGAAAATAAGAGCTTAAAGGAAAAATTATTGATCTAGAAAATAAAGCTGAAATTTCGAAAAAGAATGAAGAGGAAAATAAAAAGGCTTTCATTAGTAAGTACACTTTGCTTGTAAATGAAAATCTTTATTTGAAATCCAAAGTATTAGACCTAGAATTGACCATAAAGAAATTTGGTGTTGGAAAACAATCTTTGGATATTTTTCTTGGATATCAAATGTATGGCAACAATAGGCGAGGACTTGGATATGGATTGAATCACGTTGAAAAGCCTTAATATAAAAAAGTTCACAATAAGCATATGGAAGTTAGAAATAATCATGCAAAGTGCTTTACTTTTGGATGTGTTGGTCATATGTCTCATAATTGCGTATATATGAACAAAAACATAAAGTTTAAACAAATATGGGTTCCAAAAAGTATGATTACTAATATTAGTGGACCTTATTAGATTTCAAGGTCACACATAACATCTTCAGTGTATGTACGTTGGAGGAACAAGGATCCATGTTTTTAACGACACACATTAATGAAGTTTCTTTGCCAAACGACAACGTGAAGGTATGATTTCTTGTTTGAGCTTATTGTATGCCTTCATAGGATTTTTTTTGTGTCTTCATGTTTTTTATTTTTATTTTTTGTGTTTGGTTTTGGTATATTTTTTTGTGTGATAGAAAATTTTGGAAAACCCATCAAAATCGAAAAAGTAAAAAAACATTTTACAAAATTGAAAATTAAAAAAAATGAAACCGTGCAAAATTATACATGAGCTTATTGAATCTCTCTCTTTTGAATATCAAACTTGCACTTTGAATGATGCCCATATACTTGTAGAAATTTTGCATTATTGTCATGACTATAATTGCATATTGGGCTTTATGAATAATCATGACATGTTCGTTTAATTTAATTACTAGATTTCTACAGTTTCACCTTACACTTTTGCAAGATTAATTGTTATTTTATATATGGAATTGTTTTCATGAAATATGGTAAAGTGGTTATAGGTGGATGAATTAATAGAAAAACATGTTACTCTTCGGTATATGAAGTGTCTTGCCTTGGATGAAAATTAAAGCTCATTAAAAAATAAAATTACGTTGAAAAAACAATGCATATTATGAAAAAAGGAGCTTCGTATGAATAATGGATACAGTCCATGGCAATGATACTACACACGGATATCCAACTTATGCTTTAAGTTAAATCTTTAGCAATGGTGTTATATCAGTTAAGCAATGCCATCCCTCGTCTAAGAGTTCTTATAGGCTATGTATGGGTGTTGGTAACTTGAACTCATGCTTTATGAGGTGGGAAAACTCAATCCTGAAAGAGTCCATATTATATGGATAGTTGGTTTGAATGGTTGTCTTCATGAAAAAACTTCTCCATCTGCACTTTAACTTTTGATCATCACACAAGCACGAGGTGTCTTACTCATCGTTATCAAATTAATTGAATATCGATTGATCATTTTTAAAATGTCTTAATGCGATCATATGTCTTAATTAATAATATTTTATTTTTACATTGCATATGACATGGATTTTATTAGTGCTTTTTTGATGATAACAAAAGGCAGAGAAAATGATAATGTTTGATTGAAAAAATATTAATGGTAAGCATATTAATAGGGGACGCAACTTGTAGGTGGAGCATGTCAATAGGGGGAGCAACTTGCCAACTTGCATATGATTTATATCTTGTTGACATGCATTATCACACTTCACAAACACATATCACGATGACATGATTTTGAGCATATTGATCAAATCTTAATTGCGATTTGTGGTCATCAAAAGAGGTAGATAGTTGGATACAATGATCTAGGATTTCTTATTTGATGATAACAAACCTTCATGAATATTTTTGATGTATTTGTTAAGTATTTTTAGGAACAAATAAACAAGGAGAACATAGTGGCAAACTTGTGTTCAAAGTGGAAATGCTGTAAATTATGAGAAAGAGAATGAGATGGGGTAAACTTGTGATTAATGATATTTGACTTGGTCAACATTCTCTAAAAAGTCCATGGAGGGATGAGGAGATGATTTTTGCAAATTTGAATTTCAAATAAAATCATGGAGTCCTAACTGTCCAAGGATTGACCAAGTCCATTGCACCAAGGAGATAAGATGATTGATAATCAATTTTGAAAGAGTCCTAGTGGACCTAGGAGAATCCAAGTGCAATCAATTCAAATTGGTGTCTATATCTAAGATGAGAGCCAAAGAGGTGTTTTGATTAAACTATAACTCTTGTGTCCAAAGTTATAAATATATTCTCTAGCTAAAAGAGGAACTCCAAGAGAACACAAATCTTAGGCCGGCCCTACCCTCCACCTTGCTCAAGCCAAGGCCGGCCACCCTTGTTAAAACCCCTAGCTTATCCTTCATCGAATCAAGCTTCAAGCTCTTCCTTGGTGCAAGTCTTCTTCCAAGCAAATCCTCAATCTTGACACAAGCACAAAGGGGTCTCTCTTCAAGCTACATAGCCACATGCCATCAAGCTTAAAGCAATATTGGTGCTAGCCATCATCGTCATTAATCCAAGAAGCAACAAGCCAAAGCTTCAAGCTTGCTACAACTCATTACATAAGCATCTCAAGAAAATCAAGCATCAACGATCTCAGAAATTTTCTCCTCAAGGGCATCCAAGTATGTTATTTCTTATTTTTCAGTCGAAGAGGACGACCTCACGATTCCAACGGATATTTTTTTCGGATTTTTCTGAGTTCAGGGCTATTTGCTATAATTTCTGGAAGACTGAGTAGCTGATTACTTTGTGCACAGACCGAAGCACTGCAAGCAGCACCAGACTAGGATTCAGCCCAAGCGGAATATGTTTTTGATTGAGCCTGACATAGAGATTCAGTGAGTCAAGTTCAGCTGCTTTATGCACAGACCAAGTTGAGACAGTTTTGCACAGCAAACTTTGGAAAGCCATATCTTTTGATCCAGATGTTAGATTGAGATACCGTTTGTGCCAGCGCGAAGCTGACGATGAGCACAATGACAAAGACTTTTTATTCATAACAAACTGAGCATGCTAAAATCTGTTTGCTATTTTTATTTGTGATCGAAATGTTTTAGATCATGTGTATTGTATACTTTCGTTTTTGGAGTTCTCATTGGGCTCTTGACTTATTGGGGCAAGTTAATTGAAAGTATTTGCTAAAATAGTAGTGTTTGACACTTTGATGAGTGAGGTATGACTTGGTGAGCTGAATGTTAGGGCACAAAGTTCCGTATGTTTTGTATCTTGACATTATTATTCTAGTGATTACTTTAGGGCTAGGCATAGGTCGTTAGGGCGACCAAAACAGGGTAAATATTATGTGCACTCTGTATTTTCTTCTACTTATTTTATCTACACATATTTTCTTTGTGATTGTCTGACTGAGTAGGACATAATTTTTTTATTGGCGAAAATTTCCTATAAGCCTATTCATACGTCCCTATAGCCTTAAATCACGATACAACAACAGATAGTGCTTGAGATCTTGTTTGGTTATCACGATCATCAATCTTGAGGTAACATTATCCAAGCTAACCTCCTTCTTGTCAAGCATGATGTCGCTAAAGCACTTAAGGCATTTATGTAGTGGCTCCACATCACCTTATTGTATACTACCAAGGTGGATGGATGAATTTTTGGATCTGGATCTAAGCCTAGAGGGGGTGTGAATAGGCTAATAAAAATTTTCACGCTAACACAGGCAAGCGTTCAGCACAGATAGTCATATGCAGAGTAAATAAAAGCAATCACAGAGTGCAAGAGAGATTCACCTTGGTTCGGTCGCCCCAACGACTCCAGTCCCTAAAGCAATTACTAGTATTAATATGTTACAAGGGTACAACCGTAAAGAGCTATGAACACCGACTCTATGCTCACCAGGTTCTGCACCGCACTTACCAAAGTGCTAAACACTATTAATCTAGTAACGCTCTCTCTTTACTAGCACCGACTAGTTAAGACCCTCTTGTCTTGCACCAACTAGACAAGACCCTAAAAACGAATGTATAAGTAAATTACAAAGATCAGCACACCAATACAAGAATATAAAATAACAAAGAGTTTAGAAAAGCTTAATTCGTGTATGTGTTGTCGTCTATGTCGTTTAGCACTGGTCAGATCTAATCTGGCAATAAGTCGACTCCACTCTCAATCACGGCCACCTTTGGATGTTGCTATAATGTTACGGCCTGAAGGTGGTTAATTGTTTATATGTTGTGGTCAGCAAAGGATGTGTACTGATGGTGGCACGGTCTGCAACACTCTGTGGTCGAGTCTCCCAATGGGTTGGCAACTGACTTGGTAGGATGGTGGGATGCTGCTAGGGTCGACAACAGCTTGGCATAGAGGCACCCTTCAGTCAGCAAGCTGTTGTGATAGCAGGAGTCGGCTTGCTTGATGGCATGGCTGCTAGTAAGGTCAGCAAGCCAAGAGGTGCAGCAGTGCACTAAGTCGGCATGCAACTTGGTGCTTGCTTGGATGTCGATCGATAGAAGCAGGTTGCGGCTGGTAGCAGCTACGTGTCTGCAAGATCCTGAGGATCTTGCAGCTCCTGCTGTAGGCTAATGGTCGACACAATGTTTAAAGTCAAACACTGCTGCTTGCAAGTTGATTTGAAGATGTCCCTCCTTGGAGCTTGTTGCTTGGTCTAGGGAATTGTTGATTTGTAAGAGAAGCAACTTGCGGCTTGTAGATCTGATTGGAAGGAGGAAGTCAATCTTTACGGCAAAAGGATAAAGAAGCTTGAGGTTGCAACATGGCCTCTTTGAATTGGATGAGCACCTCAAATATTGCGGCTCTCTTGATGATGAAGATGACCTTGTAGCTTTTTGATGATGTATAGAGGAGAAGCTCTCAACCTTGTGCTCCAAAAAGCTTGCGGCTTGTGATCACTTTTGTGAGGAAGTTTGTTGCTTAAGGAAGAGCTCAATGTTTAAGGAAGAGATGGTTAATTTCTTGGCTAGAAGATTCTGACAATGAAGATCTTGCTTGCGTCTTGTGGATGTATAAGGCTAGATGATGAACAACTAAGGTTTAGGCCTTTGTAGGTTACGGCTACGGTTTCATTTTTAGGGTTTTGTGCTGTAACGACTGGTTTTCATGTATTTGGATTATCTATTTTATATATATATGTTTTGGTGGAGTTTCTCCTTATGTGTGGTTTTCGTCTCCGTAGCTTTCGTTTTCGATTGTTTCGTCGTGATTTTCTAGCTTCTTCCTTAGAATCGTTGATCTTGGAGTAAGTCGCTCTTGACGAACTTCAAATCGTTCATATTTTAGAGTTAGAGTGCTCCTGCAAGTCCAGAATGCTCCAGGTGCTCGAGCTGCTCGGGCAATCCAGGATGCCCCTCGCTCCGAGCCGGGAGCGAAGTAATTTCGAGAGCTGGGTCCTGCTTATTTTGATGGGGCTGAGGGTCCTCTAGCTGCCGATGAGTGGATTCGGAACATTGAGGATAATTTGAAGATGGCGAAGATCAGCCCGGCTGGATGGGTTGATCTGGCGAAGAGGCAACTCAAGGATAATGCTCGGAACTGGTGGGATGTGAAAGAGAAGATGCTGGTGGAGCCGATAGCTTGGGCTACCTTTAAGTACAGGTTTGATGAAGAGTTCTTTCCGAAGGCCGCTAGGAAGGAGATGCTGCAGCGCTTTATTGAGCTGAAGCAGGGGAGCTCGTTGGTGGACCAGTACCACCAAGAGTTCACTAGGCTGAGTCGATTCGCACCGAAGATGGTGCAGGATGCTGATGAGAGGGCTCAGAGGTTCCTGCAGGGACTTGCTTTTGAGCTTCAGAGTTTTGTGTCTTCCTCTGATCTGGACTCTTATCAGAAGGTTATGGTGGCTACGAGGAGGCAGGAGCTGAACCTGAGTCAGAGGAGGGGACATGTTGCTGGAGCTGGGAAGAGGCCTATGAAGCAGGCCAGAGCGATGGTTAGGCCGGGGTTCAGGCCCAACCAGCCAGTTCAGTTTAAGAGGCTAGGAGGGCCTATTCAGAAGACTTGCCATTTCTGCGGCAAGATCAGGCATATCAAAGATCAGTGTAGGAGATTCCTGGGCCAGTGTGTTGTCTGTGGAGATCCTACCCATACTATGAAGGATTGTCCGAGGTCGAAGCAGCCTTGAAGGGCACCTGTTGCAGCATAGTCGTTGCAGCAGAGAGCGCCTGTTCCTGCTGGACGTGGAGCAGCTCTTGTCCCATAGTGGCAGGCTTTTCAGCAGGCTTTTCCGCCGAGGAGGCAGGCTTTTCTGATGACCGAGGTGGAGAGCGAGGCTGTGGATGAGGTTATCATAGGTAATCCTCAATCTAGTTGCTCCTTCTTAGTTGGTTTTGTTTGTTAGATTATGTTTGGTTTCTTGCATATGATTGTTTGCTAGACTAGGGCTTGATTGTTAGACTGTTTGTAGGTGTGATTTTGGTGTGCACATTTCCTGCATGAGTCCTCTTTGACTAAGGTGCTTCGATGTGCATTATTTCTCGGAGCTTCATGGAGAGGCATTCCTTGTCGACGTCCCCTCTTTCCAAGAGTTGGAATATCGTTACAGGGAATGGCGTGGTCTCGGTGCATCGTGGTTGTAATTCTTGCCCGTTGGTGGTTTGTGGACATGAGCTTTACGCTGATTTCATTGTCCACGACATCATCAACTATGATACGGTCCTTGGGATGGATTGGCTTGCGAGCTTCTATGCTACGATCGACTGTCGGAGGAAGAAGTTGGTGTTCGAGATTCCCGGACATCCAGTGTTCGAGTTCAGTCGAGGTAGCAGTTCGCTTGGTCCTGTCAGATTTCGGGCCAGGCTGGTGGAGATTATGGCTATGCAGATGGAGCTGGAGAGGCCAGTAGTTGTGCGGGACTTTGATGACGTCTTCCCTGAGGAGATGTCTGGGTTACCACCCGATCGAGCTCTCGAGTTTTCGATTGATCTTATTCCGGGAGCACAGCCGATTTCGAAGGCGCCATATCGTATGGCACCCGCTAAGTTGGAGGAATTGCGGAAGCAGCTGGATGAGCTTTTACATAAGGGTTATATCAATCCTAGTGTGTCTCCGTAGGGAGCACCGGTGCTGCTGGTGAAGAAGAAGGATGGTTCGCGTTGCATGTACGTGGACTATCGGGAGCTGAATGCGGTGACCATCAAGAATAAATACCCGTTGCCTCGTATCGATGATATTTTTGATCAGCTTAGACGTTCGAGGGTGTTTTCGAAGTTGGATCTGAGGAGTGGTTATCATCAGCTGAAGGTGAAGAAGGAAGATGTTCCGAAGACAGCATTCAGGACGAAGTATGGACACTACGAGTTTGTGGTTATGCCTTTCGATGTAACCAACGCACCCGTAGTTTTCATGAATCTGATGAACCTGATTTTCTACGACTTTTTAAACAAGTTTGGCGTTATCTTTATTGACGACATTCTGATCTATTCTAAGTCGGAGGAAGAGCATGCCTCGCACTTGAGGACAGTATTGGAGATTTTGACAAAAGCATCGTTTGTATGCTAAGTTTTCGAAGTGCGAGTTTTGGCTGGACAGAGTTGCTTTTCTCGGGCATGTGGTGACTGGAGATGGTATTTCAGTGGATCCCGAGAAGATTAAGGCTATTCGGGAGTGGCCTGTTCCGCAGTCAGCGTCTGAGATCCGGAGTTTCCTTGGGCTTGCTGGTTACTATCGGCGCTTCATTAAGGACGTTTCCCGTATTGCTGAGCCGATGACCAGATTGACGTGGAAGGATGTGCCTTTTGTTTGGTTGGGTGATTGTAAGAATGCCTTCGGTGTTCTGAGGGAGAGATTGATGATTGCCCCTATTCTTGTTGTGCCTGATCGCAGTGGAGGATTTGAGATCTTTTGCGATACTTTAGGCAAGGGTCTCGGTTGTGTGTTGCATCAGCACGGGCATGTAGTGGCGTATGCTTTGCGTCAACTCAAGACTCATGAGAAGAATTACCCGACGCACGATTTGGAGTTGGCTGATGTCGTGTTTGCGCTCAAGATTTGGAGGCACTTCTTGCTGAGTGAGAAAGTGAAGATCTTCACCGATCACAAAAGCTTGAAGTATATTTTTACTCAGAAGAAGCTCAACATGCGACAGCGTCGATGGTTGGAGCTCATGGCGGATTATGAGATTGATTTGCAGTATCACCCTGGCAAGGTGAATGTGGTTCCTGATGCGCTGAGTAGGCTTCCAGCGGTGATGATTTTGACCTCGCAGTGGAGATTGCAGCAGGATTTTTGTGAGTCTGGATTTGAGATTGTTCTTCATGGGGAAGCTTCTTCGTTGATGAGTATGCAGATTCAGTCGTCGATTGTGGATCGGATCAAGGCTGGTCAGGCTGGAGACCCGAAGTTGGTGAAGATTCGGGAGCAGGTAGAAGCCGGTCTGCAAACTGACTTTTTGATTCATGAGGATGGCTCGCTGAGGTTTGGAGCTAGGTTGTGTGTGCCAGCTGGGGATATCAGAGAGGAGTTGTTGGTGGAGGCACACAGTTCACCGTATTCTGTGCATCCTGGTGGGACCAAGATGTACAAGGATCTTCGTCTGAACTTTTGGTGGCATGGTATGAAGAGGAGCGTGGCTCGGAGCGTAGCCAAGTGCTTGGTTTGCCAGCAGGTAAAGGCGGAGCATCAGCATACGACAGGGTTGCTACAACGGCTTCCGATTCCGGAGTGGAAGTGGCAACACATCACTATGGATTGCGTGACTGGACTACCTCGGAGTCCGAAGCAGAATGACGCGATTTGGATGATCATAGATCGATTGACCAAATCCGCGCACTTTATTCCATTCCGAGTAGGACAGTCCACTGAGTCGCTAGCGAGGAGATACATGGAGGTAAATTCTTTTACTCTCCGTTTCTATTTCCTTTTCCTAGTTTAGATAGTGATGTAACGTGAATCGTGCAAGAGGTCGTACGACTTCACGAAGTCCCCGTGAGTATCGTGTCGGACAGAGACACGAGGTTCACATCTCAGTTCTGGCAGAGTTTGCAGAAGAGTTTGGGTACGCGTCTGAGTTTCAGCACGGCGTACCATCCGCAGACGGATGGCCAGTCAGAGAGGACGATTCAGATCTTGGAGGACATGCTGAGGGCGTGCATGTTGGATTTCAAGGGTTCGTGGGAGGACCATCTACATCTGGTAGAGTTTTCCTACAACAATAGCTTCCAGGTGAGTATCGGCATGGCGCCTTTTGCCGCGTTGTATGGGAGGAAATGTCGATCGCCATTGAGTTGGGATGACATTGGTGATTGGGAGATGTTGGGACCTGAGATGATTGTGGAGGCCGTGGATGTTGTCAGGAACATTCGAGAGAGGTTGAGGATTGCTCAGGACCGTTTTAAGCATTGGGCGGATGCTAAACGCTGTCCTTTGGAGTTACAGCCAGGCGACCATGTGTTCTTGAAGATTTTCCCGAATCGTGGTGTGATTCGCTTTGGGAAGTGAGGGAAGTTGAGCCTGCGATACATTGGACCGTTTGACATTCTGGAGAGAGTTGGCGAGGTAGCCTACCGCTTAGCCTTGCCGTCGTCTTTGGAAGGAGTTCACAATGTTTTCCATGTGTCGCAACTTTGTCGATACATTATCGATCCATCTCATGCTATGGATTTCTCGGAGATTACCGTTCGCCCTAATATGACGTATGACCAGCAGCCAGTGCAGATTCTGGACAGGAGTCAGAAGTCGCTCCGGAACAAGGTTGTCAATCTTGTGAGGGTGATGTGGCGACATGGCTCGCCAGGAGAGTCTACTTGGGAGAATGAGGATGAGATGCGAGAACGCTACCCACTTTTGTTCCCGGACACGTGAGTGTTGGGAAATTCCGAGGACGGAATTTTTCTTAAGTTGGGGAGGATGTAACGACTGGTTTTCATGTATTTGGATTATCTATATTATATATATATGTTTTGGTGGATTTTCTCCTTATGTGTGGTTTTCGTCTCCGTAGCTTTCGTTTTCGATTGTTTCGTCGTGATTTTCTAGCTTCTTCCTTAGAATCGTTAATCTTGGAGTAAGTCGCTCTTGACGAACTTCAAATCAGAGTTAGAGTGATCCTAGAAGCCGTAGGAATCTTCCTAGAACTTTGCGCTTCAATTCGGTACTTTTAGTGCACTTTAGTTGGTTCAAGAAGGGGGACCAACCGACTAGATTGAGATCTAGTCGGTCAGGAACTCTACTGGAACCGACTAGTTCATTGAATCAATTGTACAGGAGTTACTGTTTACTCTTAGTCGGTCTAAGAACAACCACCGACTGACTAGATGTGAAACTAGTCGGTCAGAACTTGCTCTCAGACCGACTAGTTCCTTTGATAAATTTTACCTGAGTTACTGTTTATCATTAGTCGGTTTATGAACACTCACCGACCGACTAGGTTGCAAACTAGTCGGTCGACGGGCCTTCACAGAACGACTAATTCACTACCTAGATTTATTCTCTTTTTTGATGCTTGATTTTAGTCGGTCATAGTTGGTCGACCGACCGACTAGTTGTTGAACTAGTCGGTCAACAACCCTTCTTTGACCGACTAATCGCTGTCATAAACCTAGGGTTTGCCCAGCCGCCGACTTTTCCTATTTAAACCTCCCAATCGTTTTTCTTTCTTCTTTCATTTCTCCTGAGCCTCCTTCTTCCCCAAATCATCATCCATCATTTCTTAGCTCTCCCCCTTCATCCCCGGAGCCCCCTCTCACCACCATTGCACCGACCACCATGTTTTAGGCCGCGGCAACCCCCAAAAACCCCCAAAACCCCATTTCTTCAGATTTTCTCCCCATTTCCAGATCTGAACCCTAGTTCCCGAATCGTTCTTCCGTCGCCGTGCTTGCTCGGCATCGTTCTTCCGCTAACAATTCGGTAATAACGCTATCCTATAATGTTCTCTTAACCCATTTGTGTTTTTGTAAAACCCTAATGAAAATGGATGTTGTTTTGATGTTTGTCTCTCCATAACAGCGACTTCCCCGTAGATTAGCATCCGTGAGACGAACCTTCGTGATCGTCATCCTCGGTGCTAGGCAAGTGAAACTTGCCACTTAGGGTTTTGGGCCATGTATTAGGCCATTTGCTTGTTGTAGGCGTAAAAGAGACTAGGCGACGAAATGATACTCGCCTAGGCGCAATTTCAGGATCTAGCTTGACAACAAAGCTAGACCCGTCATTTATCATGTTGCATAACTACCATGTCATGTTTCATTTTAATTAACGGTACGTGAAGTAATTGTCATCCATGCTATCCATGTTGAATGTCGCATTCGTAGCACACGCTACAATACTCGTGTTTCCTGGCTCATGATCCAGAAGTGGGCCACGTGTGTTGGTTGATAGCCAATGCCCGATCTACTTGTTTCTGGCTAGGCACCTACGTTGCAGGCATAACCCTACGCCATACGTGTTAAATACACTTCCTGGCTCGTGATCCAGAAGCGAGCATTCCGTGTTTGGGGTAATGCCCTGGCTCGATACACGTGGAGGGGTAGGGATAAGCAGTCACCTGAGCTTACGAGTTGGCCCGATCAGCCACTCTAGCCAGCAGACGAAATCTCTATGCACAACTTGTTTACTTGACGTGTTTACTTGACGTGATCACTTGACGTGAACCACTTGACTTGTACTTGTTCGTGTTTTTACTTGTAAAACTTGTTATCCACGACATACTTGCTACTCGCTACTTGTACTTCCCTTTACTTGTCACTTCCATACTATACTTGCCATGTTATGCATCATACTATAACTGCTAGGTTGTTAGTGTACTTTCCTTTCCTTGCCCAAGTCTTTTAGCCTTGCTGACATGTGCCCCTTTACTCTTTTAGGTGACACATGTTAGATCCCGAGCCTGAGAGTGCTGCGGAGGACGTGGTGTTTGCTGACGCTGAATCAGAGCCTGCGTTCGTTGAGTAGTATGAGGACACGGGTGATCAGTCGTAGAGGCTGCTTGTGTTCTTCGTTTTAGACTGTTTTTGTTGTCGGTGCGTAGCACCAATACTCTGTTTATGTTTGTCCCTGTTGGCCTTGTTCTGGGCCTTTAGACTCCTTCTTTTAGCCTGGTGGCTATTCTGGATGTTGAATTTAATTTTAATGTTGGACAATGCTGAGATTTGGAATCTTATTTTTGTTTCTCCTTGTGTTATTATCTTGTTCTATTCATGGTTACAGGGACCTGCACTTGTTTTCCTGACGCTTATCGGGCGTGTAGCTTCGCCGCTCCACACCCGTGCGGACCTTCTCACGTCTCGCCTCCATTTTAGGGAAGCGGGGCGTCATATGTGCAGATCTCTTTCTTGTTGTTTGGTCGCATGAAATATCTCTATTTGGAGAGGGGTTTATATAGGAGATGTGGATTAGGCTTTAGGAGAATTTCTCAATTGTAGGAGTTTAAAGATTGAATTCCACTTTGAATAGGATTTGAAATAATCTTATGGAAGATCGCTTCCAATCACAATAGGATTTGGAGTTTGAATTGGATTTGAATTGCATGGAAATTGGAAATAGGATTTGCAATGGGATTTGGTTCAATCACTTTTGATATGAATGAGATCTCTCCTTATCTCTCCACCTTTGACCAATTCATCTTTGCATATGAATTGGATTTTCTCCATTACTTTGACTAAGTCTTCTTTGCATATGAATTGGAATTTCTCCATCACTTTGACTAAGTCCCCTTTGAGTATTTATGAGCTTGCCACACCTGAAACCACTTAGCACACACATCAAATCGTTCACACACGTTTGTTATCATCAACCATGAAGTCATCGATCGTTGTATCCAACTACACCGTTGTATCCAACAATCTCCCCCTTTTGATGATGAGAAACCGTATATAAGATTTGAGCAATAACGATCCAAATAATATCATCGTGACATATGTGTGTGTGAAATGTGATGATGGAGAAAATAATACAAATACAATGATGTACAATGATGTTCAACAAATATGCATGTTCCCCCTATATTCATGCTCCCCTTTGAACAAATATTCATTACTCAAATGTTCATTATCCATTTAGCACACCAATTCAATTCTTAAGCACATCAAATCTTTCCCAGATTATTCTCCCCCTTTTGTTATCATCAAAAGTGTACTTACGAAGTCAATGTCATATCACATGCAAGAAGAGAGTATTATAAACTATAGCAAACACTTGCATGTAGTCGTTCTTAGAATAAACAAGTCAATTCCAATGAAGATTATATTGGAAGCAATGATCTAGGATCTTGGTTTGATGATGACAAACGTATCGTTATATCTGACGTGCGTGCTTAGTGTGTTTCAGGATTGGCTAAACGATACATCTTTCACTATTTGGAGGAGTTGCTATTCATATATCTATTTGGGTGTGAGGGCGAGCTTTGTCCTAAGCAAAGTGGACTTAGTCCAATTTGAGATGTGATGGGATTTCTTGACTTGGTCAAGATGAAGAGATGAGGAGAGACCAATTCAAATCAAGTTGGGATTAGAACAAATCAACTTTGGATGTGATCGTATCAATTATCAAAGTTTTGGGTCTACCCAATTCCTATTCAAATACAGTATCTCATTAGGATTCATATACAAAGATCGCTTCAAATCTTTCCTAAATCCTAGGGATCCTATCATTATCAATACATCTCCATATACCCTATATAAGCTCTCCTCTCAACCCTAATGATTTTGGGGGTGCGGCAATCAAAAAAGAGACGGCAATACAAAAAAAGGAAGAGAAGCTTAACGCAAATATCTTTTCACAAACCTCCTTCTGTATCATCCCAAGCCAAAAATAGTTCTCCAAGGCAACGAATCTTCATGGCCTCAACAACAAGAAAGGAAGCATAAAGATCCTTGTTTGCAGAACTCTCCAAGCCAAACGCATCCAAGAAAGTCACCATCTCCATCATCATCGCCCAAAGAGGAGGGGTACCGCCAACACGTAGCAGTCGGAGAGATCGTCACTGCATCATCCCAAGAAGGAGAAGACGAGTTGTGCTGCCGAAGATCGTCGCCATGGGTCATCGGAAAAAGTCGAACCCCTGAATGCCCTAGCGTGCGAAGCGATAAGAAGCTGCTGCTGACGTGGCAAACGCAAAGACAGAGAGAGCGTAGTCGTCGACGTATCACCATAGAAGCCGTCGCCATTGTTGAAGACGAGACCCCGCCATTGCCGCAGTTGATCGAAGGCCATCGCCTTGGGTTTCCGCCGTCCAGAGTTTGTGCACACCGACGCCGAGTGAAGAAGTCACCGTGAGTTGTCACCGTCGTGACTCGATCACTGCCATCGATAAAGCCTGAAGCTGGAGTCTCAGCCGTCTAGAGATCATCGTCTCTGTCGAGTCGATACCGCCACGAGATCCACGCTGCTATCTGCAAGCCTCGCTGTTCGTCTCCGCTACGAAGGCGCCACCGCTACGAAGTCTCCGCCGTGAGTCACTGAAGGATCCTCACCACCGCCATATCGAAGAATAAGATCGAAGCCTGCGTACTCGGTAGTCACTGGAACATCCCCCTCGAGTCGTCGTAGCTGCACTTGGCGTCTTTGAAGGAGGCGTCATCAAGTTTGAATCGCCGTCGTCTGAGCTGCTGTCACCCATGAGATCTGGTCGCCGCTGTGACCTGATCACCGCCGTCGCTGCTACTGAAAACCATCATCCCTCACGCCTGCATGCCCTAAAGACGAAGCGGAGCGATCTCCACGAGCTGACATGGACGGGCGAATTCGATTTCAATCGAAAAGTTCTGCTGACGTGGATAGATCCCCACGCAGATCACGCAAAAACACGTGAGGAGCCCGGAAGAAAATAAAATCAAGCGTAAGCGAATCTTGGAGGCTGACGTGGCTTGGTTTTTAAAGGAGTTGCTGAGTGCACAAACCGACTATTATATGATTTGAACTGAATTTCTTTACGCACAGACCAGTGCACAACTTGACATCCAGGAGTCGGATTGAGACACCGCTTGCGTCAGATTGGAGCTGACGTCGTGCTGATTGATAGAGACGCCTACACGGACACGAACTGAGCATTTCTAAACCCTTAACTCTTTTATTCGTGTCTTAGTGTAACGTTCCCTGTAGGGAAAACTTTACCCATCTTTTTGTGACTATTTTGGGACTTGTCTGGTTGGGGCTAGACAAGTGGGACCCAGCTAGTTTGGGACTAGCTGGTAGAAAGCGTTACTAGGATTGATAGTGAGAGGAAACACTGTGAGTGGGGTACTGAGAGCCTGGCGAGTGTAGAGACGTAGAGGGTGCTCTGAGCGTGCTCTAACTTGTGGTTTTGTACCTATTGCGCTATTCAATACTAGTATCTGCTTTGGGGGCTGGAGTAGGTCGTTGGGACGACCGAATCAGGGTAAATCTGTTGTGTACTCTGTGTCTGCTTTTTATTTACCCTGTTGCTGCTATAATTGCATGTGCTTATTCGTGGGTTGCACGAATTATTTTTATAAGCCTATTCCCCCCCCCAGGCTAGGATCCAGATCCAACAAGTGGTATCAGAGCAGGTTTTAGGATCTAGCCTAAGATTGACCATGAATAACCATATGGATAGTGCTTTTGCTGAGGGTCAGTCTGTTTCCCGTCCTCCTAGGTTTAATGGAGGTGATTATGCATATTGGAAAAATGGAATGAAAATTTACCTCATTTCTGTAGATTACAAGGCATGGCAAATAATTGAAAAAGGATATAAACTGCCTGTAATTAAAGTAGATAATGTTCAGATTGAAAAACCAAATGACAAATGGGATGATAATGATTGGAAATCTTATTCTTTAATTGCGAAAGCTATGAATGCTCTCATTTGTGCACTTGATAAATCTGAATATAATAGAATCTCACATTGTTTAACTGCGCAGGAGATATGGCATACTTTGGAGGTGACGCACGAGGGAACGTCACAGGTAAAGGAGTCTAGACTGTCTCTTTTGAGTGCAAAGTTCGAGGGATTTCGCATGCTACCATCAGAGAGCATATCAGAGATGTATGCGAGGTTCACCGACATAGTCTACAAGTCTAGCTCACTTGGAAAGCCATATGATAGCCTCGATCAAGTGAGGAAGATCCTAAGAGCATTGCCAAGCTCTTTCAGACCAAAGGTCACCGCCATCCAGGAAGCAAAGGTATTGTCACAATTGAAGGTGGAGGACCTTATTGGTAATTTGATGTCCGATGAGTTGGAACTGCCAAATGTTGAAGCAAGAGAGAAACCTGAGGAGAAAGAGAAAGCTATAAAGCCCCTTGCTTTGCAAGCTAGCGAAGAAGAGGATGATGATGACGACATAGCGCTAATAGTGAGAAACTTCAGAAAGTTCATCAAGACCAAGCATGGGAGAAACAAAATGGCACCCAGGTTTAATCGTTCTAACTTTAATAATTCTTCCAAGCAATTTAATGATCAGAAATCTACTGATAGAATGCAATGTTTTAAATGCAAGGGAAGAGGACATCTGATGAAGGATTGTCCAAATGAAACTGCTCAGCTCGCTAAAGGAAAAGGAAAAGCGAAGGTATTAACATGGGATATGGATAGCGAAGCTGAAAGTGAGGAGGAACATGAAGCCCATTCTTGCATGGCTTTGATGGGCATCCAATATGAGAAACCGTCAGGTAGCAAAGCTGAACTTCTTAAAATTTGTGAAGAAATGCAAAATCAAATAGTAGATCATGAGTTCACTATTGAATGTCTCCAAAATCAGAACTATGACATGCAAGTTAGAGATGATAAGGTGTTTAAAGAGAATGAAAAGCTTAAAATCGAACTTAAAGCATGTAAGTCTACTATTGAAATCATGAAGAAGGAAAAAGCTAGCTTTGATGAAATTGCTCCTTGTATTTCTTGTTCCTCATTATTAAACCAAAATAGCATGCTTAAACAAGATTTAATGAAGCTCAAAGCTGAAAAAGAATATGAAATAAGAGAGCTTAAGGATAAATTTTACATGCTAGATAACGATCTGAAAAAGAAAACAAGTTGGCTTTTGTTAGTAAATGCACGATGCTTGTGGAAGAAAATAAACAATTAAAAATCAAAGTCTCTCATCTTGAAGTGGCCATTAAGAAATTCTCTATGGGAATACAATCGTTGGACACTTTTTGAGAGAATCAATTATATGGCAATAACAGAAGAGGACTTGGTTTTGGTCTGAAAAACGTTGAAAAACAAAAATTCAAGAAATTCCACAATGTACCCTCTATTGCAAAAAACAAATATGCAAAGTGCTTTACTTGTGATAGTGTAGGCCACACTTCATATTATTGTAAATTTAGGAACACAAATATCAAGTTTAAACAAGTGTGGGTTCCTAAATCTTTAATGGCTAACACTAGTGGACCTTGTTGGATTCCAAGGTCACACTTAACACCTTTCTTGTAGGTGTGATGGAGGTTTGGCGAGGAGCAAATTTTTAAAGCCTCATTCTATTTCTAGCTCCTTCGTCAAATAGCGACGAGAAGGTATAATTTTTTATCCCTCTTTGCATTTCATTCATACCTTCATAGATTGTTTTATGTGCTTGATTTATTTTTGTTTGTGTGCTTGTTTACATGATTTTTTAATGTTTTTATTTCTGAAAAAAAAACAAAAAAATTGAAAAACCAAAAATAAAAAAAATGAGCTTAAAAGAATACCCTTTATGATTTATCTTAAGTGGTATTGTATGAATGTTCAAATCTATCCCTTGTAGAAGTTAATTCATTATTGTTGTAGCTACATGAACATGTTGTTATCTTTTTAGTAGCCATGACATGTCTCAAAAATTTCAAATTTGACTTCTACACCTACATTTGCACTTTCACGATAATTGACTTTTTAGTGCTTTTGGAGATTCTTTTGAAGAATAATGGAAAGTGAATGTAGGAATGATTAATTTCTGAATTTTCTAAGGGATATGAAGTGTTTAGCCATGAATAAAAATTGAGCACGAAAGAATTGCAAATGAAAAAAATGAAAATTGCCCCATATGAAAAATGGATACACTTCATTGCTAATACACAACCCACGAGTATCCAACTTATGCTACATGGGTAATCATTAGTGTTGGTGTATATTACTCGTCAAGCAATGCCACCCCACATTTAAAAGTCCTTATAGGCTATGTTTTGGGGTTCGGTAACTTGAACTCATCTTTGATGAGGTGGGAAAAATCAATCCTAGTGATATTCGTGAAAATTGGAAAATGTGGATTGATTTGGTTGATCTTCTGAAATTGAATCTCCTCATGTACTATATTGTCTATATCACTACACTTACACAAAGGTGGGAAGTCATGTTATGAAATTCTATGAGCTTGAATTGTCTATTCTTTGGAAAACTCATGCAAATTGCACGCTACATTTAATAATGGTTTATTTTTTCATGGAATATTTTTGTGACTTCATTAATCCACTTTTGGTGATTAAAAAGGAGGAGAAAGAAAAAAAGACTTGATGTCGGTATTATTTGTTGAAGGGGTTGAAGGGGGAGCATGAGAAATGCTTGAATATATGTTGAAGGGGGAGCTTAAGAGAAGGGAGAGCATGCTGTTATACTTACTATTTGTTGTGCATGCGTTGTAAAGCTTGAATGTCTCATCCATACATTGTCTCATTCCACGATTCATATTGCATTACACCCTTCAACACACTTTGCACACCCATACTTATTGCTCAAATCTTTTATGGGTTTGTCATCACCAAAAGGGGGAGATTGTTGGAAGCAACGATCTAGGATCTTGGTTTGATGATGACAAACGTGTCGTTATATCTGACGTGCGTGCTTAGTGTGTTTCAGGATTGGCTAAACGATACATCTTTCACTATTTGGAGGAGTTGCTATTCATATAGCTATTTGGGTGTGAGGGAGAGCTTTGTCCTAAGCAAAGTGGACTTAGTCCAATTTGAGATGTGATGGGATTTCTTGACTTGGTCAAGATGAAGAGATGAGGAGAGACCAATTTAAATCAAGTTAGGATTAGAACAAATCAACTTTAGATGTGATCATATCAATTATCAAAGTTTTGGGTCTACCCAATTCCTATTCAAATACAGTATCTCATTAGGATTCCTATACAAAGATGGCTTCAAATCTTTCCTAAATCCTAGGGATCCTATCATTATCAATACATCTCCCTATACCCTATATAAGCTCTCCTCTCAACCCTAATGATTTTGGGGGTGCGGCAATCAAAAAAGAGACGGCAATACAAAAAAAAGGAAGAGAAGCTTAACGCAAATATCTTTTCACAAACCTCCTTCTGTATCATCCCAAGCCAAAAATAGTTCTCCAAGGCAACAAATCTTCATGGCCTCAACAACAAGAAAGGAAGCATAAAGATCCTTGTTTGCAGAACTCTCCAAGCCAAACGCATCCAAGCAAGTCACCATCTCCATCATCATCGCCCGAAGAGGAGGGGCAACACCAACACGCAGCAGTCGGAGAGATCATTGCTGCTTCATCCCAAGAAGGAGAAGACAAGTTGTGCTGCCAAAGATCGTCGCCGTGGGTCATCGAAAAAAGTCAAACCCCTACATGCCCTTGGGTGCGAAGCAATAGGAAGCTGCTGCTGACATGGCAAATGCAAAGACAGAGAGAGCGTAGCCGTCGACGTATCGCCATAGAAGCCGTCGCCATTATTGAAGACAACACCTCGCCATTGCCGCAGTTGATCGAAGGCCGTCAACTTGGGTTTCCGCTGTCCAGAGTTCATACACGCCGGCGCCGAGTGAAGAATTCGCCGTGAGTTGTCGCCGTCGTGACTCGATCGTCGCCATCGATAAAGCCTGAAGCTGGAGTCTCAGCTGTCTAGAGATCACCGTCTCTGTCGAGTCGCTGTCGCCATGAGATCCACGCCGATATCTGCAAGCCTCGTTGTTCGTCGCCGCTACAAAGTCGCCATGATCACTCCATATTTTACACCTTTTTTCCGCATGTTTTCACGCCATTTCGATTGCTCATATTGTGTTTTTCAAGATTATTCGACAATATTGCGATGCTTTTCACTATTTCTTGTTTTTGTCGGATTTCAGGAAATATGGAGCGATCGGGAGCAAAAATGAGCTTAAAGGATTTGCACCCACTCCGGAGTGTCAACCATGGCCCTTTTGAGGGTTATTCTGCAATAGAAGACGAGTGGAAGAAGAAAGAACGTCGTAGGAGCGACGAGGAAGCGAAAAGATGGAGATTGGGCATTTTCAGCATGCCACTCGGCCGAGTGAAGGAGTCACTCGGCCGACCATTGAGACCCCGCTCGGTCGGCCAGATCGGACACGCAACAGAGATGTATCAGCGTGCACTCGGCCGAGCATCGCACGCCCACTCGGCCGAGTGCGGAGACTCCGTCCGCCCGAGTGGCACCCAGACGACGGCAAGCCAAAATGTCCAACTCTCTGTAATCCTTCAGTCGACTATGAGCTCCGACTCGGCCGAGTTCCAAATGCCCCTCGGCTGAGTGACATTTGCCACTCGGCCGAGTGACGCCGAGGACACGCAGCGCCCAGATTTTCAGACAGCCTCCCACTCTTTTGAAATCTTCTATCATTCCAGCAACCAAAGTATTTTTCTCATATTTTTTATGGATAGTAGACTTCATAACGGTTCCAACGCCACCAAGAACGTGCAAATCGGAGGTTGGATGAAATCTGAAGAATTTCTGCAAGTTGATGCTGCAGTGCTGGAATTTCCACTCGGCCGAGTCACATTTTCCACTCGGCCGAGTCGGCGACGGGCCCAGATTTTAAGTTGCGGTTTGGGCTGTTTTTGGGCACGAATTTGACGGGTTTGCTAGGGTTTCTTGCTAGGGTTTTGGGAGAGTATTTAAGGGTGTTGTAGCCACCATTAGAGAGAGATCCCATTATGTTTTCTTAGCCCCCATATGTTTTTCTTAGGATTTTTTAGAGGTTAGGCCATGCCCTAGGCCCCCCCTTGGATCTAAAAGCTTATATTTTGGATTGAAGATCTTCATCAAGCTAAGTATTTTCTTCTTTTTATTTGAATCTTTGTTTTTCTATCTTTTTGTATGCAAGCAATGATTTCTAGTGATTCTCATATCCTTATTGCTATGCTAGAGTAGATTTGTTGTTCTAGGGTTTGGGGATGAACCCTATGGATCTAATTTCATATTTGTGATGAATGAATTTCTAAATTACTAGAATTGCTAGGAGGTTAGGTTGTGATTGATTTACTACGGATAGCTAGGGATTTCCATAGATTTGGGATTTGCAAGAGATTGGATTCTAATCGATGGGAAGGCATAGATATTAGATTTAGATTTACAATTGGATTTCTCTAGATTTGGTTTGCAAGATATTGGACCAAAGCTAGGATTTTTAATTGTAAATCTATACCCAAATTCGTTTATAAGAGATTGGACGAATACGAACTATCACAACCTAGATCGTAACTCGAGTTTGCACAAGAGTGGGCTCAATGAGCGATTGGACGATGATGTCGATCTTCATGCTAGCGGCTTAGGTTAGGGTTTGCAAGAGATTGCGCCCAAATCTAGGTTGCTATAGACCGGCAATAGCGCGAGAGCGTGAGCTTGGTTCTATATTCAGTTACGACTAGTTCACCTCGACACAAGCCTAGTAATATTGAGATTCACTATTCACAATGACGAATGACGATCCGTAGTGGGGATTCCCTAGCCCTAGACTCTTTTATTGTATTGTATCTGAATTGATATTTTATCCGACTTCTTTATCTCCGATACCGACATTCACCACCATTTCTGTTATATATCACTCCATAACCATCTCCACCAATAATACATTCGTAGTCAAACCAACCTCGGATAGATTGGAACCAACACCACCTCCTCGTGTTCGATACCCGCTCGCCACTTGACCGTGCGCTTACGGTAAAACTACAATCGTTCTCCGGGACGTGTATCCGGGGCCGATCAAGTTTTTGGCGCCGTTGCCGGGGATTTATCTCCGTGCATTTGCGCCATACTAGGTTGTGCTCTTGGGTTGCATTTTGGAGCGATCAAGTTTTTGGCGCCGTTGCCGGGGAGGTGTTTCCGTTGGGTGCCAATTTGTCACAATTAGGTTGATTAGACTACCTTAAAAAAACAAAAAAAACATTTAGAGATATTTTTTTCCCCACCACCTGCTACTATTATTATCTTTATCTCTCTTTGTACCACTGACGTCTTTTCCAGGTTGTTTACTTTGATTGATCAGGTACAGTTGTTGCAGCGATGGTGCTTCCAAAGAAAATGCGAGCGGGCTCTATACAATCCTACATATATCTCGCTGCATTCTATCAGGCTGATGGAGAATCCTTCGGGGAAGCCTTGTCTAGGTTTGAAGGAATGTTAGAAATGTTCCAGACGGAGTCAGACCATGAGTGGAATGACTCCACGCTATTTGATATCTTCACTAGAAGGCTAAAGGGACCCTCACGTGAGTTTTTGAAGAGGATGCAAGTGGGGAAGTTCAGTGATCTACAGTTGACAGCAGCCTTGGAGCAAATGATAGATGATGCTCGATCTACCGGTTCACTAACCGTTACGGTAAGTAAACCATACAACCTAGTATTCATCGATTTTGTTATGGCTAATGTCTCTAGCACAGGTACTATCATAGATGGAGTGTATGCTTCACTTGAAGGTGATCATATCCACCTTTACACCATCAACACTCCACAAATAGAGACATCTGAACTGTCAAAGGAGGACACATATATGGATCTATTGAGAAACATTGTCGACGTAGTTCGAAATTCCGGTCCATTGACAATAACGGCAGGTGATCCTTTTGAGCTCGAATTTCAAAACTTTATTACTCATTGTATCTCTTCCACATGCACAATTGATGATGGAGTCTATGCTCTAGTTGAGGGGCACAAGACCCACTTTTATACCGCGGTCAAGATACATGAGCCCATAGATCCACCTGCACCTACTATTGAGGAGGCCAAGCCATGCAATCGGGTGACTCGAGCTCCAGGAAAGAAACAAAGAAGGAGGCATGAAAAGGAGATGATGACGTTTACATTGCCTTCTATACCTGAGGAGCCTGAGGAGGATGTCCACGTTCAGCTTGGGGGAGAGTCAGCTTGTGCCATCGTCGCTCCCCCTTGTCACCCACATGAGCCAGAGCTTACTGTTGAGGAGGCCTTACATGCGGAGCCAGAGCTTGTCACCAGGGAGGCCATGCATTGGGATGTGGACACATCCATTCATGAGGATCCCGAACATTACCCTCCTCCTTTTGAGCTACCGCAGCCGCCTCTACTTTCTACAGAGGCTGAGCATCCCTCAGAGGACCACCCTTCCACTGACGCCGAGGACAATCTCACAGAGCTTATGGCTCCCCTTCATGGGGATCTCTTTACTCCCTCGCCCTTTACATTTGATTCCCCTCCCATATATGATGCTTGCTATGATTCAGATTTTGACGACTCATTGCACCTTTTGCAGGATTCATGTACATACGATCAAGAGGTACGATGGGACGTATACGAGGAGGAGAGCGAGGAGTTAGCACCCATGGATGCTATTAATTATGATCAGGAGGTGCGATGGGATAAGTTTGACGATGATGAGGAGCTGCCTGATGAGACCTACGCTTATATGCCCGAGCTACCTGAACAACCTGAGGCGAACAATGTGGAGTTGATCGATGTGGGCACAGGTGGAGTCCTTGGAGAGATGCTGGGAGCCGCATTGCTGGAGTCTGATGGAGTCCGCGGACGCACGCATCTGGCAGAGCCACGGAAGGAGCAATTGGAGCAGTTGCCTGCACCGGCAAAGATACTGGATCCGCCTTTTGCTATAGGTGATATCAATCCAGTAGTGTAGAAATTTTTATGCTTTGAATAAACACGAATTCTCTCGACAGCGAGAGGACCGTATAGATTTGCTTGAATAAATATCACCTCATATGATGGCAACAAAAATCTTTTACACCCCAAACCCATTATATATATTAATTGCCCTCTCCATATTTTGATGTGTCACATCCTTTTGCTCACCACATTCGAGCATTTCTTTCAAGTGAAACCTTACTTTCTTATTCGTTTGACTTGATCACGCTTTGCAAAGCCATGACATTTTTGGTCAAGTCATTTGAATAGGATTGTTTGGTATAAGCTTGGGGGAAGGCGCTCTCATGCATCATTGTATGTGCATGTAGTTACATTAGGATTTCATGTCATTCATTTCATCATATTTCATTCACCCCCTTATTATTATCGTTGTTCCTCATATTTTTCCTTTTATGATAACATTGAGGACAATGTGAAGTTTAAGCTTGGGGGAGTACATTTCCATGCCATTTAGATGCATTAGTTGCATTTTTACTTTATTTTAGGGTTTTTAAAATTTTTCAAAATTTTTTCATCATCTTTTTGAATTTTCCATCTTATTTTCCTTTTATGTGTGTTCATGCATCATGTTGTGTGCTTGTTTTTCTTTTCTTTCCTCTCTTTTATTTTTTTTATATCTTTATTTTCTTTTCCTCTTTTCGCTAGATTTGTTCCTTATGATGATGTCTCTTATTGCTTTAGCAACCATCACGATGCTTATTATTCCTTGCCATGATACTTAGAGTATTTCATATTCCTACTATCCATGTGCTTGCTTATATATTCTTTTGATGATTCCTCTATATGAATGCATGATATTAATTGAAGCTGAATGTATGGATTAGTGTTTGGTATGCTTTTGTTGGAAGTGCTCCAAGATTCACGCATCAATTGTATAACGGAATCATCTGCCTTATTATCTTAGTCACCTTCTGTTGCATGCTTGATATGAAAGTACTCTTTACCGCTTGACTTCGCTTTTTATTGAGATGATTGAGAATATCCATACTTACATATGAGTTTTAGTTGAAGTATTATTTTATTGAACCATTCTTGCACATCTTAGAGTGAACCGAGTGTTACATTATTTCTTTCTCCACATATATCTTTTTATTCTCTACATGTCACTTGAGTTCACCTCCTAAAGCTACTTATATCGCATCTATTTCCCAAAAATCCCCACAAAAGAAAAGTTAGCTCCAAAAAGTCCAAAAAGCCAAAAAAGGAGCCAAAATCCAAAAAAAATACAAATCATATAGCTCCTACAAAAATCCAAAACGAAAAATGAGAAACAAAGTCCAAAAGAAAAAAAAATATTTCTCTATCTCATTATTGGAGCCACAAAATACTTGGGAAAACCAAGGCAAAAATCCCATTTTCCACTATTATATTCCTTTGGATGCGACGCCTCAAGCTAAGCTTGGGGGGTGAATTCATTTGACCATATGAGTGAGTATGACATTAGAGTGGAGACGTGCATGAATGGGAATATTTGATAATGCTTAGTCTTTGCAAAATATATTAGATATGGAGATTTTTCATGATTTTAAATAAATATGTGAATGCCATGACTTTTATTCTATTCTCTATTGCATGATTGGTGTGTATCTTATATGCTTCATTTATAACTTTTGATTGAAAAGTGCATCTCCAACATTTGTATATTAAATTCTATGAAATGCGTGATGTGGATATGAATTGATTGTATGAATTTAGAGAGTCCCTCTTATTGTTCTTAAAAGCTTGCAAGTACCATGTTTATGAAAGATATGAAATCCTTATAGCATGTGATTTGTATTTTCCAAGTCATCGTGATGTGTAGCTTATGGCTTGAGATCTGAGAGTATAATCTAGCGACCCCTTCCACTTCGTATTCTTTTATTTCATTTCCCTTATTTTTCATCTCCTGAGTTCGTCTTTTTACTTATCTTCCTCGAGGACGAGTAAGAGGTAAGCTTGGGGGATTTTAATCACTCCATATTTTACACCTTTTTTCCGCATGTTTTCACGCCATTTCAATTGCTCATATTGTGTTTTCAAGATTATTCGACAATATTGCGATGCTTTTCACTATTTCTTGTTTTTGTCGGATTTCAGGAAATATGGAGCGATCGGGAGCAAAAATGAGCTTAAAGGATTTGCACCCACTCCGGAGTGTCAACCATGGCCCTTTTGAGGGTTATTCTGCAATGGAAGACGAGTGGAAGAAGAAAGAACGTCGTAGGAGCGACGAGGAAGCGAAAAGATGGAGATTGGGCATTTTTAGCATGCCACTCGGCCGAGTGAAGGAGTCACTCGGCCGAGCATTGAGACCCTGCTCGGTCGGCCAGATCGGACACGCAACAGAGATGTATCAGCGTGCACTCGGCCGAGCATCGCACGCCCACTCGGCCGAGTGCGGAGACTCCGTCCGCCCGAGTGGCACCCAGACGACGGCAAGCCAAAATGTCCAACTCTCTGTAATCCGTCAGTCGACTATGAGCTCCGACTCGGCCGAGTTCCAAAAGCCCCTCGGCCAAGTGACATTTGCCACTCGGCCGAGTGACGCCGAGGACACGCAGCGCCCAGATTTTCAGACAGCCTCCCACTCTTTTAAAATCTACTATCATTCCAGCAACCAAAGTATTTTTCTCATATTTTTTATGGATAGTAGACTTCATGACGGTTCCAACGCCGCCAAGAACGCGCAAATTGGAGGTCGGATGAAATCTGGAGAATTTCTGCAAGTTGATGCTGCAGTGCTGGAATTTCCACTCGGCCGAGTCACATTTTCCACTCGGCCGAGTCGGCGACGGGCCCAGATTTTAAGTTGCGGTTTGGGCTGTTTTTGGGCACGAATTTGACGGGTTTGCTAGGGTTTCTTGCTAGGGTTTTGGGGGAGTATTTAAGGGTTTTGTAGCTACCATTAGAGAGAGATCCCATTATGTTTTCTTAGCCCCCATATGTTTTTCTTAGGATTTTTTTTAAAGGTTAGGCCATGCCCTAGGCCCCCTCTTGGATCTAAAAGCTTGTATTTTGGATTGAAGATCTTCATCAAGCTAAGTACTTTCTTCTTTTTATTTGAATCTTTGTTTTTCTATCTTTTTGTATGCAAGCAATGATTTCTATTGATTCTCATATCATTATTGCTATGCTAGAGTAGATTTGTTGTTCTAGGGTTTGGGGATGAACCATATGGATCTAATTTCATATTTGTGATGAAAGAATTTCTAAATTACTAGAATTGCTAGGAGGTTAGGTTGTGATTGATTTACTACGGATAGCTAGGGATTTCCATCGATTTGGGATTTGCAAGAGATTGGATTCTAATCGATGGGAAGGCCTAGATATTCGATTTAGATTTACAATTGGATTTCTCTAGATTTGGTTCGCAAGAGATTGGACCAAAGCTAGGATTTTTAATTGTAAATCTATACCCATATTCGTTTGCAAGAGATTGGACGAATACGAACTATCACAACCTAGATCGTAACTCGAGTTTGCACGAGAGTGGGCTCGATGAGCGATTGGACGATGCTGTCGATCTTCATGATAGCGGCTTAGGTTAGGGTTTGCAAGAGATTGGGCCCTAATCTAGGTTGCTATAGACCGACAATAGCGCGAGAGCGTGAGCTTGGTTCTATATTCAGTTACGACTAGTTCACCTCGACACAAGCCTAGTAATATTGAGATTCACTATTCACAATGACGAATGACGATCCGTAGTGGGGATTCCCTAGCCCTAGACTCTTTTATTGTATTGTATCTGAATTGATATTTTATCCGACTTCTTTATCTCTGATACCGACATTCACCACCATTTCCATTATATATCACTCCATAACCATCTCCACCAATAATACATTCGTAGTCAAACCAACCTAGGATAGATTGGAACCAACACCACCTCCTCGTGTTCGATACCCGCTCGCCACTTGATCGTGCGCTTGCGGTAAAACTATAGTCGTTTTACGGGACGTGTATCCGGGGCCGATCAAGTTTTTGGCGCCGTTGCCGGGGATTTATCTCCGTGCATTTGCGCCATACTAGGTTGTGCTCTTGGGTTGCATTTTGGAGCGATCACGCCACCGCTACGAAGTCTCCGTCGTGAGTCACTGAAGGATCCTCGCTGACACCGTATCGAAGAAGAAGATCAAAGCCTGCGTACTCGGTCGTCACCGAAGCACCGCCCTCGAGTCGTCGTAGCTGCCCTTGGCGTCTTTGAAGGAGGCGTCATCAAGTTTGAATCGCCGCCGTCTGAGCTGCTGTCGCCCACGAGATCTGGTCACCACTGTGACCTGATCACCGTCATCGCTGCTGCTGAAAACCGTCATCCCTCATGCCTGCATGCCCTAAAGACGAAGCGGAGCGATCTCCATGAGCTGACGTGGACGGGCGAATTCGATTTCAATCGAAAAGTTCTGCTGACGTGGATAGATCCCCATGCAGATCAAGCAAAAACACGTGAGGAGCCCGGAAGAAAATAAAATCAAGCGTAAGCGAATCTTGGAGGCTGACATGGCTTGGTTTTTAAAGGAGTTGCTGAGTGCACAGACCGACTATTATATGATTTGAACTGAATTTCTTTACGCACAGACCAGTGCACAACTTGACATCCAGAAGTCGGATTGAGACACCGCTTGCGTCAGATTGGAGCTGACGACGTGCTGATTGACAGAGACGCCTACACGGACATGAACTGAGCATTTCTAAACCCTTAAGTCTTTTATTCGTGTCTTAGTGTAACGTTCTCTATAGTGGAAACTTTACACATCTTTTTGTGACTATTTTGGGACTTGTCTGGTTGGGGCTAGACAAGTGGGACCCAGCTAGTTTGGGACTAGCTGGTAGAAAGCTTTACTAGGATTGATAGTTAGAGGAAACACTGTGAGTGGGGTACTGATAGCCTGGCGAGTGTAGAGACGTAGAGGGTGCCCTGAGCGTGCTCTAACTTGTGGTTTTGTACCTATTGCGCTATTCAATACTAGTATTTGCTTTGGGGGCTGGAGTAGGTCGTTGGGACGACCGAACCAGGGTAAATCTGCTGTGTACTCTATGTTTGCTTTTTATTTACCCGGTTGCTGCTATAACTGTGTGTGCTTATTCGTGGGTTGCACAAATTATTTTTATAAGCCTATTCACCCGCCAGGCTAGGATCCAGATCCAACAGATTATAACAAAGACTTATATAGCATCGTGTAATTGTGAAGATTAAACATTGAAGCACATAAGGAGAACTTTCAAGAAGTTCAACCAAAACCAATCCACTTTTCCATGTAACATGATATCGTCTAGGATTGATTTTCCACATCTCAATGAAAAATGTTTCATGTTACCACGCCCAAAACATAGCCTATGCGGACTCTTAGATGCGGGATGTCATTGCTTGACAAGTATAACACCAACGCTAAAGTTTATTCTTAAAGCTTATGTTGGATACTCGTGGGTAGTGTCGTTTCCATGGATCGTATCCATTTTTCATACAGAGCTCTTTTCATTTCCATTTTTATTTATATATTTATATTTTTTTACAATTCAATTCTTTTGAGCTCTATTTTTTATCCCAGGCAAGACACATCATATCCCATAGATTTTCTGTTAATTTATCCTCTACATTCACTTCCCGATATTTCATAAAAGATGTATCCACATGTACAATAATATTTAATACTTGTGGAGGTGACAATGTAGGTATAGAAATCAAATTATTCAAATCATTGAACATGTCATGGTTATTTAGGAAATCAAACATGCACATGTAGCTATAACAATATACATGGATATGAATCTCATTCATTAATACCAATTTAATGATTCAAAAGAAAGATTCACATTAAGCACCATTTTAATAGCCTTTTGTATTTTCATTTTTTTTGATTTTATAAAGAACTAAAGCCTCCTAACAAGCAAATGCTAGCACACAAACAAAAACATATCAAGCACAAAGAAAAATACTATGAAGGTATACATTAAGCTCAAGGAAGAAACCATACCTTCGTGTTGTCGTTTGGCTAAGGAACTTTTTAATGAAATGTGACGTCCAATCCATAGTTCCTTGCCCCTCCATCTCACCTACACGGAAAATGTTATATGTGACCTTGGAATCCAACTAGGTCCACTCATGTTAGTCACCAAACTTTAGGAACCCATATTTGCTTGAATTTCATATTTTTGTTTCTATAATTGCAATGATAAGAAGTATGACCACCACATCCACATGTAAAGCATTTAGCAAAAACGCTTCTCCCTACACCAATTTATTTTTGAATGTTTTTATTAATTCTTAGCCTTCATCAATTTTATTTTCCATAGCCTAGACCGCACCTATTATTTCCATGTATATGATTTCCAAGAATAATGTCTAATGATTGCTTACCAACTCCAAATTTTTAATGGTTAGTTCAAGATCAGATACTTTAGATTATAAATATATGTTTTCATTAACAAGCATGGTACATTTACTGATAAAGGCCTTTTTGTTCTCTTCCTTATTCTTTTTCAGATTTACCAGCTTCTTTTCTTGCTTAAGAGCTTTTTCTTTATGCATGTTATTCTCTTTAAAAGCATAGGACAATTAAGGCATTCAGCTATTTCATGCATGCTAGACTTTCCTTTTTTCAACACATTAATGGTAGAATTACATGCAACAATTTTTTATTTCATTTTATCAACTTCTAATGACATGTTGTAATTGTCTTGTTGTAGTTCATCATTAGCATTTCTATACTTTTCTACTGTGAATTCAAGTTTCTCTACAGTTGATTTTAGGCTTTTAATTTCACCTTGCATTTCTTTAATAGCATTCAGAAGTTGAACTTTGGTGCAACATTTTACCTCATCAAGCTCTCCCATCAAGCAAAGGGAGGAGTGCGCAGTCTCCTCCCGAGTCTCGTCCTCGCTATCCTCATTCCACGTTACTGCTAAAGTGTCACGCCCCGCTTCCCTAAAATGGAGGCGAGACGTGAGAAGGTCCGCACAAACGTGGAGCTGTGAAGCTACACGCCTGATAAGCGTCAATAAAACATATGCAGGTCCATGTAACCACGAGCAGAACAAGATAATAACACAAGGAGATACAGAAATAAAATCCCAAATCTCAGCAATATCCAAACATTAAAATTAAGTTCAACATCCAGAAAAGCCACCAGGCTAAACAGAAAGAGTCTAAAGGCCCAGAACAAGGCCAACAAAGACAAACATAAACAGAGTATTGGTGCTACGAACCGACAACAAAAACAGTCTAAAACGAAGAACACAAGCAGCCTCTACGACTGATCGCCCGTGTCCTCGTACCCCTCAACGAACGCAGGCTCTGACTCAGCGTCAGCAAACACCACGTCCTCCGCAGCACTCTCAGACTCTGCCAGAACTGAGATGTGAATCTCGTGTCTCTGTCCGACACGATACTCACAGGGACTCCGTGAAGTCGTACGATCTCCTGCACGATTCACGTTACATCACATCTAAACTAGGAAAAGAAAATAGAAACGGAGAGTAAAAGAATTTACCTCCATGTATCTCCTCGCTAGCGCCTCAGTGGACTGTCCTACTCGGAATGGAATAAAGTGCGCGGATTTGGTCAATCGATCTACGATCACCCAAATCGCGTCATTCTGCTTCGGACTCCGAGGTAGTCCAGTCACGAAATCCATAGTGATGTGTTGCCACTTTCACTCTGAAATCGGAAGCGGTTGTAGCAACCCTGCCATACGCTGATGCTCCGCCTTTACCTGCTAGCAAACCAAGCACTTGGCTACACTCCGAGCCACACTCCTCTTCATACCATGCCACCAAAAATTCAGACGAAGATCCTTGTACATCTTGGTCCCACCAGGATGCACAGAATACGGCGAACTGTGTGCCTCCACCAACAACTACTCTCTAATATCCCCAGCTGGCACACACAACCTAGCTCCAAACCTCAGCGAGCCATCCTCATGAATCAAAAAGTCAGTCCAAAGACCGGCTTCTACCTGCTCCCGAATCTTTACCAGCTTCGGATCTCCAGCCTGGCCAGCCTTGATCCTATCCACAATCAACGACTGAATCTGCATACTCATCAACGAAGAAGCCTCCCCAGGAAGAACAATCTCAAATCCAGACTCGCAAAAATCCTACTGTAATCTCCACTGCGAAGTCAACAACATCACCGCTGGAAGCCTACTCAGCGCATCAGGGACCACATTCACCTTGCCAGGGTGATACTGCAAATCAATCTCATAATCCGCCATGAGTTCCAACCATCGACGTTGTCGCATGTTGAGCTCCTTCTGAGTAAAAATATACTTCAAGCTTTTGTGATCGGTGAAGATCTTCACTTTCTCACTCAGCAGGAAGTGCCTCCAAATCTTGAGCGCAAACACGACGGCAGCCAACTCCAAGTCGTGCGTCGGGTAATTCTTCTCATGAGTCTTGAACTGACGCGAGGCATACGCCACAACATGCTCATGCTGATGCAACACACAACCGAGACCCTTGCCAGAAGCATCGCAAAAGATCTCAAATCCTCCTCTGCGATCAGGCACAACAAGAATAGGGGCAGTCGTCAATCTCTCCCTCAAAATACCAAAGGCATTCTCACAATCACCCGACCAAACAAAAGGCACATCCTTCCGCGTCAATCTAGTCATCGGCTCAGCAATACGAGAAAAGTCCTTAATGAAGCGCCGATAGTAACCAGCAAGCCCAAGGAAACTCCGGATCTCAGATGCTGACTGCGGAACAGGCCACTCACTGATGGCCTTGATCTTCTCGGGGTCCACTGAAATACCATCGCCTGACACCACATGCTCCAGAAAAGCAACTCTGTCCAGCCAAAACTCGCACTTCGAAAACTTAGCATACAAACGATGCTTCCTCAAAATCTCCAACACTGTCCTCAAGTGCGATGCATGCTCTTCCTCCGACTTTGAATAGATCAGAATTTCGTCAATAAATATAACGACAAACTTATCTAAAAAGTCATAGAAGATCAGATTCATCAGATTCATGAAAACTGCGGGTGCATTGGTTACACCGAAAGGCATAACCACAAACTCGTAGTGTCCATACTTCGTCCTGAATGCTGTCTTCGGATCATCTTCCTTCTTCACCTTCAGCTGATGATAACCACTCCTCAGATCCAACTTCGAAAACATCCTCGAACCTCCAAGCTGATCAAAAATATCATCAATGCGAGGCAACGGGTATTTATTCTTGATGGTCACCGCATTCAGCTCCCGATAGTCCACGCACATGCGACGTGAACCATCCTTCTTCTTCACCAGCAGCACCGGTGCTCCCCACGTAGACACACTAGGATTGATATAACCCTTCTGCAAAAGCTCATCCAGCTGCTTCCGCAATTCCTCCAACTCTACGGGTGCCATACGATAGGGCACCTTCGAAATCGGCTGTGCTCCTGGAATAAGATCAATAGAAAATTCCAGAGCTCGATCAGGTGGCAGTCCAGACATCTCCTCGGGGAAGACGTCATCGAAGTCCCGCACTACAGCAGGCCTCTCCAGCTCCATCTGCATAGCCACAATCTCCACCGGCCTGGCCCGAAACCTGATCGGACCGAGCGAACTGCTACCTCGGCTGAACTCAAATACTGGATGTCCAGGAATCTCGAACACCACCTTCTTCCGACGACAATCGATCGTAGCATAGAAGCTCGCAAGCCAATCCATCCCAAGGACCACATCATAGTTGATGATGTCGTGGACAATAAAATCAGCGTAAAGCTCATGTCCACAAACCACCAACGGGCAAGAATTGTAACCACGATGCACCGAGATCACGCCATTCCCTGTAACGATATTCCAACTCTTGGAAAGAGGGGACGTCGACAAGGAATGCTTCTCCACGAAGCTCCGAGAAATAATGCACATCGATGCACCAGAGTCAAAGAGGACTCATGCAGGAAATGTGCAAACCAGAATCACACCTACAAACAGCCTAACAATCAAGCCCTAGTCTAGCAAACAATCATGTGCAAGCAACCAAACATAATCTAACAAATAAAACTAACGAAGAAGGAACAGCTAGATTGAGGATTACCTGCGATAACCTCATCCACAGCCATGCTCTCCACCTCGATCATCAGAAAAGCATGCCACCTCGGCGGAAAAGCCTGCTGAAAAGCCTGCCTCTGTGGGACAAGACCTGCTCCACGTCCAGCAGGAACAGGTGCTCTCTGCTGCAACGGCTGTGCTGCAACAGGTGCCCTCCCCAGCTGATTCGCATGCCAACAATCCTTTGCTGCATGAGAAGCATCAACACAAATCAAACACTGGCCCAGAAATCTTCTTCACTGATCCTTGATGTGGCCAGTCTTGCCGCAGAAATGGCAAGTCTTCTGAATTGGCCCTCCTGGCCTCTTGAACTGCACCGGATGATTAGGCTTGAAACCAGGCCTAACCATCGCTCTGGCCTACTCCATAGGCCTCTTCCCAGCTCCAGATGTATGCCCCCTCCTGTGGTTCAGGTTCAGCTCCTGCCTCCTCGCAGCTACCAGAACCTTCTGATAAGAGTCCAGATCAGAGGAAGACACGAAACTCTGAAGCTCCAAAGCAAGTCCTTGCAGGAACCTCTGAGCCCTCTCATCAGCATCATGCACCATCTTCGGTGCGAACCGACTCAGTCTAGTGAACTCTTGGTGGTACTGGTCCACCGTCAAGCTCCCTTGCTTCAGCTCAATAAAACGCTGCAGCATCTCCTTCCTGGCAGCCTTCGGGAAGAACTCTTCATCAAACCTGGACTTAAAGGTAGCCCAAGCTATCGGCTCCACCAGTATCTTCTCTTCCGCATCCCACCAGTTCCAGGCATTATCCTTGAGCTGCCTCTTCGCCAAATCAACCCATCCAACCGGGCAGATCTTCGCAAAATTCAAATTATCCTCAATGTTCCGAATCCACTCATCGGCAGCTATAGGACCCTCAGACCAATCAAAATAAGCAGGACCTAGCTCCCAAAATTGCTTCGCTCCCGGCTCGGAGCGAGGGGCATCCTAGATTGCCCGAGCAGCTCGAGCAACTGGAGCATTCTGGACTTACAGGAGCACGCCCTGCTGCACCTGCATCATCTGAAGCATCATCTGCATCATCTCCCCATTGGTGGGCTCCCGCTCAGGCTCCTCGTCATGAGGGGGCGCGCTACCACCACCACGGGTAAATCACCTTCCTGCCATCTAATGACGCAAAAAACAAAACAAATTAGACTCATGGCTTATGACTCGGATGTCGAACTTAGTTTATTGGACATTCTAATATTATTATCGTTATTCTGATAATCGCAGTTATAGAAGAGGACCTGCATGGGCCACCAACAAAACCTGTCACGCCCCGATTCCCTAAAATGGAGGCGAGATGTGAGAAGGTCAGCACAAACGTGGAGCTGTGAAGCTACACGCCTGATAAGCGTTAATAAAACATATGCAGGTCCCTGTAACCATGAACAGAACAAGATAATAACACAAGGAGGTACAGAAATAAAATCCCAAATCTCAGCAATGTCCAAACATTAAAATTAAGTTCAACATCCAGAAAAGCCACCAGGCTAAACAGAAAGAGTCTAAAGGCCCAGAACAAGGCCAACAAAGACAAACATAAACAGAGTATTGGTGCTATGCACCGACAACAAAAACAGTCTAAAACGAAGAACACAAGCAGCCTCTACGACTGATCGCCCGTGTCCTCGTACTCCTCAACGAATGCAGGCTCTGACTCAGTGTCAGCAAACACCACGTCCTCCGCAGCACTCTCAGGCTCGGGATCTAACATGTGTTACCCAAAAGAGTAAAGGGGCACATGTCAGCAAGTCTAAAAGACTTGGGCAAGGAAACTGAAAGGAAAGTAAACTAGCAACCTAGCAATTATAGTATACATGACATGGCAGTTATGGTATGCGTGCACAAGTAAGACATGGTGTAACAATGAGTGCAAGAGAACAATTATCATGGCATGTCAAGAGTAGCCAAGCTACTAACAATCTCAATCTTCTCACTAGTCATGTTTCAAGTTATTTGTAGATGTTTATGCCTTACAGCTGAACTGTTGGACATTCACACTGAGTGGCCGCTTAACACTACCCCAGAATCCAGAGTTTACGCCTTACAACTGAAGTTGCTGATCGGGCAGACTCCCAGTTGAATGGCCTCTTAACCCTTACCCCTTCCACATGTAAACAAGCCAGGGTCCCTGTACACGATGCTCAGTAAATGACCCAGGGTTGCCCCGCACAAGAGCTCGTTTTCAGGTTCACAATTTGGCGTAGGGTTGTGCCCGCTAAAAGCAGGTGCCTAGCCTCAATCAATTCACTAGGTGTAGCGGTGCTACGCAATCACAGGAACATTTAAAGAATGCAATGACATGACAATTAATTCGCGTACCGTTAATTGAAATTAAACATGACATGGTAGTACTTATGCAACATGATAAATGACGGATCTAGCTTCATTGTCAAGCTAGATCCTGAAATTGCGCCTAGGCGAGTATCATTTCGTCGCCTAGTCTCTTTTACGCCTACAACAAGCAAATGGCCTAAGACATGGCCCAAAACCCTAAGTGTCAAGTTTCACTTGCCTAGCACCAATGATGACGATCAATGAGGCACGTCACAAAATGTTAGACTACGGGGATGAGATCGCTGCCATGGCAAAACAATATTAGAACAACATCCAACCTAGTTTTATTAGGGTTTAACAAAAATCACAAGGTGGGTTATGAGAATAGTAAGGGATCGATTCACAACCGTATCGGAGCGGAAGAACGATGCCGAGCAAGCACGGCAACGGAAGAACGATCCGGAGAACTACGGCTCAGATCTGGAAATGGGGAGAAAATCTGGAGAAATGGGATTTTGGGGGTTTTGGGGGTTGGAGGCGGCCTAAAGCATGGAGGCCGGCCTAAATGGAGGATGAGAGGGGCTCTTGAGGAAGGAGGAAGGGCTAGAGGAAGGTTGGGGGAGATCAGAGGTCAAGGGGGAAAGAAAATGGCCAAGAGAAGAGAAAGAAAGAAAAGAAACGAAGGGGGGTTTAAATAGGAAACAAGCCGGCAGCTGGGCAAACCCTAGGTTTACGACAGCGGTTAGTCGGTCAAAGAAGAGTTATTGACCGACTAGTTTGAGAACTAGTCGGTCGGTAGACCAACTGTGACCGACTAAAAGCAAACAGTAACTCAGGTCGACAAAATGGTCAATGAATTAGTCGGTTAAAGAACAATGGCTGACCGACTAGTTTGCAACCTAGTCGGTTGGTGGTTGTTCTTAGACCGACTAATGATAAACAGTAACTTAGGTGAAATTTATCAAAGGAACTAGTCGGTCTGAGAGCAAGTTCTGACCGACTAGTTTCACATCTAGTCGGTCGGTGGTTGATCTTAGACCGACTAAGAGTAAACAGTAACTTCTGAATTATTGAATTAATGAACTAGTCGGTTTGAGAAGAGTTGCCGACCGACTAGATCTCAATCTAGTCGGTTGGTTCCCCTTCTTGAACCAACTAAGGTGCACGAAAAGTGCCAAAATGAAGCGTGAAGCTTCGGGAAGATTTCTATGGCTTCTAAGATCACTCTAACTCTAAAATATGAGCGATTTGAAGTTCGTCATGAGTGACTTACTCCAAGATCAACGATTCTACGGAAGAAGCTAGAAAATCACAACGAAAGGAACGAAAACGAAAGCTACGGAGACGGAAACCACACACAAGGAGAAAATCCGTCAAAACACATATATAATATAGATAATCCAAATACATGAAAAACCAGTCGTTACATAAAGATTTTTCTTTCTTCTCCGCATTGTTGTTCTTTGCTTGTGGGCAATTCTTCATAAAGTATCCTTGCTTTTTTTCATTTAAAACATTGAACTTCATCAGTAGTAGTATGCTCAGAAGATTTTTAATCATGATTAAATTTGTTAGAGGGATTAATCCTTTTTGATATTTCAGCTCGCCCATGATTGGTCTTGATATATCTTTTGAAACCTCTGACCATCAGTGCTTACTCCTCATCAAGATCTTCATTTTCATTTTCCTTAGCTTGAAGAGCTAGTGCTTTTGAAGTCTTGATCTCAGCTTTCTCTCTAGTTTCAATGACATGCAACTCAAGCTTATGTGACATTAAGTTTCCTATCAGATCTTCCACCCTCGTCTTTGATAGATTCTTGGCTTCCTGAATGGCTGTGACTTTGGGACAGAAGGAGCTCGGCAACGCCCTCAAGATCTTCCTTATTTGCTCCAGGCTTGAGTATGGCATTCCAAGAGAGCCAGATTTTTAGACGATGTCTGTGAACCTCGCAAACATCTTCTTAATGGACTCTGGTGGAAGCATGCGGAAGCTTTCACATTCTGTACTGAGTAAAGCAAGTCTGGACTCCTTCACCTGCGATGTTCCCTCTTGTGTCGCCTCAAGCGTGTGCCAAATTTCATGCGTAGTTTGACAATGAGAGATACGATTAAACTCAGCTTTATCTAAAGAGCAAATAAGTTCATTCATAGCTCTATTTGTTAGAGAAGTAATTTGCGGCTAGTAGTTCTAATTGGAAGGAGGAAGTCAATCTTTACGGCATGAGGATGAAGAAGCTTGAGGTTGCAGCATGGCTTCTTTGAATTGGATGAGCAAGTCAAATATAGCGGCTCTCTTGATGAAGAAGAGGTGCTTGCTCCTTGGTAGCTGCACTTGTGATGGCTAGAGAAATTTGAACTGCCCCTTGGAACTTGTAGCTTGTTGATGATGTATAGATGAAGCTCTCAACCTTGTGCTCCAAAAAGCTTGCGGCTTGTGATCTCTTTTGTGAGGAAATTTGTTGCCTGAGGAAGAGCTCAATGTATGAGGAAGAGATGGTTAATTGCTTGGCTAGAAGCTTGCGGCAATGAAGATCTTGCTTGTCGCTTGTGGATGCTTAAGGCTAGATGATGAACAACTAAGGTCTATGCCTTTGTATCTTGCGGCTATGGTTTCATTGTTAGGGTTTTGTGCCGATCTCTTTCTTGTTTGTTTGGCAGCATGAAATATCTCTCTTTGGAGAGGGGTTTATATAGGAGATGTGGAGATCAATTAGGCTTTAGGAGAATCCCTCAATTGTAGGAGTTTGAATATTGAATTACACTTTAAATAGGATTTGAAATAATCTTATAGAAGATCTCTTCCCATCACAATAGGATTTGAAGTTTGAATTGGTAATAAGATTTGCAATGGGATTTGGTTCAATCACTTTTGATATGAATGAGATCTCTCCTTATCTCTCCACCTTTGACCACGTCATCTTTGCATATAAATTTGATTTTCTCCATCACTTTGACTAAGTCTTCTTTGCATATGAATTGGAATTTCTTCATCACTTTGACTAAGTCACCCATTGAGTATTTACGAACTTGCCACTCCTGAAAACACTTAGCACACACATCAAATCGTTCACACACGTTTGTTATCATCAAACACGAAGTCTTCGATCGTCGTATCCAACTACACTGTTGTATCCAACATGAATGATTCCTCTTCCTTGTAGTTATACACTGCTTGGTAAAGAGCTCAGTTAGTTTATAGAAACTTACGATGCTACCAGGTTTGAGACTTCTGAACCAATCATGTGCTACTTTTAGCATAATAATTGAGAAAGCATTACATCGTATCACATTATTTATCCTATAGAGTCGCATGATGTCTCTATACTGGTGAATATACCGCATAGGATCTTACATGCCATCATACTCCTTGAGCCTTTGGGATGTGAAAGTCCTTGGATATGGGGCTTACAATATTTCTCTTGTGAAAGGTTGCCCAAGAAGGTGGATTCCAAGGTCGCATAACTTCTTCTTCTTCTTCTTCTTTCCATTATATACTATGTCAAGTCACCATTTTCATAACCTCAGCTCTTCCCCGTATCAGTCCATGCCTATATTTGGTGTCAAAGATCCAGTTGTTATGTTTATAGTATGTAGGTGCAATCTTGGAATGCCTCTGCCACCAAGGTTCATTGGCGGATGACTAATAGCCTAAGGTTGACTCGAAAGGAGAGATGGATGGATGCTTTGAGTAACATAGTGTTAGGATCCTGCAGACATAAAACAATATTAGAAGTGAGGGTTGAATAGTGTTGCGCAAAAATAATCGTTCAATAAAAATTCTTCTAGTAAAGCCTAAGTCTTTTACGGATGTTACTCCACTAGGTACTTAATAAACTATATAGATTACTTGCAATAAGATAAACAAGAACTTCAGAATTAAACAAACACACAAGTAATAGAGAGATATGTGATGAGAGAAACGACCAATTACAAAACCTAGAGTGATTTAAACTAGTTCACCCACTCCCAGGCTACCTCCAGCACCAAACCAACCGACTTGGATTTCCACTACCCAACTTTTAAGTGAGAGTAAACTTGTCTCAAATTAAAGGGCTTCTTATAACATTGCCTCTTCTCTAATAAAAGGGCTTCTACAATCGATAACCAATAACCTCACCGTATGAGGACCTCAAGCAAGCGAATTTTCAAACACCAAGTACAAACAACTTACCAACCAACCACCATTGTGGTTATACTTGCTCTTTGCAGTGATTACAATGATCCTACATCCTATTGATTTAAAGCTCGTGTGCATAAGTGGATTTAAAGCTCGTGTGCATAAGTGGCTATAAGCCTAGCTTTTGATCTCAAACACAAAATAGAAAAATCAATTTGCTTGAGAATCAAACACCTCTTAATCCAATCTCATACATAGAGATGAAACTCTATGGATTGAGATCAGGATATGCCAAAAATCTTTTAAAAGATTAGAGAAAATTGAAACAAAATTGGCCAAAACTGAGAGAACAATGAGAGAAAGATGATAGCATTGAAAACATTAAAAATGGCTTTTAAAATCACTTCAAATTCTTTTATTCTTGTTTTTTTCTTATTCTAAAAACCTAGCAAAACCTCTCAATATTTAAAGAATATTTTCGCACAAACCAGATGTTGAAAGTCTTCTCCCAACGTTTAAAAATAGACCAATCATGTCAACCAAGAAAGCAGTCAATTTCTGACCATTGGGGGCCTAGGAGTCGACTCTAATACATTCAGGAGTGAACTCTTGGTCCTAGGAGTCAACTACGGCACTGAATGAGTCGACTACTGCGATTAATGAGTCATCTCCCAGCCAGTATGCCGAAACCACCCTATGTTTGTCAAGACTCTAGGAGTCGACTCTAGCTCATTTGGGAGTCAACTCCCTCCTGATACATGGACATGTATCATGGAGGAGTGTGACACGCTCTCAAAATACATTCAAAATATTTTCAAAATAATTTTTATAAGATTAAAACATTATTCTAAGTGCATGTGGAGCTTCATTTCAAATGATTTAACATATATAAGATTATTGACTAAAGAATACATAAAATACAGTAAAATACCATCTTGATGTAGCATTAAGTCCATCTTCTTCCATGTCTTAAAGTCTTGAGCTTCCATTTCCTTTGAGTGAGCTTCATCCACTCTCTATCTTGACAGTGTGCTATAATTGATTTGACTTGACCGCTTTGAGCTTTATTAGTCAATATTTGGTCAACATTATCCTTCGACTTTGAACTCTTCTTATGAAAACCTTGTTGTCACGTACACACTCATTTAAAATAATCTGTACCATCATTTATTAATCATTATCAAAACTATATCTGTGGTGTCAATATCCAATATTCTCCCTTTTTTGATGATGACAAACTAATAATAAAAATATGAATTAATATGAAAAGTTTAAGAATCATACTTACTCCCCTCGCTTTGATACATGGTGTTACAAAAATCTTTAGAACTCCCCCTCCATATTAGCATGTTAGAATAAGCATAAATAGAACATATGTTCATATTACCTCATCACTGCATAAGAGTTCAATCCATGTGTCATAATGTGAAAATTATATAAGCTCAAACCACGTGTTAATCATAATAAAAAAGTAGTCATATATTTCATATGCATTTCCATTACTTACTTCTCTTCATTGGAAAATAAAAAGGGTTGGAGACTAACAAGGTGGTATATCATCGAAAGTATGTAAGCACAAACTTATAAAAGTAGACATCCACAATGTATCCAAGATATGATCCATGATCATAATCTCATATATCCATTGCCACAAAATGAAAGCCCTAAATATTACATAACGAAATTGTTTCATAACCAACATAAAAATTTATAATATCATAAGTTTTTAAAGCTCAAACAAATGCATTATCATTAAAACATGCACAGATGTTCATAAAGAGCCAAATTGTCATACATAACAAATTATCACAAAAGATTAACACATCACTCTCAAATGTCCAAAGGATGAGGACCAAAAAACTTCTCCTTAATCTCCTTCTCTAGCTTATACTGTCTGTAGTCAAAAACATATATTCTATCACAGATGTCCTTCTTCAGCTTGTCCATCTTTGACTCAAAGTAATCAAGTCTCGAAAATAGAAATGTTTTGAAGTTAGAAAGTATGAATGTAGACAAAAAGATGTAGCAGATGGACCTATAGGATGTGTCGAGGAAATGTGTTCTTCTTCATACTCACTCTCATGTTCTTCATTGGATCCATGGACATTAGAGTCAGGGGGATTCAGAGAGGGGTCTTGTTTAAGAGACATTCTATGAAGGAATCCCAAATCGAATCTAGCCTTTCAGGGAATGACTAAAGTCTATGACTTAACATCTATGCCAAAATGCTTAAAATAAGAGTGAGAAAAGTGTAATGGTGCTAATGTTGACAAGATTATCATAAATAATACTTGCCCAATTTATTTCAATCCCAGCTAAGAGAGTATAGACACATTTAGCTAGGCTCTCAGATACTTTAGTGAAGCTACCGGATTTTTGACATTTGTTATAGGACATGATCAAAGCTAAGATCATAGCCCTAGGCCTAAGTGCCTTAGTTGTGATGCATAGTTCATAGGATGTATCCCTCGAGGTCATGGCCTATATAATATCGGGATCATATATTATGACCTCTCTAAGAGTTTTTCCCATGGTAAGTATGCCTAGAATCATCCCTAAAATCTTGGGTGAAAAAGTGGTGATAGTTTTCTGAACATTTGAGTATACATCCTTCTTGCCAGATATCATGCTTGTGTAGAATAGCCTAACTAACCGAGGATAGCAGCAACGTGAACTATCAGTGGAAAAGAGTTCCTTACATCCATGCATAGGAAATACTTCTCTAATGCTATGATACCACAAGTTAGGATCCTGTATATGGCAAGCAATACTAGAATGGGGTTGAATAGTGTTGCTCAAAAATAATCGTTCAATAAAAATTATTCTAGTAAAAGTCTCTTACGGATGTTACTTCACTAGGTACTTAATCATTGGTCAATATCACCACGCTGAGCAGGCACAGATTGGTATGTAGAAGAGATAGTATATGCCTGCGTTAATCTTGGGGCAACAATAGGAGTGCCACAAGGGGTAGTGAAAATAATATGATCTACCAATTGTGTCATTGGCTGATAGGTTAAACAGAAATCATTTCCTAATAAGAGGTCAGGACCTTGAACATTGCTAGCCCATACTCTTGGAATTTTAATTTTAATATGTCCTATGGTAAAGGGTACATTTAATGCATATTTTTCATATCTAATTTCTTGTTCTTGTATATCTAAGGCTAAAATAGCTTGTCCATCTTCTATCCACCATTTTGCTGGTAGTAGAATAGATTTACAGAGAGATATACCTGAACCTGTATCAATATATGCATGTAAGGTTAAAGGTTTATAATACGGTATTTCTAAAATTCCTTCAATATAAGTAGAATACGGTGATGTAGTAATAGCCTTTTTAAGGTTATCTTTGTTCTGTAGGGGAAACTCATATTGATCAATTTGCACATATGTTGGATGAACTGTTAATGTATAATTTTTTATAAAATTCATTCCTAACAATATTTCATTTCTTGGTAATTTATCATCTATTAACATGTCTGTTTCAATTTGCCGGATTTTACCGTGGCGATCTGGAAACATTAATCTTACAATTGTACTTTTATTTTGGCTATGTATTTGTCCAAAATAGTCTATGTATTTATAGGTTTGATTTGTGTCTTTATGTGGATATGTTGTAACTAATGAAAAATTTATATGTGAGTTGGTTGCTCCTGTGTCAATGAGGACAGCAACTTCTTTATTATCAAGGAATCCTAATATATATAATTGATTATTGGATTCTAATAAACTTAATTTTCTAATGTCTAAATCCTTTCTTTGGGATGTGTTTTTGCTACTAGTACCTTCATCATATGCTATCCAAAATGAATTTCTACTTTGAGATTGTACAATTGGCTGTGCAAGTAATCTTTTCTTTCTATGTAAAAGTAATTCTTGAGGAAATTCAATTTCTTCTGGAGATAAGTCTTTTGGAGGTATAACTTCACATATTTCATCAAATGGTTTAGGTAGACTAATACTAGTTTCTTTGACTTTTTTATTGGTGATATGATGTCTACTGGAATAAGCATAAACTAAACATGCTGTAATGCTACAGATTACACTGCCAGGTGGCATTTCTAATCTATCAATCTTATGATATAATGTAAGTCCTAAATCTATGTTTTTATCTGCCAAGGCTATGGCAAAGTCAGGAAATATTCTCATTTTAATGATTTGATATGCAAAATTTCCTCTAATAATGCCAAGTAAGGCATCTTTAGCATCATGTACAATTCTATCATCTGAAATCCAAAATGTACATGGAACATTTATCCCTTTTCTAAATGCTGCTTTAAATATTAATTCTATTCCACCAAGATGTAACAATTTAGCCTGATTTTTAAATTCTGCTGAGAATTTTTCCTTTTCAGCTTTCATTATTTGTTGTGTAATTAATTTAATTGGTATTTCTCCTTTCATTGTATATACATCTATAGGATGTTCTAGAATTCTAATTACATATTTTTCTTTAGAGATATATTTTATTAAAGGCATTTCATAACATGTTCCCAAAGATAATGTAAATTTTGTTTTCTGTATTTGTTGATATTTCTCTTGATCTAATTGTATAGACTCTTCATATCCAGATTCATCATCTTTTATATCAGTTGCTTCTGCAACTTCACTTATTTCTGATTCCATTTTAGGTATGACATCTTCACTTAATAGCTGATTAAATTCTTTTTCTAGAGCTTCTGAATTATCTTCAGAATTTGTATCTGAAATATCACTTTCAAAAGACATATCAGATATTATTTCTTTAGGTTCTCTTTCTTTAACCATAGTGATTTTTCTCAATGCATCCATATATGTTTGTACATTATATCTTTCTCTATCAAAGATATGTAATTTTCCATCTTTTTTCTTACTGATTATAACATTTTGTCTATTTTTCATTATTCTATATTCTTTATGGTCAAAGATATATTCACAAGGTATTACCTTTTTATGCTTAGGTTTTTTATTTTCTATCTTCTGTTCTTTAGGAGGATTTTCAAATTTAACAATATCATATGGTAATGGAGTTTTTATAATTTTTTCAAATTTTTCATTATAAGTTTTTGCAAAAGTTTGCTCTTTTATGTTTAACATTTTTATATTAACCATATTAAGTCTAACTTCTGATTCTTCTTCACTATCAGAATATTCTGAGTCTGATTCTGATTTTAATTCATATATTTCTTCTTCTTCAGAAGAGTTGTTATATAATTCTTCTAGACTTACTGGTTCTAATTCTTCTGAGAATAACCTAAATGCTTTTACTGCGATTTTTGAATATTTTGTCTTTTTTGGGCATTCATTAGCATAATGGCCTTCTTGGTTGCAAGACCAGCATCTGCAGACCTTTTTAGCCATATCCTTTTTATTTTTAAAATCTTTCTTTTTGAAAAATCTTTTCTTTTTAAAATCATATTTTTATGTTTTTTGAATTTCTTAGGCTTTAAGTATTTTTTAAACTTTTTATATTTCTTTTTAGTACTAGGATAACATCCCCATTGTGTAGCCATTTCAGAAGTGCTACATGATAATCCCATTTGTTTCGAATATTGCCTTGCACTACCTATTAATGTTTGTTCCATTTAATAATATGCCATTTTATCTTTTACGAATTTCATTTGTAATCCTAAAGATGGAAATTCTTCAGGATTGTTCTTTAAAAAGTTTTCATAATCATCACCTAATTTATCTCCCCATGGAGGTGGAAGTTTTAAGAAATATAATGCTAATACTTCTTCTATTGTACTTGCATCAGGTGCTGAGGCATAATAATATTTCGCAAATTCACAATTGTATTCATCTAGATATTTAAGATCACAAATTACTAAATTTGCAAGTTTAATTCTAGCACGTCTTTTTTCATCTGCAATAATTTTTTCATTTTCAAAGGGTATTCCTCCAAATTCTGTTTTTAATATTTTTCGATATGATTCTATTAAATTTAAAGGATCTAATAATGTTAGTGAATTATTAGTTCCAGAATTTATCAGCTGTTTTGCTTCTTTTGATAGATTATAAAACCAGTTATTGATATTACCTACAAAAGTATTTTCTATAATTCCTACCATATCAATAGAGTTGTCAATATTTTTTGTAATTCTTAACGTTTGTAAATCTCCTGCCCAAGCATCTATCAAATCTATTGTGTTTCTAGTACAGTCTAGATTTAATACTGCTCTATGTCTTTCTTGTAGGGGTTTTTCTTTTGGCTTATACAGTTCAGTATATGTTTTATAAGGTCTTTCTTTTTTAGGAAATCTATATTTTGTATAGATTGCTTCATTTTCTGTTTTTGTAATAGGTTCTCCCATTGGTTTAGGCTCTGGTTTTGGTCTGGATTATGAAGTTGTTACTATACTGCTTGATTCCATCTTAACATTTTCTGCTTCTGTTCTTTGTGTTATATTCTGAAGAACAGATAATCTAGACATAGCAATAGCTATATCTCCTAATTGCGTACCATCTGCATTATCCCAAAGTTTTTCTAATTGTTCCATAGTCATGTGGTCATAGGGTGATTTTGTTTCTATAACTTTAATCATTTTATTATTTCCTATTGGGGGTCTTCTTCCTATATGAAAACCACCAGATGTTTTAGGAGGTAACATTTCTTCTGATATTCCTATTCTTTTTGCCATTTTATCTAATTTATTTTTAATAGAACTTAATGTATCAGTTTCAGATGTTTTTGTAAGCGATGCAATTCTAAGTTGATTATAAGTTAGTATATTAGCAAACAGAGAATATTCAGGTTCTCCTGTTTTTATGATGAATAATTTTTCTTTTGTTTCTACAATAGTCTTTGCTAACAAGAATACAGATAATTTTTCTACTAATTCTTCATATAATTGTTCAACTTCTCTAGCCATCAATCCTTGCTCTGATACCACAAAACAGGTTCTTTTTAATTTTTTCCAAATTTTGTCTAATTATTTAGAAAGAAATCTAAACTACTTAGCGGCAATCTCCAAGGGCAAGCTTTGATGGTTACCTGATTTGGGTCCAGCACGCTTCCAACAGTTACAATTCCCCTGGTTCCAACGGCTGTCACGGCTCACCTCGCCTATCGCCTCAACCTCTGGGTACTAATCACTGCTCCAGGAAGAACTTGACTTCAGTCAGGAAAACCCCACCAAAAGCTTTCAAGGAAGCTTTTCCAAGTAATTTAGAGTAAGATTCTTAGTGAATTGGTAAACAGAATGGAAAACTAGGGATTTTATTGATATAAGAGAAGAGGGTTATACAAGACTCTGAAGAAGAACACTCTCTCTATATCTTACAATGCTCTCTCTCTCTCTCTCTGATGATCTCTCTGAGGATCTAATATTCGATGATCCTTTACACTCCTTTCACCTTCTATATATACAAGAGTAAGGCGGTTCATTTTCCGCTAAGAAATACAACTGTCCTACTTTTTACAAAGGGGCTTTTTACAAAGTAGCTTCATGATTGAGGCGGCTGGGCCAGGTGTCCCATACTTTTGATAAAGTTGCTTTTGTTAGTGGCTTCCTGCATCTTCAGCATTGAGACGGCTGTTTGTCATTTTGTTGTGCTGGCAGGTGTAGCTTTATTCCAAGTCTAGAGTCTTCTCTTTGTCTTTTCCCGTGTAGTCCTCTAATTGGGTTTCAATGCCTTCTTGTTCAATCTCTTTTAGATTCCACGTTTCCCATCTGACACCTTGCAATATTAATATCTTTTGTAGATCTTCTGACATCTGTTTTATGAATAGTTTATAGGCATTCCTGTGAGCATGCCAAACCAAAATGCTTTCCAGGAAGCTGATGATCTTTCTTTTACTGTATGTCTTGGATATCTTATTCATGGTTAAGATAAGCTCATACTTGTTTGAATCATAAATCCATGTCGTAACATTCAGGGCTTCTAGAGCTCTTTGAACCAGACTTCTGAGCTGCCTGGCTCTTGTTGATGCCATTGTTTCTTCATTTACTAAGAACATATTCTTCTGGAACTTTGGAATAAATCTTTTTGCTCCCATCTTTAATTCGATCATAGTGACAGTAGATAATTTGCTCCCATCTCTGGCTTGTTCTGGGATAACTTGATTGAATACAATATATATATATATATATATATATATTGCTATGTTTAATTGCTTTAGTATACTCATAAACTGCTTTCTGCAGTTTTGGTAATGCTTGCAGATTTGTAAGATTGCCTTCTATATAGATGCAATATATACGACCAGCCTGATATAGTTGAGCCACTATATAAGGATTAGCCTCAGGATGTATATATACTTTATTCATGTCATGTCCATATGCTGAGTAAATACCTTGATACGGATTTGGTTCTGAGAGAAGTGGAGATACTTGCTCTGTAAACCACTGATAAAATGTATTGTGTATCATATTTACTTTACTATATGCAGGAGCCATGGAGCTTTCTGCTTGTTGTATCATATTGCAAGTAGGCTGTTTGACAGGGGCTTTAGAGCTTCCTGTCTGTGATATCATATCCTGATTACTTTTTCCAAGCCTTTCTTTCTGGAATTTAGTTATAGTATCTTCTGTCAAACATATAATATACTGAAGACATTCTTCAGTTTTTTCTTTACTTGCTAATGCTCCATTATCAAGAAATGTTTGCAAAGCTCCCATTCCTTCTTCAGCTGCTTCTTTTAGCATGTATAATATTTCTTCATAGTTGATAGGCTCATTACTCTCCATCGTCAACAAGTTCTCTGCTTAAGGTATTTGCAAGAAATTTTTTACTACCTGCAATATGCTCAATTTCAAAATTAAATTCCGCAAACCAAGCTTGCAATCTGATTAGTCTTTTATTAGGACTAATATCAGGAATTTTATTTTTAATTCTAGCTTTAGCTGTTACAGAGTCTGTCCTAACAATGAAAGGTTTATTTAGATAGATATAAAAACCTTTTTGTTAGAGAGTAATCAAACTCAAGAGAAAATAGGGATAAGCTTTCTTAGAGATAGAATGAGTAACCATAGCCATTGGCCATGGTTCTCTATATATTAACTTTAGAGGGGGAATGAAGGGCCTCTAGGAGACCAAGAGTCCCCATTACCCATAGTAATGGGACTAATGAATGGGTAATGAAGGAGGGGAGGCCAAAAGCCTCCCTCATTCATAACACTCCCCCTTACCCATTCATCACTTTAGTCTCAGTATCTGAGGCAAAGAGGGGTGGATACTTCTGGATCCAGAGTAAGTGTGTTTGCCTCGTTAAAACCTTAGCTGTGGGAAACCCAGTGGGAAAAACCCAACAGCGTAAGGAAAAAGAGTGCAACCCACATGTTACTCCCCCTGATCCGTACAAGCTTCAGGCTTGCAGGTCTTTTAATTGTCGCATACCAATGTTCTTTACAAGCTTTACAAAAGTACATTTTGGCAAAGACTTAATAAAAAGATCAGCTAAGTTGTTGCAGGACTGTATCTGCTGAACTTCGATTTGCTTGTCCTCCTTTAGCTCATGTGTCCAGAAAAATTTGGGAGATATGTGCTTCGTCCTGTCGCCCTTGATGTAGCCCTTTTGAAGTTGAGCAATGCATGCAGCGTTGTCTTCAAACAGGACGGTAGGCTCCAAATCACCGGTCTTCAGGCCAGTAGATTGAAGAATGTGTTGGACGACGGATCGTAGCCAATAACACTCTCTGCTTGCTTCATGGATCGCAATGAGCTCCGAATGGTTGGATGATGTAGCTGTTGTGGTTAGCTTTACCGATCTCCAATAGATAGCAGTACCTCTGTATGTAAAAACAAAACCTGTTTGGGATTTTGCCGTGTGCGGATCTGAGAGATAACCTGCATCAGCATAACCAAATAATTTGGGGGAGGCACCTCTCGGGTAGTAAAGTCCAAGATCAATGGAACCCTGTAGGTATCGCAGAAGATGCTTTACTCCATTCCGGTGGCGCTTTGTGGGCGCTGCACTATGTCTGGCTAGAAGATTAACTGTAAACGCTATATCGGGACGCGTACAGTTAGCCAGATATAGAAGTGCTCCAATGGCACTGAGGTAGGGTACTTCAGGACCCAGTATCTCATCCCCCTCTTCCAGCGGCCGAAAGGGGTCCTTATGTACGTCTAGTGATCTTACGATCATAGGAGTACCTAAAGGATGACATTTATCCATATGAAACTTGCGTAGAAGTTTCTTTGTATAATTAGATTGGTGTAATAGGATTCCACCCCTTAGGTGTTCTATCTGTAAGCCAAGACAATACTTTGTTTTGCCTAGGTCTTTCATTTCAAAAGTATTTTTTAGGCTTTCAGATATCTCATTGATCTCTGCAGGAGATCCTATGAGATTAAAGTCATATACATATACAGCTATGATGACGAATCCTTTTCCCGTTCTTTTTATAAAGATACACGGGCAGACTTCATTATTCGTGAATCCTTGCTGTGCAAGAAAATCACTTAGTCTGTTATACCACATCTTGCCCGATTGTTTTAGACCATATAATGATCTATGTAGCCTTACAGAGAATACGTCCCGATGTAACTCTTTCATCTCTGAGGGTAGATTAAACCCATCAGGAAGTCTCATATAGATATTTTTATCTATATCGCCATATAGATATGCAGTCACAACATCCATGAGCTGCATTTCTAGGCTTTCCAGAGAAGTTAGGCTTATTAAAAATCGGAATGTGATCGAATCCATGACCGGAGAATACGTATCTTCGTAATCAATCACCGGTCTTTGGAAAAATCCCTGTGCTACAAGGCGTGCCTTATAGCGAACGATCACATTATTTTCATCTCTTTTTCTTATGAAAACCCACTTATATCCCACAGGTTTTACACCTACTGGTGTTTGGACTACTGGTCCAAAGACTTTGCGTTTCAAGAGTGAGTCCAGCTCTACTCTTATTGCCTCGTCCCACTTTGGCCAATCATCTCGGCGTTTACATTCCGCCAGAGATCGTGGTTCGACGTCATCGTCATATTCAGTGACGTGAACGGCAATATCGAACGCAAAATCGGCGTCGATGACTATGCTATTTCTGTCCAGTACTTCTGCAGTACGTACAAAATTTAATGATGTTTCTCCTATTGTTTCCTCTGCTGGGGAAATCAGGAGGGGAGAAGTAGCTGGTCTGAGCTCAGCATCATGTGGAGGGATAATCCTAGTATCTCCAGGAGTCTTCCTCTTTCGAGGAACTTTATCTTTTGAACCTGGTGGGCGTCCTCTTTTCATTTGAGGTACAGCCAATTCTGCTGCCGGTGGATTGCATCCATCTATGGGGATGTCAATCCTAGCTGGCGTATTGGCAACCGGGACGTGTGAACGGACAATCTTCTGGTTGTCCGTGAATTTATCTGGCAAAAGATGTACTGTATTCTGGATATGAAGGATCTTCAGGATCTCATTTTCACACAGGTTAGTACGCGGATCACATAGGGACAAAGACTTCTGGTCCCAACTACTGGTCTCAGAAGCTTCTAGCTTCATAGACTGTGTGCCTAGTTTAGGAAAAATTTTCTCATTAAATTCACAGTCAGCAAAACGTGCCCTGAATGCGTCACCCGTCAGGGGTTCAAGGTATCTTATAATAGAGGGCGAATCAAACCCAATATATATACCTAGACGACGATGAGGACCCATTTTGGTCCTCTGAGGTGGTGCTATTGGGACATATACCGCACAACCAAATACTCTCAAATGAGAGATATCCGGAGGTGCGCCATATGTTAGTTGCATCGGGGATAAAGTATGACCTCCAGAGGGTCTTATCCTAATAAGTGATGCGGCATGTAAAATAGCATGCCCCCAAGCATCCACAGGCAACTGGGATTGCATAAGCAATGGACGTGCAATCCATTGGAGTCTCTTTATAAGGGACTCAGCTAATCCGTTTTGGGTGTGAACATGTGCTACAGGATGTTCAACTTCAATACCCGTTGCCCGGCAATAGTCTTCAAAGACTTGTGAAGTAAATTCTCCCGCATTATCAAGACGTAGTTTCTTGATTTGGTTATCGGGGAAATGAGCACGCAACCTTATTATTTGTGCCAATAGCTTTGGAAAAGCTAGGTTACGGGTGGACAAGAGGCACACATAAGACCATTTGGTTGATGCATCAATCAGTACCATGAAGTACCGAAATGGGCCACTTGCGGGATGAATAGGCCCGCAAATGTCACCATGAATTCTCTCAAGGAAGCCAGGAGACTATAATCCCACTTTCAGGAGGGATGGTCTCGTTATAAGTTTTCCCTTGAAACAAGGGAGACATGGAAATTCACCCTTTTGAAGAATCTTCAGGTTCTTCAATTTGTGTCCACGGGATTCAGAAATGATGCGTCGCATCATTGCTGTTCCAGGGTGACCAAGTCTATTGTGCCAGAGTTCGAACTCTGGCAGTGATTGGCATGTCTGGTGCTCAGTCATATTGGCTTCTATTGGTTGAATGTATGTTTGGTAGAGACTCGACGGGAGTCCCTTTAATCGTTCGCAGATGATCTTCCGGTCATCTTTCTGACGAGTTACATACAGATATTCAACCGTATTTTCATCTCTGGTTTCTAAGTGATATCCGTTTAAACGGAAATCCTTGAAACTTACGAGATTCCTATTTGATTTAGGAGAGAATAATGCATTTTTTATTTGAAGTCTTGTGTTATTTGGGAGCAATATAATTGCTTCACCAGATCCTTCGATTATTTGGGACAGTCCTGAAATTGTGATAACAGGACCGTCATATTTATTTACGCTATTAAAATAGCAATGATCGCGAAGGATTGTGTGCGTTGAGGCACTGTCCACTAGGCACTCAGACATCATCTATATAAGCAAAAACGAAATTTTATTTGAGCGAAAATGTAAACATTCATTCGAAAATAAAAGTTTGTACTTAAGCAAATAAAAGATGAAGATACAGTTAATTCTAAAAAGTATAGATAAACAATGGTGCTCAATCGAGAAGGTCGTCGTTCTCGAAGTCTTTTGCAGTAAACATTGTTGGCGGCTGAATAGCCGCCAAGTTTGTTTCAGGTAGAGACTTCTGGCTCGCCTGGTATAGATCCTGGAGGTGGCGAGGAGTGCGGCAGTTTCTGGACCAATGGCCAGTCATGCCGCACCTATGGCATTTATCCTCCCAGTTCTTCTTTGGAAGTGACACTTGCTCGGTGTTCTTTCGCTTCCAAGTGAAATTTCTTTTTCCCTTATTGTTTTTGTTTGTCTGGGGAGCTGCACCTCTTGGTTGCTTCATTATAGCTTTCCCTTTAGTGTTTTTAGCCTTCCTCTTGTTTTTCCACTTCTGGGGAGAAACGTGGTGGGCTTCAGGGATAGGGGCAGTGCCAGCTGGACGTAAGTTATGAGTTGCAAGCAGTAAGTCTCGATTCTGCTCTACCCTAAGTACGCATGAGATCAGATCGGAAAATTTCGTGAAATTGCGTTCACGATACTGCTGCATGAGGATTGCATCTTTCTCGTGAAACGAGGTAAATGTCTTTTCCAACATGCGCTGTTCTGTCACTTCTTCACCGCACAACTTCAGGCGTGAGGTGATGTTATGAAGTGCAGAATTGTACTCAGCGACGGACTTATAGTCCTGAAGTCTAAGGTTTTCCCACTCATAACTGGCACGCGGTAATATAACATCAATTTGATGTTTATACCGAGCTTCCAGCGCTGTCCACAGGTCCTTTGGATCCTCAACCGTTAAGTATTCGGCCTTTAAGGTCCGATCGATATGTTTCCTAATGTAGATTATGGCTTTCGCCTTATCTACATCGGAAACAGTGGTTGTAGGGCTGCTGCTAGTTGTAGCAGAAGCTTCGGTCGCTGCGGGGGCCGAGGAAGGAGCCAAAATGGACCCAATGAGGGCCATCGAACGCAAGTGGAACTTCAGGTCCACTCGCCAACTCAGGTAATTTGTCCCTGCAGAGTCAAGTACTTCGAAATCGACGCTTGCCAATTTTGCCATTTTATCTACGCAGTTTAAAATGAGCATGAATTAATTAAAATTCAAAATTCATGCATAAATAAATAAACAAGTAAAAATGCGGGGATCGGCCAGATACCCAAAAATAAACAGTCCAAAGTTCGTTTACAGTCCATAAAAGGAAAGAAAAATACAACTTCGGAAACCCAAAGTGGGTCCCTATATCTTCGTCTTCATATACTGTTGCACCGAGCTGGCTTTTAATACAAATTTCCTCACTTACAAATTCTCTCAAAAAGAAAATAAAAGTGCAAGGAAAGTAAATAGGTATACGATGGCCGATCCCGAAAAACACATTTTTACTTATTAAACATCCACGCAGTTCTAAATATGCTACAGGCATAAAAATAAACAACCACGCATATATCTCAAGCATATATAATATGGAAAAAGAAACAATAAAATATAATAATCTCTCGGACCACGGGGAGACGTCATACACCGTTAGGTTAGATGACTAACGGCAGAGCGGTCGCAGGATCTTTAAGATAATTATATTTTGAAAAATTCTAATAATCCATAAATAATTAATAATGCAAGAGTGATGTTTTACATAATATTAGCAAATTTAACATGGATAAAAAAACAGTAATTTATATACAATTTTCTCCAATTTTATAAGTAAATTGCCAAAAATTAGTACCGATTTTTTCTTGAATTTTTCAGAATTGTCCAGGATTTTTCTGGGGTTTTCTGGTAAATCTAAGGAATTTTGCATATATAAATCTGGTTTAAAAACAGATTTTTAACATAGACCCACTGAAAATTTTTATTTGCCTGTGGGCCTAGCTAGGGTCTTCAGGCCCAGAATTGCTTAAAAATTTAATTTTAATTTTAACAATCTAGGCTTCAGGCCCATGGGGTTAATAATATACCCAAAACCCAATAATAGGGTTTGTTGAAAACCCCTAATCTCTAATTTTAGGGTTAGAGAAATAGGTCAGCCGTCATCTCCTCCCGTTATCAAAAGCCGTCATCTCCCCCCGTTTCTATTTCACTGTAAACCCTAATCTCTAATCATTCTATCACCCACGAATCAAGCTGCATTATTTCATATTTGATCCGCAAAATGATGGGTTGCAGTGAAATAGAAACAAGTGAAAATGATCACGTTGACATCACAAACTGAGTTGAGTAGCCTTATATAGAAATTGCAGGTTCTGAACGAAAACAGAAGGGATGCAAGCTCAGGCTTCTAGTTTAAACTCAGCGATACAGGCCATATTTTCAGCGATACAGGCTTCTAGTTTAAACGTCACGCCCCGCTTCCCAAAAACGTGGAGGCGAAGCGTGAGAAGGTCCGCTCAGACTTGAAGCTACAAAGCTGCAAGTCCGATAAGCGTCAATCAATTTAAACTGCAGGTCCTTGCAACGCGAAACGAAACAAAGATATTAAAAACGAGAAGAGACAAAAGAAACATCTCAGAATATCCATATCAATAAATCTCAACATCACAGAAAAGCCACCAGGCTAAAAGAAAAAGTCTAAAAGAGGCCGAGCATGGCCAACAAAAGTACAAAGTACAACAACAAAGTAATGGTGCAAGCACCGACATCTAACAGCAACCTAAAGCAAAAGCAACGCCAACAGTCTCTAAAACTGGTCTCCGGTGTCCACGAACTCCTCGACGAACGTAGGCTCAGTGTCAGCAACTACCTCGTCCGCTACAACTATCTCTGGCTCAGGGTCTAACATGTGACACCCAAAGAGAAAGGGGCACATGTCAGTAAGTCTGGAAGACTTGTGCAAGTGAAACTGAAAGTACAAGTAAGAGCAACCTAAAAGTTCTAGCATGATGCAATGACATGGCAGTTAAAGTACTGAGTGCAACAGGTAAAGTAAAGCGAAGTAAAGTACGAGCATGGCATGACGTTCATAAGACAAGTACAAGACAAGGAAAGTAAGCACCTCGTGCACAGAGATTCCGTCTTTTGGCTAGAGTGGCTGCGCGGGCCAACTCCTAAGCTCAAGTAACCGTTTATCCCTACCCCTCCACGTGTGTCGAGCCAGGGCCTTACCCCCGAACACGGAATGCTCGCTTCTGGACCACGAGCCAGGAAGTGTGTAAACAAGTATGGCGTAGGGGTGCACCTAGCCGGACAAGTAGTACAAGGACAAGTATTGTAGCGTGTGCTACGAATGCAACATTCAATGCATGGATGACATGGCATGGCAAGTAGTAAAGCGTACAGGTAAGAAAAGTAAACGTGACAGTTTAGCATGCATGAATGACAAGTTTAAGGGTTGGATCTAGCTTCGTTGTCAAGCTAGATCATTTAGGTGACGGATCTAGTTTCGTTGTCAAACTAGATCAAGTAGGCGTCTAGCCAGCTATCATTTCACTGACTAGTCTCTTTTACGCTAAAAGCAAGGAAGTGGCCTAAAAACATGGCCCTACACAAGAGTTGGCAAGTTTCACTTGCCTGAAACTATCACGTCAAGAAAACACCGTCCAACGAGTCCAAGGTCACGATTCCTACGTGCACAAGTCCACCGGCCTACATCTGTTTTATTAATCTTGATTAGTGAATTCTAAAACATTTAAAATACTTTAAAATACTGATTTTTAGTCTTGATTAGCATGCAATTGGGTTGGGGGTCCTAGGGGTGCAAAACGTTACCTCAACACGACGCGAAAAGCTACACCGGCGTCGGGTAGCGACGCCGGGGGTTGGAATAAAAGATCGCGCTCCAAGTCCAGATTCCAATTAGATTCCTCGCTGGAAATTTCAGAGCAAATAACTCGGGCGACGATTCCAGATTCCAAAGCTAATACGTGCGACGACGGGCTACGACGTGCGACGACGTCGTACGCGACGAATCCTCGAAGAGCAAGCACCAAGGTGGGGCCCACAGTAGTCCTAGGGGCCTTTGGGGGACCCACAATAACTCTAGAGAACTTGGGGGGGCCCCCGGAGGCAAGTGGTGCGACGGATGCGGGGTTGCGACAAGTGGCCGTCGGTCGTACAGCCTCGGTGCGGGGAGACTTGTCGGTCAGACACGTTGGGCGGCGCTGTTGCAGCGTTGGGCGTCGGTCGCAGCAGCGGGGTGCGGCGTTTACTTCGGTCAGACCGATAGGGATCCTCGGTCGTTCGCTTGGGATGCGGGGCTGGCAGCGTTGCAGCGTGCAGCGCTTGGGGCGCTCGGTCACAGCGGGCGTTTCCTTCGGTCGGGCACGGAGCGGAGCGGGGGAACGAAGCGGAGCGCTGTGCGGGGGTCGGTGCGGAGCGGGGCCTCGGTCAGACCGAGAGCTCCTCTCGGCCAAGCGGGGGAACGGGGCAGCGGTCGATGCTGTGTGCGGAGCGGCGATGGATGCGGGCGAGGCGGCCGGTCAGAACGGGTGGATGCGGGGGTTTTCTTCGGTCGGACGGGGTGCTGAACGTCGCAACGTTGCGACGATTCGTCGCAACGTCCAAAATGAGTTTGGAAGAGGCTAGGGCTAATTTCTTTGGAAAATAGGTCTTGCTAGGGGTTGCTTATATAGTATAGATGGGTTGACTTGGTCTAGGGCTAAATCTAATAGGATTAGAAGTTTAAAAAGATTTAAAATTCAAATCTAACCAACTCCTTCTCACCCAAGGATTTGACTTGGTCCAAATGAGCTGGAAATTGGCTCAAAAATTCTTTAAAACGTTTAAAACTCAAATAAATTTTATTTGGCCGAAATTAATTTAAAAATAAATTATTAAAAATATTATAAAACTTGTAAAAATTATAAAAGTGGTCAAATAAACTCCAAAAATTATAAATTAAATATCGTGGTGATCGTGGCGACGAATGTGAGCTAACTAAGAAGACGAATCTCAGTTTTGACGTCGGACGACGAAACTAAAAATAGCAACGTCTCCCGTCAAGAGTGAGAATCGTCACGTCTCATCGAGTAAGTTTAAATTGTGGGAAAACGACTCGAGAAACGTCGTTCCTAATTAGTGCCACTATTTAATACTCTCAGAGACGTTCATAACGGCATATCGCACAAAAGTGTTCGCAAACAACCAAAGTCTAAAACAAACACGTGCACGGCCAAAAGCACGTGCACGAAAAACGTACGACGAAAAGTGGTCGTTACATCCTCCCCACCTTAGAATAAAGTCCGTCCTCGGACTTTCTAATATAGCTAGTCGCTCTAGTAACTACCCCAATCAAGTCACTTTATAATTCAAACCAAGTATAGTCATTACAAGTGCTCATATATGCACTAGGTAGTCAAACATTATTACTACCAACACTTATATATATACATTCACGTACGTATACACTTATACCTATTATAGTCCGTCAACTTCATACATGTATTTCAATCAGGTATATAAACATACATCCCTTATATAACTGCTACTCACAAACAGTAGTTCAGATACTTATATAGGATAGTCTCACACTTAGCCAATACAATCATCGCTCTACCTATATGTAGCTACCTATGCACAAACATCCAGGGTATACTACCCTCTAATATTCATCCATTACCAAGCATCTCAACACATATAGTCACACCATACCATTATTAAATCAAGTTCACTATATCTAATAAACATTCACCACTACTATAATTTCACAATATATAGTCATTCAAATACATGCAATTAGTTCACCATATATTCACATCACGTACGGTCTTATAACTATATTTACGACACGCCACATAGACCATAGTCATCCATACCTATAACTAAGCACATACTTACCCGTGCATGGTGCACTCCCATACACGCTGACATTTCATTTTCATACGCCAATCATACCATTATATAACTAGCACACCTACACACCTAGTTTTAGCTAGTACACATACGTTCACACAACAAGTCCTTAGTAAATAACTATACCGCAAGACCAACACCTATAACTATATACTGGCGTAGCGACCCACAATCATGCGCGTAGCACAACCAGGCACAAACACTCCTATCACTATACATACATCAAGCATTGCTATATTCAAACTACAACATACATTCAATATACTTAGAGTATACTCACTCAAGCTTGAGTGAGACTCAATACACATATCAGAATATTCCATATACGTAGCACGACATTCATACTTATACCACATCACTCCAATATTTATATGTCTACCAATACAACCATATACATACCATAAGTCATTCACCTAATATCTAGTCAGGTAATACTTACATAGTTCAATCTAATTATATACCATAATAATAACATTACAGACATCAACATCAGTACCCACATATTCATAATATATTCCCTAATACATGCATACGTACTCATCGTATAGTCACTTACATGTAACACATATATATATATTCACAACATAGCCTACTACCTATAATTAGTATACTAACACATCTATACGTACATAATTAAGATGTGCAATGGTCGTGTATACCTCACGGTATGCACGCATGCGACATCCCGCGAAAGCAAACAATACCAATCAAAATTATAACCCTACTACCTATATATATATCACCTATATACTCATGCAACGAAACATAACTACTTACATATAAGCACATATATACCTACCTACGAGCACATACTCATACGTAATAATATATGGGTCACTCAATAGGCCTACTTACTTAACTATACATACACTTATTATTATCACACCTAGCACACACACAGCTTTACCAATCATTTTATTTCAACCATTATAAGTATCTCTAACTAATACACTCCATTAGATATTCCAACACTAACCCTTATATACTCAAGCATCCCTAGTATAGTATAGCTATCCACACAAAATCCATAACTACTAACTCACAACAACTTCATACTATCACGAATAACTCCGAGCATATATATATATATAAATATATCACACAATAGGCAAGCACCAATATACTATGGGGGGTACACTCATTCAAGCCCACGTACACAACTTAGGTACGTGCACAACGACACCTCTCAAGGGTCCAAGGGTCTACTAACAACTAAGGGTTGACACAGACATTGACGGACCCTAAGGCCTAAGCAATAAAGAGAGATCGAGGGCGAGACGAGGGAAGGATCGATAAGCACGAGTTCAGATAGGACAAATACAAGGAGACGGCTTGGTAGACGAAACATTGACTCAATGGTGATGTTTAGGTTGAAGGAAAGGGGAATGTAGAGATGCTTAAATAGGATACAGAAAAGATAATAGGGTAAATAGCATAAGCTAAAATACGCGGAGTTTGAAAACTGTCGTTCTTCAAAAGTTAAAATCCTCGCCTGTAAAGAAATATTTGGAGATCGATAAAACGAGTTGTTCAAAATAAGTTTGAGTTGAATATTCATAATAAGAGAAAATGTTTTATTAGCTTATCGAAAATCATTAAGAAAAGAAGTAAAACCATTTACACGAATATTAAGGACATGGTTTAGAAAATTTTAAACGTCAGTAATTTAATATAATGTTGTCAAAAAAAAGTTTTTGAAAGTTAAAGAATGAAATCAAATAACGGAAGAATTTAAACTCATGTTAAATGCTTACAAAGCTTTTAGGCTATGGAAAATTGAAAATAATCAATTTGAAACTACTTTTAGAGAACCAGAGTTTGCCAAAAATGAGAAACTGAATTTCACAAGGTTCTTAATATACGAGCACAATAAGTCTGGTACGGATATAAAAATAATTGAAAGTATGTATGGTGCACGGAAAAATAATAATAATGACTTAGTGTAAGAATTTTCAAGATCGAATCGCAAATCCTTAAAATCAAATCAGGGAGGGTCTAAAGCAGGAAGTGGTTATGAAAATAGTAATTTTGCAAAAATCTGAAATAGCGAGAGCGACGAGCAAAAACCAACTTGCTGAAAGCTGAAATTCTGTGTGTCTTGAAAGTATATTAAAGTAAACACGACGTATCATGAGAATCGAATTGGGCAGGGCAAAAGTAAAACTAATATATGAAAGAACGACACATTTACATAAGTATGAAAAATATAGGCTGGGGAAATACCATAAGCTAGTATTCAAAAATTCCGACAGACGTTTTAAAAGTTTGAATCAATGAAGGAGGATGAAATATAGGTATATTAAAATTTTGAACAAAATTAAACTTAGTGGAAGAGAAGATTGAAAAATACTTTCCGAAGATTCAAGTTTTGCAATGGCGATGTTTGAGAATTGACGACGATCATCATGGGGCGATCTCGTGAATCGAGGCAAGGAAATTGGTCGGATGATCAAAACATACATACGCCTAGGATATGAATCAGGAAAGTCTACGGAAACTCCTACGGTCGACCAACTAAAGATTAAAAACTAATCGCCCAGACTTCTAAAGGTTAAACGGTAACGAAAAGCGTTCAGCTTGGTCCGAAATCGATGAACCCAAGCGAACGACTAAAGGAAATTCTAGAAGTCTAAAATGGTCAGGGGTAGACATGAACCACTAAGGTAACTCCTACGGCGATCAAATCAATTGCTAGAAGGGGTCTAACTATCAATCACGGGCCTCTAAATAGCAAGCACATACGTCTAACTAAGTCTTCTTACCACCTAGTGTCCTAAGAAAACAACTAGACTCAGGGCTTATGACTCGGATGTTGCAATTTATTTAATGGACATTCCGTTATTATCGTTGTTTCGTTAATTCGCAATTGCAAGACCGGACCTGCATGGGCCACCAACAAAACCTGTCACGCCCCGCTTCCCAAAAACGTGGAGGCGAAGCGTGAGAAGGTCCGCTCAGACTTGAAGCTACAAAGCTGCAAGTCCGATAAGCGTCAATCAATTTAAACTGCAGGTCCTTGCAACGCGAAACGAAACAAAGATATTAAAAACGAGAAGAGACAAAAGAAACATCTCAGAATATCCATATCAATAAATCTCAACATCACAGAAAAGCCACCAGGCTAAAAGAAAAAGTCTAAAAGAGGCCGAGCATGGCCAACAAAAGTACAAAGTACAACAACAAAGTAATGGTGCAAGCACCGACATCTAACAGCAACCTAAAGCAAAAGCAACGCCAACAGTCTCTAAAACTGGTCTCCGGTGTCCACGAACTCCTCGACGAACGTAGGCTCAGTGTCAGCAACTACCTCGTCCGCTACAACTATCTCTGGCTCAGGGTCTAACATGTGACACCCAAAGAGAAAGGGGCACATGTCAGCAAGTCTGGAAGACTTGTGCAAGTGAAACTGAAAGTACAAGTAAGAGCAACCTAAAAGTTCTAGCATGATGCAATGACATGGCAGTTAAAGTAATGAGTGCAACAGGTAAAGTAAAGCGAAGTAAAGTACGAGCATGGCATGATGTTCACAAGACAAGTACAAGACAAGGAAAGTAAGCACCTCGTGCACAGAGATTCCGTCTTTTGGCTAGAGTGGCTGCGCGGGCCAACTCCTAAGCTCAAGTAACCGTTTATCCCTACCCCTCCACGTGTGTCGAGCCAGGGCCTTACCCCCGAACACGGAATGCTCGCTTCTGGACCACGAGCCAGGAAGTGTGTAAACAAGTATGGCGTAGGGGTGCACCTAGCCGGACAAGTAGTACAAGGACAAGTATTGTAGCGTGTGCTACGAATGCAACATTCAATGCATGGATGACATGGCATGGCAAGTAGTAAAGCGTACAGGTAAGAAAAGTAAACGTGACAGTTTAGCATGCATGAATGACAAGTTTAAGGGTTGGATCTAGCTTCGTTGTCAAGCTAGATCATTTAGGTGACGGATCTAGTTTCGTTGTCAAACTAGATCAAGTAGGCGTCTAGCCAGCTATCATTTCACTGACTAGTCTCTTTTACGCTAAAAGCAAGGAAGTGGCCTAAAAACATGGCCCTACACAAGAGTTGGCAAGTTTCACTTGCCTGAAACTATCACGTCAAGAAAACACCGTCCAACGAGTCCAAGGTCACGATTCCTACGTGCACAAGTCCACCGGCCTACATCCGTTTTATTAATCTTGATTAGTGAATTCTAAAACATTTAAAATACTTTAAAATACTGATTTTTAGTCTTGATTAGCATGCAATTGGGTTGGGGGTCCTAGGGGTGCAAAACGTTACCTCAACACGACGCGAAAAGCTACACCGGCGTCGGGTAGCGACGCCGGGGGTTGGAATAAAAGATCGCGCTCCAAGTCCAGATTCCAATTAGATTCCTCGCTGGAAATTTCAGAGCAAATAACTCGGGCGACGATTCCAGATTCCAAAGCTAATACGTGCGACGACGGGCTACGACGTGCGACGACATCGTACACGACGAATCCTCGAAGAGCAAGCACCAAGGTGGGGCCCACAGTAGTCCTAGGGGCCTTTGGGGGACCCACAATAACTCTGGAGAACTTGGGGGGCCCACGGAGGCAAGTGGTGCGATGGATGCGGGGTTGCGACAAGTGGCCGTCGGTCGTACAGCCTCGGTGCGGGGAGACTTGTCGGTCAGACACGTTGGGCGGCGCTGTTGCAGCGTTGGGGGTCGGTCGCAGCAGCGGGGTGCGGCGTTTACTTCGGTCAGACCGATAGGGATCCTCGGTCGTTCGCTTGGGATGCGGGGCTGGCAGCGTTGCAGCGTGTAGCGCTTGGGGCGCTCGGTCACAGCGGGCGTTTCCTTCGGTCGGGCACGGAGCGGAGCGGGGGAACGAAGCAGAGCGCTGTGCGGGGGTCGGTGCGGAGCGGGGCCTCGGTCAGACCGAGAGCTCCTCTCGGCCAAGCGGGGGAACGGGGCGGCGGTCGATGCTGTGTGCGGAGCGGCGATGGATGCGGGCGAGGCGGCCGGTCAGAGCGGGTGGATGCGGGGGTTTTCTTCGGTCGGACGGGGTGCTGAACGTCGCAACGTTGCGACGATTCGTCGCAACGTCCAAAATGAGTTTGGAAGAGGCTAGGGCTAATTTCTTTGGAAAATAGGTCTTGCTAGGGGTTGCTTATATAGTATAGATGGGTTGACTTGGTCTAGGGCTAAATCTAATAGGATTAGAAGTTTAAAAAGATTTAAAATTCAAATCTAACCAACTCATTCTCACCTAAGGATTTAACTTGGTCCAAATGAGCTGGAAATTGGCTCAAAAATTCTTTAAAACGTTTAAAACTCAAATAAATTTTATTTGGCCGAAATTAATTTAAAAATAAATTATTAAAAATATTATAAAACTTGTAAAAATTATAAAAGTGGTCAAATAAACTCCAAAAATTATAAATTAAATATCGTGGTGATCGTGGCGACGAATGTGAGCTAACTAAGAAGACGGATCTCAGTTTTGACGTCGGACGACGAAACTAAAAATAGCAACGTCTCCCGTCAAGAGTGAGAATCGTCACGTCTCATCGAGTAAGTTTAAATTGTGGGAAAACGACTCGAGAAACGTCGTTCCTAATTAGTGCCACTATTTAATACTCTCAGAGACGTTCATAACGGCATATCGCACAAAAGTGTTCGCAAACAACCAAAGTCTAAAACAAACACGTGCACGGCCAAAAGCACGTGCACGAAAAACGTACGACGAAAAGTGGTCGTTACAGAAGGGATGCAGGTTCCATTTTCATTTCATCAGTATTTGATGATAAATCTTTTAATTGGCCAAACATTACTTATAAGTTATGACTACTATTGAAATTTTACTCATCTCAATTGCCGTGTTATGCTCCATTTCCATGCTATATTTAATTTTTTTTAAAACATATATGGCCACTAATTTATGGCCACATTGTCACATTTGCATAATAACTCAATAAACTGAATCATTGTGTAGAAACCTGAAGTCAAAGATGTCGAAGGTACAATAAACAAAGTTGAAGATCAACACCATATGCATCAGTCTTTACCCAACTGTACTCAGAATTTATTATCATTGTAAAATTTTGTATGATCCATATATATAATTGTATATCTACGGGAAAGAGATTTTTACCTCTAGATCAAAGATCTAGGGAAGATCACAATATAAAATCCGTAGATAGAATTCCCCGCTCCCGAACGCCTAGGAAACGCCGCAACGAAAAACCGCAACGGATCGCCGCAACAACAATTAGATTCCTTCGCGTAGGAGTTTAATTTAGAGGGGATTTGGAATAAATTTAGTGGCTCAAAATTTGTAGAAGACACGTGCTGATAACGTGTTAGAGAGTAATCAAACTCAAGAGAAAATAGGGATAAGCTTTCTTAGAGATAGAATGAGTAACCATAGCCGTTGGCCATGGTTCTCTATATATTAACTTTAGAGGGGGAATGAAGGGCCTCTAGGAGACCAAGAGTCCCCATTACCCATAGTAATGGGACTAATGAATGGGTAATGAAGGAGGGGAGGCCAAAAGCCTCCCTCATTCATAACACTTTTATGCTATTTTTTATTGCTAAAATTTCTTTATCATTGGAATGATAATTTATCTCAGCTTGTTTAAAGGTACCAGATTTATACTTACAAAGTTTCTCTTGTTTTTCTCTTACGGCTACTAGAGCAGCTGACCGACGCCCCGTTTACGGTATGGGCGCGATGTCATTTTACCGCAAGTGCACGGTTAGTGTAGGGTGCGGGTATATCGAACACAGGGATGTGGATGGCTTGAGTGGCTACTAGCCTCGCCTAGGTCATGTGCTAGCTACGCGGATGATATGGGTGGAAATGTAGAAATATAGAGAAGAAATAAAAATAACACGAAAAGAATCCCCGCTAACACGGGCTAGAGCACTCATGACACTTGGCAATTGACTTGATCCAGGGTGAGACATTGCCCCAAAAGGTGGTACCTAGCGTCCATGGCCCGATATTCCGGTCGGTGCCAAGCACGCTAGGCCTACCCGGTTCCGGACGGTGGGCACTCCCGTGTCCATTAACACCTTCCGCAACCGGGAGCATTAAGGCCACAATGATATCTCCCAACACTTCGTCCAAGCCGCTCCCGCGTGCGAGGACTCGATGTCTACGCTGGGGGCGTGAGCTATGGCTAGGGGGTCAACCGCCAAGTTTATTCCCCCTTGGCCCGACGGTCAGAGGCGGTCTTTCTCCCGCCAATGACAATGAAACACCCCCGCGTAACCCTAATGGTCAAATAGGTCAAATGTGATTTCTAGCAATACATCGAAGCGGATCTTGACAGGACAAGCACCGGACCCCAATCCCCAACACATCTAGTGTGTCGTCGTACGAATTGGACCCAGATTGCTAGAAATCCCCATTGACACATTTCATCGAACATGTGCCATGCAATCAAGTCTAATGAAACAACCCAAGCATCAATCCTACCCTAACCCGTATTAGGGTTCATCAAAACTACTCAATGGTGAATAACATATAAACAAACAGCACAAAAGACATATAAACTTTCACCATCAAGCAAAATAAACACAATACAAACAATGGAGAAAAAGAGAAGAAAATACTTATCTTGAGTTTGAATCTTCAATCCAATACAAGATTTATTACACTAGAAAAGCTAATCTAACCTAATCTAAACTTACAAGAGAAAGGGGCAAAAAGCCCTAGAAAAACTGAGAAGAACTACCCCCAAGTCGTGCCCCAACTTCTATTTATAAACCCCCCAAAAAACCTTAACAGTTCGGGTCCAGAACTGTCAAAAAAGGCCCACCCGATCGGGTGGAAACTCACCCGATCGGGTGGAATAAACAGAGAGCTCAGATACGCAGAAACAGACCTCACCCAGTCGGTTGACAAGTCAAACGATCGGTTGACAAGTCAACCGATCGGTTGAAGTGAAATTTCAGACAGCAGCAAGTTTCAGCACATAGATGCGCTCAAAAAATTCCAGAAAAATCTAGAAAAATCGGATTTGGGCATGCGACCTATCGTTGGAAAGCTAACGACGATGCCGATGCTAGAAAAATAAGAGATCACCCAAAATCCTTCTGGAATGATAGCAGATCTTCAATGAATGAGCAGCGGTGCGCGAAAGCGGAAGAAAAGGCCACCCGATCGGTTGAAATGTCAACCGATCGGGTGAGCAGCTTGTTGCTTCGGCCGTCGCCTTCGGCGAGCTTTCACCCGATCACATGAACCGGTCGGGTGAGTTCTTGAGTGACCGGTTGGATCTTGGAGCAGTCGGGTGAATCGATCGGCTCGGCGTCCGTGTCTTCAGCTCTTCATCTTCAGCTACAGATGAACCGATCGGGTGAGAGTCACCCGATCGGTTGGCATTTTGCTCGAGAAAACAGAGAACAGGCCCCCGCTGAACCAGTCTACGAACCGGTCGGGTGACTTTCATGTGAGCTCCGGCTGAGACTGGGTGGTGCACGCGTGCATCACCCGATCGGTTGGAGATGACCAACCGATCGGGCGAGGGGCTGAAAGATGAATTCTTTGGCGTTTGACCCCCTGGATCACGCGTGACTTCTCCCATTGCTCCGGGGACTTGGGATATCATCGTTAAACGTCCCCTACATGGTCAATCCCCTGCAATCATGGATAAACAAAGGAAAGTGAAAGAAAACGGGAAGATACACGAAAACGAATAAGAGACGGCGGAAAAACACGGAGAAACACAAAAGAAAACGTGCGTGAATATATGAAATATAAACGCACGTCAAAATCCCCCAAGCTGAACTCTTCCTCGTCCTCGAGGAAGACGAGTGAGAGTAGGAGCTCGGAAGGGAAAAATAGAGAGGAAGAAAGAAAAAGAAAACTCTATATCCTAGATCACCCGTTAGGGCCAACAAAATCAAAAATGACACACCAAGCAAGCGAACGCCAAAGCACATCACTAAACCAAGGAATACGAGTCCAGACGAGTGCCATGGGCCCACGCGGTGAAGCGCGAGTGAGTGCGGTCGTATGCTAGCAGATAGTGTCACTATCTACGATGTGCAATAAAGCTCCATATACACGTACCCAAAGAAAGACCCAAATATCGATTCGATTCGAATAAAGCGATGAATATATAGCTCAAGCATGCATGAGAATAGAGCAAGAATCGAAACATATCATGCGTCATGGACTCCACAACTAGGGTTAAGGAAATCACCACACTATAGCCTAGATAATAGCCAAAAAGTTCCTAAGCCAAGTGTTTTCGAAAACGATGGGGGTTGAGATGATGTGGAGTAGAACACTCGGTGCAAATTCTCGCCTTCCCCTTATTCACGGCAAGTAGGAAAATATTCACACTGGAATTTTTTGGGTTTTGGGTATTTGTATTTTTTTTTTTGGATTTTGGGCTATACAAAATTTTTCTTTTCTTTTCTTTTTGGGGTTTTCTTTTCTTTTCTCTTTTTTTGGATTTTTGGGATATTGGCTATACACATGTGTACTCTCCCAAGTGGGAGAACGGTACACGACGAGGGGATTTGCACCAAGTAAAACAAAAAAAAAGAAATCGGAATCTAAACACTTGGGCAAAGGAAACTATTCTTGCTAATTAGAGCATGGGCTAAATGGGTTATCCTAGTCCTTAATTGTGGAATCCCGACACATGCGAAATGAAGTATACGATATATATAGCATGCATATAGAAGCAGACATTAGAAGCAAATACCGCATATTCAATATCGAAGCATGATAATCTAGGGGTCAACCAAGGGTAGGTATATAGATCAAAATCACAAAGTAGAAGCACTCCAAACAGCTAGGCACGACGCACGACTCACAAAAAGCTAAGTGGACCTGTGATGCATGAAATGCAAGAGGACTCGATATCCTAGGGTTAGTGAATGTGATTATCGAAGCCGTGCAAGGTGTGCGTGTGATTTTCATGGCAATTCATTATAGGGTTCATCTCTAGGAGAAAGAGATAAAAAGAAGAAAAGAAAAAGAAAAGAAAAAAGAAAAACACGGAGAAAAACGACTCAAATAATGAAGAAAAAGAGACAAATGATGCATGAAGTGCGACTCCCCCAAGCTGAAACTTGCATTGTCCTCAATGCAATAGTAGTGAATACGGGAGGGCAATGAAAATGTAGGGGAGTTACGCACCGACACAAAAAATGAAAAACACGAAAAATACACGAACGAAACTGGAAGATAAAGAAAAAGAAACATACAGAATAAAAGATATAAAACGCAACGAAGGACTAAAAGACACAAACACACGACAACGACACACGAAAACATGCACACAAAAGTCGATTTCCCCCAAGCTGAACATGACAATGCTAGCAAAATGATATGATCAATGTGATGCAGAAATATGCTAGGGGAAAATCGGAAAAGAAAGAAATCAGAATGCAGGAGAGACAGTCTGCTTGTTCTCCTCTGAAGAGGATGTGGGGTGAAATGATAGAAGGGCACGACATAAAGGGTTATTAAGATGCAAAAGCAAATCCTAGATACGCTCCCCTCGCTAATGAGAGGAGACGAGATTATTCAAATCTAAACTAGAAAGCGGTAAATTTTTACACTACTGGATTTAGATACACCTGAGCATAGGCGGATCCAAGATCTGGAGTGGGGCAGGTAGCTGCTCTAACTGCTCCTTCTGTGGCTCCACCAGAAGCGCTGTGCCACGTGTGCCAATGGACCCAAGCAATGCACCTCCAAGCATCCCTCATAGGTGTCCACCTGCGACCTGCAAAGGACGAGGTGCATTAGTCCATGGCAAAAAATCTTTCCCCAAAATAAAAGTATCCAAGAGATAATCGTCAAAATAAGATTGAAAAATAGTGAAAGTGTGACGAATACTCCCTGAGAATGGGTCACTATCCTCTATACTAGAGACGACCAAATCCTTGCTCTCCATGAGAAGTGTCTCTCCAGGTGGTGACACACCGCAGCATACCTCAGGGGAAGTAGATCCTGTGTCCTGCGAGAGATATGGTATGTCAAATATATACGAGTCTAAAGAAATAGGAAGTGAAAAGCGAGACTCAAAAGTGGAGTGAGAGTGAGTATGAAAATCTCCCTGAATAGGGGCAATATGCTCAAGTAGATGCTCAGCCGCAGAAGAAGTGGAGCGTGACGGTAGAGGTAGATGTGGCTCGGGCTCCATGAAGTGGATGATCGTATCCAAGCCCTCATGCACATCCTCCTCGATGATATGCTCATGCTCCTCCATCTGCCCGATGTCCTGAATGACATCCTCATGGTTGACCACCGACCAAGGAGGAAGCTGTGACAGAGATGGCTCTGGAGGTGGATGTGGAGCGGACCCCTCGTATGTGGTCGTGGTGTCCTCGTCCTCACGCACATCCTCCTCGCCAGTATGCATAATCTCTGTAAACTCCTCAGTGCTCTCATAGGACTCATGTGGGGTATCCAAATCAAGACAAGAAATCTCTCCCACAGATCCTAGATAAATCTCCCCATCCTCACTATCATCATCAAAAAATGCTTCGTCATCCAAGTGGTAGTGATGGAAAAATGGGGTATCGGCTTGAGATGTGTCTATGGTGGCCGATGGCATGGTGGTCTCAACCATGAAAGTGTGTGTATCATCTCCTTCATCCCCTCTCCTTGGTGTCGGCTCGGTGATTGGTACCATTAAGTTTTGTAATATTTGGCCTTGGTTAAACATGGCACTTTCAAGGAGAGACACGAGGCTTGATTCTTCTTGTGTTTGTGGAGGGGTATAAGGTTGAGGAAATGGATGGGAGGTGTTTGAGCTAAGGTTGTGGGAAAATGTTTGGCCTTGGAGTGGCGGGAGGCTCTCAAGCGTAAATGGGCAATCATAATACTCGTGCCCCGCCATCCCACAAGTCTCACAAATCACAACTGGATAAGGATCGTATCCTCCCATCTGAGCATCGAAATTCGATCTCCACATGGTAATATCCAAGATACCTGGACAACAAAAATAAGAAAACTAGAGAGGAGCGTCAATAGTACAAGAGAATAACAAAAAGATAATATAATGGTGGGGGGAAAATTTCTTGGTTATTGAATATTTTTTAAAAGAAAATAAAAACTAAAAATAAAAAGAACACGAAAAGAATCCCCGCTAACACGGGCTAGAGCACTCATGACACTTGGCAATTGACTTGATCCAGGGTGAGACATTGCCCCAAAAGGTGGTACCTAGCGTCCATGGCCCGATATTCCGGTCGGTGCCAAGCACGCTAGGCCTACCCGGTTCCGGACGGTGGGCACTCACGTGTCCATTAACACCTTCCGCAACCGGGAGCATTAAGGCCACAATGATATCTCCCAACACTTCGTCCAAGCCGCTCCCACGTGCGAGGACTCGATGTCTACGCTGGGGGCGTGAGCTATGGCTAGGGGGTCAACCGCCAAGTTTATTCCCCCTTGGCCCGACGGTCAGAGGCGGTCTTTCTCCCGCCAATGACAATGAAACACCCCTGCGTAACCCTAATGGCCAAATAGGTCAAATGTGATTTCTAGCAATACATCGAAGCGGTCTTGACAGGACAAGCACCGGACCCCAATCCCCAACACATCTAGTGTGTCGTCGTACGAATTGGACCCAGATTGCTAGAAATCCCCATTGACACATTTCATCGAACACGTGCCATGCAATCAAGTCTAATGAAACAACCCAAGCATCAATCCTACCCTAACCCGTATTAGGGTTCATCAAAACTACTCAATGGTGAATAACATATAAACAAACAGAACAAAAGACATATAAACTTTCACCATCAAGCAAAATAAACACAATACAAACAATGGAGAAAAAGAGAAGAAAATACTTATCTTGAGTTTGAATCTTCAATCCAATACAAGATTTATTACAATAGAAAAGCTAATCTAACCTAATCTAAACTTACAAGAGAAAGGAGCAAAAAGCCCTAGAAAAACTGAGAAGAACTACCCCCAAGTCGTGCCCCAACTTCTATTTATAAACCCCCCCCCAAAAACCTTAACAGTTCGGGTCTAGAACTGTCAAAAAAGGCCCACCCGATCGGGTGGAAACTCACCCGATCGGGTGGAATAAACAAAGAGCTCAGATACGCAGAAACAGACCTCACCCGGTCGGTTGACAAGTCAACCGATCGGTTGAAGTGAAATTTCAGACAGCAGCAAGTTTCAGCACATAGCTGCGCTCAAAAAATTCCAGAAAAATCAAGAAAAATCGGATTTGGGCATGCGACCTATCGTTGGAAAGCTAACGACGATGCCGACGCTAGCAAAATAAGAGATCACCCAAAATACTTCTGGAATGATAGCAGATCTTCAATGAATGAGCAGCGGTGCGCGAAAGCGGAAGAAAAGGCCACCCGATCGGTTGAAATGTCAACCGATCGGGTGAGCAGCTTGTTGCTTCGGCCGTCGCCTTCGACGAGATTTTACCCGATCACATGAACCGGTCGGGTGAGTTCTTGAGTGACCGGTTGGATCTTGGAGCAGTTGGGTGAATCGATCGGTTCGACGTCCATGTCTTCAGCTCTTCATCTTCAGCTACAGATGAACCGATCGGGTGAGAGTCACCCGATCGGTTGGCATTTTGCTCGAGAAAACAGAGAACAGGCCCCCGCTGAACCGGTCTACGAACCGGTCGGGTGACTTCCATGTGAGCTCCGGCTGAGACCGGGTGGTGCACGCGTGCATCACCCGATCGGTTGGAGATGACCAACCGATCGGGCGAGGGGCTGAAAGATGAATTCTTTGGCGTTTGACCCCCTGGATCACGCGTGACTTCTCCCGTTGCTCCGGGGACTTGGGATATCATCGTTAAACGTCCCCTACGTGGTCAATCCCCTGTAATCATGGATAAACAAAGGAAAGTGAAAGAAAACGGGAAGATACACAAAAACGAATAAGAGACGGCGGAAAAACATGGAGAAACACAACAGAAAACGTGCGTGAATATATGAAATATAAACGCACGTCAGCAGCTCCCCAATATAAATCTAATGCGTCAGTGTAAATTATTAAATCATCATTTTCTAAAGGTAGAGTTAATTTAGGCATTTTCTGACATATTCTTTTAATTAGTCTTATAAGTGTTGTATCTTGTTCCGTCCAATTCCATGGAGTATTCTTTTTGAGTTTTTGCTGTAAGGGTGCTCTAAGTTGGGCTAATTTATTTTTAAAGTTATCTGCATAATTTAAGCAACCTAGTAATCTTTGTAACTGTTTTTTATCTTCTATAATATCTGGGAATTCTTTTATTTTAGTCAATATATGTGGTTGCAATTCTATACTGCCTTTGTCAATACTTATTCCTAAAAATCTATTTTTTGTGCACCTATAATTGCTTTTTTAACTGACAAAGTAATACCTTTTTCAATACAGGTATCAATTATAGCATTACAATGTGCTATATGTTATTCTATTGTTTTTGAAAAGATAGGAATATCATCTACATATACAATGCAATATTTATTATGTTTCTTTAACACATCATCCATTCTTCTTTGGAATATTTGAGGTGCATTTTTTAGACCAAACGGCATTACTAACCATTCATATTGTCCTTGGGGACAGCTAAATGATGTATATGGTATGGAATCTTCTTTTAACTTTATCTGCCAAAATCCACTTTTACAATCCATCTTTGTAAACCATGTTGTATTTTGGATTTTGTTTAATAAAACTTCTTTATTAGGTAAATAATATCCATCAAATATTGTTGCATCATTTAATGCCTTACAGTTAAATACAATTCTATCTTTTCCTCTAACAATTTCACTATGTTTTCTAACAATGAAAGCAGGTGAACTATGAGGACTTTTCGATGGTCTTATGACTTTTAAATCTAATAATTCTTTTATTTGTATTTCAAATTCTTTTAAATCTTCTAAAGTATATTTCATAGGTCTAACTCTAATTATCTTATTTGGATCCTTAAGTTTTATTTCTTCTAATGTTTTGTCTTTATCCCATTTTGCTAAGGGGTCATCATTATAGGTTTCCTTGAATCTTTCTTTGATATCTTCTAAGGTGAAAGCAATAGTTTAAGATAAACATGCACGTCGGAATTAAACAAACCAGCAAGTAATAAAAAGATATAAGTATAAGATACAAACCCAATCGCAAACATAGAGAGATTTTTACTAGTTCACCCATCCCTGGGCTACCTCAGTACCAAGCCAGCTGACTTGGATTTCCACTACCCACCTCTCAATAAACTAGGCTCAAATTAGAGGCTTCTTATAATCTTACCCCTTCTCCGATTAGAAGGCTTCTACAACCGATAACCAATAACCTCGATGTGTGAGGACCTCGTGCAAGAGGCTTTTCAAAAACTAAGTTCAAACAACTTTCCAACCAACCACTCTTGTGGTTATACTTGCTCTTTATAGCTATAAATGATTGATTTGAAGCTTGTGTGAATAAGTGGCTATAAGAAAAGATTTTGATCTCAAGAACAAACTAGAAAAATCAAATTTCTAGAGAATCAAACACCTCTTTATCCATTATATAAAGATAGAGATGAAGCTTTATGGATTGAGATCAAGATAGGCCAGAAATCGTTTAAAAGATTAAAGAAAAAACTGAAACAAAATTGGCCAAAACTGAGAGTACAAAGTGAGAAAGATGATATCGTTGAAAACTTTAGAAAATGGCTTTTAAATCGCTTGAAATTATTTTCTTCTTGTTGTTTTTAAAATTCTAAAACCCTAGCAAAGCCTCTCAATATTTAAAGAGGATTTTTTGCACAAAACAGATGTGGAAAGTCTTTTCCCAATGTTCAAAAATCGATAAATCGTGGCAATCAAGGAACCATTCAATTTCTGACCGTTGGGGCCTATGAATAGACTTCTATCACTGAATGAGTTGACTCCCAGCCAGTGGTCGAAACCACTCTGTGTCTGTCAAAACTATAGGAGTCGACTTTAGCTCATCTAGGAGTCGACTCCCTCCTGATACATGGACTTATATCATGGAGGAGTGTGACACACTCTCAAAATACATTCAAACTATTTTCAAAACAATTTTATTAAGTTTAAAACATTATTCTAAGTGTGTGGAGAGCTTCATATTAATGTCTTTAACATATCTAAGGTCATGGACTAAAAAAGAAATAAATACATCAAAATACCCTCTTGATGTAGCTTGAAGTCTATCTTCTTCCATGCATTAGAGTCTTGAGCTTTCTTTGCCTATGAGTGTGCTTCCTTCACACTCTATCTTGCCATATGCTCCAATTGATTTTACTTGATCGCTTTGAGCTTCATTGGTCAATCTTTGGTCAGCATTGTCTTTTGACTTTGAAATCTTCAAATGAAAACCTTTTTGTCATCTACACACTCATTCAAAATAATCAATATCATCACTTGTTAATCATCATTAAAACTGTTTACGGGTGTTTTCTCACCACTGAATCGTTGACCGATGACTGTACGGTCAACGTGGTCAAGGGGTCGGTTGAGATCCCGTGGACACGCCAGGCTCACGTGCGCTCAGCGTGGGTCGAAGATGGAATCGGGGTCGAACGTCGGTCTTCGGCTGAAGCAGAGCAGAGGGGACCCCTCGGCTCTGTTCGATGGGCTCAGCCTCGATTGGACGAGCGTCAAAGGGTAGCCTCGGCGCTTCGCTCGGTGCTCGGTCTCCGATCGGTAGCCACACCCGCAAGCAGCGAGGGTGGTCGTCGGGCGCTGAGGGGTAGCCTCTGAGCCTCGGTCAGCTTCTTCCTGAATAGACGAGAAACTCGTCAGGGTGGTCGGACTTAGGTTCCGGACAAATCCCCTCCGATGCCTAAGTCAGATCAAGGTCTGTGGAATACTCGGTTGGGTAGGTATAACTCGAGAGGAGTTCGATACACTGACCCACAACACGAGCTGGAGGAGGGGGAGGAATGGCGGAAAACCAAAGTCGCTGATGAAATACCTCCGATTTGGTTACCTGGGATTCGATCCTTTTCTTAGTCGTCCTCCCGTCCTTTATTGGGTCTCCGCCATGATTGCCTCCCCCCGATCCACGTCCTCCGTCCGCCTCCCTTCATGCCACTGCGATCCGCCTCCTTCCCCGCACTTTCGTGCATCATGTGGAGGCGTTTATCAATGTGCCCCTAATGGTCATTAAGGGGCCGTGGATTCAAGGGAACATCTATTTCTGAGGAGCACGAGCTGATCGTGCATCCCCGGGGGCAGACTGGTCCGACTTCGAGTTTTATCCGCTCGACGGGCGGGCCCAATCTCGCTCGTGGGCTTCCCATCCATGGTCGGGCCTCGGTTCTCTGCTTCTTGGGCTCCTCCAAAATAGTTGTATCAATTGTCCCCATCGTCTGGGCCGTTCGGTTTCAGCCGGTTCGGTGCGGGCGATGTGACTGTTGAGGGTTTGACATGCGTGTCAGTCGAGGCAGCCCATTAAATGGGGTCATCATGACATTGCCCGTTTAATCTTCTCTTGGTGCAGGTTTCGAAGCGCCGCCGATCCTCTGATGCTGCCACATGTTCCTTTTCGGACAATTTGAATTCCTCGATTTCTTTGCATATAAAGACGCCGGCTTCCCAAGCTTCAATTCTTTCACGCTCTTCTGATCTTATTTTTGCAAGCTCCCTCTTTTCTCCATCATTCTTCCTTCAGCTCCTTCTCAAGGTAACCTCATTTTCTTCTTTTGCCCCATGGCTACGCTTAGAATAGGCAATTCGGCGTCGGGATCTAGGGACCCCCCGGCGCCTGAGTCCGGCAATGTCCGACCTTTGGCACCTGGAGTCCCTTCGGGGTCTCGTCCTGTTCATGACAAGGGGAAAAGGAAGCTTTTCACAAACCCCGTCAGCGATGACGTGGCTCAGGCCGTCAAGAGGTTCGACATTCCTCCGACGATCCTCGAGTCGCCGTCCAAGGCCCCTTTCCTGGTGGCTGCGGAGATCTGAGAGAAGTATTTATATCATTCCTATGATGTTCGGACTCCTTTCAACGATGAGCGGATCTGCTTCCCGCGGAGTAACGAGGTCGGTGTCTATGTTGAGATATTTCTCTTGGGCCTCCATTTTCCCCTTCACCCCTTCATCATCCAGGTTATGGAATTGCTGATGGTGTCCTTATGCCAGTTGACCCTGTACTCCGTCGTGGTGCTGACCAGGTTCATCTTTCTCTGCTGTATCCATGGCTTAGAGCCGTCCCTTTTCCTTCTATTTCATTACTATCGGGTTCAGACGGTCGGCCAAGGGTCATGGCAGCACCTCCAGGCTCACGCAAGGAGGGAGTGTTTGCTCGGTCTAACCCGCTGGGTGGGGGACTGGAGCTCGAGCTATGTCTTTTTCATCTTTCCTGAGGAAGCCGAGATCTTGACAGGTTGGGGAGGGCTATGTCAATACAACATGACGTTGGCCCTCTCCGAGGCTGACCAGGCAGCTATTCGGCTGCTGTCGTCTCTTTCCCTAGAGGAGAGGTCGATCTGGCCTCTGCTGGACGACCTGCTTCTCAAGACCGTTCTGTGGTCTCCTGGTAGGCTCTTCCTTTCTTTTTATTTTCTCTCTCGCTTATCCTGATCTTCTTTCCTTCTGCAGAGATGGCCGGACGCGAATTTACACGAAACGTCAACGAACTCATCCGGAGGGGTTCCAGCTGAAGCCGAGGGAACCCAGCGGGACAGGCGCCCCGTCACACGATGGACGAAGAGGTGCATCAGGCCGAGCCTGCCGTGGGGAGAGTGGAGCCCTCGGTCGTGGCGACGCATCCCCCCTCGGCCGCGGAGAACCTCCCAGAAGGTGAGGCCCCAAGGGGCGAACTCCCTCGCTCTGCCCAAGCCAAGGGGGGCGACACGGGAGCCGAGCCGGCCCCTCGCACGCCCGCGATCGGTCGCGGTGCGGGGCGTAAGCGTTCCCCCTGACCTTCGTCGGCCCCAGCTAGAGGAAAAGGAGGAAGGAGGGTGGGGAGACCCATACCCCGGTGGCCCCTGAGGTGTCGACGGCCTCTGGCGAAACTCTCCCGCTGACCCTGGTGGTCACTCCCGCTGCCTCGGCCGAACCTTTCCTAGTGGAAGTCGGCGGCATGCTGGCGAATGTCCTAGCAGGCCCCGAGGTTACCCCCGGGGACTCGGTATTCGTTGATCGGACCGTGGCCAACCAGTTGGCGCACGGCTCCGTCCTCCCGACGGACCGATCTCTCCTGGAGAGAGCTCCCACCGACACACTGTCGGACTCCCTAGTCTGGCAGCTTCAACAGGTTTGGCCGCTTCGGTGTTCCCAGACCTGTCTCCTGATCTTCCTCTATATGACTTCTTCCTTTTTGCAGGCCACTATGATGTATGTCGAGGCGCAGCGTCGGGCGGCCCGAGCGAGGGAGCTCGAGGAGTCCACTGCCCGGGAGCGCACAAGGGCTGGGGCGGCCGAGGTGGCTGTCCAAGAGGCACACATTGAAGCTCAAAATCTCCGACACCGGGTGGACGAGCTTGCTGCTCAAGTGATGGACCTCCGGGGGAGCTGGACGACGCTCAGAGGTCGGCCCGAGAGGCAGAAGAGGCGTTCCGCCAGGAGAGGAGCGATCTCCAGAGCGAGCTGGCAGACTTAAGTCAGATGATCCGGTTCGTCGACGAGGTGGAGAGGGGCGTCGACAGGGTCCTGGGGGCAAGGATCGCGGAGGTCCTTAGGGAGGCCTTCAGATCTTATGAGGACCTTCTTGCCCCTCGGATCATTGACGTCATCCGGAACTCCTTCCGGCGGTTTGCGGAGCATGCCCGGCAGCCCCTCCCGCCCGTTGATCCCCCGTGCTCTGAACAGGGCGAGGTTCTAGAGGATGCTTCCTCACGTGCCCCGGGGCCTTAGGCCTCTGTATCTTGTTCCCCATCCTCTTTTGGCTTGTAATTTTGAACAATTTTATTTATATAGCTTCTTTGTCGCTGAGGGTTCTCCGCCCTGCGGGGACCCTCGGTCTTTTTGATCATTTATTGTATTTTGAACTGGTCGCGATTTCCATATTTCACCGGCATCCCTTTATTGCTCGCGGCGAGGGCGAAGGTCTTCAGAATTCCGAACCCATAGGCATCCTGGATTGGGACCTTATTATTGCCCTCGTCTGTTTCGCCATAGTTTTTCCTCCATTCGCGATACTCGGTTCGCTTAGGTAGTCGCCTCGCACGCGGCTGGGTTGCCCCCAGTCTCGTAGTCAGTAGAATCGATCGGTCGGTAAGGGGCACTGCCCCTTGGCTTACGACCAGCTGAGTCCTCCGTCCGCTGGGGGAGTAGCCCCTAGCCTTACGAGCGGGTGGATCGTTTGGTTGGCGAGGGGGCTACTCCTCAGCTTATAGCCGACCGATGTCCCCGTCTGCTGGGGGAGTTGACTCAGCCTTATGAGAGGGCGGATCGTTTGGTTGGCGAGGGAAGCTATCTCTCGGCTTACGACCGACCGATGTCCTTGTCTATTGGGGGAGTTGCTGATCGTGCCCCGGATACACCTCCCGAGGTGACGGTTGTAGTTTTACCGCAAGCGCACGGTATGGTGGCGAGCGGGTATCAAACACAGGGAGGACGAATGACCGTGCTTGCTCCTGATCAACCTGGCTATTTAGGAACAGAGATAATTGCCTTGGGCGATCCTGTCACAATCGTCAGACAAATTTGCGAAATATCAAATCAAATAAAGAACGTCTAGGGAAAGGGGAATCCCCACTACTCACCGTATTTCATAAATGTGGTTCGCCGGTATCGAAATCGCTAGAATGAGAATTTGGATGAACTAGTTGCAACTAAATGTGGAACCAAGCTCACGCTCTCGCGCTGTTGCCGGTCTATAGCTATCCTAGGTGTGGGTCCAATCTCTTGCAAACCCTAGCCTAGGGAAGCTAGCATTAAGATCAACATCATCGTCCAATTGCGCACCGAGCCCAATCTCTTGCAAACTCGGTCCACAATCTAAATTAGGATAGTTCCTACCCGTCCAATCTCTTGCAAACGGGTATCGGCACGGAATCGCAACCGGAGGTCCTAGTATCGGTCCAATCTCTTGCAAACCGATACTTCGAAAATCCGACTCCAACCCAATTCGGATTTCTAGGGCTTCCTATCAAATTGGGATCCAATCTCTTGCAAATCCCAATTGATATGAATACCTAGCTATCCGTAGTAATTCGATCCCAATCTAATCCCTAATAACAATCCTAGCTCAATTTCTACCAATTCAACACAAATAGGAAATAGGGCTTGTAGGGTTCATCCCCACGCCCCGAGACGTGGAGACTACTCACAAATCATAGCAATAGCACAAAAATAATCAATGAAATAGGCAATGGAATTCATCACAACAATGATATAAACAATAAAAATAGCGTTTTTGGGGAAGAGAAATGCAAACCAATGTAGATCTTCAATTAATCCAACAAAAATCCAAGTTTTTCTCTTCTCCAATCACAATTAATAAAGCTAAAAAGTAGACTCAAAAAGCTGCAAAAAATCTGAGAGATGGCCCCCAAAACTAGGGTAAAAACAGAGCTTAAATAGCCCCAAAAATCGTCTAAAAATCCTGACCAAAACGCCCCTGCACAGCCTGTTTTCCGCAAATTTCGCTACAGGCAGCGCATCGCACTCGGCCGAGTGACAAAAGTCGCTCGGCCGAGTGAAAACCCTGTCATTTTCCAGTAAGTCGTGGGCTTCAGGGGTCTTCAGTTCGGGGGCGGCTCGGCCGAGTGAGTTGTCGTCACTCGGCCGATGGCTTCACTTCACTCGGGCGGACGGGATTTACCACTCGGCCGAGTGGGTCTTCTGACGCTCAGATGGCCGAAAAACAGTAACTTCGATATTCTGGAGGGGCTTCGTCTGGGCGCCACTCGGGCGGACGTGGTATCGTCACTCGGCCGATGTGGTCTCCGTCGCTCGGCCGAGTACACATGGAAATCGTGTCTGAACGGGTCGGCCGAGCGGTGTCTCGCTGGTCGGCCGAGTGGCTCCTCCACTCGGCCGAGTGGGACACAAAAAATGCCCATTCTGCTTATTTTGGCCTCCTCGTCGCTCCTGCGACGTCCATTCTTCTTCCGCTCCTCTCCAACAGCAAAATACTCCTCGGGGAGGTCGTCGGTGGCCGTCTAGAGTGAGCGCATCTCATGATCACTCCAAATCGCGCCAAATCACCTGAAATGCGACAAAAACAACAAATCGTGAAAAGCATCGCAATATCGTCGATATATCGTGAAAAACATGATTTGGGCGATCCAAATGGCATGCAAACATGCGGAAAAAAGGTGTAAAATAAGGAGTGATCAAAATCCCCCAAGCTTGCCTCTTACTCGTCCTCGAGGAAGATAAGTAAAAAGCGAACCCGGTGGATTCGGAAAACGAAAACGGCGAAAAACGAAAAAAAATGAAAAACGAAGAAGAATGAAAACCAAACGAAAATAAAGAAAGAAAGAAAGAAAGAAGGGAAGAGGAAGGATGCTAGATCATTTTCTCAGGATGTGGGTTTCACTTACTCTTATAGCATGCACCGAATGAGAAATACATGTCAAAGAATCTCATTTTGATATCATAGTAGAATAATGCAAGTAGAAAATAGATAACCCACGAACAACGGTATAATCATGAAAAACGGAATGATTTTAAAATTAACATCGCCTGAATCATCTAAAGCGGTATACAAATCTCAGATCACACACTTTTCAATTGAACGCTTTCTATCTGGAGTATAAGAGTATCACATCATAGAATAGAGAGAATAGAAAAGTATGGATTTCATGAAATGAATGCTAGGCTTAGATTTCTGGATTTCGTAAAGCTAGAAACAATCTCACCGAGTATAGAATATTACTTAGCCTAGGTTGTCGTGCAATGTCAAGTAGTCGCTCTCTCACACATCAATGGATCTCCTCCCCCAAGCTTATCTATAAGCGTGGTGGCACAAAAATATTTACATCCCCATTTTTATATAGCTCCAAAGGCAAAGAAGAGAAAGAAGAAAGAAAGTAAGCGAGATGGGATCTTTTATTGAGGATCTTTCCTCTTTTCTCTTTTTTTTATATATATACAATGATCCCAACTCAAAGAGAGATAATGATATACAAGAATGTTCTTCTCTCTTTTATTATATTTTTTTTTGGAATAAGAGATTTGGAGCTAGGAATTAATAGCGGGGGAAATGCCATAAAATAGAATCACTAAGGGGAGATTCACCAATGATTTTTAAAAGTAGAGAAATGATGTTCAAGATTTGTGGAGAAAGAAATAAATATAACTCTCGGCTCACTCTATAAGACATGCACGACAACTTCAGCAGGGTAATCTAATCTACTCAGTTTCGATCACAAAAAAGCTAACTAATCCAGATATATCATAGCTAATCATCATTCAATCATCCGGAAGTGAAGTGTACAATTCATGCATATAGAAGTGATAAAGGAAAAGAAATCAGTACTCCAGATATAGGCATTCAATGCGTGAATCTTGGTGTGTTTTCTGTGATAGCATACATATGAATATTCAGGCTCAGCTAATAATAAAATTTCATCCATTTTCATGAGGAAAAAGTGTGGGTTACTACTCCTAAATGCAAAGCAAGTCATAGCATATGATATCAGAAATGAAATCTAAGACACGACAAATATAGCATGCATATAGAATAAGCTAACTCCACGTAGACATCATCACAGAAAATTCATCTCTAGCATGACATGAAAAAAGAAAGAAGTAAAGATAAAAGGAAAATAGAACTATGCAATGCGGCACACAGGAAAGTAAGGAAAACGTGATGCATGGCAAAACAAAAGGAAAATAACGAAAAATGAGTGCAAAAGTGAAAAGCGGTGTGAAAAACTGAAAATAAAGGTGGCAAATCGAAAAAAAACGTGAGAACTCACTCCCCCAAGCTAAACGGCACAGTGTCCTCAATGTGCAAAGTGTGGCACACAGAGAGACAAGTAATGTGAGGGGCAAGGGAGGATGCATGCATGATGGGAAAAAAAAGATAATGAAAGGAAAAAAAGAAATGAAAATATGATGCGGAAATGATGCATGCACAAACAGGAGTGATATGAAAATAAATACGGCACCAAAAACGCTCCCTATCTCCCAAAAAGATATATATAGATGTGATCAAAATGAGAATCCCAAGTAGATATGATATGATATGCACAAAAAGATATGATCAAAAATATAATCCCAAAATAAGTGAGAGGAGGGGGGGTGGACAAAAGTGCAACAGGACCCAGCAGAGACGGGCAGCACAACGGCAGGAATGGATAAAGGCATCAAGAGTGCCTAAGAAGGCGGTGCCGCGCCGTCTCCGTCCTGAGGCGGAGGGAGTGGTGGTGGTGGTGTAGGCTGCTGAGCTGGGGTGGGCGTGGAAGTGGAAGCAGGTCTAGTGTGTGTGGAAGTGTGAGTGGGAACCTGCTGGGTGGGTGGGGGTACGCGCGGAAGACGCTCTAAGATCTGTGTCAGGCAGTAGTGGATCTGAGGGATCAGGTCAAAGCGTCCAGCCATCGCAGAGACGGTGGAGGACAGGGTCCTAAGGTCTCCTCTAAGACCACTCACCGCCACCTCAAGAGCACGTATGCTCTGCAGTACAGTGTCGGGCGGGGGTGGTGCAGAGGGATGCACCGGTCTAGGCTGCGCAGGGCGAGGCTGGCGTACGCGAGTGGAGTATGTAACGGGCTCAGCAGGGAAGGGGACGAAAGGTGCCGCGCCTAGAAATGTGGGCCGGGCCTCAGTGTGAGGCCGGGGCGGGCGGTGAGAAGTGGAGGTAGCGGCAGCGAAAGAAGAGTACAAAAGCGGCTGCGAGGCGGCTAGAGAGGTCGGTGGCACAGAAGTGTGGACAGACGCCACGACGCTCTCAGAGAATACGGCAGCTGTGGAGACAGAGGACTCTACCGCTGGGGTGGAAGTGTGTGGACCGAAAGGTGCAATCCCAGCGGAGATCATGCTAGCCATGGTCTCCACGACCGCGGCGAACGAGGGCTCTCCACTCTCAACAAAGGTCTGCGGGCGCTCGGGGAGAGCGGAGCAAAGAGGCTCCACGGACAGAGGGCCAGAGGTGGCAGCGGGAGTGGTGGGAGTGGGCTCAGCAAAAGTACTCTCGACACTGGCAGAGGTGGGGACAGAAGTGTCAAGAGCAACGGAAACGTCATGAACAGGCTGAGGGGCCACAGGGTCGACGGGGTCGGCAGGGTGTGCAGCAGGGTCTGTGGGAGCAGCCTGGGCAGCGTGGGCAGCGTGGGCCTGCTCGGCCTCCTCGGCCTCGAGCACGTAGGCGGCGGGGATGAGGGCATCCATCGCCGGAATCCAGTCAACGTGGGCTGGTGCAATCAGAGTCCGAGCAGGGCTCGGGAGAATCATGTAGTCGGCACCGAAAGGGCCGTGCAACCAGACCCAGTGACGCTCACCATGCGGACGCAGCATCTTCATCCGGGCCATAACATCTATCGACAAAGAGGTGGGGCCCGGGACGCGTCGCAAGTCGTCGGGGAAGTCCTCGCCGGTCATAAGAGCCAGCAAGGTAATCAGGCCGCCGCAGCATATCGGTGAGCGAGCGCCCACCGATACAATGATGCGGTCTAAGTACCATGCCGCGATATCGATCACGACGGCGGGGACAAGCTCATCTCCATCCCTAGATAGAGCTCTGGGACGTGTCATCGCATAGAGCATGTAAAGCTCTGGCGTAGACATCGTGCCCGGCTCATATCTGGCCAAAAATGTCGTCGCCATAAGGCGCTGGGCAATACGAAGGCAGGGATGTACGATGGCCGAGGCCTTGGCCCTACTAGGGTCAAAGGCGGCGTGATGACCCGTGATACGTGCCCAGAAGGCACCGGCGTCGAAAGAGGGTGGGGGGATATGTGTGGGGCCATAACCACGATCGGCTCCGGGGACTGCGGGCCAAGAGAAAAACGCTCTCATCATATCGAGAGTGACCTGGCACTCTCGATCCATGAACCGGAATGAGCATCCCTCATCGGTCCGGGCGATCGAACTCAAAACCTCAAGTGTCGGACGGGTAAAAGTATCCGCCGACACCTGGAAAAAATCTCGCCAGCCCACGTTGTCGTACAACTTGAGCATCCCCTCAAGTACCCCCAGGCGTCCTAGGTCAGTGAGGTGTGCGAACCTGGAGGGTACGATCGAGCGCTGGGAGATACGCTCGAAGACGGCGCGGTGTGCGTCGTCTCGGAACGTAATCCCGAGCGGCCCGACCAGTGGAGCCGGTGGTGGTGGCTGTGGATCGGCGGGGAGAGGCTGTGCGGGCTGTGGGTGCACTGCAGGCTGTGCGGGGTGTGCGGGGCCTGCAGGCTGTGCTGGGTGGACGGCGTGTGTGGGGGAAGTTGATCGGCCCCCGGATATACACCCGAAGAACGGTTGTAGTTTTACCGCAAGCGCACGGCGTAGTGGCGAGCGGGTATCGAACACGAGGAGGTGGTGTTGAGCTCCAATCTATCCTAGGTTGGTTTGACTACGATGGTTTTATTGGTGGAGATGGTTATGGAATGATGTAATGGAAATGGTGGTGGATGTCGGTGTCGATGATAAAGAGATCGGTCAAATATCGATTTAAATACAATATAATAAAAGAGGGAATTTGCCTTGCGGCGATCCTGTCACAATCGTCGGGCAAAGTATGGGGATATAAAATCAAAGAAAGACGTCTAGGGCTAGGGAATTCCCACTACGGATCGTCATACATCATCGTAAATAGTGAATCTCAATATTACTAGACTTGCGTTGAGGTGAACTAGTCGTAACTGAATATAGAACCAAGCTCACGCTCTCGCGCTGTTGCCGGTCTATAGCGAACCTAGGATAGGGCCCAATCTCTTGCAAACCCTAGCCTAAACCACTAGCATTAGGATCGACATCATCGTTCAATCGCCCCTCGAGCCCACTCTCGTGCAAACTCGAGTTACGATCTAGGTTGTGATAGTTCGTATTCGTCTAATCTCTTGCAAACGAATATGGGTATAGAATCACAATTAAAAATCCTAGCTTTGGCCCAATCTCTTGCAAACCAAATCTAGAGAAATCCAATTGTCACTCTAAATCGAATTTCTAGGGCTTCCCATCGATTGGAATCCAATCTCTTGCAAACCCCAAATCGATGGAAATCCCTAGCTATTCGTAATAAATCAATCACAACCTAACCTCCTAGCAATTTTAGTAATTTAGAAATTCATTCATCACAAATATGAAATTAGATCCATAGGGTTCATCCCCAAACCCTAGAACAACAAATCTACTCTAGCATAGCAACAAGGATATGAGAATCAATAGAAATCATTGCTTGCATACAAAAAGATAGAAAAACAAAGATTCAAATAATAAGAATAGAAATACTTAGCTTTTATGAAGAATTCCAATCCAAATACAAGCCTTTTGATCCAAGAGGGGGCCTAGGGCATGGCCTAACCTCTAAAATAAACTCTAATAAAACATAATGGGGATCCTTCTCTAATGGTGGCTACAAACCCCTTAAATACTCTCCCAAAACCCTAGCAAATAACCCTAGAAAACCCCTCAAATTCGTGCCCAAAAACAGCCCAAACCACAACTTAAAATCTGGGCCCAGGCCGCACTCGGCCGAGTGGAATATGTGACCCGGCCGAGTGACACTGACATGCAAATTCCAGCATTGCAGCATCAACTTGCAGAAATTCCCCAGATTTCATCCGACCTCCGATTTGCGCGTTCTTGGCGGCGTTGGAACCGTCATGAAGTCTATTATCCATAAAAAATATGAGAAAAATACTTTGATTGCTGAAATAATAGCAGATTTCAAAAGAGTGAGAGGCTGTCTGAAAATCTGGGCGCTGCATGTCCTCGGCATCACTCGGTCGAGTGGCAAATGTCACTCGGCCGAGGGGCATTTGGTACTCGGGCAGACGGCTTTCGTCACTCGGCCGAGTCGGGCTTCTGGGGCAGACTGACGGATTACAGTAAGTTGGACATTTTGGCTTGCCGTCGTCTGGGTGCCACTCGGGCGGACGGAGTCTCCGCACTCGGCCGAGTCGGCGTGCGATGCTCGGCCGAGTGCACGCTGATACATCTCTGTTGCGTGTCCGATCTGGCCGGCCGAGCGGGGTCACAATGCTCGGCCGAGTGACTCCTTCACTCGGCCGAGTGGCATGCTAAAAATGCCCAATCTTCATCTTTTCGCTCCCCCGTCGCTCCTACGACGTTCTTTCTTCTTCCACTCCTCTTCCATTGCAGAATAACCCTCAAAAGGGCCATGGTTGACACTCCGGAGTGGGTGCAAATCCTCTTGATCTCACAATCGATCCAAATCGCTCCATATTTCCTGAAATACGACAAAAACAAGAAATAGTGAAAAGTATCGCAATATTGTCGAATAGTCGTGAAAAGCGTGATATAGCCGATCAAAACGGTATGCAAATATGCAGAAAAAAGTTGTAAAATATGGAGTGATCAAAATCCCCCAAGCTTACCTCTTACTCGTCCTCGAGGAAGATAAGTAGAGAGACGAACTCGGGAGATGAAAATAAAGAAAATGAAATGAAAAAAGAAAGAACACGAGGTGGAAGGGGTCGCTAGATTCTTCTCTCAGATCTCAAGCCATAAGCTACACATCACGATAACTTGGAAAATACAAATCACATGCTATAAGGATTTCATATCTTACATAAACATGGTACTTGCAAGTTTTTAAGAACAACAAAAGGGATTCTCTAAATTCATACAATCAATTCATATCCACATCACGCATTTCATAGGATTTAATATACAAATGTTGACGATGCACTTTTCAATCAAGATTTATAACTGAAGCATATAAGAATCACGCTAAACATGCAATGGAGAATGGAATAAATCATGGCATTCACATATTTATATCAATTCATAAGAAATCTCCATAACTTAGGTATTTTTCTAAGTTTTAGCATTATCAAACTTCCCCATTCGTGCACCTCTCCACTCTAATGTCGTACTCACTCATATGGTCAAATGAATTCAACCCCCCCCCCCCAAGCTTAGCTTGAGGCATCGCATCTAAAGGAATATGATAGTGGAAAATGGGATTTTTGCCTTGGTTTTCCCAAGTTTTTTGTGGCTCCAATAATGAGATAGAGAAACATTTTTTTTCTTCCTTTTTTTTTCTTTTTGAACTATTTGTTTCTCATTTTTGTTTTTGGATTTTTGTAGGAGCTATATGATTTGTATTTTTTGGTTTTTGGCTCCTTTTTGGCTTTTTGGACTTTTTGGAGCTAACTTTTCTTTTGTGGGGATTTTTGGGAAATAGATGCGATATAAGTGGCTTTAGGAGGTGAACTCAAGTGACATGTAGAGAATAAAAAGATATATATGGAGAAAGAAATAATGTAACACTCGGTTCACTCTAGGATGTGCACGAACGGTTCAACAAAATAATACTTCAACTAAAGCTCATATGTAAGCATGGATATTCTCAATCATATCAATAAATAGTGAAGTCAAGCAGTAAAGTTTACAACCATATCAGGCATGCAACAGAAGGTGAATAAGACGATAAAACTGATGCTTCAGATATACTAATGATGCGTGAATCTTGGTGCATTTCCAACAAAAGCATACTAAACACTAATCCATACAGTCAGTTTCAATTAATATCATGCATTCATGTAGAGGAATCATCAAAAGAAATAGATTTGCAAGCATATGTGAATAGGAAGACTATGGAATACACTAAATAGCATGGCATGGAATAATAAGCCTCGTGATGGTTGCTAAAGCAATAAGAGATATCATCATAAGGAACAAATCTAGCAAAAGGAGGAAAAGAAAATAAAGAAATAAAAATTAAAGAGAGGAAAGAAAAGAAAAACAAGCACACAATATGATGCATGAACACACATAAAAGGAAAATAAGATGGAAAAAATCAAAAAGATGATGCAAAATTTTGAAAAATTCTAAAAGCCCTAAAATAAAGTAAAAATGCAACTAATGCATCTAAATGGCATGGAAATGCACTCCCCCAAGCTTAAACTTCACATTGTCCTCAATGTGATCATAATGAAAGAATATGAAGAACAACGATAATAATAAGGGGGTGAATGAAAAATGATGAAATGAATGATATGAAATCCTAATGCAACTACATGCACATACAATGATGCATGAGAGCGCTTTCCCCCAAGCTTATACCAAACAATCCTATTCAAATGACTCAATCAAAAATGTCATGGCTTTGCAAAGCGTGATCAAGTCAAACGAATAAGAAAGCAAGGTTTCACTTGAAAGAAATGCTCGAATGTGGTGAGCAAAAGGATGTGACACATCAAAATATGGAGAGGGCAATTAATGTATATAATGGGTTTGGGGTGTAAAAATTTTTGTTGCCGTCATAAGAGGTGATATTTATTCAATCAAATCTATACGGTCCTCTCGCTGTCGAGAGGATTCGGGTTTATTGAAAGCATAAAATTTTCTACACTACTGGATTGATATCACCTATAGCAAAAGGCGGATCCAGTATCTTTGCCGGTGCAGGCAACTGCTCCAACTGCTCCTTCCGTGGCTCCGCCATATGCGTGTGTCCACGGACTCCAACGAACTCTAGCAATGCATCCTCCAGCATTCCCACAAGGACTCCACCTGTACCCTGCATAGAATAGGATGCATCAGTTCGCCGCAAAAAATTCACACTCATAATAAAAGTATCCCAAAGAGAATCGTCTATAGAAATGTATGGAATAAATAGTGGTGGACGATACTTCCCTGGAAATAATTCAACATCCTCTTGTGCTCTGATAGCTATCTCCGTGGTGTGCTCTCTCAGCTGCTCAGGTAAATCTGGATCATAGGTGTGGACCTCATCAAGATGCTCCTCATCGTCATCAGACTCATCCCAGCGCACCTCTCGATCACATTCATATGTGTCCATGGGTGCTAACTCCTCCTCTCCTCCTCGTATACGTCCCATCGTGCCCCTTGATCATATGTACGTGTATCTTGCAAAAGGCATGATGAGTCGTCAAAATCTGAATCACAAAAAACATAATATACGGGAGGGGAATCAAATGTAGGAGATGAGGGGGTGAAGAGATCTCCCTGAAAGGGGGCCATAAGCTCTGTGGGATAGTCCTCAGCGTCAATGGAAGGATGAGGTGGCAGCGGAAGCTCAAATGGAGGAGGGTAGTGCTCGGGATCCTCATGAATGGCTATGTCCTCGTACCGATGCACGACCTCCTCGGCGATAAACTCTGGCTCCGTGTGTAATGCCTCCTCAAAAGCATGCTCTGGCTCGACAGTGTGCTCATTTACCTTCTCATCAACTATCAATGTAGGCTCTCTCTGGAATGGTGATGCCGGCTGCTCAGGTATGTCAACTTGTGGGGATGTATCATGTGGAGGGGAATGCCCGCAAGCAATCCGAAAATATAGTCGATCCCCCTCAAGACTGACATGGATGTCCTCCTCAATTGTTCCTGCAGCTGAAACACGGTTCATAACAAAATCTGCAAATCGTAGCTCAAATGCATCACCTGCTGTAGTGCTCTCTGAACCGGTGAACCTCGCTGACTCCAAGAGGCCCTCCAATAAGTTCTGAAATGCGTTCTCCTCAAAATCTGCGGTCCACATAAAACCATCCATAGCACCTGATAAACAAAGATAAATACCTGGAGAAAAATATCAGTGGCACAAAAGAATATAGAAATGGTAGTAAGGGTGGTGGGGGGTGAAATTTTCTTTTTTTTTCAAAATTTTTTTTTCTCGTAATCTAATCAACCTAATTATGACAAATTGGCACCCAACGGGAAACACCTCCCCGGCAACGGCGCCAAAAACTTGATCGCGCCCCGGATACACCTCCCGAGGCGACGGTTGTAGTTTTACCGCAAGTGCACGGTATGGTGGCAAGCGGGTATCGAACACAGGGAGGACGAATGACCGTGCTTGCTCCTGATCAACCTGGCTATTTAGGAACAGAGATAATTGCCTTGGGCGATCCTGTCACAATCGTCAGACAAATTTGCGAAATATCAAATCAAATAAAGAACGTCTAGGGAAAGGGGAATCCCCACTACTCACTGTATTTCATAAATGTGGTTCGCCGGTATCGAAATCGCTAGAATGAGAATTTGGATGAACTAGTTGCAACTAAATGTGGAACCAAGCTCACGCTCTCGCGCTGTTGCCGGTCTATAGCTATCCTAGGTTTGGGTCCAATCTCTTGCAAACCCTAGCCTAGGGAAGCTAGCATTAAGATCAACATCATCGTCCAATTGCGCACCGAGCCCAATCTCTTGCAAACTCGGTCCACAATCTAAATTAGGATAGTTCCTACCCGTCCAATCTCTTGCAAACGGGTATCGGCACGGAATCGCAACCGGAGGTCCTAGTATCGGTCCAATCTCTTGCAAACCGATACTTCGAAAATCCGACTCCAACCCAATTCGGATTTCTAGGGCTTCCTATCAAATTGGGATCCAATCTCTTGCAAATCCCAATTGATATGAATACCTAGCTATCCGTAGTAATTCGATCCCAATCTAATCCCTAATAACAATCCTAGCTCAATTTCAACCAATTCAACACAAATAGGAAATAGGGCTTGTAGGGTTCATCCCCACGCCCCGAGACGTGGAGACTACTCACAAATCATAGCAATAGCACAAAAATAATCAATGAAATAGGCAATGGAATTCATCACAACAATGATATAAACAATAAAAATAGAGTTTTTGGGGAAGAGAAATGCAAACCAATGTAGATCTTCAATTAATCCAACAAAAATCCAAGTTTTTCTCTTCTCCAATCACAATTAATAAAGCTAAAAAGTAGACTCAAAAAGCTGCAAAAAATCTGAGAGATGGCCCCCAAAACTAGGGTAAAAACAGAGCTTAAATAGCCCCAAAAATCGTCTAAAAATCCTGACCAAAACGCCCCTGCACAGCCTGTTTTCCGCAAATTTCGCTACAGGCAGCGCATCGCACTCGGCCGAGTGACAAAAGTCGCTCGGCCGAGTGAAAACCCTGTCATTTTCCAGTAAGTCGTGGGCTTCAGGGGTCTTCAGTTCGGGGGCGGCTCGGCCGAGTGAGTTGTCGTCACTCGGCCGATGGCTTCACTTCACTCGGGCGGACGGGATTTACCACTCGGCCGAGTGGGTCTTCTGAAGCTCAGATGGCCGAAAAACAGTAACTTCGATATTCTGGAGGGGCTTCGTCTGGGCGCCACTCGGGCGGACGTGGTATCGTCACTCGGCCGATGTGGTCTCCGTCGCTCGGCCGAGTACACATGGAAATCGTGTCTGAACGGGTCGGCCGAGCGGTGTCTCGCTGGTCGGCCGAGTGGCTCCTCCACTCGGCCAAGTGGGACACAAAAAATGCCCATTCTGCTTATTTTGGCCTCCTCGTCGCTCCTGCGACGTCCATTCTTCTTCCGCTCCTCTCCAACAGCAAAATACTCCTCGGGGAGGTCGTCGGTGGCCGTCTAGAGTGAGCGCATCTCATGATCACTCCAAATCGCGCCAAATCACCTGAAATGCGACAAAAACAACAAATCGTGAAAAGCATCGCAATATCGTCGATATATCGTGAAAAACATGATTTGGGCGATCCAAATGGCATGCAAACATGCGGAAAAAAGGTGTAAAATAAGGAGTGATCAGTTGCCCCCACCCTTACAAGAGGGCAGATCGTTCGGTTGGCGAGGGGGGTGCCCCTCGGCTTATAACAGACCGATGTCCCTGTCTGCTGTGGGAGTTGCCCCCAGTCTTATGAGAGGGCGGATCGTTCAGTTGGCGAGGGAAGCTATCCCTCGACTTATGACCGACCGATCTCCCTGCCTGCTGGGGGAGTTGCCCCCAGCCTTACGAGCGGGCGGATCGTTCGGTTGGCGAAGGGGCCGCCCCTCGGCTTATGACCGACCGATGTCCCTATCTGCTGGGGCAGTCGCCCCCAGCCTTATGAGAGGGCAGATCGTTCGGTTGGTGAGGGAAGCTATCCCTCGGCTTCTGACCGACCAATGTCCCCGCCTGCTGGGGGAGTTTCCCCCAGCCTTACGAGCGGGTGGGTCGTTCGGTTGGCGAGGGAAGCTATACCTCGGCTTATGACCGACCGATGCCCCCGCCTGCTGGGGGAATTTCCCCCAGCCTTACGACCAGGCGGATCGTTTGGTTGGCAATGGAAGCTATCCCTCGGCTTACGACCGACTGATGTCCCCGCCTGCTGGGGGAGTTGCCCCAGCCTTATGAGCGGGCGGATCGTTCGGTTGGCAAGGGAAGCTATCCCTCGGCTTATGACCGACCGATGTCCCCGCCTGCTGGGGGAGTTGCCCTAGCCTTACGAGTGGGCAGATCGTTCGGTTAGCGAGGGAAGCTATCCCTCGGCTTATGACTGACCGATGTCCTCGCCTGCTAGGGGAGTTGCCACCAGCCTTACGAGTGGGCGGATCGTTCGGTTGGCGAGGGAAGCTATCCCTCGGCTTATGACCGATCGATGTCCTCGTCTGTTAGGGGAGTTCCCCCTAGCCTTACGGATGATTTTATGGATCGGTCTGGTGGGGAACTTTCCCCCAGCCTTTCGGCCGATCGATTCGGTGGACCTGCGGAGGGTTTCTCTCCGGCTTAGTGTCGACCGCAGAACCCGCCTGCTGGGGGAGGAGATCAAGTTCTCTTTCGCATCTTGAAATGGCCATTCAGATAAATGCGGAAAAAAGAGGTTGCATTTATACCAACAAGGTCCTTCTTTCTTTCCATAGACCAGTACATTTGGAGGAAAAAACAAAAAATGGGGGGAGTCGAGGCAGGATAGCCCTCCCCCGACGAGGTGGCAGCCATTTGTCCCGTCCGCTCACTCGATTATGTGCATGGGTGCCTGGACTATGTTTATCCTCTTCCCCTTGTCCAGATGCCTGGATGTCCCCTCCCCAGGAGCAGGATCATCGGTGAAGTTCTTCAAGTGCCCCCGACTCACCAGCTTCTCTATGTCTTTCTTCAGATGCCAGCAGTCATCGGTGTTGTGGCCATTGTTGTCACGCCCCGCTTCCCAAAAATGTAGAGGCGAGACGTGAAAAGGTCCGCTCAGGCTTGAAGCTGTGAAACTCCAGTCTGATAAGCGTATAAATCATCATATGGCAGGTCCTTGCAATGCAAACGAAACAACAATAATAATAAAGGAAAGAGACAAAAGAGAAATCTCTGAATATCCATTAAATGAATTACAATATCACAGAAAAGCCACCAGGCTAAAAGGAAAAGAGTCTAAGGCCCAAACATGGCCAACAAGGTATAACATACATACAAAGGTGCCACGCACCAACAACTAACAGCAAACCTAAACAAAGAAGTGAACACGAGCGGTCTTCAAGACAGGCCCCTGGTGTCCACTCACCACCACAGCAAACATCAGCATCAGCAACACCATATCCCCTGCAACAAAGCTCTGGCTCTGGGTCTAGCATGTGACACCCAAAAGAGAGAGGGGCACATGTCAGCAAGTCTGGAAAGACTTGTGCAAGGAAACTGAAAGAAAAGTAACTAACATCCTAGCAGTTATAGTATGATGCATAGCATGGCAAGTATCGTATGAAAGTAACAAGTGAAGTACAAGTAGCAAGTAACAAGTGGTAGTTGTGACATGTAAAGTCAAGTAACAAGTACAAGGGATCACTCAACGAGTGCCCTATTGCCCGCAGGCTGTGCTCAAGTACAAGTCAAGTAAATCACGTCAAGTAAACACGTCGTGCACAGAGATTCCGCCTGTTGGCTAGAGTGGCTGATCGGGCCAACTCCTAAGCTCAAGTGACCGTTTATCTCTACCCCTCCCACGTGTGTCGAGCCAGGGCATTACCCCCGAACACGGAATGCTCGCTTCTGGAACACGAGCCAGGAAATGTGCTTAACACGGATGTCGAGCCAGGGCATTACCCCCGAACACAGAATGCTCGCTTCTGGTACACAAGACAGGAAGTGTATTGACACGTATGGCATAGGGTTATGCCCACGAAAAGTGGGTGCCTAGCCGGAAACTAGTAGGTCGGGCATTGGCTATCAACCAACACATGGCCCGCTTCTGGAACACGAGCCAGGAAATGCAAGTATTGTAGCGATGCTACGCAATCACGATGAGTGTTCAACATGCAAAGACATGAGCAGATACTCACGTACCGTTAATTGAATTTAGACATGGCAGGTGAAATGCAATGACATGAACAGATATTCGCGTACCGTTAATTGAATTAAACGTTACAGTTAAAGATGCATGGATGACATGGCATGTAGTAAGGCGTACAGTTAAAGAATCACACCCGGCAGTTTAATTTTCATGAACAACAAGTTAACAGGGTTGGATCTCGCTTCGTTGTCAAGCTAGATCATTTGAGGTGACGGATCTAGTTTCGTTGTCAAACTAGATCAAATAGGCGTCTAGACAGCTATCATTTCACTGTCCAGTCTCTTTTACGCTAAAGCAAGGTAATGGCCTAGGACATGGCCCAATTCAAAAGATAGCAAGTTTCACTTGCCTGGCACCGAGGAGGACGATCAACAAAGGCACATCACACAAATTGTTATCTACGGGAATGGATCACTGTCATGGAAAAACAACATTAGAATGATAAGTAATCCGTATTCACAATCGAACCCTACGATTTCTAATGATCCAATTTATTAGGGTTTCACAAATATTAAGTGTGGGTTATGAGATTATTAAAGGAAGAATACTACACGTGAAGAAGCGGAGGAACGACGCCGAGAACTACGGCGACGGAAGAACGATCCGGCTCAGATCTGGAAATGGGGAAAATCTGGAGAAATGGGTTTGGATGAGGCTTTTGGGGATTTGATGAGGGTTTGAGGTTGAGGAGAGGTAGGATATGTGAAATGAGGGTTTGGATGATGATGGATGAGCTTGGGATGAAGGATCAACGGTTTGGGGAAGAAGGGGGCACATTGGGGGAGAAATTAGGGTTTGGGGTGATGAGGAAGAAGAAGAAAACATTTGGGGCGTATTTATAGAAAAGTGTGGCGGCTAGGGCAAAACTAGGGTTTCCTGGGCTGATTAGTCGGTCAAAGAAGGATTGGTGACCGACTAGCTTGGGAACTAGTCGGTCGGTTGATCAACGCAGACCGACTAAGAGTAAACAGTAGCTCGCTCAGGAAAACTGGACTATGAGTTAGTCGGTCTGTGAAGGCTTGTCAACCGACTAGTTTGAGAACTAGTCGGTCGGTGAGTGTTCATTGACCAACTAAAGGCTGAATTCTGAGAGAGATCATGGAAATGAGAGTTAGTCGGTCTGAGAAGGATTCCTGTCCGACTAGTTTAGCATCTAGTCGGTCGATTGATCTTCTTAGACCTATTAAGAGTAAACAGTAACTCGGCTGGGAAAATGATCAATGAACTAGTCGGTTGAAGAACAATGGCTGACCGACTAGTTTGTAATCTAGTCGGTCGAAAGATGTTCTTAGACCGACTAAAGATAAACAGTAACTCCTGAATTATTGATTGAATGGACTAGTCGGTTCCAGTTGATTTCCTGACCGACTAGATTGTAATCTAGTCGGTCGGTTGATCTTCTTGAACCAACTAACGTGCACGAAAAGTCTCGAAATGGAGCGCGAAGGTCCGGGATGAATTCTAAGGTTTCTAGGATCAACATATCGCTAAGATATGATCGATATGAAGCTCGTCACGAGTGACTTACTCCGAGTTCAATGATTCTAAGGAAGAAGCTAGAAGATCACATCAAAAGGAATGAAAACGAAAGCTAGGAAATCCCAACGAGATGAATGAAAGCGAGAACTATGGAAATGGAAACCACACAAGGAGAGAACCCACCATCACAAGCAAAACACACTGATAATCCAATCATACAAAAACCAGTCGTTACATCCTACCCACCTTAGAATAAAGTCCGTCCTCGGACTTTCTAACATATATATAGTCGCTCTGATAACTACCCTCAACCAATATCACATCATAAATTCAACCAAGTACTTTCATTTCGAGTGCTTATATATATATGCACTAGATATCAAATATTACTACCACTACACACATTTTCACGCACATAGTACACTCATACTTATTATAGTCAATCAATTTCATACACGTATTTCAATCACATATATATAGTCAATATATTTATACAACAATAAACACTTATTACTTACTATAAAAAAATAACCAAGCCTCTCTTATTTGAAAATAATTTCACATTTATTTAGTCATTCAAATACATGCAAATATTTCACCATATTTTCACCTCACATATAGTCCTATAACTATATATTGGTATAGCCACCCACAATCGTGTGTGTAACACAACCAAGCACAAACAACTCAAACACCATACATACGTCATCCATCACTATTCACCACCACAAAAAATTATACCAAAGTACATAGAGTATACCCACTCAAGCTTGAGTGAGACTCAAATCATAGCAGGACATTTATATGCGTAACACAGTATCCATACATATACCAATACCACTCCAAGGCATACACATCCACGTATCACATATTTTCACACCATATCCATCCATTTATAATTACCATATCAACACATCAACTACATACAAGTTTAAGAGATGCAATAGTCGGGTATACCTCCTGATATACACGCATACGACATCTCATAAAATAAGTAGTACCAACCAAATTATCATTCTGTTATCATACGTATATCACATCATACTCAAGCAAAAAATTACCTACACACAACATACAAATGCCAACACCCATACCACTATATACACACCACGAAATCAACACTACGACGACATAACCACTTAACTAATGGGCCCATCAAACTATAACAAGGTTGACACAGGCAACGACAAGCTCTATTGGCTAGACAAAAGGAAAGAAACTGAAATCAAAAGTGTAACGAATAGAAAGATCAAAAAGCATGAAAACGGTCGTGTAATGATGTAATGATGCTCCATTGGGACACATGGAAAATAGTGTAAATAACATATTCTAAAATACGAAAAGTTTGAAAACCGTTATACTTCAGAAGTTGGAGTCACTTTTCGTATAAAAATATTTAGAGGTCGATAAAACAAATTGTTTGAAATAAGTTTGAGTCGAATATACATAATAGGATAAAACAGTTTATTGGCTTACATAAAGTCATTAAAAGGAAGTAAATCATTTACACGAATTTTGAGGTCGTAGTTTTAGAAAATATTACGCGGTAGTAACTTAATAACGTTTGCAAAGTTTGAAATGAAATTAAATTAATTGAAAATTTTAAACTCAGGTTGAATGCTTTCAAAATCCTTAAGCCAGGGAAAATTTAAAGTAATCAATATTGAAACTACTTTTAGAGGAATCAGGATTTGTCAAAAAGAGACTGTTTTACACAAAGCTCTTAACATACGAGCACCACGAGCCTGGTGCTGATATATAAAAATAATTGAAATTCCATTTAGGTTAGAAATTTTTCTAAAGGCATGTATGGTGAACGGAAAGATAACAATAGCTTATTAGTAGTATTATCAAAATTTGTAGTGAAACTTTAAAATCAAATTTATGGAGGGTCTAGATCAGAAAAGGTTATGAAATAACGATTTTTACAAAAATCTGAAATAGGGGAAACGAGGAGCATAACGGTCGTAGTACTGATATATAAAAATTAATTGAAGTTCTACTTTAGAAATCATTTTTAGAAATATGTGTGACGAATGGAAAGATAATAACATCTTAGTGGTATGGAAGTAAGTGGGAGGATATATACATATATAGAATTACTAAATTGGTAATAAGCTTTAAAACCGAATTTTGGAGGTCTAAATCAGGAAATGGTTTCGAAAAGTAATTTTACGAAAATCTGAACTAGGGAAAACGTTGAGCATAAAATCGACTCGCTGAAAGCTGAAGTCCCATGTGACTTGAAAGGTACATAAGAAGCAAACACGATGCGGTATTCGAATAAGTTTTAGTGGCATAAGTAAGAAAAGAAAATCATAATTCAGGTTAGGAAAAACAGAAGTACGGTTCAGGGTAAAATTGGTATATGAAAAGAGGCAAGTCATTTATATTGATATGAAAATATAGACTGAAGAATATTATAAACTAATAATCAAAAATCTCGACAAAAGTTTCAATGTTTAGGAAAGAACAAATACATTTAAGTCGCGAAAGATTATGAAAGCTAATATATATATTAAAAATTTTCGAACAAATTTAAACTTAGCGAAAGAGGAACATCGAAAATACTTTTGGGGGAAACAAGGATTTGCCACAAGAACGGGTTGGTATAAAGACTTGAAGTATGGATACGACAAACTTGTAATTAGTATATATTCATAAATTAATTGGAGTTCTATTTATCTTGAAAGAAGTATTTTAAAGTACGTATGGTAAATAGTTAAAATGAATTTCGCGATTTAGAAAAGGTGGTATATCGAATTATCGAAATAGTACTAAAGTTTAAAATCAAGTGCGGACGATATATGTTAGAAAAATAGTTACAAGATAGTAATTTTAAAATTACGACCAAAAGTCTTCAAAATTCAAGAACGACATTTAACTCCATCGAAATTTAGGGAGACATATTTAAAGAAGTTTAGAACAAAATTTAAATTGAGTGAAACTTCAAATAAGGAAAGCATTCGAAAATAACTTTGGAAGGGTCAAGATTTGCAACGGAAAACATTTGAAAGATCAAGGATAATTGTAACGAGGTGGTCATGTGAATCGAGGACAAGGGAAGTGGTTTATGTGAATTGAATGCGCCTAAATCACGATGCAAGAAAACCATGATGAAGATCTACGGTCAGTAACACCAAAGTGTAGTGACCAGGAAAGATTGAATCAGGGGGGGTTCTAATCATCGGGTTAACTAAAGGTCAAGGGAACCTTAACACTAAAGCTTCTAATGGGTTAGAATATATAGATCTCAGGAAGGTTCTAAGAGAATAAAGATCATGTTCTGTTGGGCCCGAAATCGATGAACCCAAGCGAACGGCTAAAGAAATCCTAGGAGTCTATCATGGCCAGAGCTAGGCGGGAACCACTAAAGTAACTCTTAAGACAATCAAACAAATCACTAACATGGAGTCTAGCTAACAATAAAGGATTCCTAACTAGCAAGCACAGACGTCTAACTAAGTCTCACTATGGTCCTGATCTAATGGATTTTCCTACCAAGCTGGGACAGATGCTCTAACACGCCTACCAGCCACCTAAGACATAGGAACGCTAAAAAAACTAGACTCAAGGCTTATAATTTGGATGTTCTAATTCATTTAATGGACATTCTTTAATTATTATCGTTGTTCCGATAGTTCGCATTTGCAAATGGACCTGCATGGGCCACCAACAAAACCTGTCACGCCCCGCTTACCAAAAATGTGGAGGCGAGACGTGAGAAGGTCCGCTCAGACTTGAAGCTGTGAAACTCCAAGTCTGATAAGCGTATAAATCATCATATGGCAGGTCCTTGCAACGCAAACGAAACAACAATTATAATAAAGGAAAGAGACAAAAGCGAAATCTCTGAATATCCATTGAATGAATTACAATATCACAGAAAAGCCACCAGGCTAAAAGGAAAAGAGTCTAAGGCCCAAACATGGCCAACAAGGTATAACATACATACAAAGGTGCCACGCACCAACAACTAATAGCAAACCTAAACAAAGAAGTGAACACGAGCGGTCTTCAAGACAGGCCCTTGGTGTCCACTCACCACCACAGCAAACATCAGCATCAGCAACACCATATCCCCTGCAACAAAGCTCTGGCTCTGGGTCTAACATGTGATACCCAAAAGAGAGAGGGGCACATGTCAACAAGTCTGGAAAGACTTGTGCAAGGAAACTAAAAGAAAAGTAACTAACATCCTAGCAGTTATAGTATGATGCATAGCATGGCAAGTATCGTATGAAAGTAACAAGTGAAGTACAAGTAGCAAGTAACAAGTGGTAGTTGTGACATGTAAAGTCAAGTAACAAGTACAAGGGATCACTCAACGAGTGCCCTATTGCCCGCAGGCTGTGCTCAAGTACAAGTCAAGTAAATCACGTCAAGTAAACACGTCGTGCACAGAGATTCCGCCTGTTGGCTAGAGTGGCTGATCGGGCCAACTCCTAAGCTCAAGTGACCGTTTATCTCTACCCATCCCACGTGTGTCAAGCCAGGGCATTACCCCCGAACACGGAATGCTCGCTTCTGGAACACGAGCCAGAAAATGTGCTTAACACGGATGTCGAGCCAGGGCATTACCCCCGAACATAGAATGCTCGCTTCTGGTACACAAGACAGGAAGTGTATTGACACGTATGGCATAGGGTTATGCCCACGAAAAGTGGGTGCCTAGCCGGAAACTAGTAGGTCGGGCATTGGCTATCAACCAACACATGGCCCGCTTCTGGAACACGAGCCAGGAAATGCAAGTATTGTAGCGATGCTACGCAATCACGATGAGTGTTCAACATGCAAAGACATGAGCAGATATTCACGTACCGTTAATTGAATTTAGACATGGCAGGCGAAATGCAATGACATGAACAGATATTTACGTACCGTTAATTGAATTAAACGTGACAGTTAAAGATGCATGGATGACATGGCATGTAGTAAGGCGTACAGTTAAAGAATCACACCCGGCAGTTTAATTTGCATGAACAACAAGTTAACAGGGTTGGATCTCGCTTCGTTGTCAAGCTAGATCATTTGAGGTGACGGATCTAGTTTCGTTGTCAAACTAGATCAAATAGGCGTCTAGGCAGCTATCATTTCACTGTCCAGTCTCTTTTACGCTAAAGCAAGGTAATGTCCTAGGACATGGCCCAATTCAAAAGATAGCAAGTTTCACTTGCCTGGCACCGAGGAGAACGATCAACGAAGGCACATCACACAAATTGTTATCTACGGGAATGGATCACTGTCATGGAAAAACAACATTAGAATGATAAGTAATCCGTATTCACAATCGAACCCTACGATTTCTAATGATCCATTTTATTAGGGTTTCACAAATATCAAGTGTGGGATATGAGATTATTAAAGGAAGAATACTACCCGTGAAGAAGCGGAGGAACGACGCCGAGAACTACGGCGACAGAAGAACGATACGGCTCAGATCTGGAAATGGGAAAAATCTGGAGAAATGGGTTTGGATGAGGCTTTTGGGGATTTGATGAGGGTTTGAGGTTGAGGAGAGGTAGGATATGTGAAATGAGGGTTTGGATGATGATGGATGAGCTTGGGATGAAAGATCAACGGTTTGGGGAAGAAGGGGGCACATTGGGGGAGAAATTAGGGTTTGGGGTGATGAGGAAAAAGAAGAAAACATTTGGGGCGTATTTATAGAAAAGGGTGGCGGCTAGGGCAAAACTAGGGTTTCCTGGGCTGATTAGTCGGTCAAAGAAGGATTGGTGACCGACTAGCTTGGGAACTAGTCGGTCGGTTGATCAACGCAGACTGACTAAGAATAAACAGTAGCTCGCTCAGGAAAACTGGACTATGAGTTAGTCGGTCTGTGAAGGCTTGTCAACCGACTAGTTTGAGAACTAGTCGGTCGGTGAGTGTTCATTGACCGACTAAAGGCTGAATTCTGAGAGAGATCATGGAAATGAGAGTTAGTCGGTCTGAGAAGGATTCCTGTCCGACTAGTTTAGCATCTAGTCGTTCGATTGATCTTCTTAGACCGATTAAGAGTAAACAGTAACTCGGCTGGGATAATGATCAATGAACTAGTCGGTTGAAGAACAATGGCTGACCGACTAGTTTGTAATCTAGTCGGTCGAAAGATGTTCTTAGACCGACTAAAGATAAACAGTAACTCCTGAATTATTGATTGAATGGACTAGTCGGTTCCAGTTGATTTCCTGACCAACTAGATTGTAATCTAGTCGGTCGGTTGATCTTCTTGAACCAACTAACGTGCACGAAAAGTCTCGAAATGGAGCGCGAAGGTCCGGGATGAATTCTAAGGTTTCTAGGATCAACATATCGCTAAGATATGATCGATATGAAGCTCGTCACGAGTGACTTACTCCGAGTTCAATGATTCTAAGGAAGAAGCTAGAAGATCACATCAAAAGGAATGAAAACGAAAGCTAGGAAATCCCAACGAGATGAATGAAAGCGAGAACTATGGAAATGGAAACCACACAAGGAGAGAACCCACCATCACAAGCAAAACACACTGATAATCCAATCATACAAAAACCAGTCGTTACAATTGTCCTTGTGATATTTGCAATTTTTATCTTCGTCTCTCCCACCTCTCTTCATCTTCGGAGGAGGCCGGTTCATGCGCCCCTCCTTCTAGGCGTGTGCGAGGACAATGTCCGGGGCAACTTTCAGCTGGGTGTGCCGCGGTTCATCCCTCCGCTGCTTTCCTCTGGCCTTCTTCTCCTGTCGATGCTCCTTCAAGCCGCGGTGCTCACTCTCGTCGTTCTTGGATCCTTGCTTGATCCTTCTGTCGTCGACGGCCAAAGCCTCTTCTGTCAGCATGAAGTGCTCGGCCCGCACCATGACCCCGGCAAGGTCCTTCGGAGGATCGTTGTGTAATGATTTCTTCAAACCCCTATGCCGTAATCCTTTCTTCAGGGCCGTCTTCACGACCAGCTCGGGACAGCTCTCCATGTTCAGTCGTTCCGTGTTGAAGCGACGCATGAAGTGCCTCAGGGATTCCCCCGGGACCCTACACCACATTGAATAAGAGTTCTGAGTCCGGCTTTACCTGTCGCCCGGCCATGAATTGCTTGCAGAACAACTGGGCGAGCTCCTCGAAGCTATCAATGGAGCAGTTGGGCAGGCTGTGGTACTAGGTCTTCGTCACTTTTCGGAGGGTGGAATAGAAACCCATGCAGAGCAGAGTGTAATCGGCCCCCTGGAACACCATGAACCCCTCGTAGCCCATCATGTGGTCCGCGTGATCACCCGTGCCATCGTACTTCTCCAACGTCGACACCTTGAAACTTGAGGGCACCCGTGCCTCAGTTATCCTCATGGTTAAGGGACATCGGTCGCCATTAACGCCCCCCGGCTGCCCTCCTTCGCTTACCTCGTGATCGTCTGGTCGCAATGGGGTGGCAGGTTCAGGCTTGGCTATCCCTTGTGTCCCCACCAAACTGGGGGCACGGCTCGATCGGTGCGAACCACCTTTCTCGCTTCGGTGTTCTCGCCTGTCCGACTTCACTCGGCGGGCACTTCCGCTCCACTTGGACCGATCCCCCAATGCCCGGTGATCGTCCCGTCGGTGCTTGGGCGAGCCTGGTCGTCTAGATGAGGCGGTCATGACTCGCCCTCTGCCTGGTCGAAGCCCCTCCTGTTTCCCACACGAAACGAGGTGGGGGTGGGGGAATGCGCTGGGATGAACCCCGGCATGGTGAATCGCCGCTCCAGGTTGGGCACTTCGTTCCCGTGGTCGGTGACTACAGCGGACCACATGGGTTGGTGACCCCCTCCCCAACGGTGGGCCTCATCCACCCCATCCCCCCTGGATGGACGTGTTGCCGACGAGTTGTTGAATTGTTACGACCAACGTCTGGATGTTGGCGTTGGTCTCCTGGGCGAAGGTGCGGAGCTATTCCTGGGTGACCGATCGGTACTCGCATGTCCCCTCGGTGGTGTGGCTGAGCTGGTTCTCGGGGGGAATGTAATCTCCTTCCTCATGGATGGGAGGCATGCGCCCCGCGCCATTGCAGATGGGTTCCATTCCGGTGGTTCGATGTGGGCTTCCTACGGTTCCCACAAACGGTGCCAGATGTTTACGGGTGTTTTCTCACCACTGAATCGTTGACCAATGACTGTACGGTCAACGTGGTCAATGGGTCGGTTGAGATCCCTTGGACACGCCAAGCTCACGTGCGCTCAACGTGGGTCAGAGCTGGAATCGGGGTCGAACGTCGGTCTTCGGCTGAAGCGGAGCAGAGGGGAGGCCTCGGCTCTGTTCGATAGGCTCGGTCTCGGTTGGACGGGCTTCAAGGGGCAGCCTCGGCGCTTCGCTTGGTGCTCGGTCTCGGTCGGTAGCCACACCCACAGTAGCGAGGGTGGTCGTCGGGCGCTGAGGGGTAGCCTCGGAGCCTCGGTCAGCTTCTTCCTGAATAGACGAGAAACTCGTCAGGGTGGCCGGACCTTGGTTCCGGCCGAATCCCCTCCGATGCCTAAGTCAGATCAAGGTCTGTTGAATACTCGGCGGGGTAGGTATGACTCGAGAGGAGTTCGATACACTGACCCACGACATGAGCTGGGGGAGGGGGAGGAATGGCGGAAAACCAAAGTCGCTGATGGAATACCTCAGATTTGGGTACCTGAGATTCGATCCTTTTTTAGTCGTCATCCCGTCCTTTTATTGGGTCTCCTCCACGATTGCCTCCCCCCGATCCACGTCCTTTGTCTGCCTCCCTTCATACCCCCGCGATCCGCTTCCTTTCCCGTACTTTCGTGCATCGTGGGGAGGCATTTATCAACGAGCCCCTTAATGGTCATTAAGGGGCCGCATATTCAAGGGAACAGCTATTTCTGATGAGCACGAGCTGATCGTGCATCCCCGGGGGCAGATTGGTCTGGCTTCAAGTTTTATCCGTGGGCCTCGACGGGCGGGCCCAATCTCGCTCGCGGGCTTCACATCCATGGCCGGGCCTTGGGTCTCTGCTTCTTGGGCTCCTCCAAAACAGTCGTATCAAAAACTATATATGGGGTGTCAATATCCAACAAATAGTGTGAGTATGCCTCTAGTTCTAGTCTACCCAAGTATCGCTAATGAGTAGCATGCTAGATGTTGTGTTGTGCATGTTGGCACAATACGTGTGTAAGTTGTGCATACAGTGTGGCGACTACCCGCATAACTACCCTTGAAGTGTGTTAAAGGCTTTCATCATCATGTACCGCAGGGGAAGAGTGGAGGTATGGAGCCTTGCTCACCACCGTTTTTCTGCCCCTTAGGGTTATAGGTGGCATGCTCCTCTCCAGTGGTTGGGGTCTTCCTTGGGTGTTTCATATGTTATACATGGTGTTGTCTATAACAGTTCCCAAAGACGATGCCCATGATGTTATTATGCACAAGTGGATCCAGTTGACTTCTTTGCGCAAGTAGATTCGAACAACTCTTTACAACCTCACATGCTTAAGTTGGTCTGGAACATCATCCCACATGTTATCTATGTTAATGGGTCTGGATTATTATCTTCCACCTATCGTGGGTCGTCGTGCTGATCTACACACATCATAATAGCCAAAAGCATTAGTGAGTCAAACCCGAATGGATGTACATGCCTCGCTTCTCTGACACTCATGTTAGGACCTGAGAGATGAGATAAAATGTATGTGAAATTGAGAGTGCTTGAGAATGATAATGCTCACCCTATCCCAAATGGGGGCTATATATAGAGTTTACAAATGATGTTTTTGTAATTCAATTTTGAGGGTGAGCCTACCATCTACGTTAGATCTTTGATGTGCATATTTTAGCTTCCGGACACGTGTTGTTTTAATGATGATGGGCTTAGAGCCATATTATGATGTGGTATATCAACAGTTTTACACACTTTGAAAAAATCTAAGTGAATAATCACATTCCAATAAAAATAGAAGATGACGTAATGGGTAAATAAATTTACAAGGGCTTGATGCACATGCCTCATCTCTTACTTGTAATCTGCACTACATAACCAACAAAAATGTTAGCGTATCTAGCCACGTGGAGGGCCTTAGTTTAGACTCCTTTGACGATTAAAGTAGGACCTGTGAGATCGAAAATATAAAGAATATCATAAAAAGACGAAAAGCTAGTCTGATTCGAGTTTCATAAAAATCAGTTTTGTGTTATGAATGGGCCTTGACCCTTGCTATCCACCATCGTGTATTGTTTGAATCATATTAATATTAATCGTGTATTGTTTGAATCATATTAATATAAGAGCTAAGACCTCCATCATAGACTATGATTTTCTCAACTCTCACCATGTTATCAGCACGACGATGCTCTGAAGATTTTTTTCCGCGACGGCTCAAGAGGGAGACAATGCCAGGAAGCACGCGGAAGCTCTGCCGAATCGTGACGGAAACGTTTTCATAAGATGATGATGCAAATGCTTCTTAGGACATGTATGGATCTAGAGGTATTTCAAGATTTGATCAAAAAAAATTTCTCATGATCAAGGTTATTGATGTCCTAGATCTAGTTTTATTTAGATCAAAAGCATTTTTATGCCATATATTAAATTTTCTAGATCTAAAACATGATTTTAAAGATCTAGAGACCTAATCACAATGTAAAAACTTGATTTGTTTTTTTAAAAAAACTTGTGCAAAAATCTTCATGCCATTGAGAATAAAAATATCAATTTTATCGTCACTGGCCTGAAGTCGGCACAACCCAATAACCAAACGGCTGTATAATGGCCAGATCAGGACGAAAAACATTACTTAAAAAACATTGGCATGCAGGTAGCCACCGGTCGCAAGCTGCGGCAACTGGCCGAAACCGACCGCGTTAACGGCGGGCTACAGCCACAGGCCACGCGCATCGACGGCCTGCAGCCACGTCGCAACCGTGCCCGACGGCGACAGCCGCTGGCGGCGCAACCCCCCTCCCCATCAACCCTAACCCTATTAGGGTTGGGGGTTGGGAAAGCCAGGATGGCCAAATTTTATTTTAAAATTTTCTGAATTAATATTTACTTAAAATTATATATTTATATAATATTTAATATATATTAATTTCAGAAAATACCCTGAAAATTGCAAAAATATCCACAAAAATTCAGAACAATTCTGGAAAATTCCAGAAAAATCAGGGTATAAAATGGGAGAGGATTGACATCATATAAAGGTTTTTTAGGGGCACATCTTGTTTGGAGATATTGATAAAATATGTTTTCAGGCACGTTTGGGTTTTTAAATTTTTCTGAACATGACCCGATTGACCCGGTGCATACAGCAGGCGACCCGAAGCCTCCGTTTCCACCTAAAACCTCACGAAAATTTCTATTTTAGGTTAAAATCCCATGAAATTTTAGGGACGGGCCATATAAATTCAAGGTATCTTAATAACAAAATATTACTTGCACAATTTATCATAATTATATTTTTTTGGTTCTCACTTAGGATTTTTTTTTCATGCTTCATATGAACTTCATGTGATGACATTTTTTGAGCATACTGTTTTTCTTAAATGCTTTATATTATATGCATGATATTTTTATTACATCTATTATAGATTTGACAACATTTTTTGAATTCCAGTGCTGACTAAGATAAGATAAAGAGTTGCTGAGATTTGATCTTGGTAAATCAATGGTTGAGATTGGATTTTGTGAAAAGTTTAGTTGAAAAACTTAAATTTTGGGAGGCAAATTGTCTTGGGAACCAAAACTTTGAAATTAAAAGTATATTGGGAAAGATTGTGAAGATTAAATTTTGGTGGAGAAATGTCTTGAGAACCAAAACTTTGAAATTAATAGTGTCTTGGGAAAAATTATAGAGAAACATGATTTATTAAATTAAACAAAGTAAAAAAATTAGCGTAAAAAAATTCAACGGAACAATAAACTAGCATGAAAAAATTTAAGTTAATACCGACACCGAAAAATACCCTGAGGTTTATTGTTCCGTGCCGAAGGCGTAAAAAATTTAAGTAAATACCGTCACCGAAAAATACCTAAAGGTTTCTTGTTCCGCGCCGAATGCGTCCCGCTAAATTTTTTTTCGCTAAATTTTTTTTCGCTAATTTGTTGTTCCGCGCCAATGGCGCCCGCGTCGAATTTGTTGTTCCACGTGGAATGCGATCGCGCATTGTTCCGCACCAACAAACGGCGCTGCGCCGAAGGCGCCCGTACTATTTTTTACGATAATTTTTTGTTCCACGCCAAAGACTCCCGTGTCGAATTTGTTGTTCCGCCACGAATACGCTCGCGTGTTGTTACTCGTCGAATTAGTTGTTAAGCTAAATTTTTTCCACTAACTTGTTGTTCTTCGCCAAAGGTGCCTGCATCGAATTTGTTGTTCCGCGTCGAAGGCGTCCGAGCCAAATTTGTTGTTCCGCAATGAAGGCCTCGCGCGTTGTTTTGCACCAAAGGCACCCGCGCCGAATTTGTTGTTTCGCGTCAAAGGCATCCGCTCGTATTTTTTGTTCCGCGCCGAAGGTGCCCGTGCCGCTAAATATTTTTATGCTAATTTGTTGTTCTTTTAAATTTTGGTTGTGGAAATAATTTTTGGGAAACAAAGATTTCGGGGTGAAAAATATTAAATGAACTGTGCCCGTGTGCACGGGTTATGACTAAAGTTATATACTTCATGCAAATGCTTATAACTATAACTATGTATTATGGCACACAAATAAATAATTCTTCAAAAGTTTAAAAATCATATCTATATCTGACAATTGAACCTGAAGTTCAATATTTAAATGTCAATACCCTTTTGCTCAAATAAAATCATAATAACCAAATACGAGGTTTTATGCGAAAACTATTTATGCAATGGACATAAATATACACATTTCGTGGTATATATATCTCGCAGATCTATGGTCCATATAGACCAATATGGACACCATAAGTATGCCATAACACCGCTAATTCATTAGAGTAATCTTACTTTGCAAGGAAAGATTCTTGAATCTTTCCTTGCGTATAAGCTCACTCCTGAAGTAATGGCTTAATAGATAAGTGAGAAATACATTATGAAATTCGCATCCACGTATTTATTTCGCTTTAGCATGTTTATTTATCCACATAAAACCTGAATGACTTAAGAAAATAATGTCTTGAAGACCATACTTGATCATTCAAATGGACTCAAGAGTCCCGCATAAATTTGTAAAGTGGAAGTATGGAAACAAGCTCATTCACTTGAATATGTCTCCTTAGATATACTAATATTCATTCTTCCTTTAAAATAAAAATATGGAAGACTGAAAACTGGAAAAGTCTAGGACCAACGATGTCCTGATATATATATAAAGAAAGGGAAGATATGATATACCTCGACTGGAATAAGCGATGGCAAACTAGACCAAACCTGGAAGTTTTGGTAAGACCCATACTGCTATTTTCTATAAGAAAGGTCATTAATTTATGCCATAGATAATATATACAAAGCTAATCTAATGACAAAATTCGATGTAGCTATTGTATGCTAAGCTATTCCTCGAGAACACATACACTCTGAAAACTTTAATTAGTTGCCATAACATAATTAATAGAAGTTTGTTACTAAACTTATTAATATGTCTATGCTTTTTATAAACTCTTTTTGTTTATATGCATTTTAATCTATTGCAAACTTTTATTCTTTATTTTTAGCATATGTAGATATAGATTGACACCTCAAGATATATTCTATTAATAGCATTTCACCCTAAGAATAGTCTAGTAGAATACTATTTTGGGACGTCTGATTTGAGATTCGTTGCTAGCCAGAATACTCTATATGAGGACTCTCAGTACTCTCTGAAAAAGAAACTTACAAATTTTCGATGGATATTTATCAAAACGAAATCCTAATAAATGACTCAAGAATATAATGGCATTGAAGACCATACTTGAGAGTTCAAATGGATTTTCTATTCCTAGTTAAATTCGAAAAAAGGAATTAAATGGAACCCATTAAGTGTCCAGAATCATCCAAGTTTTAATCTTTAAAATGATACTGATGGGAAATCCCACCCCTAAGTGGTTTTGATTATGAGCACACGAAATGATGTTAGTGTACTAACTACACTACAACTCAAGTGTGCAGGTTGTGCGAACGGTGACTTTACGCATACTCCGAAGAAGCTCAATCACACTCGAACGACGAAGACGAATTTGCCAGTTCTACGTCAAGCACAAGATGTAGCTCGTGCTTAAGCTTAATAAAGAAGGAACTCAAAATTTAGGAGGAGCAAGCGCGCATGTACTTCAATCATCTAAACGGCTTCCTGAAGATCTCGTCTTAGTCTAAGTATGTGAGTTTTTTGTTTCTTAGGATTATGTCAAAGCCAAAGTAGATATCACACACACAAATGTTTTCGAAGAGAAATGTTTTAAATGTTTTTAAAATCCTTTTTAACTCTTGAGAGCAAAAGCTACTCAATCTATTATCAGTAGTCAATCTCCAATACACACAGGAGTTGATTACACTTCTCAACTAGCTGAGTTTCAGAGAAAACTGCTCTGGGAGTCGACTACTAGAGGAGGGAGTCGACTACCAGCTAGAAGCAGAATTCCTACTGAAATTCTCTGGGAGTCAACTACCACCCTAAGGGAGTCGACTACCAGCTGTCATTTTCCAACGACTTTGCTTCCTGATGTCACTCCATTTGCATATCTGATTGGGATGAAAGTCAATTCTTTTTTAAATTCAAAATTCCCTTGAAACTCTATAAATAGACCTTTCTATAAATAGACCTTTCATAGAGATCATTGACACACTAATATAAACTCTCTATTCTTTGTGCAAAACTCTGATCTCGTTTGCTCTCAACACTACTAGCCAATTTCTGATTTTATATTCTCTGATCTCAGCTCATATTATTCTTGATATTATTTTGAGATCTGTATTTTTATTTTGGCTATTCTTAAAAGTGTTTTTAAAATCCTTGTTCTTCAATTTTAATTTCTTGAAAGGATTTTGAAAAGCTATAGATCTAAAGATCACAACGAATAATCTCATATTCCTTGTGTGATCTAAAAGATCTACTTAAATTCTTTTAGCCACATAACGCACAAATCGCTATATCTACTTTGGCTATAGAATTTTTTGGGTGTAATCCAATCTCCACTAATCATTGTAGTGAGTTTGAAACTTTGTTTTATTTGTGGATTCCCTTGGTTGTAAGGGATGGGAAAATCCTAAACAAGTCTAGGTGGTTGGAAATCCTGGTCAATGCTAGGTGTTTGGAAAATCCTAACGAGCGGAGTTAGGTAATTGTATTGCTAAGACAATAGTGTAAAAATCTCATACCGGATTGGTCGGGGACTGGACGTACCCAAGTTGTGGGGAACCAAGATAAAAATTCTGTGTCTTTGTGTTTGCATTTTTTCTGTGATTGTTTATCTGTGCTCTAGCATTTTATTCTATCTGCTAACTATTGTATCTCTTTAATTTGTTGTTCATATTATTGCAAAGTTAATTTATTTATTTCTACTGTGTTAAAAGATATATTCTTGCGTAAAATATTTATTGCTTGTAATCTTATTTTGCTTGTAACTCATACTTATATTAATTGTAAGATTACCTTGTTGATTAAGAACCAAGCATAGATCACTCTACTTGGTTTCTTATGCAACATTAGAAGGTTTTTAAATTGTGCTAATCAACGAACGAAAAAGTTTATTATTTGCACAACACTATTCAACCTCCCCTTCTAGTGTTGTTTGTCATCCACAGGATACAACACTTGGTATCAGAGCAGGGCTTGAAAAGCGATGGCATCAACATCTTTTCATTCTGAAGGACTCAACACCATGCGACCACCATTGTTCAACGGAACGAACTACGCAAGCTGGAAGATCCGTATGAAGACTCACCTATAGTCACTAGATATCGAAGCATGGACCGTCACCAAAGTACCATACAATGCACCCACTGAAGTTGAGTTTGGAAACTGGTCAGCCGACGAGAAGACGAGAGCCAATCTAAATGGAAAGGCGATGAACGCATTATTTTGCGCCGTGACAGGTAATGAATTCAATCATGTCTCTCAATGCGAGACAGTATATTAGATATGGCATACTCTTCAGGTAAGTTATGAGGAAATCAAAAAGGTAATGGAATCAGGTATCAATGCTTTGCATTCTAAGTTTGAATCTTTCAAAATGAAAGAAGGAGAGAGTATCACTGATGTGAATGCTCGTTTTACTAATATCACTAATGAGCTTGTAGGTCTAGGTAATAAATTATCTGAGTACGATCAGGTAATGAAGATACTAAGATTTCTAACACCCGAATGGAAAGGAAAGACAACAGCCATTCGAGAAGCCCACAACGTGAAGGATCTAACCATTGAAGAACTGACGTGAAATCTCATGGCATATAAGATAGAACTTGAGGAAGACAAGAAGATAGAAGAGAAACCAAAGAAGAAGAGCCTAGCATTCAAATTCCAAGAAGAAGACTCCGACTATACTGACAAGAGGACCATATTGCCTTTGTCTCAAAGAACTTTAAAGAGTTTATTACAAGTAAGTATGGTAAACGTTCATTTCGTCCCACTAACAGTATTATTTGTTTTTACTGCAACAAACTAGGACACGTAAAGAGAGATTGTCCCTTGGAGAAGAACAACCGAGACTCCAATGATCGTGGGAAGAACAGAGAGAACAATTAACGAAGAAGCAACAGAAGGAACAAATTTTGACGACCTAAGAAGGAAGCTTATGCAGACTTCGATCAAAGCGATGTTTCTTCGTCCGATGAATCCTCATCAGATGACAAAGACAAAAGACGAGAAACAGCCCACATGTGTCTCTTAGCATCCATGTCATCAAAGGTAAGTACCTTGCATGATTCATCATCTAGTGATAGTGATTCATCATCAAGCGATGATGAAGACATGGACTATATGGGAGCATAAAAGGAGCTATGCAAAATGCATGAAAAGCTCATAAAAGAACACACGAAAACTCTTAGAATAGTTAAGAAAGATGCAAAAGAAAAGGAAGATCTTATTAAATAGAATATTATGTTGAAAGAAAAGAATGACTTTTTTGGAAAAAGACATTCTTTCTATGAATGAGAAAATTGAAGGTTTGAATAATCTTCTCGTATCTGTTAAAGACAAATATGAATCTACAATAAAGATTGTTGAAAATTTCAATAAGGGAAAAGGGAAGCTAGATAGCTTAATAAATAACCAAAAAGCTTCATCTAGCAAAACCAAACTTGGATATGAGTCTAATCATACCAAGAAAAAGGTTATGCATACTAGGATGCATCATACTAACCAAAAATTTCTGAGCATCTGGATACCGAAGAACCTGACTGATCAGAAGCAAAAAAGGTACGCAATTAATTTTGTTCTTCAAGTTCATTTAAACAAAATTATAAATATGTTTCTAATGAAGGAACTAAACCATATTGGGTTTGGTTTCCTAAAGACTGACCTCTTGGACTCAATGAATAAAGAGTACCATAAACGTTCATATTTTTCAGGTACTCCAAAAACCAAGGAAAAGGAACAAAAACTGCATCAAACTCTTTGCGATAAAAATAGATTGCTTTGCAAAAATTTAACTTATTTGAGTATTTAAAATGATTGCTCAATATTTTTTTAAATGCGTATGAATGTTTGGTTACATTTTCGTATGAACGATTTTCTATCAAACACACTCCATTGCGTCAAAACCCCTCTGGATGAGAAAACAGCTCAACCCAGCAGGGAGTCGACTACCAACTTGAGGGAGTCGACTACCAGAGTGTGGACACGAAAATCTGGGTTTTGTTGTTTGATTTTTTTCCTTACTCATATTGGGTTTCCATTGAGTCTATTGGGTTCATATACAAAGGGTAACTTAAACCCAATAAGAAAATAAGATCTCGACCATCCACTCTTATGATCCAAAGGCTCCTAAAATTCAGACTCTTTCGTCTTAAAAGATAAAACCCTCAAGCCCAAACCCTAGGTAGCCGACTACCCCCATTGTTGTCATCCTCCTGAAATTTTTTTTACTTCTCTTGGTAAAATTTCTTGAACCTCTTTTAACTTCTCAAGATGATCACCAAGAATGCCTTTCAAGAATATTGCTACTAAGAAGAGAAAGGTTGCTAATGAATCATCTCTTACTGAAAAAGAAATTATCGAACCATATCTTTTCAATACATTTTCTTTTGAAAAATTTCTCAAAATTTCCAAAAGACAAATCCATCATGAAAGGTTTGTCAAAATTGATCATGTTGAGAATTATGGTATCGATAGCATCTTAGAATTTCAGAATCTTGCTAATCTTTTTTCATCTGAAAATATCTATCTGTGTTATCTAAGTTTAGTATATCTATTTAATGCCAACATGGATTATGATCTTGCTAAATGTCGATTCATTACTAAAGTTCTTGATTTTGAGCTTGCTATAACTGTCAAATCTCTTGGTCAAGCCTTAGAAATACCCCATTCAGGAATGCAGTTTGATGACATTGAAATGGTGGATAATGATATTTTAGAGAGAATATGTTTGCCTGGTAGATTCTTTCAGATAAAATTACCCTGTAGTGATATTCGCTACCTGCAAGAATTCTAGCAAATATTTTATCCTACAATGTCGTACAAAATCCGGCAGTCATTCAGTTCTATCTAAAAAAACAAGCCAAATGCATTTACGCCATGCTAGGATCATTCGTTTAAATTGGACCAAAGTCATTATGGACTCCATCCTTGCATCTGCTTCTTCCGATAGACCATCATCTTCCTTAGCCCATGGTCACTATCTTACCATCTTGTTTATTAAGTATAACATACCTTTGTATAATGAAACCGAAATTCTGGAACCAGCATGTACCTTTGATGTACTTGCTCTTGGCCAAATGAATCTTCACAAAGACCTCGACCAGAACATTCCATAGGAGAAGCTCGCTGCTGAAGGAGGATCATCATCCTCAAAGAAGAAAGGTAAAGAACCCCTCATTTCTGACACAGATGAAGAAGAAGAAGGCAATGATGGCGAAGAAGAAGATGAAGAACCGCCAGCTTACATTGTTGAGCTTCAAGACATGCTCTTGAAGAAAATTGGAAAGCTGAAGATTTCTCAAGAGAAAGGATTCGAAGACCTCAACAAGAAGGTAGATGATCTCAAAGAATTGGTGGTGAAGAGCAACAAGATGACTGAGGAAACACTTGGCATAATCCTTGAAGAGATCAAGGAGTTGAAAAAGGAGAAAAATGGAGGACATCCTTGAACAAGCTTCAAAACAATGGTTCTTTAAAACAATTTGGTATGTAATAACTATACTCTGTTATGGTTTGATACACTTATGATTTGGTTATGCGTATGGTTTGATACATTATGCTTAAACATGCTTGACTATTATGTACTAACCTTGTTTTGCAGAAAACTATCTTTTGAATTATATCTCTTCATGGTTTATAGACTTAAAACTCTATGTGTCATTTCATTATGTCATCTTTTTGATTGATGAGAAGGGGGAGAAAAAGGATAAAATGCAAAAATGAGAATGAATATTGTTATCGTAACCGGCTTTAATGTAGGGGGAGTACAGCATCTAAGCAGGGGGAGTAAGGTATTTTATTAAGTCTATATTCATTTAATTTAATTCATTTTTCATTTGGATGTCATCATCAAACAGGGGGAGAGTGATGGGAAATCCCATCCCTAAGTGGTTTTGATGATGAACACACCAAATTATGTTAGTGTACTAACTACACTACAACTCAAGTGTGCAGGTTGTGCGAATGGTGACTTTACGCATACTCCGAAGAAGCTCAACCACACTCGAACGACGAAGATGAATTTGCCAGTTCTACGTCAAGTACAAGATGTAGCTCGTGCTTAAGCTTAATGAAGAAGGAACTCAAAATTCAGGAGACGTGCGCATCTACTTCAATCATATAAACGGCTTCCTGAAGATTTCGTCTTAGTCCAAGTGTGTGAGTTTTTTGTTTCTTAGGATTATGTCAAAGCCAAAGTAGATATCGCACACATACAAGTGATTTCGAATAAAAATGTTTTAAATGTTTTTAAAATCCTTTTTAACTCATGAGAGCAAAAGCTAGTCGATCTATTATCAGTAGTCAACCTCCAATACACACTGGAGTTGATTACACTTCTCAACTAGCTGAGTTTCAGAGAAAACTGCTCTTAGAGTCGACTACTAGAGGAGGGAGTCAACTACCAGCTAGAAGCAGAATTTCTACTGAAATTCTCTGGGAGTCGACTACCACTCTGAGGGAGTCGACTACCAGCTGTCGTTTTCCAACGACTCTGCTTCCTGATGTCACTCCATTTCCATATCTGATTGGGATGAAAGTCAATTCTTTTTTAAATTCAAAATTCCCTTGATACTCTATAAATAGAGCCTTCATTGAGATCATTGACACACTAATCTAAACTCTCTTTTCTTTGTGCAAAATTCTGATCTCATTTGCTCTCAACACTACTAGCCAATTTCTGATTTTATATTCTCTGATCTCAGCTCATATTATTCTTGATATTATTTTGAGATCTGCATTTTTATTTTGGCTATTCTTAAAAGTGTTTTTAAAATCCTTGTTCTTCGATTTTCATTTCTTGAAAGGATTTTGAAAAGCTATAGATCTAACGATCACAACGAATAATCTCATATTACTTGTGTGATCTAAAAGATCTGCTTAAAATTTTTTTAGCCACGTAACGCACAAATTGCTATATTTATTTTCGCTATAGAATTTTTTGGGTGTAATCCAATCTCCACTAATTATAGTGGTGAGTTGGAAACTTTGTTTTATTTCTGGATTCCCTTGGTTGTAGAAAATCCTAAACAAGTCTAGGTGGTTGGAAATCCTGGTCAAGGCTTGGTGTTTGGAAAATCCTAAAGAGTGGAGTTAGGTAATTGTATTGCTAAGACAATAGTGGAAAAATCTCGTACCGGATTGGTTGGTGACTGGACGTACCCAAGTTGTGGGGAACCAGGATAAAAATTCTTTGTCTTTGCGTTTGCATTTTTTCTGTGATTAATTATCTTTGCTCTAGCATTTTATTCTATCTGCTACTACTGAATCTCTGTAATTTGTTGTTCATATTATTGCAAAGTTAATTTATTTATTTCTGCTGTGTAAAAAGATCTATTCTTGTGTAACAGATTTATTGCTTGTAATCTTATTTTGCTTGTAACTCATACTTATATTCATTGTAAAATTACTTTGTTGATTAAGAACCAAGCGTAGATCACTCTACTTGGCTTCTTAGGCAACATTAGAAGTTTTTTAAATTGAGCTAATCAATGAACGAAAAATTTTGCTATTTGCACAACACTATTCAACCCCCTTCTAGTGTTGTTTGCCATCCACAGGATCCAACACATACAATATATCACCCTGGATTGATGATGCAAAACATCATTAACCAATCCTACAATCCTGTAGAGCATGAATTTTCTTCAGAAGGGTGCGCTTTCATTTTCCCATTTTAACTGGAAAATGATTACGAGATCATCTCCACTACACATGGACATTGACTGTCAAAACTTACTCTAATGGAATTTAAGATGATATATTTACTATCATCCTTAAAATAATAAGATCTCTAGGTCTCTTGAGAGTACTTGAGGGATTAAAGTGGATTTATCCACTCCCTACATGGGTTGATGATATACCTAGTGTACTCATCCATATATCCTCTAAAATGGTCATAATCGGACATAATATCCAACCGCATTCCAGCTTTTTTTAACAACATATAGGACACATAACTAAATGGTCGGAACATTGGATAACACTGGGAAATCAAACACTATTTACAACTGGAATAAAGTCTAACATGCTGAAGTTTGTGTTAACATCCAAAAATGGGTTATATGAATAAATAATTAAAATGATTTAAACGGATTACTCAACCGTTAAAATTCCAGTTGCTTTTGACTACATGTGGACATGTAATTACACTGCAGACCATCATAACGTCTCTTTAGAACCTATTTATATGGGCCTGATCACCCTATATAAACAGTTTTCGAGAACTCCTAACGGGGGAAGCGTTTAGAGCACAACTTAAAAATTATGCCATGATGTGTCCACATCCCCATAGCACCAACTATAAACCATAATAATGCCATCTTAGATATATTTATCGGACTTAATGACTCCAGATAAATAGATTATGAGCATGCCCGTCTTAGATCTATTTATCAGGCTCAATTACCACAGATAAATAGATTCCGAACACTCAAAACGGGAGAATCGTTTAGGGCACATCTCAAAGATTGTTCCTTGATGTGTCTCTTATAGATATTCGATAGTGAAGATTAGATCCTGAAGATACTTCACATTCAGACCTCTTTAAATTCCCAGTATTAGGTTCAACATGGATATTACAATCATCCCTTAGCTTGAAGCTCAGTTGACCATTTCAAATATCATGAATAGTGATGAGATCCTGAAGATCCACACTAATGAAACTGTTAAACAGTTTTCAGACATATTTACTGACAATCCAAATATTGTCAAAATTACACATTCTTGCTGCTAAAAATCCATCTAGTATTAATATACCAAAAATAATGGATGTAATCCACCAGTAGCAGAAGTGGATGTCCTCATTGTATAAAAGGACATATCACGAGGCTCCAAAGAGATGAAAACTCTTGGAGACCATTAAACAATACCACCACATGAAAGTGAGCTCATCTCCATATCCTCTCCTTTTTCCAGAACCTCTAGACTAGATGAATCTGGGATAAATTGAAATATTAATGTATAATGTACGTACATGAAGAGGTGTTTGGATAAAAACACACTTGTTAATAAATTCTTCACGTTTCATTTTGCCACTGAACGTGATAATTACAAATATCGTTCCACACTCCGTTGCCTGAAGTAAACGTAGAGATTGGCCAAAAAATATGGAACGAGGCAATAATAAGCTGAGTTGGACTCACTTATGAAACGTGAAAGTGTTTAGACAAGAAGTACTGATATGAAAAAGGTATCAAACATGTGGGCATAATGAGTGTTGAATAAACACAAGTATAAATAAATAAAATCGTATGCTATAAGCAACATGTTATAGCTTAGAGGTTCATTTCGATGAAACCAGAAAGTAATCAAGTAAGATGAGCTTGACTCACTTACGAATAAAACTGATGCATCAGTTTTCCATGTTATATTTGCGAAAATCCTGCGATTGGCAAAGGATAATTTTAGGTTTTTACTGCAATGGATATTGTGACAGCATACACTAATGAATTTATTGCTAATTTCCTTACTTGCATGATAAACTCTGAGACGTCTATTCTATGAAAAAGATATATAATACAACCAAGAAAGTTCCTTATCAAATAAGGACTCATACTAAAGGTTGTCTTTGCATCTTTTAAAGAGCAAAGAAAATGATTTGGGATTATATTTTCAATTGACTCAAATCTCATCGGATCTCCTGAAGAGAAAACCGAAATATCTGTTTAAGCATACTTATCGAATATGATATGAAAGACCTAGGCAAAAATCTTGGCTAACAGACTTACCAGCCAAAAGATAAAACTATCATCCAGAAGATGAAACTATAATCCAGCAGATGACACCATCATCCAGAAGTTGATCATACAAAATATGAAAATATCATCCAACAAATGAAAATAACATCCAGAAGATGAAAATCATTTGACATTTAACTTCATACACCCGAAGTTGATGAAGAAACATGAACAAGTGTAATCGATTAAATACAACTATTGGTCGTATGGATGTGCATATAAACCCCTTCCGTTCACTGGCAGAGGGGAAGGATCTCCTAGGTCCTGAAGTGCCTTACCTGAGTGTCTTTGGTACACTCATATATATGGCCAACTCCACGCTTCTATATATAGCGTTGGCAGTAAATCTATTAGCCAGATATAGTGCAGTAACTGTAGCACGTCACTGGACTGGAGATACGCATCTTCTGCGCTACCTCAAAGGGTCAATATTATAAAGGATTATCATATATATTAAATGTATTTGTAGATGTAGGTTACGAATTATCACGATGACAACAGACTTTGGGTACGTGTTTTACCCAAGAAGGAAAAGCTACCTCCTGGAGATCTGCAAAGCATGCGACTAAGGCAACATCATCCTACCATTCCGAGAAGCGCATCATCCAAGAAGCAAATCAAGAGTATGCATAGCTATGCCCTGAAGTACCTCGTAAACACAGTGACGACTGGGTTAGAGACTAGAGGCATGGAGCTATCTACCGAGTCTGCAGACCATGTTACTTTCCTAACACATCCTTGAGGAAGCTACATCAAAGGCGATGAGACAGAGCACACCTTTTTAGAGGAGCATCCTTAGATTCAGTAGCTGCAATATACAAGCGTTACTTGTATAGATACGAGATGTTTGTATTTTGTTTTTATTCTCGGAATGTTGTCCATGTGACTGATGTATAGATGCCTAGGAAATCCGCAAATCTGAAGCTTATACAGATCAGTGGGAGTTAAATGTAGAGTTGTACTCTTTTTTCCTTAAGCTATGGTTTTTCCCACTGGGTTTTCTATAACCAAAAGTTTTAACGAGGCAACCACAATAACTCTGGATTCAGAAGTATCCACCCCTAGAGATATCCACAGAACATAGGAAGTTAAAAAGACTTGTAGTATCTAAACCAGGATCGAGAAGTATCCGGCCCTTGTGATACTTATAAGCACTATGAATCTTGAAACACTAATATGTCAATTTTAGAAATGATGAATAAATAAGGGGAAGTGTCATGAATGGGCCTTGATCCGTGGTATCCACCAATCTTGTAATGTTTGAATCATATTAATATAATTAGAGTTATAGACTCGAACTATGATTTTCTCAACTCTCGACATTTTGCTTCAACATTTTGCATGTTTTTTTGGGGCTACAACGGAAAGCAAGTCTTGCTTGTCTGGAAGACCGAATGCTGGCATATTCTGAATTAAAGACTCGTTGCCTTTAAACAGGCATTCACACCCAACTTCAAAATGTACCAGAAAATACTACTTCCATGCCGCAAATATGCACTCATGCTACCCAACCCACGTACCATCCAGAACTGCATGTGCTCTGCAAATCTCTTTTATGGGAATGATGAAATGGGTGGGGGTGGTTTGTTGGAACATTGAAGGAAACCAGATCAACCCAAATCAAACCAAACCATACGAAAGCTCTTTGCATGAGACATTTAAGGCTGTGCTTTGCTATTTGTGTCTGCACGTTGCCTTTTACAGCGAGTGGTTAGGGAGGAGGCCGGCTACTCCTCCAAAGGTGACCCCCTCAGCGATAACTCCTCTTGGCAGTGTGCGTTTGTGTGGGGCTCGAGACCCAACGCGAATTCCATTGCCGGCCTCTCTCTTTCAGTAATAATAAATGTGTTGAATGTGCAAATGTAAAGGCTCACCAAACCCTTTGGCCATCCACCTTAAATCGCCCGTGGGATCAAGCAACAGCCGGTGATGATATCAGGCATATGCCATTACTTTAGGAAAGAGAGAGGACTCAAAAATGAGGCTGGTCTCCAACTACCATGTGCTAACTTTCAACGAAAATACTTCAAGCAGAAACTTGCAGTGGGCCTTCCTTGCAATAGTTTTGATGAAACCTCTGTGTTCCTCAGAACTCCTTAAGCCATCCATGCAGCCAACCTTAGCCTTCTTGTTTTGAAGTTAGATGGAATATTTACAAATGCTTCCCACTTTTGCACCATCTATCTTAACAATATATGTCCAGAATATCTAAAGCCGTTTCGTTTCTGCATACATTTAAGTGGATCCGGTTGTGTGTAATTAGAATTCATGATATGAATCGATATTTAAACAAAAATCCTCCACGATATAGTGTGGATTTGGGAGAGTATGGTGGTTTACCATATCATTGATATATTACTATGTACATATGTATGTACATATGTATTTACGTAGTGTAATCTTCAGGTTCGAAAAATTTCACACAAGAGCTTTGTACGAAAAAGTTTTTATCTTTTATTTTTTTTCTAAATTTTTTCGATTGTTGACCTAAACACATACATATATATCCTAATAAAAAATATGGGCGAGCATGAGGAGGCGGCAACTCTTGATATAAGCATTACAGACTAAACGATTTCAGAATTCTTAAACTTTTTTAACGTTCTGATAGAAGTGCAAATAGAATAGATTTTCTTGATTTTTAGTGTATGGGTGTATTATCATCTGTAGTCTCCACCCACTGAATATTTATTAGGCGATTGGTGCCATTCAAGTTTATCTTTAATTCTAAAACCCCAACAATGTCAAAAATCTAGTGACCCTATGCTTTTTGTCCTTGAGTTACAATGTAAAAATGTTCATTTAATGATCTGATAAATATCAAATCACATGGTATTCACAACATTTTTTATTTATTTATATTTGATGGTATGTAGATTAAGTTCAATAGTTTTAATCATGGAAAAAATTATGTGAAGAGTCTATTTTATTTTATTGGTTGCTATAAGAGAGAAATTTATTCTTGTGGCACCATTTTCATACATACATACATATATAGAAAAAATTTCATGTGAACATTTCGCACCGGAAAATCCGTGCGAAATTATCTTTCTTTTTATTTTTACAATTTTTTTCATTTTTAAACCATTTCACTTCATACATTTATACACCCTACAAAAAATAATGTGGGAAAAATCATGAGATTTGACTCTCGATCAACGCATTACAAAGTTCTTGTTAGAATATGGAGAAGAAGTGTAGGCTAATGGTTGAAACCATAGCCATATATATTGAACATAGAAGGATCCCAAGAGACACCCACTTAGTAGTTGGTGTAATGGTGAATGTAAATGGGAGGAGACCAAAGGCCTCCCCCATTCATAACACTCCTCCTCATCCATCCATTCTTAGCATATGAATTCTTCAGGATCCAATACGCTAATATGGGGTGGATACTGCTGATCCAGAGTTACACTGTTTTGCCTCGTTAAAACCTTAGCTGTGGAAAACCCAGTGGGAAAAACCAACAGCTTAATGAAAAAGAGAACAATACACAAGTGACTCCCCCTGATCCGTACAAGATTCAGGCTTGTAGGTCTTTCAGCTGTCGCATCCCTATACAAGCTTCTAAAATTACATCTAGGCAATGCCTTAGTAAACAGATTAGCTAAATTATTACAAGACTGAAGCTACCGTACTTCAGTCTGCTTCTGCTCCTATAACTCGGGCGTCCAGAAGAACTTGGTAGAGATGTGCTTCGTCTTGTTATCCTTGATGTAACCAGCTTATATTTGAGATATGCTAGCTGCATTATCTTCAAATATGGTTTGCTCAAGGTCATCCGTCTTCAGGCCGGTCGTCACTAGAATGTGATGAATGATTGAACGAATTCTGACACGTTCTCTACTAGCTTCATGGATCGCCATGAGCTCTGAGAGGTTGGATGAGACTGCTGTGGTGGTCTGCTTCAAAGATTTCCAGCAGATGGCCGTATCACCGAAAATGAACACCAGTCTCTGATTTCTCGGTATGTGGATCAAACCTGTAGCTTGTATCTGCATAACCAATCAAAGTGGAAAATCCACCTTTCGAGATGTATAATCTCATATCAACTGACCCTTGGAGGTAGCACAGAAGCCGTTTTACTCCATTTAAGTGGCGCTGCGGGCGCTGAAACTGTATCTGGCTAGTAGTAAGACTGCGAACGCTATGTCGGAACGAGTTCAGTTTGATAGATATAGTAGTGTTCCAAAGGCACTAAGTTGCGGTACTTCATGACCTTATATTTCCTCCCCCTCTTCCAGCGACCGGAAGGGGTCTTTATGTACATCCAAAGATACGACGACCATTGGTGTACTTAGAGGATGACATTAATTTATCCATATGAAAATTTTTAAATAATTTCCTTGTGTATATAAATTAGTGTAACAGGATTCCTCCGCTGAGGTGTTCTATCTGTAAGCCAAGACTATATTTAGTTTTGCCTAGGTCTATCATTTCAAACGTTAGTTTGAGGCTTGCAGATATATCATCAATCTCTGCAGGAGATTCGATGAGTTTTAAGTCGTCTACTTAAACGGCTATTAATACGAATCCTATACCCGTGGTTAAAAATACACGGGCAGACTTAATTAATGGTGTAACCTTGTTAAACAAGGAATTCACTCAGTCTGTTATACCACAATTTTCCCGATTTGTTTAAGATCATATAAAGATCTTTGAAAGCTTAACAGAATAGACGTCCCGAGGTCTATCTTTTATTTCCGTTGGTTTTTTGAAACCATCTGAAAGTTTCATATAGATATTTTTGTCTATATTGCCATTTAGAGATGCAGTCACAACGTCCATGAGCTGCAATTCTAAGCCTTCCATTGATGTTAAGCTTATTATCAATCGAAATTTGATCGTATCCCTAACCTGGGGAATATGTATATTCATAATATATCCCCGGTCGTTGGAAAAATACCTGAGCTACAAGCTGTGTTTTGTAGCGTACGATCTGATTATTCTTATTTATTTTCCTTACGAATACCCACTTTTATCTCACAGGTTTTACACCTCTTGGTGTTTGGACTACTGGTCCAAAGACTTTGCGTTTCAAGAGTGAGTCCAGCTCTATTCCTATTGCTTCGTTCCACTTTGACCAATCATCTCTGTGTTTGTATTTAGCTAGAGATCGTGGATCGATATCATCGTCGCATTTAGCGACGTGAATAGCAATATCGAATGCGAAGTCGTCGTCGTCGACAGTGCTTTTTTTGTCCAGTACCTCCCCAGTACGTACGACTTTTTATTATATTTCTCATGTATGTCCTCTTCAGGGGATTGAAGGAGGGGAGAGGTTACTGGTCAGAGCTCAGCATCCTGTGGTGGGATATTCTTTATTTCTCCAGGTATATTCTTCTTACGACGGAGTTTATCCTTAGAGCCAGGCGGTCGTCCTCTTTTAATTTGAGATACGACCGATTCTACTGCCGGTGGATTGCACCCATCTTTGGGGATGTCAATCCTAGCTGGCGTATTGGCAGTAGGGACGTATGATCTGATAACCTTCTGGTTATCAGTAAATTTGTCCGGTAGTAAAAAGTATTCTGAATGTGAAGGATCTTCAGGATCTCATATTCACAGAGATTATTATGCGGATCATATTGAGACAAAGACTTAGTGTACCAAGAAATGGTCTCAAAAGCTTCAGGCTTTTGTTTTGTGAACCTAGTATGGAAAATAATTTTACGAAGATGCATCTATCAGTACCATAAAATACCGAAATGGAGAACTGGATGGGTGAATTGGCCCACAAATGTCTCTTTGTATTTTTTCCAAGAAGCCAGGAGACTCAAACCCCACTTTCAGGTGGGATGGTCTCGTGATTAAATTTACCCTTATAACAGTGGGGACAAAGAAAATCACCCTTTTGAAGAATCTTCATGTTCTTCAAATTATGTCTATGTGATTGGGTTATGATGCGGTGCATCATTACCGATCCTGGGTGACCTAGTCTATAATTGCCAGAGACTGAATTCTGGTGATGTAGAACACTTCTGATGCTATATCAGATTAGCTTTTATAGGTTGGATGTATGTTCGATAAAGGCTCGACGGGAGTCCTTTAAAACGTTCTAGGATGGTTTTAATACAATCCTTATGACAAATAACATACAATTATTCAACACTATTGAAATCATCAGTTTCCAAGTAATATCCGTTTAAACGGATGTCCTTGAAACTTAATAGATTTCTGTTTATTATGGAGAAATTATAACATCTTTTATTAGGTTTGAGAGCAATAAAATTGCTTCACCTGATCCTTCTATTATATTATTTAGTTCCGAAATTGTAGTGACGGGACCATTATAATTAAGATGCTATTAAAAAAGCATATATCAAGAAGGATCTTGTGCGTGGAGGCACTATCCATTAGGCATTCACACTTCATTTCTATTTCAAGAAAAGAATGTAAAAGTTTTATTGAAAAAGTAAAACTACATTCGATTCATAATTAAGATAAAGAAGGACATAATCAAAACATTAATGATAAATGCTTAAAAGATGACTAAATTAGCTTTAGTCAAGGAGGTCGTTATTCTCGAAATCCTCGGTGTTGAAATGAGTTGATGGATGTATATCCACCAGATTTGTTTTGGAGGAAGGCTTTAGGCTTGCCATATATAAATCTTAGAGGTGGCGTGGAGTACGACAGACCCTGGACCAATGTCCAGCCATGCCACATCTGTGCCATTTGTCTTCCCAGTTTTTCTTGGGAGCAGACGTCTGGTCAAAGATATTCCTCTTCCACGTATTATTATTTTTTCCCTCATTATTGTTGTTGTGGGGAGGAGCTCTGGTCTGCTTCTTTGTAGCTTTCCCTTTGTTGAATCTACCCTTGTGCTTGTTCTTCATCTTCTGGGAAGAAACTGTGTGAGCTTCAGGTAGAGGAGCAAAGCCAGCAGGGCGTAGGTTATGAGTGGCCAGTAGGAGGTCTCTATTCTGTTCTACCATAAGAAGGCAGGAGGGTAAATCAGAGTACCTCGTGAACTTGCGTTCATGATACTGTTGCATGAGAAAAGCATCCTTCTCATGGAAGGATGTATATGTTTTCTCAAGCATGTGGGTTTTCGAGACTTCTTCACCACACAACTTCAAGCGTGAGGAGATGGTATAGAGAGCTGAGTTATACTCAGTCATGGACTTGAAGTCCAGAAGTTAGAGATTTTCCCACTCATAACATGCACGAGGGAGGATAACATCTTTCTGATGTTTGTATATGTCCTCAAGTGCGGTCCACAGTTCATGAGGGTCTTCTACTGTCAGGTATTCGACCTTTAGGGTCGATCAATATGTCTTCTAATATAGATAATGGCTTTTTCTTCTCTATATTGAAGACTCCATCAGTAGAAGTCCCTTCATCAGTCGTCGCAAGCCCAGCAGGGTGTGTCTCAGCATGCGTCCGGAGGGCGCGTGCGTAGGCGGGCGGGCCCTGCCTTAGCGGGCGCGTAGGCGGGCGGGCCCTGCCTTAGCGGTCGCGGGCGTGCCAGGCAGGTGCAGGCACCTACCAGGCAGGTCAGGCACCCACCTAGCAGGCGCCGACCCGCAATGCCCAAAAAGGGGCTATATGCATGGTTTAGGTTCTATCTTTCATGTTTGGAGTCCGTTTTGGACACCGTTTGAATTAGGTTTAGACCGGACGTTCCCATCATCCAGGTATACATCTTATGTGTCCATTCTATATAAAATATACTCGCAAATATTTTATGACATATTCAAGACCTTTTGCATCATATGCAATTTCCCACATCCTAAATATTCTAAATCTTTTTTCATAAATATTTTGTGACGTATTAACTCCCTTGCATCAATGCATCATCTCCCTTAATTCTACCTATTACTTGACGAAGGTCTCCCTCTGCATGAGATCCTACAGTGTGACCCTACTACAGGTGGGTTCGAAACCCCAGACGGCAGTGACCACGATCAGCAGGTGATGTCCATGTTTGGGTATTAAAATTATGTTGTTAACTCATTGACATGAGTATTGTCAGGACCACCCTGATGTGTCCGTGATGAATACCACAGTTTTAGTCCATTCATCAAAACTATATCGCCTAGTCAAGACTAGGGTACGGTCAAACTGTCAACCCTAAAGCTTGAAGTTGGTTAAGCTCCATTGGTCTTTACTCAAATAATGTTGGACTTCTTTCAACATACTTTGGCCAAAAAATTTCACTAAAGACCGAACAAACACGTGTGACACTAACTCCCCAAAAAACGAGAGAGACGAATCCTTTCTCGGTCATTACTCTCCTCGCATGCTTCAAGTATCACCCAACCAAAGACCTTTCGACAGGCCTTGCCTTGAATCTAGGTCAGAGATTTAATGACATTGTTCACGTACATGTTTGTACAATGACCTCAAGTCTAAGGACCAACTAGCCTATCATCACTAAGAGTTAGCACTGACAGATTTGTTATGTTAACCATATGATAATTTTGATTGGATCATTCAGTGAACTCATTCTCCAATGAGCACATGTGTCTCGTCTCCGACTTCGCCAAGTCAAACGACCATGAGATCATCATCACCACTCCATGGTGAAGACAAAAATACAATGGCCTATCCGATGTTCCGATATCTTTTTCTCGAAATATCTACGACCACGAACGATTTCTGACTTATGCTACTAACGGTCAAAAATTCTCCATGATCGAGATCCTAATTTCGACACTTGTTTAACTTCGCATTAAGTCTCAGGACTTTACCTAAGTTCTAATGTCGACTACATTATTATTAACTTAGGTAAATTCTTACCAAACAGCTTACTGTTATTTTAAACAAGACGTTTGTACACATACACAGAGATAAATTGCCTCGAGGACATACCAATCTCCCAACAGTCCAGGAACTCGATCTTGTCCCAGGGCCGCAATCAAGATAGAGGCATCAATCAACTCAGACGAATATGAGACAGTAGTGACTATCTTTCTCCTTGGCTTCTTCTTCTTAGCTTTGACTTCTTCAACTTCAGCGGAGAGGTTCTTCTTCTTCCTCTTTAGTGATTGACTCGACTGGGGAACCTCATGAACCACCAGGGATAGACCCTCGACAGCCTCAATTGCTTCACCATCCAGAAGCCTCGTCTGAAGGGAAGGCACGTCTTTTCCAGCTTCTCTAATGGAAGCTTCAAGCGCCTCCCGTGCCTCTGGTTCGACTGGTATTCCAGTCCGACCATACCTGCTGAGACGGGGTGAAATTCAATTAGAAGAAAAATAGGCTAAGGGCGAGCGAGAGATTCGACCTTTCGTCCAAACTATCTTGAGTAACACCGAGTCAGGCAAGAGCCATTTCGTCGATCTATGCCCCTCAGTAAACTTCAGCAGAAGATTTGCAACCTTTTCCTCTTCCTTGGAAAGGGGCTTGTCTTCATTCATGGCAAGCTCGGGATTCCCCCATCGAGTGAGAAAACTTGCCCCGCCGGGAAATACTACAACACAAAATGGTCATTCCATTTTGGGTTGGATGTAGGAAAGACACAGTGTCTTCAATATGCACAGCATGAAGGGTTGCATGAGAAATCGAGCACATGATGAAAAGCTTTGACATAAACCTCATCCTCGCAATCGCCAGGAGAATGAACCCTCTCCTTTGCACGGGGCAACCTAATGTGGTAATCGCACCTTACATATTTTCTTTGGAAGTCGAGGATCTGGACAGCTACCAATCGAGAGGCTTGGCCAGAAACAAGGCCATATGTGATGGCTTTCCTTTTATATTTTTGAGGGACGGGAGCCGAAGTTCCAACGGAGGCGCGAGGGGAGGAGGAAGCCATGGTCAGGGGTTGAAGTTCAATTCCAGAATGTCTGAGACGATGAAGCTTCTCTCTCCAAAACTGCCTTATTAAGGTAAAGGTATGATTACCGATTGATCAGAGCTAATGTCATCACCCAGGATACGTGTCGACGATCCGAGCATGACTGTATCATGGATTTTGAACCGACGCAGCGCAAACCAGAAGAGTGTGATTTTTGGCGCTTAAACTCAAATACTTCTGCTTCGACTGACGTACCCTATTAATGAGATATCACGTCACTTGACCCCAAAATGCAGATCGTCTGAGCCCACGTGACGAGGGCCAGTGTTAAATCATTGGTCTAGCACTCGACGAAGCGAAAATATAATCGCCAAGAAGCAAACAAGGCTAACGCCCGGGCCCACTAAGCCCACGAGGTCCACAAAGGATGATAGCTGTTAAACATGGTCAAAGCCCGCCTACCATTGGCCCGTTGAGCTTTCGTTGCTTAAGGATACCGTTGATAATGAGATTATAAATGGCGGGAGGAGTAGACAACGTTATACCTATTTATGAGGAATGATCATGCCATCATAATTGGTGACCGTTATTCCCCAACGTCACTGAACAGACATTACATTATATAAATAAGAAGGAGACAAACAGAAGAAAGGACAAACTCCTGTGGTACAGAACACCCAATACTCCGATAACTTTATCTCTCCACTCTTATATTTCTTTCTCAAATTGGCTTGAGGTGACTGATTCGGGACGATCCATTCCCCATTGGGTCGATCTTGATAGGCACGCGCCTTCATTAAGTTCGGTACTAATTTTAGTATTGATTGTTTTTGGGTCGGAACCCAGATCCGACCCCTCCGACGACTGTCTGAGTGCAAGTCAGTCGAGCTTCGACTCAGCACTGAGGTTGAACGGTCGTCGTTTTCGACCTAGAGATCGATCGAGCTCCAGTCCATCGCTTGTAGCTCGACCGTCATCGACCCAGGTTCTTCCAGCCGAGGGTACCACTTCATCAGCTGATGAAGCTACATCCCAACAAAGGAGTCCACGTCAGTTACATCTATAGTTGACCGGAACCCATCCGTTAACCCTAACAATTTTCATAATAGAAAATCTCCGGAGTTTTCCAAGCTCCAATCGCCTCATCAAAGACTTGAGGAGCAGATTTGGGTAATATTTGAATTGAAATGGTATTCGGCGGAATATATATAAGAGTAGCCCGCTTCGCTTAGACTCCGACGCTCAGAGAAACCCTTGAAGGTTCAAGAAATTTGTGAAGTTGGTGGCTTTTTGCACATAATCACCACATTTGCACCCAAAAAAACATCTACTCAACAAAGCCACACTCATATCTTGAAACTGACGTATCCGCCACACGCATATCTTGAAGCTGACGTATCAAATCAGAAATGGTTTAGAATGAGAATGGTTCAACACCTCGTGAGAAGGCAGATGTTATTTCAGTAACTTGTTTGAAATGGTGAGACACCGGTCGGAGTTCATCAACATTTTTTTTAAAACACTTGTGGGTTATTTTCAAATTTGCCAGACTCCCAGTCCAGTTCCTAGCATGAACAATCGCTGCGCCTCTGCATGTAAACTGAAAAACATCCAGACCCTTCAAATTGCTGTCGGCAGATCCAACGAATCGCAGGGGCCATTTGCTGATACCCTGTAATCGGCTGTTTTGGCGAGGTTGAAGACAAGCGGGCATATAAACACTTTTCCTGTGCTCGTCTGCGATCAGGGCATCTTCCCCAATTGTCCGAAGAACTTTGCTTGGTTTAGTCTTTTCGCCAGCAGCGGCTACAGTTGCGGGCGTCTTCCATGCAATCGTCGTGAATCCACGCTTTGGACAATGATGACGACGACGACGTTGAATTGCCAATTGGCGTCGGACAGCCACGACTGCTGCTGCTGCGCTCAGAAAGTGATGTGATTCAACCGAGCGAGGCATCTTCACCCATGAGCATGTTTTTAACGGTTTTGCCACTCCCTCTAATTTCGCCAATCTCCTCTCCGTCCTCCCAGGTTTCTTTTTCTGTTCACGAAACCTACGTGTTTAACAACGGACGCCAGTTCAGACTGAAATTACCATTTTGCATCCCCTCGTTCCTAGTCAGGGGGGGTGGCAAAGTTGTCGTGAACATGCGATTCCGCTGTTGATGACCAGTTGTGGCACTGCGCCCCAGCCTTTTCGCGGTCGGCAGATGCAACGGTCCAACGGGTTGGCGGCTGTTTTGTGGCGGTCGAGAGGACGGCTACAGCCCCTTTTTCATGTGCTCCTCTTCGATTACGGTACGATGGATGTAATCCCTTCTCCTGTCCTCGTCTGCAATCATTGTACGCACCGAATAACTCTGCTTTGTTTAGTCTTTGTTTTCGCCTGGGCTTCTCACTATTGTTGGCTTCTTCCCTGCGGTCGTCACGCTTCGGCGAATGATGACGACTATGTTGCATTGCGGCCTCCTTTTGTGCTGTCTCAGAAGGCATCTTCGGCAATGAGCATGTTTTTAACGATTTTGCCTCTCGGTTTTACTCCTCCAAACCCCTCTCATTTCGCATCCCCTCGTTCCTAACACTTGAAAAATCCAGGGGTGGCAAAAGTAGTCGTTTTATCTTCTGTTTTCCAAGAACAAGGAGATTGAAATGCAACATGGCATTTTCAATTTACAAAAATCAAACGGCATCCGTTTTTTTAATGACACGATGGTCCCCTAAAGGATCAAAATAGTTTCAAAAGGAATTCGTAAAATAGATCAAAAACTCAAGACGGATTTTGTGAAATCAACTACTTACCTTCAGACAGGCATAAGATTGGGCAAACAGCGTCTAACATATTTCAAATAAAAAATAAAAAATTTGTTATGCGGTAAGAAGAGACATGCTACACTAGGGGTTCGATTGTATTGATGCCAAAAATAGTAAAGCCATTCACCTTCTCTCCCATCAACAGTGAAATTACAGTTGATTCACAATGGAATCCCAAGTTTCTATCCACAAATCGATCACAAAAGGCAAAATAACCAATCCGTTTATAGATTAACATTGCACCAATTAGGCTCCTATACAGAATTGCATCACAATGATCTAATCATTTTTGTTAATTTTCATTTAATAAGGAAAGCAGCCGCCCATTCAACTGGACCAAAACGGCCGATATTCGGCATTGATGACGATACGGAAACCACAAAACTTGGGTCAATACCAACATTTCAAGCCTCTATAAACATGTAAACACAATCAGTAGCCGGCCAGGCTACACCCTAACAGATGGGAGTCTGATTCTCGCTGAATCCGACAGTTCTTGAAGCTTTAACCGAGTCTTGGCCTTTTATCCAAGCCCTGAAAATTTTTACCCCACGAGATTTTTCTGTAAAACATAGTCGACTAACGTAAAGGTGAATGGATATACAATTTACTTCTTCAAGAATATAATCTGTTTCGCTGAGTGCCCCCGATCACAAACTAAAGTATGATTCGGCAAAGGCATCCGGCATCTGGTACAAGGGAATTTTAGTTTGATATTATATCCGCCAAGGTATAAGAAAACGATACTATGCAATCTCTTCAGATAACCACTAAAGCATGATATAGCCAAAAACATAAACGACAAAGATATAAAATGAGGTATATGCTACGAAGTGTTCGGCCGCTATAAGTTTGCGTATGGCCATATAACCATGAAAATAATGGTTTGAAAATATTATAACAAGGTCAGTTCATATGTTCTTCAGAAAAATATAATAGTGTTAGTGTGAGTCAATGGCACAATATATAGTAATCATATATTGTGAAATTGTGTGGATTATTAATTACCTATTCTATAGGTAAGAATATGGTATAACATATAATTAGGAGTAATGAGGAGTAAATACATTGTACCATTGTATCTCCATATATTCCTCCTTATGGAGAAGAAAAAAATATAAGTGAATTCACAAATTCCCATCATATTTGACTTGGTATCAGAGCAAAGATCCAAAAGGGCTGTCTCTTACTCTCTAGTATTTTCCGATCAAGAACAATCACGAGATCTTCTTCTTGGACGTGACCGCCACTCACCAGATCGGCCTCGTCTAGTCGTCTTCCGCTAACCAGATCGTCGTTGTGACTCCACCTTCGCCGATCTCCTTCCCAACCGGTTCCTTACCTTGCTTCCCAGCCAGTTCCTCTCCTCGGCTTCGTCACCGCCGGCTTCATCCTCCCAGACCGCCGGCCAGACTGCCCTTCTCGCCGCTCTCCTTCTCGCTCAGACGCAGTTCAGCCGCCCATTGCTCAGCCACCGTCCGTCGTCACCCAGAAACTCAAATCTACTTTATCGAATCTCGTTCAACTCACCACTCGATAATGATTTTGGATTTACTCCTACAGCTTCCATAGTTGGTCGAGATAAAATTGGTATGGCTTTAAACGTTTCTAACTTTGTCGTGTCTGATACATGGATTATTGATTCTGGTGCCTCTGATCATATGACTTAGGATAAATCATACTTTACTGAATTGTCCTCCCCACCAGTGTCCTATATAACCAATGCCAATGGTGAGGTGTTTCCCGTGTTAGGGTCAGGGTCAGGGTCAGTTTGTATTACTCCTATCTTAGAACTCCATAATGTGTTTCTCATCATTTGATATATGTTCCCCAGTTGAACACTGAGTCTAAATGCTCCGTGACCTTTTATCATATGTATGTGATTTTTTAGGATCTTCTCACCGGGGAGATAATCGATCGGGGGTATTTGAGGGGCAGGTTGTTCCATCTGGATCAGACATATGCAGGGGAGAAACCAGGAGCACAATCCCGAGTCTCTTTGACCTCGAGTTCTGATCGGCTAAGTAAAATTTGGTTATGGCACCGCCGTTTGGGGCATCCATCTTTTAGTCTTATGAGAAAAACCATGCCTACTCTTTTTGTTGGCATGGATGCGTCTCTTTTTCATTGTGAAACTTGTGTTTTAGCCAAGAGTCATCGTGCTACTTATTCTCCTAGTACTTCTAATAAAAGTGCTACTTTTTTCGAGTTAATTCATTCTGATGTTTGGGGACCACCCAGAGACCCCACCGTATCGGGTGAGATGTACTTTGTGTTGTTCATCGATGATTGTACCAGATTGTCATGGATTGCTCTTCTTAAAAGTAGAGATGAAGTCTTTCCAGCCTTTCAAGGATTTCGTACTCTTGTTCAAACACAATACCAAAATACCATAAAGTTCTTCGTTCTGATAATGGAGGAGAATATGTTAATCATGCTTTTCAAGAGTTTTTTAGCACTCATGGGATTGTTCACCAAACCACATGTCCACGAACACAAGAGCAAAATGGAGTGTCCGAAAGAAAAAATCGACATTTACTAGACATGGCTCGTGCTCTTCTCTTTAGCGCTTATATGCCTAAGTATCTTTGGGGCGATGATGTAAGTACCTCCTCACATCTTATCAATCGTCTTCCGTTAGTGTTCTTGGGTGAAAATTCCTTTTGAGATTCTTGCATCTCATGTCTCTTTACCTTCATTTCATAATCTTCTGGCTCGTGTATTTGGTTGTGTTGTCTTTATTCATATTCCAAAAGCTCTCCGTTCAAAGTTGGATGCCCGGACAATAAAGTGCGTATTTGTGGAATATGGAGGCTCTCAGAAAGGGTACACGTGTTATCATCCACCTACCAGAAAGTACTATGTCACTATGGATGTTACTTTCTTTGAGGACATGAGTTATTTTTCCTCTTCAGATACAACTCTTCAGGTGGAGAATTCATATTTTGAAGAGTTGTATTATGGAGAGGGTGAGGAATCGGAATTCACACAAGAAGGGAGTTTTTCGGATAGTCCAGTTACCTCTAGCATATCACTTCCAAACAACCAGACACCAACTTCTATTACTGAAAATGAGAAATATACAACCCTTCAGGGGGGAGGATTCATATTTTGAAGAAGATACACCAGCTTATATCACTGAAAATGAGGAAGATACAACCGCCTCTCCTATCAGCACTTCTACCCCCCGACTCTCAACTTCCTAGTGCAAAAGATCACTTATCTGAGGTATATCAATCCACTGACACTATTGAATCTAGGGTTGAGCAATATGTGTTACCCAATATGACCACTCAGGGTCAATCAGGCAAAAGGTATGAACCTACTCTCACTGCCAAAGCAAAATATCATGTAGCCAATTATATGTCCACTAGGAGGTTATCTAAGTCATATGAATCATTTGTGAATCAAATATCTGCTATATCAGTACCTAACAAAGTGCAGGATGCATTGGAGGATCCAAAGTGGAGGAAAGCAATGGAGGAAGAGATGGAGGCATTGCAGAAGAATGATACTTGGCAACTAGTGCCTTCTCCACAAGGCAATAAGGCTGTAGGTTGTTGCTGGATGTTTACTGTTAAGCACAATGCAGATGAGTCGGTGAACAGGTATAAAGCACGCCTTGTGGCAAAGGGGTTTACTCAAACGTATGGGATAAACTACGATGACACATTTGCTACGGTTGCCAAGGTAAATACCATTCAGGTTCTACTCTCATTTGCTGCTAACTTGAACTGGCCACTCCGACAGTTCGAGGTCAAGAATGTTTTTCTTCATGGAGAGTTAGTTGAGGAAGTGTCTATGAATCTTCCACCTGGATATGTTGTTTCTTCTTCTGATGATTTTGTATGCAAATTGAGAAAGTCATTGTATGGCCTCAAACAATCACCTCGTGCATGGTTTGGGAAGTTCTCAAACTTCATGCAGAAGGTAGGCTACAAGCAGAGCACTTCAGACCATACTCTGTTCCTCAAGCATCAACAGGGGGAAGGTAACTGCTCTAATTACTTATATGGATGATATGGTGATCACTGGTGATGACACAATTGAGATGGATAGATTACAAAAACAACTAGCATCTGAATTTGAAATGAAGGACCTGTGTGAACTCAAGTATTTCTTAGGAATTGAGGTAGCCAGGGGAGTTTCTGTGCCAGAGAAAATACATCCTTGACTTGCTGACAGAGACATGATTGTTAGATTGCAGACCTATGGATACTCCTATTGAACAAAACCATTGTTTCGTTGAATACCCAGATCAGATTCCTACTAATCGAGCTTGTTATCAGAGGTTGGTTGGGCGCTTGATTTATTTGGCTCACACAAGACCAGATGGTGCCTACGCAGTAAGCGTGGTAAATCAGTTCATGCATAATCTAAGTGTGAGTCACATGGAGGCTGTTATACATATTTTAAAGTATGTGAAGTCAGCCCCAGGAAGAGGTGTGTTGTTTTCAAAACACAACAATGTTACGAAGGTTTGTGGTTTCACGGATGCAGATTGGGCAGGAAATATTACAGATAGAAGATCCGCTTCGGGCTACTTTACTTTTGTCGGAGGTAATCTGGTTACATGGAAGAGTAAGAAGCAGAAAGTTGTGGCACGATCTAGTGCGGAGGCAGAATATAGAGGTATGGCTCAAGGAGTGTGCGAATTACTATGGCTGAAAAGATTGTTACATGATCTTGATTTTGGACTCACAAGTTCTATGGAGTTGTATGGTGACAATAAGGCGGCCATTGATATATCACGAAATCCAGTGCAACATGATCGAGCAAATCATGTGGAGGTTGATCGTCACTTTATAAAGAAAAAGCTAGATGCCAATATTATTAGCTTTCCTTTTGTTCCAACTAAAGAACAACTTGCAGACATACTTACAAATGGAGTCTCCAAGAATGTGTTGTATGACTCACTGAACAAATTAGGCATGCTTGATGTGTATGCGCCAACTTGAGGAGGAGTGTTAGCATGAGTCAATGGCACAATATATGGTAATCATATATTGTGAAATTATGTGGATTATTAGTTATCTATTCTATATGTGAGAATATGGTGAAAAATATAATTAGGAGTAATGAGGAGTAATGAGGAGTAAATACATTGTACCATTGTATCTCTATATATTCCTCCTTATGAAGAAGAAAAAAAATATAAGTGAATTCACAAATTCCCATCATATTTGACTAATACACATCCTAAATTTCTATGCAATCTCTTCCCGAACAAACTGCATTAACCCGGAAGCAAGCTGTAATGGTTTGAAGATTCTACGACGCGCCTGAAATAATTAAACCTTCTAATAGAGCGTAGCATCTCCCAAAAGTAAGTGCACATTTGAATCAAATTCTATGAAGAGCAAATTATATGGTGCTTATATCACCTCCCAGAAGCAGAAAACCAACAACCAAAAACTTGTGTCAATGGTGAGAGGACACAATCAATCACACCAAAAGAATTTATATTGGTCGCATGCAAATAATGTCTTACTAAATATCTGTAGGCCTACCAAGTTAGTAGCACACGCAATTACTCTACATGCGTCTTGAACGCTTTATGACGGAAGATCAAGGTTATGTTTGCAACCCCCATGATCATTGCATGTTTTATTGGGAATTAGATGATGGGTCGTTCATCTATCGCTTGCTTTATGTTGATGATATGCTCATTGCTTCATCACATAAAACACATGAGACATATGATTTGGGGACATGAGCATGGGTGTTGCATTTTGACTAGGATTTGGAGTGTCAAAAGCAGCAACTATCAAAACTCAAGACATGAGGAAATGCAATGTATTGGTAAGGGTCGGACACGAACGGACACCCATCTTGTCCAGGGTGTTTTGGTAGAGCTAATTTTTGGTTGCGAGTAGCATCTTACATATAATATCCTACATATAATTAAAGTGCCCATCATATATTTCTATAGAGGAATGAGCACTTAGCGCACTTAGATTGCTCACCTTACATTTTTTATGTTTGCCTTTAATGTATATTGTATCTGTGTGTATATAGTATATGTGTGTAAGAATCTGTGGGTGGGTGTGTGTGTTTGCATGTGGGCTGGGTGTGTGAGGTTATTTATCCTATTTCTCTGTTCAACCACAAAATTTTTCCAGAAACCTTCAATTCAAAGAGAGATGAAGCCAATACATTGTTGAATCATGTGCTTATGTGACTTAGACAACCACTTTGGGACTAAAACAGTCCGAAAGAAGAACCTACTTCAGTTAGCTGGGTTAAAACTTAAGCAATGAAGAGAAAGATCACATGGAAACGTAAATTATACAAAGGAAAATAGGGCAGGGGCATGTGGTAGTATTTAGGCAACCTGAATACATGAATTGGGTTCAGTTAATATCGGGGATATGCAGAATCACATAAATAATAAACACATGAAATAAAGGTGAAACACATCCTATTTTTTTGCCATAACCACACAAATAATAATGATAATGATAATAAATACAATATGCTACATCCGGGCAATTCCAACAGCAGAGAGGTATCATGCTTACAGTAGAAGTAAAAAACACTAACACCAATGCTAGCATTCATGAATAAAGACTAACAACGGGAAAAGGAAAATATATATATGTGTGTATATTAGACTAATGGATTGTCCGTCCATACAGGGCACGTGATGAAATACACACCAAGATATACCTTCAAAGACATCTGAAACTCATTGCTGGGCGCACTGTACCCCTCTTGGGGTTGGTTCGTCATCCTCATCATCGTATGCTTCCTGCTGTTGCTGTTGCTGTTTCCGCCTCATCTCCTCTTCAATATTAATATCATATAAAGTGGTCTCCTCGCATTCATCCAGTTCCATCGCGGACAAGTGATTGCTTGGTTTAGGTGGCAGAATTTTTTCCAAACTACGACGCTGCTCTGGAGAAAGCATGCCAGACTCCGGGAACTCCACATCAAAGTGGATGTACAAGCGGCCCTTCATGAAGGGCCTCTCATGATGAGGCATCCCCTCATCATTGATTGCTTTATATTGACCTAATCAAAGTGCCGAACAAACATAAGCAAGACTACCAGTATGATTACATGTGGATGCTACAAAATTGCCCATATATAAAAACACATACCAGGCTTGATAACTTCGCCTGGATTAGATTTAATCAGCAATTGTCTGCCATCAAGATGGGTCAGCGCAAACTGAAAACCACATAGTGCCTCAGTGAGGCTGAGTGTGTGTTCGACATACAAATCGTCAAACTTCCTTTTGAATTTGGGGTGCTCCTTGAGTTGCAACACAAATACAATGTCCCCTGTCACTGTATCAGGCTGCAGATCCACAATTTGCATGCAACATTAGACAATGGAGTCAAACATAATTCAAGGAAAACATCTGTAGATATGCAAATATCCTTTTGCTATCCCTCTGGACGGAACAAGAAGGGATGTCCAAAAGGATGAGACCGCATAATCCCCCGATAATGTTTCACATGAGAATAGAATGCCAGTTTTTTATATTATTATTTTGGTTTTTAACCACCGGTTTTCGGACACCACATTGGGCGCCGACTAATCCGGCTCAAGCCGGGTAGGGGCCGCAAAGGGCAGCCAAAGCTCTCCCCCAATTTTTAACACAGCTGCATCCAAGTGGGACTCGAACTCGAGACCTCCTGGAAGCTAGCACAACCCCACACCAATTGTGCTACACGTTGGTGGGTAATAGAATGCCAATTTCAGCTATAAGAATGCATCACCCTTGGAGCATAATGCTTCAATACTTCTCCTTGTAAAGTATTAAATGCACACATATGCCCCCAAACGCGTCTACCTAGTAGCACCAATATACTACCAGTATAATGGAGCCATCGACCTAAATATGATTCCACTACAATAACACAAACTAAAGAATATGGTAATAATAACATCTATGAAGTTAAACAGACAAAAGGAAAGTGACATACAGCTTCATCAGCTTCCCCCTGGAATACTACTTTCTGGCCATGCTGCATTCCTTTCTCAACATGCACATCTAAAACCTTCTTCTCCTGTGTAACTTTATTCCCTTTGCATTGTGTACACCTGTCCTTGTCGCTAATGACCTCGCCTGAACATTTGGGGGGGGGGGGGGGGGGGGGGGGGGGGAGGGGGATACGTGGTAAGGATAAGGGAGCATGTGTAGATGATAACAGTAACAACTATATCTAATGCAAACAGCAAACCTGCTCCTCTGCATTCAGGGCAAACAAGTTGCATTTGTTGGATCATGCCTAGTCCAATTTGTCTAGTTACCATTTTCACTCCACTACCTTGACATCCATAGCATCGTCCTGATGTCCCACTCTTTGAGCCTTTCCTGAAATGATCAGATATATATGTATATATCATTCGAAGGATTACTGACCATGAAAATATTATTGCCAAATAAGCAATTCAGGTTTCTGAAATATACAGATACGGGTGGGAATGGGTTTTTTTTTTGGCGCAGGGGGGATGGGGGGTGTGGGGTGTGGGTGTGTGGGTGTGTGGAACAGCTTTCAATTGTTTGGGGTATGTCCCCCTTTTATGTGCAATCTGTACATGTACATTGAGAATGGAGAGGGGTGCAGCGCACCAACAGCGCAGGACGGGTGAAATTAAAGATATGTGACAGTTTATTCCTCTAGCAGAAGCAGTGAGTAATAAAAGCAATTCAACTCTCTTGAAGGAATGCAGCCACATGAAGTAAATAAGGCACTAGTATATATACATGTGTCCCTACTGCTTTTATGAAACGTTCATTGACAGCATCATATTAAAAACATCAATGAACTTATTATCTCTTGTTAATCACTGCAGAAACGTAGGGACCCTTTGTCACCACCACAGTAGAATTTTGGCAGGACCAGAGAGTTGGAAAAGTGAAAACAAATAAAAGATAACTACAAAGAACTTCGACATTAAATACATACATGTGCATTGATAATAGTCAATAGATGCTTGTTACTCAAGTATATCCTGATGAGATTTACAATAAGCGTATTGCCAGTACAAGGACAATGAAGAGAGAAGTTAGATACCAATCATATCACAGATTAGAGATAAAAAATTTAGGCTCATAGGGTGTGTTTTGCATTGGCTTTAAAAAAGCTATTTCGCGGAAGTGCTTTCTAAAAGAGAGCTCTTAAGATAAATTAGGTGTTTGGCAATTTAAAGTCTCGGGTGCTTATCAATCAAAATTAATATTTAAATTAGAAAGATTTGGATACGATTCTATATGCATGAGAATTCAGACAACATTTTTAATAACAATTGGGAAAGAATTAGAAAATGTAAATGTTTCATTTAAATATGATTTAAAAAGATGGCATGAGGAGAAAAAAATCGGAAAGAAAAGATGAGTATGTTTTTGGCTTTTCTCGGAGGAGCCAAAAGAATCCTTCAAAAAGTAGTGTTTTGGCCTTTGTTTGTCCCAGAAAGAAAAGAGTGGGTTTTGGGCTTTTGCCAGAGAAGCAACCCAAAAAACACTTCCAAAGTAGGCAATTTTTTTTTTGGCTTTTGCTTATCCAATAAATCCTTCTTATTTTTTTTCCAAATCATCAACCATACAACTGTTTTTTTAACCACAAAGCACTAATCTACTTTAAGAATTAAAGCACTTATTATAAGAAACAATGCCAGACGCATCGTTAGATGAAAGAAAATGCATTAGTCCATCAGAATGAATGTAAAGCACAAGAATCAAATTCGTATGCCCATTTAAGCCTATCACAATTAAATTGTAAATAAAACACCACTTAGACTCGCAAGACTTAGAAATGGTGCTGAGGTTACGTCTTAGAAATGGTGCTGATGTTACGTCGACACATCTTTGATGCCACATTTTTGATGAAGCAAAGGCACAAGGCATCAAAAGGGTAGTCAGTTTTGTAACTTTCTTTCGTGAATTATCTTCTTCTTCATCCAAAAACCTTGTCCTTGAAGTGGGTTGACCATCGCGCAGAATCCTAACGGAGAGATCTCCATAAAAAGAACTATATATTTATGACCAGCTGTCAACCCAACATCACTCTGCTCAATGAGTCTTTACCTTGAATACATAGTTGGCAAAACGGGATATGGGGGAACAGAGTATTTATAATAATTAAAAAACGTCAAGATTGTTAGTAAATCGTGCTACAGATATATGTTGAAAAAATTACACATATGTCAACTTTTATATGCTAACTATATAATTTGTTTACATATATACATGGTTAACTAGGTAACGTGTTTACATATATACATAGTAAACAAAACCGTATCATGTTTAGAAATAATCTCTTGTATACTATTTAGCTTATTTCAGACTGTTTGATGGATAAATAGGTTTACTAACTAAGTTGTATGTTTCAGCACAGCAAATATATAAAACATTATCATGAAAAAGTAATTCTCACATTCTACTGAAGACAACATTCAAATATTTATTTCCTAATCAAAACAGATTTAAAACCTAATTAAATATTTTTTGGGTCAAAATACAAGCTTTACCCATCTTTATTTTTAATAAAGTGTCAAGCACAAAGGTGCCAAAATGCTCTTTTCATGACATGAAGTTTTAGACAGCTATGCTAACTATGGTTGAGTATTCATGTTTTAGAAAGTAGATGCAGGGGCGATGAGCCAAAGCCAAGGCCTATGCGATTTATTACCTCAATAAAACTGAACATATAGAACTGTTCAAAAATATGTTCAAATTCTAAATTTATTTCAGTTATTTCAAGAGAAACAAGAGTATATATAAATATAACATTTAATATTTTAATATTCAAGTTTCCTACTATAAACAAGTCAAACAATAAAAAGCTTGCCTAGGCACTGCCTACGCGTTTTTTCCCTATTCATAATCTTATATGACCATTCAAACTTTTAAGGATAACGTATTAAATTCTAAAAATTATATCAAGAGAAATAAAAAACAAATATCACATTTAATATTTTGATATTCCAATTTCCTACTATAAACACGTTGAAGTGGGTAAGTGAGACGCCTACCGTAAGGGACACCTAGACCACCTAGAAGGGGGATGGCTGATCCACCTAGAAGGGGGACCGAGTCTTGAACAGGAGGTCAGGAGCAACCCCCCCCCCCCCCCCCCCCCCCCCCCCCAAAACCCCCCCCCCCCCCCCAAAAAAAAAAAAACCCAAAAAATACCCCAAAAAAATCCACCTAGAAGGGGATTGTTTGTTTAAACAGACCACATGATCTCTGTGAAAACCATCCCATAAATTCCTATGTTGTGATCAATAATGATCAATATACCGTATGTGAATACCTTTTTTCTCTTAAGATCACATCAACTTGATTAGTAAGCAAGGTTCTGATACATATCGGGAACATCATAGAATATTTTCAAATATCAGCATATCTCGATACCTATCGGGAATATCATATCCAATTTCAAGCACCCAAGACCATAGCATTCGATCCAATATACCAATATGATATGAACATTGCCAATATTTTTTAGAATTGGGCCGTTTTGGGATAATGACGGCTGCTATCAGCAAATACAAATCCAACCTCATTGTATACAAGGAACCATAAACCAAATCTTTTTCCAGTTCAGTTTTTTCTCAAAATATCTAAAAGAAAAAAGGGGGCAGAACTATTTAGAATCCCTTTGTCTCACATCCTGACAAACCAAAAAGCTTTTCATGGACGGTCATCAACCGTTGAATTACAATAAATTTCACAAGGAAATCTTCATTCTTTCTATCTAAAAAACTGAAGTCTAGCCCAACACCTGAAATACTAATCTACAGATAGATTAAGACCAATCACTATGTTAGACAAAATTTCCATCACGTGTTCCATAAAACATGTCAGATGTTGCCAGCTATCTCAATTATTTAATGATTTTAATATGTTCTTTTTAAAAAAATTACCAGCAACAATGCCAATCCAAAATAGTCGATATTGACATTGATGAAACTTCAAACCTTAATATTAGCTATTTTTACCTATATTCCAGGTGTAAGAATAGCATTTTAACACTACTAGCCTATTTATTGATAAGTTCCACCTTTCATAACAGCTAAAGCCTCGATTGGTACCCAGGATTGCCAGAGCCCTCCTCCTACTTCAATTGATGTTGCAAAGATTTGGACGGAAATTTGGAAATCAATGATGTTTATGCTTTAGCATCTCCTCTTATTCTGAAATTCATGATATTTTCTTTTTTTTAATTTGCATTTCAGTAATACATGAGCTCACTAAAGTCTAAAGACGTTGAGGAACTTGTTGCACATCTTAATAGAATGTTGTTGCTGACTTGAACCGTCAGAGAATGTGCATTTAGCTTTATGGATTTATTTATGCATCTCTTCATGTCCACAATAGTAATCAATAGGTACAAAGATATTCTTGTTTTTTTAATCTACTATCAAATAATTAAGGGTGGGGAATGACGAGACAGTGTTCTACAATGTGGCTTCAATAGTAAGCTGTCCAACAGCATAGTGCATAATCGGTTCATGCAGCCCATTATGCAGATTAGGCAGGATTACATGGAATATGTGTGTCTACACACGTGTGTGTGTATATATATATATATGTATATATTTATATGAAAGGTAAGTGAGTATATTCATGTGCGGGCAAGTGTACAAGACACGTCAGGCCAAACCTACAACACATACAAACTCAGGAGAGGCAGAGAAGCAGTCACCAAGTACTTATACAGCCATAGAGCAAGGTCTAACCCAAATAAAAGAAGGGAACAGGATGACTAGGCTAACCTCCAATTCTCAAAAATAGGGGAGTCAGCAAAGCCAATCTCCTCGAGGCCATCTCCTCGAGGCCAGAAGGGGTAAGAGCAATCGCCACATCTGAAGAAACTCTCACAAGGAGTTACTCCTTGAATAGAACCTTGAAGAGAAAAATGCGGTTGTTTCTTTCCTTCCAGATATGTCAGACCATAGCAGAAAGAACAAACTTGCCAAGCCAACCAATAGCACAGGCCTTTCCTTTTGATCTAAACCGATGATGAAGGAAGTAAGCGTCCACATGTCCACATGAAGCGATCTGGAGCAGGAGGAAAGCCACAGCTTGAGCTTAGATGTCGCCCAGATATAACTGATATATTCACAACGAAAGAAGAGATGACAATTTGGCAGCGGGATAGTTAGGGGTGAGGTAATCCAAGACATTTGACTGGCAAGTGGGATGTTCAATCGCCCAACTCCTCGCCCGAGGTGCACCCCTTGCTAAGTATGATTCTGATTTTGCCTTTATTAACTTCAAGCCCGGTGAATAGATGGAAAGAAGCTAGGTGATTGAGTCCATCAAAAAAAAGTAAGGGTCCGCCTTGGAAAAACCAAGACGTCATCAGCAAAGAGGAGATGAGAGAGGATCACCTTAGCGCCCCTCTTAAGGGGAAGGATATCTCTAGAGTGAGAAGCAAGATCCAGAAGAGAGGAGAAGAACTCCATGATGATGACGAATATAAAGGAGGAGATACGGTCTCCCAGACGGTCACCCATATTCCCGCCAAAAATGACGTGCAGGGGAACCGTTAATAAGGACTAAGAAGGAAGGGGAGTCAAGGCATTCCAAGATCCAGTGGATAAAGATGGACGGGAATCACATATGATGCATGAAGTAGTACACAAACTCTCGGTTAATGCTGTCGAACGCCTTGCGAATGTCAAGCTGGATGCAAGCCCTAGCCCCCATAAAGTTAGAGAAATCTCTGATGATCTCGTGAACCAGAAGGGAGGAGTCCGAGAGAAGGCGGTCTTTAATGAATGCTGACTGATTCCACGAGATGAGCTCAGGGATGACAACAACCAGGCGATGGCTCAGGACCTTGGAGATGATCTTATAAATGGCATTGCAACAAAAGATGGATTGGTAATCGGTAAGAGACGAAGCCGCAAGAGATTTGAGGACAAAGGTAAGGAAGGTGTGGTTGCTTTGTTGAAGGAGTTGGTCGGATGAGGAGTGGACCGCTAAAAAAACACCACCACCCATGATCCCCCACAGGTCCTGGAAGAACTGGTGGAAGAACCCATCAGGCCCCAGGGACTTGTCCTTATCAATAGAGAAGAGCGCACCCCTGATTTTCTCGTTAGTAACCATACACCCAATCCAAATAGCAGCATCAGCAGCGATTACCCGTTTGAAAACAACCTTGGGAAAAGTGTTCCAGTAATCATTTTGGGAGAAAAGATTGCAATAAAAAATCAACAGCATCAGAGCGCAAAGTGGCGAGGTTGGTAGAAGGGTCACCATGGGAGGATATCAAGTGGAGGAGGCTGTTACGAGATGCGCTTCCCTTCATAACGGCAAAGAAAAATTTGGAGTTTAGATCCCCCAGATTCAGCCAGACTGTCTACTCTTCTACCTGGCTTGACTGTCCTCCATATACAGAGAAAGAATGAGATTTTTATTGAGAGCACGCTCCTGACTTTGAAGGCTACAGTTATGGTGGAAGTCAGGGGAGTCACGAAGACTGTCAATATCCATTCTAATAGCATCAGAGTCGGTGGGGCCACCCCTCAGGGGATTCCAAGAACGCAAGGCGCTCTTAAGAGTATTAAGCTTGAACACCATGCGGAAAGACTGAGAGCCTGCATAATGCGTATCCCACACAGATGAAAGGATATGGTAAAAATCAGGAATTTGGGGATAATAACTGAAGAACTTGAAGTGCTTGGGCCCTAAGTTAATGGGAGGAATGACATGGAGAAGGAGAGGGTGGTCACTAGTTCTAGGTGGAAGGTAGCAAAAGTAAGAGTCTGGGAGAATGCCCCCCCCACACCCCCCCCCCCCCCCCCACGCAGCATTGCGAAGGACCCGATCTAATCTGCAAGCAATATGGCCTCTGTCGAAATTGTTGTTGCTCCAGCTTAAAGGATTTCCCCGACTCCTAAGGTCATCAAAACCACAATGCTTGATGCAATCATTAAACTCCTCAAGGAGTGAATGGGAGAGAAAATAGACCCACACCTTTTCGCCCACGAACCGTGTGAGGTTGAAATCCCCGAGTGCAATCCAAGGTAAACCCACAATAAGGAAACTATTAAACTTGAGATTAGCCCAAAGATTATTCGCTCCGCATTGAAGTTGGAGGCGAAGACAACAGTGATAAAAGTTATGACCCCCCATTTGTTCTTGCACAACAAGTTGATGTGTTAACTCGAAGAAGAGTGATAAAAGCAATCCCAAATCGTGGGATCAACAAGGACCCAGATCTGACCATTAACAACATGATCATATTTATGAAAGGAAACCCAATTCTTATGGAAGCAGGAGGAGACCTTATCCATGCACGAGTCCATAATTTTAATTTACAATGGACAAATGATGGCCTGAATTTATTCAAGTGATGACATACATCACGTCGACGTGACTTCGAGTTAAGTCTACGCACATTCCACACTAGTACGGACATAGATTAGGAGGGTTTAGGGGTCGTCTTACTTCTCGTCACCATAGTACATGCCGGTACTACATGGACAGGGTGTTGGTTCAAGGTACAGCCCAGAAGGGAGACTAAAGCTGAGAACCATTTCGGGTTATTCAAAACTTTAATAGAGGGGCAATCCATATTAAGCATAGTGTGAAACTTGTACATCGCTTGGGGAGAGGAGGCATTGGGGCCTTCAAGTGAGGTAGGTGTATGCGGGGGGATAGCAGCACAGGGGTTATGTACGGGAGGGGAGCGACAGAGACAGGGCTCTATTGGCCGGAGGCTCTGTTGGCCGAGTGCTCCCCTAGGGATTGCAAGGAGATAATAGAGGGAGCGCCAGAAACAGGACTATGAGGGGAGGGCCTAACATCACAGGGGATATGTAGGGAGATGCTGGAGATAATAGATGGAGCCGAGGAGCCACTTACAGGAGGTGAAACAAATGCCGCTGCACCGTAACCCACCAAGCAGAGAGGATGGGAGCTGGAGAGACCAAGGGATGGGGCGAGAGACGGCTGCAGCAATAGGGACCAAACCGACCGCCAGAGCTTCATTGCATACAGGGGCCAAAGGGATAACACTACCGGCCAGCTCACCAATCAACCGAATACCGGCAATTATAGCTACGGACGAGGGCGGAGCCACTGAAGCTGCTGGGGCAGGCTAGGGGAGTGCACTGCTATCACAGCAGGAGCCACCGGGCTAAAGAGGGGTTCGTTCCTAGGGGCCAACCGAGGAACAGCTTCGTTGATGGGTCGGAGGGAGAGGAAGGCTCGGTACTCAGTGGCGCAAATGATGGCTGCTTCAAGGGGACATTGCAGAGTCTCCGACAACGGTGTGGGCAGCCTTGTGGGAGATGCGTATTGCGATAAATCATGCCCGAAGCATCTATATTGGGAGCACCGCGAAGGGTGCTACTCATATTCAACTACATCCTCAATATAGGTGCCATCATAGAGTCTCACCGTCACCGACCCAGGGAAAGGTGAATTTGAATCAACCGCAACAAAACATTGAGCATACGATAACCAAGTGGTGCTAGCGGTAGCCACATCAGTGTCAGTGGTTTTCCAATGGTGCTGAAAATTTTACCAATGATAGCCGTCGACCAAAGTTGTATAGATAACTGGGGAAGGCGAATCCACATGGGGACTGTCGAAAGGAGATCACGATACAAGCCAACATCGGCGCCCATCTCCGGAGTACCACGAGCCCTTCGTCAAACAACCAATGGCCTCCGTGGAGAACATCGACACAATCAGACTCAATTTCAAATTGAAAGAAAAAACACATTCTCGTAGGTGTGGGTGTTGACAGCACCTTTGAGCTTCCACACCCTGCCAACCCATGAACGGAGGTGGACGAAGAATGGACGGGCTTCCACAACATAGCCCACCAAAGTGTTAACCCATCTACCCGCAGCCAAAAGCAACATCGTTACATGGTATATCAACCAGGACACCTCCTTCAACAGAGGTAGGGGTGAAGAGAAGTTCACAATTTGGTGCCACCTTCTTGGAGGAACAGATATCAGTATAGGAAGTGGTGGAGGGGTAGGAAGACCAATGTATCGACTAGGCAATTTATCAAACACCCCTTGGGTAGGAGGACGCCCAAGCAAGGAAGTAGCAGCACACACCCCCAAGTGGCCTGCCTGAGGGCAGGAGGAAGATGAGGAGGCCCTCCTGTCGTCGGCCATTGGGCCGGTCGAAGCAGTCCGACGATCAGCACCCAATGCCCTAGAATTTCGAGAAGGATCACCCATCGATTTTTTGGGGCCGCCCAACTTGAGCGTCTCCTTGCCAGATCACCGACAGGGGAGTACCAGGATCCAAGGCATGGAGACAGCGGAGTCTGCCTTCGCCCCTGCAACCCTGCCATCGTCGGCTACCTGAGGTTCATCATCGCCCAATGTCAGGACTCGCAATCACCGGATCTAAAGGAACGCGTCATGTTTTTCACACTCACTCTCACTCTCACACACATACACACACACATATATATATGAATAAAACTAGGCTTCATTCGGATGGACCAAACATGCAAATCCATCCAATTCAATTATAAAATTAAGCAATCTACATAGAAAATTTGTTCTATTGAATGTGATTTATATGTCTAAACTACCTACAAAAAATTCCAAATGATTTGGACATGTTTTACACATGCATCAAGTGGTTACACAATCAACGAAAAGCTAGCGGCTAGATACTTTGGGCCATATGAAGTTAAGGTCAAGATTGGGCAAGTTGCCTATAGATTGAAGCTATCACCGACATTCATCATACACCCTATTTTCCATGTATCACAGTTGCGACAGGCGATTAGAGATCATACACATTCATTCATGTTACCACCTACATTGACTGACGACATGGAGATGATCTTGGAACCGCTGGAGGTGATAGGGAATCGTCAAGGGAAAGCGAGAGTCAAAGAGGTATTATTCATTGAAGGGGTTGCCTGACTATGATGCTACTTGGGAGTCTTTCGAAGCTATTCAACATCAGTTTCCTGATTTCCACCTTAAGAATAATGTGGCTCTTTGGGGGAAATAATCGAGTGATTATCACATATCAAAGGCAAAAACAGCGTGCGACAACTAGCGGGGCTAAACCAGGTGTGTTTTTGTAGTTTTGACCCTCAGGAGCATTTTCATAAATTCAGGATAAATTCAAAACTGTGTTTATTAGAGGGTAGCTAGGATTAGGAGGATTGTATGCCAATTATTGTGAAGAAACCTTCTAGGAGTTGATTAGAATCCTAGACTTGGAACATATAGGCTTTGATCTCAAATACAAAATTAGGAGAGCGGCCTCCTCACGAAAGAGATCAACTAACCTCCTCACGAAAGAGATCAACTATCTTTTGTACTCTCTTTTAGATCTTAAAAAACTCCTACCTTTCCACAAGTATTTCACAAAACCCTAATTTTAATTCAATTTCTTCTAACACATCGCATCAGCTTCCTACATGTTAACAGAACTATAAAATAGAAAAATCAATGGGTCGTCTAACTGAATAGACGATAAAAAAGAACCTACATATGTGTCGATGATATGTCCCCTTTGTCTCAGTTTTCCAGACTGTGAACCCTCCTTGAAGGCATCCATTTCTCATTTCTCGGTAAAAGTTTCTACATAAGTTTTTTAAAAAAGAAAACACTATAGTGCTCCTAACAAGGTATGCCTTCATGCAAGGAGACAATTAAACATTTCTAAAGAATGTCTAGACACCGCTATAAAGGCCACTTATCCACAATCTAAACATATTTTTTCATCTGCCCTGGAAAAACATACATCTAAACATGAAACAAATTTCAAGTGTTTTGTGGTTACCGCTTCTGTGTCGCATTTCATAGTTGGCTTTAGACAATCCCCACACCATGATAACTTAAAAACTTGTACAAACAGATTGCATGTAAGCTTATACTCCACCACACCCATCCACCAACACGCACACACCCAAAGGCAATGTTTGAGAACTGGATTTTGGTTATAGTCCTTTCGAAAAAAATTTAGTTTCAACAAGTTTCGTTAGTTTCATCGGTTTCATTTTAAGTTTTAAGTTTCAGATGTATATACTTGTCTGAGTATAAATTTTAACAATTAAATTTTATTAGAAAGTACATACATACACAATATGCTATCATTGTTTATTCTTATAAAACTTAATTTATGATACAAATTTTGTTTTTCAAAAGTTTTGAATTAGATTTAAACAATTGTAATGATTTCAAAGGCTATTTGTAAAAAAATTAAAGAGATATAAAACCAACTAAAACCCAAACACAAACACCTTCTTTATAAAACCAACCCTGATCTTTTTAAAATCAACTCCGACCCATTCGCATTCGATCTTTATAAAAACCGAACCCAAACCCGTGATTTATAAAACCAATCCTAAACCTTCGATTCCTCCCTCTCCACATCCTAAGAGGTAGCAACGATGATTGCTTTACTTAAAAAAACTACGACTATAGATGGTAATGAATCTTTAGACGATTGACAATAACGACTCCAGCGACAGGCGGAAACGACAATGACTATAGATAAGCTCTCTTATTGTTATTTTCTAACAATTTTTTAGAAATGGTTTTCTTCAAATTGATCATTGTTTCTTTTTCTTTTGAAGAATTTCTTAAGGGTTTTTACTTGGATCATCATCAATTTGCTAATTTCATGAGAAATTTGGTATTTTAGACATTTTAAGGGTCAATCGACCAAAACCAAGTTTTAAGATTGGTTTCATATCTCAAGTGTAACCCGTATGAAACGACCAAAACTCTCCCGTTTCAACCGAAACCTCAACCCACCCAAAGGTATATGAATGGTCATGCATTTATTTTGGTCCGCATGCCCGAGATGAGATACGAATCATTACCTTACCAAAGATTCTTGCTTAGGCTTTTATGCAAATCATTACCTTACCAATGCTTCTTACCTAGGCATCAATTGGTTACAGGCTTTACAACATAACTAAATGAACCTAAAGAAACCTTCAGTCCACTACTAAAAAAATCCTAAAAGTGCATGATTTCAATTCATAAATGATATATACATGTACATCAAAATGCATGTTCTAGATTATCCAAATTAGTTGTTTACCATGCACTTTGATAGGTGGACAAAAGTTAGCTAATTATGTCCTAAGCATATTGAAGCCAACCAAAATTGACATATCATGTAATCAAAATCAACAAAAGTGACAAATGGAAAAAAAAAAATTGGCATATATATGGCGACTCAGTTTCATATGCATAGTTTATATTCACAGGTAATGCAAACCCTTAGAGGAGGCCACATTTTAAGTGTTGTCATGTTTAATGACTTGTATATGTCCCGAATAGAAAAGGACAAAAAGTTGTTTCATATTATAATTTTATACGTACTCCCATCCTTTGTCAAAACTCTCATTATCTATTATCATTATTAAGTGGGCAATGTCATTAATAGCTTTTAGTTACGTTCATACTGCATTTTACTATATCCAAAAGTCCATTTCAAGTTGTTTGATGTCCTCCAAATAATGGTGCATAAGTATCTTCGACAAAAATCAAAATAGAAGCTTGTTATTGAAAAAGTATACATATCAAATTAATGGATCATGTATAATATTACATATTCCTCACTTCAAGGAAGTATATATGCTTACCATACCAAACTGCATGTACAGTTTTTTCTCGTGTGCAGCCTAATTTATGAATTTTTGCATACTAATTTATGAAAACAAGATCACTGCACTGGTTTTAAACCCAAAAGAAATAAAAGCATGCTAATATATAAGATTTTGTATGTGCCTCTTTAGGACAAGAACTGAATAATCACCATCTAAACCAAGAAAGATGGAATATGCTGCTAGAAGTAGGACCAACATATCATAGAAGTAACGGAAGTTGTAAAATTGTAAACAGAAGTAAAGTAGTCATACACAGTACCTTTATGGCACAAAACGTTAAAAATCTTTTTCCCAGTAATTTCGACCATATCCAAAATCTTTCTTCCTCCTCAAAAATTTCAATCACCCTGGTCAAACTCTTCCTCCCCAAAAATTTCATCTCTATTTGAAATATTCCTCTTAAACATTTCAACTATATTAAAAATCTCCCCATCCCCTAATTTCAACCACTACATTCAAAATCTAGGCCCAAATTTGCAGGCGCTTTCAAAATCCCCCCCCCCCCCCCCCCCCCCCCCTTTATTTTCAACCATAGCCAATTGTCCCTTGAGGTTTTTCCTCCAAAAAAATGATGTTGTCCCTTCGGGGTTCTATCTAAAAATTTCTATCACCTTTCATCCCAACAATTGATGATTTCAAATTAAATTGTATACATCCTTCTATCAACCACTTTGTTCTAAACAATATCACCATTCAAAATTTGTCATTATCTTAAAGAATAGATATTTAAACTCTAAAACCATATAATAAAAAATAAATATATTTAATAGTAAGCTTGGCAGTCCATAAACCATATAATTAAACAATGAAGTGTCAAGTATAGGCAAAGCGTGAATTTCCTTTATAGTTCAAAACTGAAGACGTGAAATATGAAATGTGAAAACATACCCTTTGCATTTTAAGCACAGGATGTTTCTCGATAGCGATAACTTTTTGGATGTCCCATTATACAAGTCTTCCAAAGACACCTTTAGACTATGCACTACGTCTTCACCTCGCCTCTGTCTACGGCCCCTAGAACTACTGCCTGCAAATCACGAGCATTCAAAACGCTGAAAGAAATCAAACGTCCGCAGCTCTAAATAAAAAAGAACTTAATAATTTTCATGCTTGTAATTTTAAACTCAATGAAATGTTCTCACCACCAAAGCCTCCGCCACTGAATCCGCCACCGCCAAAGAACTGTTCAAATATATCAAAAGGATTGTGCGCTGAAGCGCCCCCTCCCATCCCGTCCTTAAGTGCATCCTCCCCATACTGGTCATAAATCTCTCTTTTTTCGGGGTCACTGAGTACTTCATACGCTTGAGTCAACTCCTTAAACTGAACAAATCGCACAAATATTATAAGACGAGATTAATGACAATAACGCGGATCAATGAAAAATCAAAGACACGATACTGTCTATGTTGTAATAAAAGCAGCAACCTTCTCGGGATCCCCGCCCTTATCGGGATGATTCTTGAGGGCAGCTATCTTATACGCCCTCTTCAACTCATCTTGTCCTGCGCTCTTCGAAACGCTGAGAATTTCATAGTATTTGGTGTTGTTACTCTTCCTCGGAGCGGCACGCCCAAACATGATTGCTAATTTTTCACAGATTTAGGCCTCTAGTAAATCTACAACAAAACCCAGCAAATTTCAACCAAGAACCAAACGTTTCCATCACATCAGCAAATTTACACGTCCGATTAACCTAGCGAGGTATGCAAACTTCATAAGTTAAGATGTGGATAGTGTCTGTACCTGAATCGATCGTTGACCAGTGGATCGTGGAGAAAAAGCAACAGATCTGTCGAAACCCTAGGTTGGATTTTTGGGGGGAGGAATTGATGTAATGGGGAACGACGAGGGGATGTGAGAATCTCACCGGAGGCGAAGCAATAAGCCAACCGCCTCCCACAACGAACGAGAGACGGAGAGCGGAGAGAAAGAGAGAGACGGTGGGTCCATCGGGGCCTTTTATAGAGGAGAGGCGATCGATATCAACCGTCCATTGTGTCAAATCGGATGGTTGACGTAAGTCGTGATCAGTGAACGTCGTCTGCGTAGTTGCCTGCTTGAGGACGCTACCTTGGGTGGGTCCCGTTGATGTCTGCTTTGCTGTGCTGTTGACTTGACCCAAGGTGGAACCGACTCGGCTTCTCAACGCGAACACCGTGAATTTCGGCGTCGAAGTCCCAAAATCTTTAGCATTTCGATTCAAGTTGGGTTTGGACTTGAACCAGTTGGGCGTTATTTGACCTGGATCAAGCAATGAGCATACAAGCTATAATTAGTAAGAATTTAGCTTGTGGAATTGATATCTTCGCTTCAACTAATTTTTTTTAAGGAAATTCACTTCAACGAATTAAGGCTTACTGTCATCATCTGAATCATCGATAATTGATGTTTATAGATAGTGAGTAAATGTGTGGTGTTATAAACGGGCTTTTGGTGGGCCTACCCGTTAGTGGGTATCCACCCATTATGTAACCCTACCACTATAAATACAGGGCTATGGATTCCATAGCCATCACGTTTACAACACGTTATCAGCACGATCGAAGCTGAGCCGAACCCCTGCCAACGGATGGACGCGATGCGAACGGGCTTCCTTCACCGAACGTCGCTAGATCCGGCGGGTAGGATCTAGAGGTAACTTTCTCCCTAAATCTAAATATTACATATGCTCATATGTAGAGATCCAATTTCTTGGATCAATCGCTTAAAATTCTATCGTTTTTATTGTTAAAAATCAACTTTTTACAATAAAAACGCCTTTTTGGAAGATTAAAACTGGTTTATCCCAATAAAAATCGGATTTTTACCCAATTTTTCTCCAAAAAAATCGCCTAAAACCCTAATGGGTTTCTCCCGCGCCCCCCTTTCCGCTGCCGCCTGAAGCGGCGGCGCCCCCCCCGCCGCCGGCCGCGGCGGGGCTTTCCCGCCGTCTGCGGCGGCGAGAACCCCCCGCCGCCTGCACGGCGGGGACCCCCCGCCATTCGCAGCGGCGGGGAACCCCCGCCGCCTGCAGACGGCGGGGACCCCCCCCCCCCCCCCCCCCCCCCCCCGCCGCCTGCACGGCGGGGATCCCCCCGCCGTTCGCAGCGGCGGGGAACCCCCTCCGCCTGCAGACGGCGGGGACCCCCCCCCCCCCCCCGCCGCCTGCAGCGACGGGGAACCCCCGCCGCTGCGACGGCGGGCGCAACCCGTCGCCTGCAGCGGCGGGGACAAAACCCACCGCCTAACCGCCTGCGGCGGCCGGCCACCCCCGCCGCTGCGACGGTGGGGCTCCCCCGCCGCCTGCAGACGGCGGGCAGTGCTCGCCGCTGCGACGGCGGGCTGTTTCCGCCGCCCGCAGCGGCGCCCCCCCCCCCCCCCCCGATCCCGCCGCCAGCAGCGGCGGACAGGCCCGGCCGCCAGTAGCGGCGGGCCCGGCGTGCATATCCCAAAACCCTAACTAGGGTTTTTGACCCCGAAATTTTTTCCCGGTTTTCAAATATTCTTCAGATTTAATTGCGATTCCTTTTCGTCAAAATCTGGACAGAATTACATGTGATTTTTATTCATCGCTTTATATTCGGATTTAATGATTTTTTCTAACGTTTAAAAATTAAGAAGATCCTGCGACCGCTCTGCCGTTAGTCAACTAACTTAACGGTGTATGACGTTGCTTAGTGGTCCAATAATTTTTAAACGAAAAATTTCATTTTCCACTATAAACTGCCTGTGATGATTAAATTGCCTGTAATGAATAAACTGCCTGTGATGATTAAAATGCATGCTGCATTTTATCTGCCTGCGATGAATGTCAATATTTGCTGTGGTTTTGGATCGGCTAGGGATCACCATTTTATTTTCCTGCATTATTTTCTTTTGAGAGAAATATGTAGTAAAGATAATTTTATAATATTACAAGACCGGCGGACGCCTCAAGAAGATGAAGGACTATTCCAGAAGAATAGGGGCCCCACGGGGGTTCCCGAGTTGTACTTTCATTTCTTTTTGGGACTGTATGGACTGTAATTAATATGGTGATTAGCCGATCCACGCAGCAAATATTTGTGTCTGATGTGCTTAATTATTTATTTTTCTGTGAAAATATCTAATTATTGCCTATCTTTTTACATGCTAGAGTGATAAATGGCCAAAATTGCGAGCGTCGATTTCGACGTTTTGGTTGCTTCAGGCAAGAACTACTTAAGCTGGCAGTTGGACATAAAATTCCATCTGCGAGCACAGGGATTGAGCCACGCCATCGCTGTAGGCGATAAGGTTTCTGATATAGATAAAGCGAAAGCAATTATCTATATCAGACGCCATATCGATCGGACCCTGAAGGCCGAGTACCTCACGGTGGAAGACTCGTATGAGTTATGGACCGCCCTCGAGGATAGGTATAAACATCAAAGAGATGTTATACTTCCTCGAGCGCGATATGAATGGGAAAACCTCCGTCTCCAAGACTTTAAGTCTATTGCTGAGTACAACTCGGCACTCTTTAGCATCACCTCACGCCTGAAGTTGTGTGATGAAAAAGTGACAGAGGAGCGCATGTTAGAGAAGACGTATACATCCTTCCACGAGAAGGATGTCATACTAATGCAACAGTATCGTGAACGCAAGTTCACGAAATACTCAGAGCTTCTATCATGCCTTCTGATGGCAGAGCAGAATCGTGACCTTCTTCTGGCCACCCATAACTCACGCCCTACCGGCACTGCTCCTGCGCCTGAAGCGCATCACAGCTCCTCCCAGAAGAAGAGGAGCAACTTCAAAGGCAAACCCCAGAAGGGCAAAGCAATGAAGAAGCAGGCTAGAGGACCCCCTCCCAGAAGCAACAATGAGGGGAGGAAGAAGAATAATGTGTGGAAAAGAAAGGACGACGGCCAGACATCTGCCCCCAAAAAGGACTGGGAAGATAAGTGCCATAGGTGTGGCATGACTGGACACTGGTCCAGGAATTGTCGGACTCCACGCCACCTGCAGGACTTGTACAAAGCGAGCCAGAAGCAAGCTGAGACAAACCTGGTGGTTCAAGAAGACCTGGCACCAATCAGGTTCATCGCTGAGGACTTCTCAAACGATGACCTGCTCGACTGAGGACATTATCCACTTTCTATGCATTGTAGCTTTCCTTTTTGAGAAACTATTTATCTGCTTGTTTTCCTTCTCTAGCATGTTGAAGTACTTTTTCAGGCATTAAATTGATTATCTGTAGTATATTGTTCTGTGTGTGCCTTGTACTGCGATATTTTCTTTTAAAATAGATGGACTTTAAATGCCTAGTGGACAGTGCCTCTACGCACACGATCCTCCAAGACATCTGCTTTTTTCAAAGCATTAATTAATACGATGGCACCGTAAATACAATTTTCGATCCATCAGGAATCATTGAAGGATCAGGGGAAGCACAATTTATGCTCCCCAACAAAACAAAACTACTTATAAAAGATGCACTTCTCTCCCCTAACTCGCATAGAAACCTGTTAAGCTTTAAAGATATCCGCTTAAACGGATACCACCTTGAAACGGTGAGCAAACAAAACAGAGAATACCTTGATGTAACGTCTCATAAAAACGTTGCTAAAAACACCGTCGAGCGTTTTGAGGGACTCCCGTCGGGTCTCTACCACACAAGGATCAGAGCAATGGAAACAAACACACTAGAGCACCAGAAGTGCCATAATCAACCAGAATTCAAACTCTGGCATGATAGACTAGGACACCCTGGGAGGAATATGATGCGTCGCATCATACCCAATCCCGTGGAATTGACCCTAAAAGCCTGACGCTACTTCGGAAGGGTGCAAATCCTTGTCCCCCTTGTTACAAAGGGAAATTGATTACGAGACCATCCACCCTGAAGGTAGACTCTGAGTCCCCAAGTTTCCTAGAGAGAATACATGGAGACGTTTGCGGGCCTATTCACCCCGCAAGTGGACCATTTCGGTACTACATGGTACTGATCGACGCATCTTCAAAATGGTTGTATGTGTGCCTCCTGTCCACCCGCAACGTAGCCTTTGCAAAGCTACTTGCACAAATTATAAAGTTGTGGGCACATTTCCCAGACAACCAGATCAAGAAATTGTGTCTGGACAATGCTAGGGAATTCACATCACAAGTCTTCCTAGACTACTGCCAAGCAACCGGCATAGAAGTTGAACATCCTGTAGCTCATGTTCACACCCAGAACGGGTTAGCCGAATCTCTTATAAAGAGACTACAATGGATTGTTCGACCATTGTTGATGCAATGCCAGTTGCCGGTTAGTGCATGGGGACATGTCATATTGCACGCTGCATTGCTGATAAGATTACGACCGTCAGGTAGTCAATCTTATTCCCCGATGCAACTTGCATATGGGAACCCGCTCGATATCTCTCACTTGAGGATATTCGGATGTGCTGTCTATGTCCCCATAGCACCACCGCAGAGAACCAAGATGGGTCCTCAACGGCGTCTTGGTATCTATATTGGTTTCGACTCACCATCGATCATTAGATACCTCGAACCCCTTACAGGGGACGCCTTTAAAGCACGTCTAGCAGATTGTGAGTTCGATGAAAGCACTTTTCCGAAACTAGGCATTAACACGCAGAAGCCAGAAGCTTCAAAGACCATTACATGGGACACAAAGACGTTATCCCATTTTGATCCGCGTACAAATCAATGTGAAGAAGAGATCATGAAGATCCTTCAAATTCAAAACACAGTTCACATTTTACCGGACAAATTCACTGACAACCAGAAGATTGTCAGATCACACGTCCCTGCTGCAAATACGCCAGCTAGGATTGACATACCCAAAGATGGATGCAATCCACCTGCAGTAGAAGCGGCCGTACCTCAACAAAAAAGAGGACGACCCCCAGGCTCCAAAGATAAGAACCCTCGAAAGAGGAAAAATCCTAGAGCAACAATAACGATACCACCACAGGATGCTGAGCTCAGCCCAGCTACCTCTCCCCTCCTAACAACCCCCGAAGAGGAAAATATAGGAGAAATATCATTAAATTATGTACGTACTGGGGATGTACTGGACAGAAAAAGCACAATCATCGATGATAACTTCACGCTCATTATTGCCACTCACGTCACTGAATACGACAATGAAACCGATCCACGCTCTCTAGCAGAATGTAAACGCAGAGAGGATTGGCCAAAGTGGAACGAGGCAATAGGAGTAGAGCTGGACTCACTCTCGAAGAGCAAAGTTTTTGGACCTGTAGTCCTAACACCAAAGGGTGTTAAACCTGTGGGATACAAGTGGGCATTCGTGAGAAAAAGAAACGAGAAAAATGAGATCGTGCGTTACAAAGCGCGCCTTGTTGCACAAGGCTTTTCCCAATGACCAGGAATAGACTATGACGATACCTATTCCCCGGTCATGGACGCGATCACTTTCCGTTTCATTATAGGCCTATCCACAAAGGAAGGTTTGGATATGCAGCTCATGGACATTGTGACTGCATACCTATATGGAAATATAGATAAGGACATCTATATGAAAATCCCAGATGGATACAAACTACCGACAAAAATGACAGAAAGACCTCGGGACGTCTACTCTGTCAAACTTCAGAGATCGATGTATGGCCTAAAACAGTCAGGTAGAATGTGGTACAACAGACTCAGTGAATTCCTAGTGCAACAAGGATTCACAACAAATGGAGTCTGCCCTTGCATCTTTATAAGAGCAAAGGGAACAGGATTCGTGATTATTGCCGTCTACGTAGACGACTTGAACATCATCGGATCTCCTGAAGAGATAGGTGAGATATCCAAAAGTGTGATTATTGCCGTCTTGGTATCTATATGGATTACTAAGCTATTGTGAAATGGTGGCGAAGAAATATTGGTGTCACAATCGTTCAAAGTGTTGGTTGTAAATTCAATTTATAAGAATGCCTAGGGCTTGGGAATCCCCACTATATATTTCAAGCAATCAATGTGAAACACGAATTTATATATTACTACTCTTGATTTAGGATGAACTTGTCGCAACTAAATTGGGAACCAACACATGCTCTCTCGCTATACAAGTCTATAGTAATCTAAATTAGAGCCTCGCTCTTTTGCAAGTTTAGTTCAAACTACTAGCATTAAGATCGACAATAATATTCAATTCCAACTCAAGCTCGCTCTCGCGCTACTTAAGTTCGAATCTAGATCGTGATAGTTCGTATCTGTTTTACTGTCGTACAAACGAATATAATCATAGAAATATAATAAAGAAGCTAGTTTTGGTCGCTCTCGTACTCCAATTCTAGGGAATCTCGATTATAGATCTAAATCGAATATATAGGTCTTCCCTTAGATCAAGATCCTCTCTCGAGCTCTCAAGATCCAATAGAAATCCCTATCTACACGTAGTAAATCAATCACAATCTAACCCTTAACAAGCTTAGCGACATAGCAATTCAATAGATCTCACAAATTATACTTTAAATCCATAGGGTTCATCCTTTTGCCCTAAAGCAAAGATACTACTCACAATTCATCATAGAAATCACAATAGAAACAAGATGTGCAATAGAATTCATCACAAAACTCAGATTTAGAGAGAAATATAGCATAAAAAAATCAACATGCAAGAGTTTAGACAAACCAATTTTGGAATACAAACGTCAAGAATAAGAAATTTAGATCCTTCTCTCCAATCCCTTTGCCAAAAGAAAACTAGAACTATTAAAATTAAAACTAAGATAATTATTCTAAAGAGTCTCTCCTTGGGCTGCCTACAAAACTGGTATTTATAACCACCCAAAAAATACAGGAAATCCTGACAGATTTGCCCCTGAACAGCTGCAAACCCTAGATTTAGGATACTGGCCGACGGTGCACTCGGCTGAGTGAATTGCTCACTCGGTCGAGCAAGAAATCTGCAGAAATTAGGGGGTTTCAGCGTTCTGGAAGTTCAGACCACTCGGCCGAGTAGTCCTCTCACTCGGTCGAGTGAGATTCATACTCCGTCGAGTAGGACCTACTACAGATCCTCTCTAATGACAGAGAAGCGTCGAAGGATTTCTTCACAAATTTTATCTCCACTCGGTCGAGTGGGCTTCTCACTCGGTCGAGTGGAAATTTCCACTCGACCGAGTACATTCTGGCACTTCTTCAGGGTGGATTGGGCGTGTCAACTTCACTCGGTCGAGTGGGCTGCTTCACTCGGTCGAGTGGGCTGTTTCACTCGGCTGAGTAGCCTATTTTAGTACTCTTTTCTCCTTCTTCTCTCTTCCTCGTCGTTTCTTTTGCCTTCCTTCTTCTTCTACTCATCCTCCAGCGCCGTTAGCTCTTCGATATCATCGTCAATAACGCTCTGGCATGCATGTAAGCGTTTGTGGCTCCAAATTGCTCCCGATTGCTCCATATTAAGAAACAAAGGAATAATGAAATATATTGTGAAAACGTCGTATAATCGTTAAAATCGAGATATGAGATAACTTTATGGGATGGAAAAATGCAAAAATAAAGCGTAAAACATGAGCCTATCAGTGCGGGACCACAAGCAAAAGAAGAGACAAAACGGGAAAAAATGGGGATGAATAGAGAATAGAACAGTGTAAAACGTGCATGAAAAAGGATGGAAAACTATATACAATAAACACTCATCACTTGCATAGTGTTGCATAATTATATCCAAATAGCAGATCCGCATGATCCCCATCTAAATGAGGATGTGGCTGTGATTGAGGAGGATGGAGATGTGATGGATGAGCTGGATGACTCGATTATGGATCTTTCACAACAGTTGCCCATACGTGAACAAACTTCACAAAGGGATCAGTGGAAATGTCGCAGGGATCAGTTAGCATGGAAAATGTGGGTGGACTATTGTAACATACATAACCATGGGAACACCAATGAACATGGGCTATGAGGGAAGATTTAAATGAATAATTTTAATGTTATCTATTAAGTTGAATGAATTATATAACAATGAGATCTATATGTTGATTATGCTAGGTGATGCATGAGATGTGGTTATAATATAATGCCTTTATTCGATTAATTTATTTCTATTGTCTTGGATTCTGATGATATGGGTGATAGTAAATATTACGTTCGTTGCATTTTATTAACTTTACTATACGTGGGTTCATGTCAATATAGCCAATATTGCGTTGTTATGGAAATAATGCTTTTGTAGGCATGGACGAGTCATCGCATCAAGGGCAAGGGAGTGATCCTATGCCACCATACTATGACCCTGCATATTGTACACAGTGGGTAGATGAAGCAAGAAGGAATGATCCATTGCTTGATAGGCCATTGCCTTGTAGGACGAGTGATGTTCAATATCCTACGCATAGCTACCAAGGAGTTGGATCATCAATGTCGTTTCCACCGTATCCAACATATAGCATGCCAATGACCATGCACATGCCGCATCCTCCGGGCTTTATGCAAATGCTACAAGGTGGTGGGCTATACCACCTTTTGTAAGACAATCACCACAAAGTGTTTTTGTCATGCCTTCACCACAAAGCGGGCATGGAATAACAAGTGGAAGAGACTCGTCCAGGAAGTCCGGTCACTTGGATGATGACATGGATGTATTGGTGTCTAGTCCCAGGAAAAAATATTAAGAAACATCCACGAAGGGGCATACAAATAAAGTTTGGCTTGAGGAGCATGATATGACATTAATTCCTTTCCCAGCGTCCCAAGCACGTCATGGTCATAAAGCGACAAGACGTTCAAGGCGTCGGCCTTCACCGATGCTGCTATCCATACAAACTCCATGTTTGGCACTGATTACACTAGCCAGCATGTCAAGAATCAAATGAAAGGTCTTGCTCGGCGACTTTCTAATGTTAATGCATGTAAAGAAATTAGTGGGGCTGGATGGTCAGAGAAGATGCCGATAATAGAACTCGACGATGAAATTTATGCCACATGGGCCGCGGTATTTACTTCTACATTAAGAAAATATGGAAATAAAATTTACGTCGCAACATCCAAGAATGTCTCATCACTTCATTGCCGCAACATCAGCGGACTCAACTCCTCATTGCTGTAACATCCACAAATCTTATCCATTGCCGCAAGTTCCCAAGAGGGGTTCTCCATCCATTGTCGCAAGCTGCCAAGAGGTGTTTATATTCATATCTGCAAGCTTCAAAGCCAAAGAAGGAGGCCGTAACATCTTGGGGGTGCCAGGACTTCAGATTGACAACTACGTCTTATCAGACAAGATCTGACCAGCACTGGACGACAGAGATGATGACACCTACACGAAATGATATTTTCTGAACTCTATATTTATTTATATTCGTGTATTGGTGTGTTGATCTCTGTTGGTTACTTATTCATTTGTTTTTGAGGTCTTGTCTAGTCGATGCTAGATAAGAGGGTCTTGACTAGTCGATGCTTGTCAAGAGATATCGTTTACTAGAATAATAATGTTTAGCACTTTGGTGAGTGCGATACGGAACCTGGTGAGTGTAGAGTAGGTGCTCGTAGCTCTTTACAGTTGTACCCATGTAACATATTAATGCTTGTAATTGCTTTGGGGCTGGAGTAGGTCGTTGGGGCAATCGAACCAGGGTAAATCTATCATGCACTCTGTGATTGCTTTTTATTTACTCTATGCCTAGCTGGCTGTGCTGAATAATTGCCTATGTTATCTCGAATATTTTTATTAGCATATTCACCCCCCTCCAGTCTTAGATCCAGATCCAATAGTGATCTCTCCAGCTATATGCAACACAAGAAGCACGTTAGGGGGTCAGGTATGGGGCCTGACCAAATCTCCTTCAATGCATAAGTCAGTGGCTAACTTGAAAGGGCTCGGTGGGGCTAGGTCCGACCTGTTGGGAGGTCATCCTCTAGTCATCTGGCTTAGCTATGGAGTAGAATATTGAATTTGGTAGAATAGATATTGCCTATTAGACTACTTCCGTGTTGGATCTCAGAGACCCCCTTTCTCCCATTTCCTCTAGGAGTTCTTATTGGTGGGCCATCACATCGTAATGTCCGGCCTAATAATGAAGCTTTATTGTCGATATTGATGAGGATGCATTGATGAAGAAGTATTGACTGGAGTAATGGTCACCACTGATGAAGAAAACAGTCTCCTTGAATGCAAGCCATAATTACTGGATTAATAGCCATGAAGGCAAGGCATAATTGCTGGATGAATGACCATGAAGGCAGGCCATAATAATTGGATTAATGTCTATGAAGGCATGTCATAACTGGTGTAACAACATCAAATCATACGAAGGTACCAATCTCTTGGAGCAAACAAATGCTACATTTTAAGACCTTATACTTTGGCATGTTTTTGGACGAGACTACTTGAAAGTTAAAGTTAAATATCCTAAATTTTTTATCACCATTTAACAATACTACATTTTAAGTTTCATAAAGTACCATGTTGGCGGTAATTAACTTTAATTTCAAAGTGCTTGGTGTTTTTCGGAAATATATTAGAGTAAAAGGTAATTTTCATAAATTTAGCCACTAACAAACTACACTTTGTATATATGTGGGGCCCATTGGACTTGAATCCAAACTGATTATAGCTTAATTACCTTTTATTGTTATATTATTTTGCCTAATTAGTCGTTTCCTTATCCATCATGATCACTACATCCAAAAGTGGACCTTATAAAATCTCCACATGTAGCAGGATTTCTTACAAGTACGTTCTCTATTCCCATGTAAATCATAACTTGCTAACTTTGGATGCATGCATTACTTAATTAGAAATAATTAACTTACTAATTACCTAGTTGGTAAGCCCCACACTAATCGCTGGGAGCACCCAACCCAAAATGAGCATCCATACATAGCATTCTACTCCTCCTATCACTGCGTTAGCCAACAATGCTATGCCTCCGATCATTATCATCATCAACCATCTATGCTTATGCATAATTAGTGCTATCATTAAAAAAGAAAATGCAGCAACAATGTACAAATATGATGTGAACATGATGAACAAATGTGTGTTAGACCTGCAATAGTTGCTAGAGTACTCTTATTTTGTTTTTCATTCTTCCCAAGGCTGGAAGAACTTTTCTAAGAATGGCTGCATTGATATACACAACCTTAAAAATTAAAATGAAAATTTTACAATTTGATGCATAAGTACTACTACTAATATGAAATGAAGAAAACAAAATTGAATGAAGGAGAGAAAATTGAGACTTAACACCTATAATTCCAATAAATATTTTATTGGTTTTAAGTCTCAACTTGCTCTCATTCATTCAATTTCTCTTTCGATGGGGCTTTTTATGCCCAATATCACTCGGGGATGTCATTCGGGAGATTGTACCGGTCGATCATCATAACATTGTTTGGTACGATGTCATGCATGATTGCCACCATAGAAGGTGCCATCTTTGGTTCAATTTCTTTTTCATTCAATTTCTATTTAGAAATTGAATGAAAAAGAAATTGAACCAAAGATGGCACCTTCTATGGTGGCAATCATGCATGACATCGTACCAAACAATGTTATGATGATCGACCGGTACGAGCCACAGAACGACGTAATCCAGTGATATTGGACGTAAGAAGCCACACCAACTATGTTGTTGAACTCAGCAAGGACATCAGTGGTGCCATGGATCCTTTGGAGGGTGCCCTGTTGGATAAGAGCTAGAGAGGTTTCAGGGAGGAAGAATGCACCGAGGGTAAGGAATGATTCGGGGACTGCTTTGAAGGTAAGGGCAAGGCACCAGGTATGGCCGAGGACGAGCTTTTGGGAGATGAAAATAATGAAGCTGGCAAAGATGAAGCCCAGGCATTGGTAGAAGTGGAATTTGATGCTGAATACTCCATTATGGATGGGGAGTTACATCTCTGGGAGGTAGAGGGAGACAGCCTGCATCAAATAGTAAAGCAAAATTGATTATTTATAGCAAAATTTTGAATAAAAACAAAGCAGATGAAGAGTACACAAATTAAGTGTAATTTTTTGTTTGGTTGTTGAGAGGAAAATAACGCACATAGGAAAGTCAGAGTTTGACCTGGTTTGTTAGTACACAAATTAAGTGTAATTTTTTGTTTGTTTGTTGAGAGGAAATGAATGCACATTGGAAAGTCATAGTTTGACCCCGGTTTGTTGTGACAATTAAATTACATTTTGGTAACATCCACATCAATACATGTGGAGGTAGAGTTTGATTTGGCCCATCCTATTTTTAAAATTGTTTATAGCCGTTGGGATTCTCTTGAGATGTGTGTACAAGGTGGAAAGAAAGTCTTTTTGCGTGCTTGGCACTATCAGCCTCCAAATATGTACAAAGACGGTCAGTCAAAGGGATGGAACACGACAAAACTAATGGGGTTAGCATGAGCAAACAAATAAAAGTAGTATATGGTTGTATTCTATAATTTAAGAAGTTGATAGTAGTTTTGTGGAAAAATAATAAACATAAAGGATGTTTTGTGAAAATTAACCAAAAAAGATGCTCTTCTTTTTGGATTATTAACCATTGAATTTGAGGTAAAAACGACATCCAATTAGGCAAATTCTTTATATTTCCTTAAACCATAAAACATATTATAATCCATTGAATTGGAGCAATCCAATCATGTCCTTGGCATGGAGCTACATGTAACAAATTTATAGTACAGATCAAGTTGTAATTAGTTGTGTCAGAATTGAATTTTAGACCATAACATGTTTGTGCCCCTTTATCCTAACGTATTTGCCTTAATATTGAAAATTATTATAAAAACAGAATAATGTATTATCTCCATTAAAAGTGCACATATATATAATCCTAAAAGGCAATTAGCAATATTGGTACCAAAAAAGTAGCCTCACATGTAATGAAACTAATAGTCTAGTTAGTGTAAGAATTGAACCCATGCACAACCTATTCAAAATTTTATTCTTGGTACATGGGGCAATTTTTCTGATGAATCTATTTTTCATGTATATGTCTCAAACTAGGAAATGACAAATTAAATATGTTAGGCATGTCATTGTGACTTTTTCAGGGTTAACTGCTACTTGGATAATAGTAGTAACTGCTACTTGGATAATAGTAGTAGGCAGAGTAACATATATATCACTTTGCATCTCCAAATCTCCAACTGTAACAATTAGTATTGTAATTTATTAGCAATTCAAATCATGCAAGGGCGTTGATCTTTTGGAGCAAACAAAGGCTATACTTTTAGACCTTGCACTTTGGCATATTTTTAAAAGAAACCATCTGAAAGTTAAAGTTAAAAGATACTAAAATTTTCATCATCTTTTCACAAAACTACCCTATTTTTTCATTAGGTACTTGGTGTTTTTTCAGAAACATGTCAACATATGTGTAATTTTCATAAATTTAGCCACAAAACAAACTAAACTTTCGACATGTATGGCGACCCATTGGACTTGAATTCCAACATAATTATTTACTAACTACCTTTTACTTTTACTGTTAGATTATTTTGCCTAATTAGCCTTTCCCCTATCCATCACTATCACTCCATCCAAGAGAGGACCCTGTAAAATCTGCACATGTAGTTGGATTTCTTACAATAGCATTAATTATTGCCATGTTAGACTTGCAATAGTTACTAGAGTACTCTAAGTTTCCTTCTTCATTCTTCCAAGCATTAGTTGGAAGAACTTTACCAAGAATGTCTCCATTGATATTACACCACCTTAAAAATAAAAATAAAAATTTTATAGTTCAATGCATGAGTACTACTACTACTATGAACGGAAGAAAAAAGAATTCAATGAATGAGATCAAGTTGAGCCCAAAGAGCTGTAATTCCAATATCATAACCAAAGATAACACCATCCATGGTAGCGATCATGCATGACATAATCATAAATGATGTTATTCTCCCATTGTATTGATCTAATTCAATAATCGATGGGGTGCACAAAGAGCTTGCCATTTTCCCCCCATTTTCCCTTTCAAAATTAAAATAGGAAAGGAAAATATAGAAGAGATTATAGTTTGTTTGAGGAAGGAAAAAAGGAGTCCAAAGTTTTTATATTTATGAACAATAAGGGGTGAGGATGGAAATATTAATAGTTCGAAACAATATTAGCGAAGTTGGCTAGAATGTTGATGTCTTTTTTTATCAAGTATAGTTTTTGATTGGATCAATAAAGGATCATAATTTAACTTATTTTTTAAAAATTTAAAAGTTGAGACCCCATCATGCTTCATGTCCAAGGGAAAGAGTTCTTCGTATTGCAATATTTATTTTCAATTTTTTTCAAATGATAAAGAGACATAGATGGGTATGGATTTCAAGTTTGATATCATCCATGGTATCTATACGGCTTTTATCATGCCCTTAAAGATAATTAACTAATTTTATGCAATTAAATTTTTAGATAAACTGCATTACCTTTCACTAGATGAATATTTAAATTTTAATAAAAATATTTCAATTCAAAGGTAATAAATTTACTTCTTTCCAAAATGTAAGTGCATAAATGTCAACTGTTGGGGGTGATTGGGATCACAGCTTTTAGGCTTATATGCCCTCTTGATAGGCTTATTAAGAAAGCAATAGCCTCGTGGAGTTCCAAGGTCATTGAACCAATGAACAAAGTTAATGACTTTCTCTACAAAATCCACAACACAATAATATATATTAAAAGTAATTTAACACAAGATAAACACGAACCTAACGTCAAGATTTATACTGGTTTTGGTGTACGTCGAGTTGGAGATATCACTAATGCTTCAATATTCTTAGATTACAAGTTATGACATTTGATTCAAGGAAATTCCAAACCTACTAAGAAATCAGAGAAGAAAATAATGGAAAAAGATCTCAAACAGCCATTCCTTGGCCCTAAGTTTGCACATTGTATACTCTACATGTAGCCGCAAACTTCTACAAGAAATTCACTCGAATACTATATCAAAACCCTAACCGAAACAAGGTTAAAATAATGTTAAATCATTATCGGGTCTGTTTCTAGAAATAGATCCGACTAAGAATCAGATCCACGCCCCCTTGCCACCTGCGCATGCCCGTATCCACGTGCATGCTTGCCACACACATAACGCACGTGACGTGTGCATACATGCTGCACGCTGTCATGCCCCGCTTCCCAAAATGGACGGAGGTGAAGCGTGACGAGGCCCGCTTAGGCCAGAGCTGAGAAGCTCGGACCCAATAAGCGTCTGTAGAGGTACCATTTTAAAAGATTTCAGGTTCTTGCATTAATTTAGTTCGAGACAACAGAAAGTACGGGAAGGAAGTTGCATTCATTAAATTAGAGATATGATATCCAACAAGTACAAAGTCTAAAAGAAGCCTAAGCGTGGCAACAAACTATCTAAAAGAAGACTGAAAGTAGTAACCTCTGATAGTGGCGACTAAAATGTAATGCCCTACCAGCTACTGCACAAGTACTAGAGGGGGGGGGGGGGGTGAATAGTACTTTAAAATAATAAGGAGTATAATTCCAAATTAAATTGCAAACAACTACCAAATCAATTTGCGGAAGCTTAAATTGAATGACAACAACAAAATTAACAATGCAAACAAATGATGTTAATGGGTTCGGATCCACCCAAATCTCTAATGTTGAATATTGGACTCCCTGGATTTGGTTTTGATGATGAGCAAACATAAATAATCCATGAACTAACAATTTGTGAGCGCAGTATTGGAGATCGTCGCCAAATTCTCGAGAACATTCAAAGCGACATCTCAACACTTCCCAAAACTCGTATTCATGCCTAAAGCTTCGTTGAAGCTCTTGCGCCGTTTTGGAAGTTATGAAGAATCAATCGAAGCTCTCGAAGACCGTTTATTAAGGCTTTATTTATAGTCTTTTTAGCTTCGATATATAGAATGTTAAGCCTTGAGTATATCTTACCATTCTAACTTCATAACGCTCATATCGTAGCTCTAGGATCTTAGTACAAGTTCATTCTAACTTCCTCGAAGCGTCGCGCTTCGATTCGGACTTGTTTGTGCATGTTAGTTGGTACAAGAACAAGTACTGACCGACTAGATGGTGATCTAGTCGGTCGGCCACTCTTCTTGGACCGACTAGTTTGATTCCTTAATTTCTTGGACTTTACTGTTTACAGTTAGTCGGTCTACGTTGACTCACCGACCGACTAGTTTGTGAACTAGTCGGTCAGTGATGCTTCTTTGACCGACTAGTTGTGACTTACTGTTCATGCTAAATTTCTCCTAAGCTACTGTTTATCGTTAGTCGGTCTAAGAACGTTTGGTGACCGACTAGTTGACAATCTAGTCGGTCAACTTTTGTTCTTGGACCGACTAAGTCAACTTGTGTTCAGATTATTTCATTTTGCCTCTTAGTCGGTCTACGTTCATTGACTGACCGACTAGTTGTGAAACTAGTCGGTCAGAAAGTCTTCTTGGACCGACTAGATTTCTAGGTCTGAAATTCTCTTTCTTCTCAGTTCCTCTCTTAGTCGGTCCATGCTGTTTGACTGACCGACTAGTTGATGAACTAGTCGGTCAGTGATTGTTCTTTGACCGACTAGTTCTCACAGATTTCTATCCGTTGGAGAATGACCTAAGTTGTTTTTATGGGACCCTATAAATACGAACCTAGGTCATTTCTATCTAGGTTAGAGCTTCCATTCAGAGATTCATTGAGATCAAAAGAGATAGCTATTCTCACTCAAATCTAAAGCTCTCTTCCTCACAAGAAACCCATTCTCTCTCATTTCTAGATCTAGAATCCATCTAGAGAGAAGCTTGTTCTTGGTGAGCTCTTCAAGCTATTGCTTGATCCAAGTCTCCAAATCATCCCTAGGCACCTATTGCTGGTCATTTCCTTGGTGCTAGGTCTTGGTGACTTCATCTTCCTCAAATCCTTCATTTCACCTATTGGGTAAGAAAAACTCAAGGTATAGGATTTTGTGGTAAGTTTGCTTATTTCAATATAACTCATTTATATTGCTTGTTGATTCTCTCGGTTGTGAGAGAAGGTTGTGATCCCGGGTTGTGGGATTCACTATTGCCGTTGTTGTATGATTTGATCTTGTGAAGGTTTTTCACAAGATATTCATAGTGGAAATCTTGAGTTAGGGTTTCTAACTCAAGTATCCGGAGGGGATCCGGGTGGTTGGGACGTAGGATCACCGGGAACAAGTCGGGGAGACTTGGGTGGATCCGAACCCATTAACATCATTTGTTTGCATTGTTAATTTTGTTGTTGTCATTCAATTTAAGCTTCCGCAAATTGATTTGGTAGTTGTTTGCAATTTAATTTGGAATTATACTCCTTATTATTTTAAAGTACTATTCACCCCCCCTCTAGTACTTGTGCAGTAGCTGGTAGGGCATTACATTTGGTATCAGAGCCAGATACTTAGCTATGTCTGCCAACGACAACAAGACCGTGCGTCCACCTTCCAACTATGACACCTTCAGGAACCGAGAAGGAGCATCTTCGGTGATGGAAGGACATTCCTCTACGAGGCCTCCATTCTTCAACGGTACTAACTACGGGTACTGGAAATGCCGGATGGAAACCTTCCTCCGGAGTGCATCCTTATGGAGGACTACAATGAAGGAATACATCGAGCCCGTAGAAGAAGACTTTGAGAAATGGACTACCGCGGAGATCGCCGCGGAGGTAAGCAATGCCAAGGCAATGAACGCCTTGCAATGCGCTTTGGAGCCCGAGGATTTCAATAAGATATGCACATGTAAGAGTGCATATCAAATTTGGAACTCCCTCCTCATACTTCATGAAGGGACGAGTAGGGTAAGAGACTCTAAACTCGTAGTCGTAAACAAAGATTACGAAATGTTTCATATGCAACAGGGCGAGAAGATGAAAGAATATTACGCTCGCTTCGTTGACATAATAAACGAGTTAGAGGCCCTCGGCAAGTCCTACACTCAAAAGGAGAAGTGCTCAAAGCTTATTGAAGGACTTCCCTCTTCTTGGGAAAAACGTACCTTCGCCATCGAGGAAGGTAATGACATGAACAAATACACCGTAGTTCAACTATTGGGTACTTTGATGTCATACGAGGTACGCAAAGATAGCAAGGTGAAGTTACAAGAAAAGATGAAGTCCTATTTGAACCAAGATGCGCCTAAGAAAAAGGCTATTGCATTCAAGGCGGCTTCATCCACCTCTACCGATGATGAGGACTCGGAAGAAGAAATGGACATGGAATCCATTGCACTCATGGCAAAGAAGTTCAATCGCTTCTTCCGAAAGGGTAACTTCAAACAAAAATCTAAATTTACTTCTACTAACGCCTCTCCACCTTTGTGCTTTAAATGCAATAAGCCAGGACACATCAAAGCGGATTGTCCTCAAAACAAGCAAAAGGAGAAGTGGAAGGCGCCGAAGTTCGACAAGTCAAAGAAGTACAAAAAGGGGTACAAAAAGGGACTTGTCGGAGCAACATTCACCGACTCCGAGGATTCCTCAAGCAGAGAGTCGGATGATGAGAAAGTGGAGCAAGCGCACATGTGCTTCATGGCAAGAGAGGAGCATGATCAAGGATCTTCCTCTTCCGATGATAGCGACGACGAAGGCGATGAGGTAACTATGGATGATCTTAGGGATGCTAACTCTCATTTATGGTCTAAATACACTAAGTTAGTAAATAGATATACTAAAGTAAAAGATGACCTAGCTAGCATTCAAACCTCGCCTAAGACTATCATCACCAACAACGACACCGTTGTTGAAGAGTTAAGAAATGAGATTGTTAATCTCAAATCTAAACTTGAACATGTTAGCATTGATGATCCGGAAGAACATAGGATAGCGGATTTAACTTCTCAAAACTCGACTTTGAGTATTGAGAACGAGAATCTTAAATCTCGTGTTTATGTGCTCACATCGCAAGTATCCACATTAGATACTTCTATGCGTTCTCTCAAAGAGAAATATGAGAACACACTAGGCCGAATCAATAGATTCAATAAGGGTAAGGACCATTTGGATAAGATCCTAAGTGACTTACTTCCGGCCAATCACCATATTGGTTTGGGGTATACGATGGGATGTCCATCCAAAGCGGCCACTACTTTTGTTAGGCCAACTTCCGGTGACTCTACGAGTGGTAGCAAACACTCTATTGGTAGTTTATCTACCAATGGTGCTTCCACCTCGTCCACACCCTCTTTTGGAAAGAAACCCACTTTGGGTGGACCTCCAAAGAAGGGGCATGCTTATATGTACACAAATACCATGCCACGTAGGAACACACGTCCTACTCCACCATCTCACACATATGATGATTTCTATGCTACACGTTCACGGGCACGTGCACACCATGTGAGACACCCTCACGCATGTGTTCCCACACATGCATATGTTCACCCACCTCATCATATGAATAATTCTCTTCGTGCACCATTCCATCATGTTCCGTATGCCTATCCACGACATGCATCACGTAGAAACCAACAACGCATGCATGCACCCAATAGGATGATGGCTCCCAAAATTTTCACTATTTGGAGCCCAAAGGACACAAGCATGGATGAAAAACAAGTATATATGAATGCTTATTTTTCGGATGTTGTGCATAGTAGAAATTATGTGGGGAAGTCAAAGTCCAATTGGACTTGGCTTCCAAAGGTCTAACTTTTGAGGACCCAATGACCTTGGGTACCATGATATGAAAGTTTCTATCTTTAGGTACTCAAGGAAAAGAAAAAGAAGAGGAGCAACAAATTTAAATTTAGCTCCAAAGGGAATTGGATACTCGATAGCGGGTGTTCAAAACACATGACGGATGACGCTCAATTGCTCTCTGGAGTGGTTCCCATTGCAAATGGAAATCGCGTCGTATTTGGAGGCAACGAGAGCGGAACCATCGTCGGTGTTAGTAAAGTGGGTAACCCTTCTAAACCCTTAATTAGTGATGTCTATCTAGTTGATGGTTTAAATCATAATCTTATTTCAATAAGCCAACTTTGTGACAAAGGTTACAAAGTTAGCTTTGCGAAAGGATTGTGTCATATTTCAAATGATAATAATAAATTATTATTTTCCGGCACACGCCATAAAGATATTTATATTTTGGATCTTCTTAAGTCATATGAACAATGTCTCGTTGCCAACACAAGTGAACAACACTTATGGCATCGACGCTTTGGACATGTGAACTTTGGAACACTTTATAAGCTTTCGAAATTAAATTCCATTAAAGGTTTTCCGAAGCTCGTTTTCGAAAAGAAAAGTTTTTGTGATTCTTGTCAACGTGGCAAGCTTCCTAAATCTTCATTTAAACCTACGAAAAGCATTTCTACGAAACGGCCACTAGAGCTATTACATCTAGATTTATTTGGGCCAACTAGAGTTGCTTCCTTAGGAAATGCAAGATATGGACTAGTCATCGTTGATGATTATTCAAGATTTACATGGGTATTTTTCTTATGTAATAAAAATGAAGCTTTTGAAAACTTCACAACATTTGTGAAGAAAGTACAAAATCTCATCGGAACCACCATTGTCACTATTCGTAGTGATCATGTGGGTGAATTTGAGAATGAGTCTTTCTCAAATTTTTGTGATGATCTTGGAATTACTCACACGTTTTCTTTCCCTCGCGCACCTCCTCAAAATGGTGTTGTTGAGAGGAAGAATAGAACGCTTGTGGAGTGTGCTCGCACTATGCTCGAAGATAGTCAACTTGGTTATCAATTTTGGGCGGAAGCGGTACACACCGCTTGTTATGTGTTTAATAGAATACTTTTGAGGCCCGGCACCAAACAAACTTGCTATGAATTGTTGTTTGGTAGATTGCCTCAAGTTAAACATTTTCGTGTTTTCGGCGCAAAATGTTTTATTAAAAACACATATGATAATTTGGACAAGTTTGATCCGAGATCGGATGAGGGGATATTTGTTGGGTATTCCTCACGTAGCAAAGCCTACCGGATATACAACAAAAGATCCTCTACGATCGAGGAATCACTTCATGTCTCTTTTAATGAGAATTTTACTACTTCTAGAATTTCAAATGATAATGATTCTATGGATGTTTTATGTGATTCGTTTGAAAATTCTAAGTCTATTGATTCAATTGATTCTATTGAGACTAACCCGACTAATGAAGTTGTTGAGAATGTGCCTAGTGATCAAGGTATTCCCAAGCGGCTTCATACCGTTCGCGACCATCCCCATGAGCAAGTCATTGGCAATATTAATGATAGTGTCAAGACGAGATCTCAAGTCCACCACTTCGCCAATTGTGCCTTTGCCTCATCGATAGAGCCAAAGAATATAGTTGAAGCTTGCGAAGATAGTGCTTGGATCCTTGCCATGGAGGAGGAACTCATTCAATTCGAGAGGAATGAGGTATGGGAGCTTGTTCCTTTGCCATCGAAGAACCACACCGTCATAGGGACAAAGTGGATCTTCAAGAACAAAACCGACGAAAATCAAGTCGTCGTCCGGAACAAAGCTCGGTTAGTTGCTCAAGGCTATCGCCAAGAGGAAGGTATCGATTTCGAAGAATCCTTCGCTCCGGTAGCTAGATTAGAATCAATTAGACTTTTATTGTCTTATGCATGCCATAAAAATTTTAAGTTATTTCAAATGGATGTTAAAAGTGCATTTTTAAACGGAGATGTTGTTGAGGAAGTTTACGTTTCTCAACCTCCGGGCTTCATAAATGAAAAATTTCCAAATCATGTTTTTAAACTAAAGAAAGCTCTTTATGGTTTGAGACAAGCTCCTCGAGCTTGGTATGATCGCCTAAAGAATTTTCTTTTGGATTTGAATTTTAAAATGGGCGAAGCCGATTCTACACTTTTTGTTAAGCATGCGAATAATGATATTTTATTAGTTCAAATTTATGTTGATGATATCATTTTCGGTGCTACTAACTTCACTCTTTGCGAAGAGTTTTCTAATGTTATGAAGGACCAATTTGAGATGAGCCACATGGGCGAACTCAAATATTTCTTAGGTCTCCAAATTCGCCAATTGAACGATGCAATCTTCATCCACCAAACGAAGTATACGGTGGAGTTGCTTAAGCGATTTGGAATGGAATGTGCTTCCGGGAAAAAGACTCCAATGAGCACGACTACGCATCTTGACAAGGATACGGGCGGTAAGGATGTAGACATTCGTCTATATCGAGGTATGATAGGTAGTTTACTTTATCTTACCGCAAGTAGGCCCGATATTATGTTTGCCGTATGCATATGTGCTCGTTATCAGTCTCAACCTAAGGAGTCTCACTTAGTAGCGGTAAAACGTATTTTCCGTTATCTAAGTTATACACTTGATTTTGGATTACTTTATCCAAAATCTAGCACGTATGAGTTAGTCTCATACAGTGATGCCGATTATGCGGGATGCAAATCCGACAGGAAAAGTACTAGTGGCACTTGCCATTTTCTAGGAAATTCTCTTGTCTCTTGGTTTTCCAAGAAGCAAAATTCCGTATCACTTTCAACCACCGAGGCGGAATATATTGCCGCCGGTGCCGCTTGTGCCCAGGTTCTTTGGATGAGACACACTTTGAAGGATTTTGGTATTCACTGTGATACTAGCCCTATCATGGTGGATAACCAAAGTGCTATCTGTCTTTCAAAGAATCCGGTGCACCATTCCCGATCAAAACACATAGATGTCCGACACCACTTTTTAGATGATCATGTTGCTAAAAAGGACATCATTTTAGTGTACGTTGAAACCCAAAAGCAAATCGCCGATATTTTCACGAAACCCCTAAAGGAGGACTCCTTTGTGCGGTTGCGTCGAGAATTGGGGATTATGGGTGAATCCGAGATATAGGATTCATATTTCATTCAATTATCTTGCATGCTATTATATTTTGCGATATTTCATTCATGCTAGATTTATTGAATTTTTGGGAATTTTATGTGATATGTTTGAATTTATGATCGAATTCGTATTTCAATGTCGTATTTAAGATTTCGACGTTTTATGGGGTAATTTAGATGACTAATGAGAGTGTTAAGATGTTTCATCCAAGTGGTTTGTGAAGAGAAATCAATTATCAATTTTTGGACTCTTCTAGTCGGTCTCAGTTCATTAGCCAACCGACTAGATGCTCATCTAGTCGGTCAGCAAGTGAACTCAGACCGACTAGATCAAGCTTTTATCTTACTCTTATCATTTTCTTTCTTTAGTCGGTCTCAGTACACTTACCGACCGACTAGATTGAAAACTAGTCGGTCAGTGAATATACTGCGACCGACTAATTCTAGCCCTAAAAATCCCTGTTTGCCTCTGTTTCGACTTAGTCGGTTCAAGCTCATTGACCGACCGACTAGATCGTAATCTAGTCGGTCAGTACTTGAACTGTGACCGACTAAGTATGTTAGGGCAAATGTGTCTTTTCCAGATCTCGACCGACTTATATCTCTTTTCATTCGACTAAAGCTCTTTCTAGTCGGTCTCTGTTAAGCTCCAGCCCGCAAAACCCCCTCCCCTCCGAGCCTTTTCAACTTCCCGTCGACTCCGGCCAGATCTCCGGCCATCCCCGCCGTCCGCCGCCGTCGACTCCTCCTCCTAGGTAAAACCCCCTCCTCCTAGGTCTCATTTCCTATTCTAGGGTTTGCTCTCCTAGATTTCAACTTCTAGTTGCTAGGGTTTCAAATTTAACCTAGGGCTTGTGTTTTTTTTTCGGATTTTCTTTTCTTAGGGCTGTGTGCTAGGGTATTTGATCTTCCGTCATCATTAGCTTGTACTCGTCGTGCCACGACCATGGCAAAGACGAGGATTCCTATCGCCTCTTCTGGGGCTTCTCCTATGTCTATAGGGCCTTCCGACCCTAGGAATCCGCCTAAGCCTAAACGTCGTGCCAAATCAACCCAAGCTTCTCCGTCTTCGCCTCCTCTGAAGAAGCAGAGGACGGCGACCGTCAAACCCAGAAAATCTAAGACTAAAAAGGCCATACTCCACTCACCCTCTACTCCTCCCGATTCCGACACTGAGTTTGTGCCTGAGGATGAGCCTAGCCATAGGGAACCCACTCCTCCACTTCGTCCTAGGACTCGCCAGCCAAAGGGAAAGGGCCCAATGCCAGCGGGTGGTGTTGACATATCGTTGTGTCGCGACGACCCTATGTGTCTCGCGGCCTACAACCGTATTGAACACTGCCCGATGCTATTGGAGCACTACGTTCAGTTTTCAGATTTCCTTGGCTTAGCTGATCTCCTCTCCTATAGTGGTCTCCTTGATTATCTCCGATACGATCTTAAGGCCAATCCTAAACCATATCCTCGCCTAGTGAAATTGTTCTATGCCAATCGTGTTCGAGGCCAGTACGACGCGAGTCACTCCATCGAGACTACTGTCTTGGGAACTCCTATAGTTCTCACGGCAGAAATCTTGGGGGAGATACTTGGTTGTTCGTCTTCTGGTCTCCTGCCTTCTGACATTTCCGTCGATGATATATCTTCCTTGGATCAGTCCGTTCTTTCTGACATCTTCCATGTGATCCCTCCTGCCTTTATTGGAGTTCCTTCAAAGTCATTCAAGCCAAATGCCTGGGTTCTGAATCTTATTCTGAAGTCGTGCTTGCTTCCCAAGTACGGCTCATCTTCACTTCCATCCCAGCCATTTTTGAAGCTCATATACGCTCTTTTCTTGGGTTGCGAGATTAATTGGGCTCGCGTTATACTCGATAAGATGGACTCTTTCGAGTGTATACGCAAGACCAATAAATCTGCGCATATTCCATACCCTTGTCTGTTGACCCTTGTGTTTCGTCATTTCCGAGTCCCTCTCCCTCCTGACGATGAGCGTCCCTTGGGTACTCCTCTAAACGCGACGGCCGTTAAGAAATCTCTAGCGGCGCTTCGTCACGTGCAGAGGTCTACCGCATCTGCTTCCCAGTCTACTCCCTCAGCTGCTGCTGCCCCCGCTCCTCCTGCCACATTAGACGATGTCGTACGCCTTCTTCGTCAGCACGACTCACGTTTGGCTCGTACTGAGGAGGTCGTCTGTCGTATGGCTCGTATGATGGGGATTGATCTTCCTCCTTCAGTTTCTGAGGCCGAGGAGATGGACGATGAGGAGCTTGACGAGCTTGTCACTTCCTTAGCCCGTGGCGATGAGGCCACTGCTGCTGCTGCTGCTGCTACCACTTCAGCTCCTGGAGATGGCACCACTTCCGGTGCTCCAGAGACTTCTGCTTCAGCACTTCAGACTTCTGAGCCTGCTGCTGACCCTGCTGTCGAGCCTGCACATCTATCACCTGCTGCTGTTGAGACCCCTGCTGTTGCGACCCCTGCTGTTGAGCCAGTTGTTTCCACTCCTACCCCGACGATCCCGTCTGTTGAGACGCCTCTTCTCCCTGCAGAGCCTGAGTCCACTCCGTCGACTGGACCCACGGAGACTGCAGATCCAGCCACTTCCTCGTGATCGTTTGTTCCGAGGACTCTCCACTACTCTTTGGATGACATATTTTTTTTGAGAGTATTTTGGGTTAGGATGGAGATTGATGGTTGTTTTTGATGTACTTTTGAGTTTTCTGGATGTCGGTGTTGGGTATTTTGATGTACTTTGGATATTGATGATGATGTTATATTTTGATGTAGACGATGATGTTGTACTTTTTGATGTTTATATAGATGATGTGTTGCATTTGATATGATGTACATTTTTATATTTGATATCTTTTTGGATGTACTCATGATGTTATCATTTATATATATACATCGATGTTCATGTTGTGATATTTACTTCGTCGTGCACATTAATTCTCATTCAATGTCCATGCTATGTAAAATCGTCGCTCGACGATTGAAAAACTTGGTTAAATAGATTGAAATTCTATAATTGTATAGAATTGTTTTCCATGCACAAATTTAACCAAGAATATTGAATATTGGAGAGTATGTTTCATTATTCAATAAATGAAAAAAATTATTACCAAATATTATTTTTGATGATTTTGATTATCGCTTTTTGATAATGGACAATTTGGCACACCTTGATTTGATTTTATCATTTTTCCCTTGGTGTCAATTAGTTCCATCGTCATTGTCTACGACTCCCGATGTTGGATTTTCCATTTCCTAGTTGTTGTCGTTGTATGCCCCCCATTTTTGGGATAATGCCAAAGGGGGAGAGATAATGATAATAAATAGCGCAAATGAAAATTTAACTCAATTTCCAAGAATCTAGTTTGATATGTTAGATTCAGGGGGAGTTAAGATATATATAAGGATTTTCAAAATCCGATATTTCGAAAATCGATTCTCTTTATTAATCTTACTCGTCTGCTTGATGCAATTCATATATATTCATTTTGGAATTAACGTGTCATCAATGCAGGGGGAGTAAGTATTTTACATTTGAATCATTATTTTTGATTATTATTTATGTTGGTTTGTCATCACCAAAAAGGGGGAGAATGTTGAATATTGGACTCCCCGGATTTGGTTTTGATGATGAGCAAACATAAATAATCCATGAACTAACAATTTGTGAGCGCAGTATTGGAGATCGTCGCCAAATTCTCGAGAACATTCAAAGCGACATCTCAACACTTCCCAAAACTCGTATTCATGCCTAAAGCTTCGTTGAAGCTCTTGCGCCGTTTTGGAAGTTATGAAGAATCAATCGAAGCTCTCGAAGACCGTTTATTAAGGTTTTATTTATAGTCTTTTTAGCTTCGATATATAGAATGTTAAGCCTTGAGTATATCTTACCATTCTAACTTCATAACGCTCATATCGTAGCTCTAGGATCTTAGTACAAGTTCATTCTAACTTCCTCGAAGCGTCGCGCTTCGATTCGGACTTGTTTGTGCATGTTAGTTGGTACAAGAACAAGTACTGACCGACTAGATGGTGATCTAGTCGGTCGGCCACTCTTCTTGGACCGACTAGTTTGATTCCTTAATTTCTTGGACTTTACTGTTTACAGTTAGTCGGTCTACGTTGACTCACCGACCGACTAGTTTGTGAACTAGTCGGTCAGTGATGCTTCTTTGACCGACTAGTTGTGACTTACTGTTCATGCTAAATTTCTCCTAAGCTACTGTTTATCGTTAGTCGGTCTAAGAACGTTTGGTGACCGACTAGTTGACAATCTAGTCGGTCAACTTTTGTTCTTGGACCGACTAAGTCAACTTGTGTTCAGACTATTTCATTTTGCCTCTTAGTCGGTCTACGTTCACTGACTGACCGACTAGTTGTGAAACTAGTCGGTCAGAAAGTCTTCTTGGACCGACTAGATTTCTAGGTCTGAAATTCTCTTTCTTCTCAGTTCCTCTCTTAGTCGGTCCATGCTGTTTGACTGACCGACTAGTTGATGAACTAGTCGGTCAGTGATTGTTCTTTGACCGACTAATTCTCACAGATTTCTATCCGTTGGAGAATGACCTAAGTTGTTTTTATGGGACCCTATAAATACGAACCTAGGTCATTTCTATCTAGGTTAGAGCTTCCATTCAGAGATTCATTGAGATCAAAAGAGATAGCTATTCTCACTCAAATCTAAAGCTCTCTTCCTCACAAGAAACCCATTCTCTCTCATTTCTAGATCTAGAATCCATCTAGAGAGAAGCTTGTTCTTGGTGAGCTCTTCAAGCTATTGCTTGATCCAAGTCTCCAAATCATCCCTAGGCACCGATTGCTGGTCATTTCCTTGGTGCTAGGTCTTGGTGACTTCATCTTCCTCAAATCCTTCATTTCACCTATTGGGTAAGAAAAACTCAAGGTATAGGATTTTGTGGTAAGTTTGCTTATTTCAATATAACTCATTTATATTGCTTGTTGATTCTCTCGGTTGTGAGAGAAGGTTGTGATCCCGGGTTGTGGGATTCACTATTGCCGTTGTTGTATGATTTGATCTTGTGAAGGTTTTTCACAAGATATTCATAGTGGAAATCTTGAGTTAGGGTTTCTAACTCAAGTATCCGGAGGGGATCCGGGTGGTTGGGACGTAGGATCACCGGGAACAAGTCGGGGAGACTTGGGTGGATCCGAACCCATTAACATCATTTGTTTGCATTGTTAATTTTGTTGTTGTCATTCAATTTAAGCTTCCGCAAATTGATTTGGTAGTTGTTTGCAATTTAATTTGGAATTATACTCCTTATTATTTTAAAGTACTATTCACCCCCCTCTAGTACTTGTGCAGTAGCTGGTAGGGCATTACATAAAAGACCTCAAGGTCTGGACCTCGTTAGGTATGTACTCTGATGACGACGTCCTCGGCTCCACGTACTCCAGTGAGTCTGCCTTGTCCACGAACTCTGGCTCAACACCTGACGTACAGCACCAAAAGAAGGAACTGTACGTCAGGTCAGGTCTACAAAAAGGGTTAGACCAAACTGCAAGTGTACTGAACTATTAAACAACGTTTTACTGGTTGATTAGCATGCTGAGGTTACAACAAGGTAGCAAGAGAAGTACGTAGCAGGAAAGTAAAGCGTAGCAGGCAGTAGCCGTAGCGTGTGCTACCGACTACGGGACTAACCTAAAGTTGTCAGGACAAGACGAAGACAGACAAGACAGGTAGGACACGACACGACACGGCATGCCACGACACGACACGAAGGGTTCACGCCTTACGGGTTGAGGGGGATCAGACCCTCTCCCCGTGCACACGCTCAACCCTACCCCAAACCCCAGAACTTAGGACAGGAAGCACGGAGATCACTTTCGCAAGGAAAGCACCTGAAACGCCCGAAGGCTTTTTGTATCACGGAGATCACTTCCGCTCGGGAAGCATCTGAAACGCCCGCAGGCTTTTTGTATCACGGAGATCACTTCCGCTCGGGAAGCATCTGAAACGCCCGCTGGCTTTTTGTAACACGGAGATCACTCCCGCAAGGAGAGCATCTGAAACGCCCGAAGGCTTTTTGTAACACGGAGATCACTCCCGCAAGAAGAGCATCTGAAACGCCTGAAGGATTTTTGTAACACAGTGACAAGACATGACCAGTGTGTATAACAGTGACAAGACACGACTAGTGTACGGGAGAGTTATTCTAGGGTGTCCACACACACGCATACACATGATAGCCCTACAGCATCAAAGTTGTTGTTGTCAGGCTCAGACTTCGTCGTCAAGTCTGAGTCGTCAGTGGCGTCCCGGACGCTATCATTTCACGTCCGGTTCTATACATTCACAGTCTAACAGTTCTAGCAATCTAAGACCAAAGCACGGTCAAAAATGCAAGTGGGTACACTTGCCTGAAATGGCGAGTGTGTCGTCCTCTCGAAGCGTCTCGTCCAAGCGTCTCGTCCGCAGAAGTCCGTCTGAAATATCGCCACGACGACGATGTCATGTCTCAAATTCATCAAATCCTATTAGGTTTCGTTTCTAGGTTATCGGGACTATCCTATTCGTCAGAAGTCACATTTTGATGTATCAGCCTAATCGACGATCTATCCTATGTGCACAGTCAACAAGGTCCATTCGTCGATTTTCTAAGTTCGTACAACGTTTTACAGGAGCTGGAAAGTAAATTTAGTTCAAGTTGACGGTTTTTAGTTTAGGGTTCAGTCAGCTATTGTGAGGGTTTCTACGAGTTTCGGGGAACCAACCTGAACCGGAGTTTGTCGTAGAATGGATGTCGGGTCTGATCGGAGAACTCCTCAGCTTCAGATCGGGTCCTCGCACGTCTCTCCAAAAGTCGAAACTTGCGACGAAGGCCTACGACGTGTCGCAACGTCGTAGACGGCAAATCCGCGAAGTAGCACGTCCAAGTGGGGCCCACAGCAGTGCTAGGGGTCCAAGGGGGCCTACAACACATCAGGAGCACTTGGGGGGCCCACCACAGAAGTTGGTGTGGGAGAAATGACGTTGCGACGAAGTTCTGTCGGTCGTTCACCTTCGGTGCGGGGGTTCCTCTCGGTCAGACCGAGAGGGGCTCTCGGTCGTGCGAGCTGCGATGCGGTGGGGTCGGTCGCAGCGGCGGTGTGATGACCCGTATTCAGCAATACCCATTTTCTATGTATTTTCTTAATTAATAATATTTATAATGGTTTGTTAGGAGTTGAACATCAAAATAGTTTATAAATCATTTATAAAAAATGTTTTGTGGAACCAATATACTTAAAACATATTTTAGGGTATACGAGTACCAACCTGAATCCCAAAATGATTTTTTTATAATTATTTAAACCCAATTTTAACATTACAGTCGTAACAATTATTTTTCTAAGTAAACGTTATCAAAATGATTTCAAACTCCTACAGTATCACTCTAAGATCATTTAGAGCCTCCCACATTAATTTCGTAATTTTTCGAAGTCAAATCAATAGAGAACCCGCAAACCCGCTTCCTAAACGTTTTGGCCCAAAACACGTATTTCCGTAGTCCAAACTACGAAATAGATCTCGTAGTCACGATCCTCGTGACGATACGAACCCGTGGCTATATTTTCGTAATTTTTCGGAGTCGTTTAACCCGAGGGGCAAAATTGTAATTTCACCAATTGTTTTCACTAATTACCGTTTTACATTTCCCTAATTACTTTTTACTTAACTAAATTACCTAGCTGAATTCTCTACTGTCGGCAACCGGACACGTTTTATAAAAGAGTTGGGTCTAAGTTTCTAACCCATTTGTCAAAAGAGCTTAACTTTACATTAATTGTTTGGACTAAATAGTTATTGCTATCCCATTTAACTAATATTATCTTAACCTATTTAAACCCCTGCTTCTCTTCACAAAAACCCATCCCCAGGCAAAACCCAGTTCCCGTTCAAAAACCCAAAGCCCCGCTGCCCCGACCCCTGCTCTCAAACCCCCTCCCCTGTTCCCGCTCACCTCTTCAACTCCGCCACCGCCCGTTCTCCGACCGCCACCCCCTCCACGGCGAGCTCGCCGCCGCACAACGGCACCACCACCCGCTCACGGCGTCCCCCGACTCTGCAGACACCACCCAGCGCCGCTCCTCCTCTCCGATCGACGACCGAGACCCGCTCCCCGGCCTCGTCTCCGCCTCCGAGCTCTCCGCCCCTCCCCGCAGCGTCCCCCGCACGCCGTACAGCAGCCCGACGCCGCCCTCCGATCTCCGAGCTCGACCACCGCATGCCCACCTGCTCCCGTCGACGTCTGCTCCCCGCAGCTCGCCGTTCGCCCAGGCGGAGCGCCCCACCGCCGTCGCCCGACATTCGCCGCCGACCGCCGTGAAGACCCGCAACCAGCCGGAGCTCCTCCTCCGACCACCGCTCCCTCCCACTCCCGCTCTCTCTCTCGCGAGGTAACAGAGCTGGGTTCGTTTTTAAAAATAATACGTATTAAATACGTATTTTAATACGTATTTATGTATTTATTATTATTTATTAAATGATGTTATTAGTTTTAAATTGATAGTAATTCGTACAGGCCTCAGAAAATTACGAGACTAGTCTCAGAAAATCAGAAACGTCGAAACGAATCCATTGGCGCTAGTTTCATCACCATAAGGCAAGTATATTTCTCACAGTGAATTTTTAAAGGCAAAACTTAAATAGGTTAAAACCCTTTTAAAATTCGTAGCTTGCAATTTTTACATACACTTATGTACGATAAAAATATATGTCGTAGTACTAGTGAATACGATCATTTTGACACCTTGTTTGAAGAATTCTGATGTACGGTTTGCTCTAAACAATTCCTTGAACATATGTTTTAAAAATCATTTCTTGATTTAAAATTGCTTTTTGGCTATTTAAAATTGTTTAAAAATTGTTTAAAAATCTTGAAAAATAACTACTAATATTAGAAAATATTTTAAGCTAATTTAAACTCATTTTCTTAGTTAAAATCATATCTTAACCGTTCTTTCATCTATTTAAGTGAATTTTTATGTTTTCATTTAATTGCTGAATCAAGTCGTGAAGTTGTGAACTTTGGTGAAACTGTTGTACGGACTACTGAGACACCGAGACTGAATTGACTGAATGGAAGATGGAACTTAAACAATATTGAATGGAAGATGGAACTTTAATAATATAGAATGGAAGATGGAATTTCAATAATAGACAGATAGTACACGTTCTTTTGACCGACACTAGACTTGACCCGGGATTGGGGTAGTCTATGATCACAAGTGTTACAGAATGACTGGATGAGCCATACTAAATTACCTCCAACACATTACGGGGGTTAGATCCTTGACCGTTGCCATATCGGAACGGTGGGTAAGCCTCGGAGTTGCTCCCGTCGCAGGCTGCATGTTGGTTATCTCTAGTACTCTTGGACATGGACTTATCACTAAGATAGACTGGTTTTTGATTAATTGTTCTAACATTTTCTCTGCAGGTTGCTATAGTGTTATCATTGAATGATAAATTGTCACAGGTTACAGATGGCTTTGAAATTTGTTATTGAATATCGAATTGTTGCAGGTTGCTAGCAGTATCGTCAATTGCTATCAGATTATTAATTTGTTGCAGGTTACAAATGGTTGCGAACATTTAACTGCTTTAACTGCTTTACACTGCTATAACTCTTTTCTACTTATCTTATCACTTGTGTTTTCAGTTTTTAATTTAAATGTCTAACATTTTGGTTTTGAGAATATCTTGCCGAGTATACCTCGCTGACGGACATTTCATTTTATTGTTTTTACGAAATGTCCGTCAGGTACCGACAGTGAGTTCGTTGAAGTCTTTGCTGCAGGAACCGAGCCAGAGCTCGAAGGCTACGTGGAGTATCTACCCACAGAAGACTAGACATTCCCCTTCGCGACTGCACTTTATATATTTGAATAATGTAATTGTTGTACTTGTTGATTGCGGCCATACTAGGCCTATGTTGTACTTTACTTTCAGACGCTTTGGTATTGTAATAATGTCATCTGTACTATTTCTTATAAGCATGCAAGATCCTGCCATATTATTTCATAGACGCTTAGTGTGTTTAAACCAAGGAGGAAGAAAAAAAAAGTACTCCTCTTTGTTTTAAGCACATCGCGGACCCGCTCGCGCCCTCGCTCCCGGTAGAATGGGAAGCGGGGCGTGACATGTTTTAGTGGTGGCCCATGCAGGTCTTGCTTATGCGAATACCTTAAGAAATGGTTTGGATGTCATTGATATCAAGGTATCTAACTAGTATATAACTACCGAACTTACCTTGTGGTTTGTTTTGCAGCATGGCAGGTAGACCCAACACCAGGAACACCAACGGCATCACCGAGAACGACTTCATGGGGATCATCAGAGAGATGTTGGACATCCAGCATCAAATCCTCGAGCGTGAACCTAGAACTGAACGCCGAGGAGAAGCCGGAGTTAAACAATTCCGTGAGATGCGTCCTAAAACGTTCTCTGGGAAGGAAACTCCATTGGAAGCTGAAGAATGGGCACGTAACACTGAAGACAATTTGGCCGCTACCCGCATCCCCCATGCAGGATGGGTGGAAATAGCCAGGCTCCAACTGACTGATTACGCCCGAACCTGGTGGGACACTGAGGAAAAGCGTATAATGCGACCTATTGCCTGGGCCACATTTCGCGAGCGTTTCGACACAAAGTTTTTCCCTAGAGCAGCAAGAAGGGAACTTCAACAACGTTTCGTCAACTTAATACAGGAATCAATGACTATTGACGAGTACGATGCTGAGTTCTCTATGCTGAGTCAATTCGCTCCTCACATGGTGGAGAATACGGAAGATCATGCCTTCCAGTTCCGCCAAGGTCTGAATTACAATATTCAAGCTTCAATGACCTCGGCTGATCTGACCAGCTATGAGAAGATACTGGAGTTTGCCCGCAACCATGAGGCTCTTGACAAACAGCGTAAAGCAGCCCAAGGAAAGCGCCCGATGGAACCACCGAGGAACAATCTTCGACCGATGCAGACTACTACCTTCAAGAGGCCTACTGCTCCCAATAACTACAGGCCTGTTGCTCCAGCCAACAACCGGACCGCTGCTCCTCCAAACAACAATCGAGCTACTATGGTATGCTTCCACTGCAACCGACCGGGCCATACCAAGAAGGACTGTCGCCAACTGTTGAACCAATGCTTGGCATGTGGATCACCGGAGCACACTGTTAAGGACTGCCCTCAGCGCATCAACAAACCATTTACTACTAGAGCTCCTGGATCAACATCCCGTGGACCACCCTTACCACCACAGCAGAGGGTTTTCCAACAGGCCCAGCCTAAACGCCAAGCTTTTACCATGACTGCTGAAGAAGCCGAGGCGACTGAACCAGTGATCACAGGTAACATCTAAAGACATCCTCCCTTACCTTTCTAGATGCTCATAGCTTTACTTTAGACTACTAAGAATACCTTATCGTACTCTAGGTATCGTTTTAGTAGCATCTACACCAGCCTTATCCCTCTTTGATTCTGGAGCATCCCATTGTTTCTTATCACTTAAGTTCGCTACAACACATTCCATTCCTATTGACCCTCTTTCTAACCGATGGAACATCAACACCGGGAATGGCGTAGTGAAGACTTCCGGTAGCTGTCGATCATGCCCTTTGGTGATATGTGGTCGCGAGCTCTACGCTGACTTCATGATAATCGACATGCCAAACTTTGACGATGTATTCGGAATGGATTGGTTAGGAACTTTTTACGCTACCATCGATTGTCGCAAAAAGAAGGTAGTGTTCGAAATTCCCAACCATCCAATGTTCGAATTTTCGAGCGGAAGCCAGTCGCTTGGACCTATTCAATTCCGGGCCAAGCCTCTGAAGATGATGATGGCCTCTATGCTAGCTGAACCTGAGAAGCCTAGAGTAGTTCGAGAATTCGACGACGTATTTCCTGAAGAAATTTCAGGATTACCACCCGATCGAGCTCTCGAATTCACCATTGACCTGATGCCAGATACTCAGCCTATCTCCAAAGCTCCTTATCGTATGGCACCAGCAGAATTGGAGGAACTTCGTACCCAATTAGACGACCTGTTGCAGAAGGGATTGATACATCCCAACGTATCTCCCTGGGGTGCACCAGTCCTATTGGTTAAGAAGAAGGACGGCTCAAGAAGGATGTGCGTGGACTACCGAGAGCTGAACAAGGTCACCGTGAAGAACAAGTATCCATTGCCGCGCATCGACGACATCTTCGACCAACTTGGTGGATCTCGAGTCTTCTCCAAGCTTGACCTCCGAAGTGGATATCACCAAGTGAAAGTCAAGAAGGACGACATATCCAAGACTGCTTTTCGAACCAAGTATGGACACTACGAATTCGCAGTTATGCCTTTTGGTGTGACCAATGCGCCAGCGGTATTCATGAACCTCATGAACCTCATCTTTTATGAGTTCTTGGATAAATTCGTAGTGATCTTTATTGATGACATTCTGGTCTATTCAAAAAGCAAGGAAGACCATGCTGACCACCTGCGGATCGTATTGAAGACTCTGCGTCATCATCGACTATACGCCAAGTTCAGCAAATGTGAATTTTGGCTTAACCGCGTTGCCTTTCTTGGGCATGTGGTATCTGGAGATGGTATTTCTGTCGATCCGGAGAAAGTCGCATCTGTTAGAAATTGGCCAACCCCTCGGTCAGTTTCGGACATCCGGAGTTTTCTTGGATTGGCTGGCTACTACCGCCGATTCATCCAGGACTTCTCTAAGATTGCTGAGCCTATGACTCGACTGACGAGGAAGGACGTCAAGTTTATTTGGTCCGAGGCTTGTGAACAAGCTTTCGAAGGATTGAAGACGAAGCTAACAACTGCACCAGTTCTGGTTATACCAGACAGAACTGGAGGATTTGAAGTATATTGTGACGCATCTGGCAAAGGTCTCGGATGCGTGCTACATCAACATGGTCATGTTGTGGCGTATGCTTCTCGACAACTGAAGACTCATGAGAAGAATTATCCGACTCATGATCTGGAGCTAGCCGCAGTTATTTTTGCTCTGAAGATCTGGAGACATTTTCTACTGGGCGAGCAAGTGAAGATCTTCACCGACCACAAAAGTCTGAAGTATATCTTCACGCAGAAGGAGCTGAACATGAGACAACGCAGATGGTTGGAACTCATGGCTGACTACGACATCGACCTCCAATATCATCCTGGGAAGGTTAATGTCGTACCAGACGCATTGAGCCGGCTACCAACTGTTATGACACTCACGGCTCAGAAAAGACTACAACTAAAGCTGCGAGAGATGGAGATTGAAATTATTCTACCTGGGATTGAAGCTTCATTGATGAATCTTCAAATTCAGTCTACCATCATCGACCGTATCAAAGCCGCCCAAGCTGGAGATGCAAAGTTACGGAAGATCAAGACTCAAGTGGAAGCAAGTCTTCGAACGGATTTTCTTATCCATGAAGACGGATCCTTGAGATATGGCAGCAGAATCTGTGTGCCTTCAGGCGATATCCGAGAAGAGCTGATGAATGAAGCACATAGTTACCCATACTCTGTACATCCTGGTGGCACCAAAATGTACAAAGATCTTCGTCTAAATTTTTGGTGGCATGGAATGAAGAGAAGCATTGCTCGAAGCGTCGCCAAATGCCTGGTATGTCAGCAAGTGAAGGCCAAACATCATCGCGTCGCAGGATTGCTTCAACCGCTGCCTATTCCCGAGTGGAAGTGGCAACACATCACCATGGATTTCGTCACTGGACTACCTCGGAGTACAAAGCAGAATGATGCCATCTGGGTAATCGTTGATCGATTAACCAAGTCGGCACATTTCATACCATTCCGAGTAGGACAATCGACTGAATTACTTGCAAAGAAGTACATGGAGGTAACGATTATTTCTATACCTTATAACTTCTTCCTAATTTATGTCGTAATATGAGCGATGACCGTACAGGAAATCATGAGATTACACGGAGTCCCAGTGAGCATTGTCTCTGATCGAGACACGAGATTCACATCTCACTTTTGGAAAAGTCTGCAATCAAATCTTGGTACCAGTCTGAGCTTCAGCACTGCGTATCATCCGCAGACAGATGGACAATCAGAGCGCACCATCCAGATACTCGAAGATATGTTGAGAGCTTGTATGCTTGACTTCAAAGGCTCGTGGGAAGACCACTTGCACTTAGTGGAGTTTTCATACAACAACAGTTACCAAGCAAGTATCGGTATGGTCCCATTTGCAGCACTCTATGGAAGAAAATGTCGTTCTCCATTAAGTTGGGATGACATTGGCGACCGAGAACTTTTGGGTCCAGAGCTGATTGTAGAAGCTGTTGATGTGGTGCGTACTATCAGAGACAAACTTCGCATTGCACAAGACCGATACAAGCACTGGGCCGATGCGAAGCGTCGTCATCTAGAGTTTCAACCTGGAGATCATGTATTTCTGAAAATATCTCCTAACCGTGGAGTAATCAGATTTGGAAGAAGGGGAAAGCTCAGTCCGAGATTTATCGGCCCTTTCGATATACTGGAGCGAGTTGGAGAAGTAGCTTACCGCCTGGCCCTACCACCTTCACTAGAAGGAGTACATGACGTATTCCATGTCTCACAGCTGCGTCGTTACATTAGTGATCCTACTCATGTGGTTGACCACTCAGAGATCACAGTACGACCAGATCTTTCATATGAGCAACAACCAGTGCAGATTTTGGATCGACGACAGAAGACTCTCAGGAATAGCGTAGTCAATCTCGTTAGAGTGATGTGGCGACATGACTCACCTGGCGAATCCACCTGGGAACGAGAAGATGAGATGCGCGAGAGATATCCATATTTGTTCACTGAATCTTAGTTCATTGTATCTTTATTATATGTATTTTAGTGTGAGAAATTCCGAGGACGGAATTTTTATAAGGTGGGTAGAATGTGATGACCCGTATTCAGCAATACCCATTTTCTATGTATTTTCTTAATTAATAATATTTATAATGGTTTGTTAGGAGTTGAACATCAAAATAGTTTATAAATCATTTATAAAAAATGTTTTATGGAACCAATATACTTAAAACATATTTTAGAGTATACGAGTACCAACCTGAATCCCAAAATGATTTTTTTATAATTATTTAAACCCAATTTTAACATTACAGTCGTAACAATTATTTTTCTAAGTAAACGTTATCAAAATGATTTCAAACTTCTACAGTATCACTCTAAGATCATTTAGAGCCTCCCACATTAATTTCGTAATTTTTCGAAGTCAAATCAATAGAGAACCCGCAAACCCGCTTCCTAAACGTTTTGGCCCAAAACACGTATTTCCGTAGTCCAAACTACGAAATAGATCTCGTAGTCACGATCCTCATGACGATACGAACCCGTGGCTATATTTTCGTAATTTTTCGGAGTCGTTTAACCCGAGGGGCAAAATTGTAATTTCACCAATTGTTTTCACTAATTACCGTTTTACATTTCCCTAATTACTTTTTACTTAACTAAATTACCTAGCTGAATTCTCTACTGTCGGCAACCGGACACGTTTTATAAAAGAGTTGGGTCTAAGTTTCTAACCCATTTGTCAAAAGAGCTTAACTTTACATTAATTGTTTGGACTAAATAGTTATTGCTATCCCATTTAACTAATATTATCTTAACCTATTTAAACCCCTGCTTCTCTTCACAAAAACCCATCCCCAGGCAAAACCCAGTTCCCGTTCAAAAACCCAAAGCCCCGCTGCCCCGACCCCTGCTCTCAAACCCCCTCCCCTGTTCCCGCTCACCTCTTCAACTCCGCCACCGCCCGTTCTCCGACCGCCACCCCCTCCACGGCGAGCTCGCCGCCGCACAACGGCACCACCACCCGCTCACGGCGTCCCCCGACTCCGCAGACACCGCCCAGTGTCGCTCCTCCTCTCCGATCGACGACCAAGACCCGCTCCCCGGCCTCGTCTCCGCCTCCGAGCTCTCCGCCCCTCCCCGCAGCGTCCCCCGCACGCCGTACAGCAGCCCGACGCCGCCCTCCGATCTCCGAGCTCGACCACCGCACGCCCACCTGCTCCCGTCGACGTCTGCTCCCCGCAGCTCGCCGTTCGCCCAGGCCGAGCGCCCCACCGCCGTCGCCCGACATTCGCCGCCGACCGCCGCGAAAACCCGCAACCCGCCGGAGCTCCTCCTCCGACCACCGCTCCCTCCCACTCCCGCTCTCTCGCTCGCGAGGTAACAGAGCAGGGTTCGTTTTTAAAAATAATACGTATTAAATACGTATTTTAATACGTATTTATTATTATTTATTAAATGATGTTATTAGTTTTAAATTGATAGTAATTCGTACAGGCCTCAGAAAATTACGAGACTAGTCTCAGAAAATCAGAAACATCGAAACGAATCCATTGGCGCTAGTTTCATCACCATAAGGCAAGTATATTTCTCACAGTGAATTTTTAAAGGCAAAACTTAAATAGGTTAAAACCCTTTTAAAATTCGTAGCTTGCAATTTTTACATACACTTATGTACGATAAAAATATATGTCGTAGTACTAGTGAATACGATCATTTTGACACCTTGTTTGAAGAATTCTGATGTACGGTTTGCTCTAAACAATTCCTTGAACATATGTTTTAAAAATCATTTCTTGATTTAAAATTGCTTTTTGGCTATTTAAAATTGTTTAAAAATTGTTTAAAAATCTTGAAAAATAACTACTAATCTTAGAAAATATTTTAAGCTAATTTAAACTCATTTTCTTAGTTAAAATCATATCTTAACCGTTCTTTCATCTATTTAAGTGAATTTTTATGTTTTCATTTAATTGCTGAATCAAGTCGTGAAGTTGTGAACTTTGGTGAAACTGTTGTACGGACTACTGAGACACCGAGACTGAATTGACTGAATGGAAGATGGAACTTCAACAATATTGAATGGAAGATGGAACTTTAATAATATAGAATGGAAGATGGAATTTCAATAATAGACAGATAGTACACGTTCTTTTGACCGACACTAGACTTGACCCGGGATTGGGGTAGTCTATGATCACAAGTGTTACAGAATGACTGGATGCGCCATACTAAATTACCTCCAACACATTACGGGGGTTAGATCCTTGACCGTTGCCATATCGGAACGGTGGGTAAGCCTCGGAGTTGCTCCCGTCGCAGGCTGCATGTTGGTTATCTCTAGTACTCTTGGACATGGACTTATCACTAGGATAGACTGGTTTTTGATTAATTGTTCTAACATTTTCTCTGCAGGTTGCTATAGTGTTATCATTGAATGATAAATTGTCACAGGTTACAGATGGCTTTGAAAATTGTTATTGAATATCGAATTGTTGCAGGTTGCTAGCAGTATCGTCAATTGCTATCAGATTATTAATTTGTTGCAGGTTACAAATGGTTGCGAACATTTAACTGCTTTAACTGCTTTACACTGCTATAACTCTTTTCTACTTATCTTATCACTTGTTTTTTCAGTTTTTAATTTAAATGTCTAACATTTTGGTTTTGAGAATATCTTGCCGAGTATACCTCGCTGACGGACATTTCATTTTATTGTTTTTACGAAATGTCCGTCAGGTATCGACAGTGAGTTTGTTGAAGTCTTTGCTGCAGGAACCGAGCCAGAGCTCGAAGGCTACGTGGAGTATCTACCCACAGAAGACTAGACATTCCCCTTCGCGACTGCACTTTATATATTTGAATAATGTAATTGTTGTACTTGTTGATTGCGGCCATACTAGGCCTATGTTGTACTTTACTTTCAGACGCTTTGGTATTGTAATAATGTCATCTGTACTATTTCTTATAAGCATGCAAGATCCTGCCATATTATTTCATAGACGCTTAGTGTGTTTAAACCAAGGAGGAAGAAAAAAAAAGTACTCCTCTTTGTTTTAAGCACATCGCGGACCCGCTCGCGTCCTCGCTCCCGGTAGAATGGGAAGCGGGGCGTGACATGTTTTAGTGGTGGCCCATGCAGGTCTTGCTTATGCGAATACCTTAAGAAATGGTTTGGATGTCATTGATATCAAGGTATCTAACTAGTATATAATTACCGAACTTACCTTGTGGTTTGTTTTGCAGCATGGCAGGTAGACCCAACACCAGGAACACCAACGGCATCACCGAGAACGACTTCATGGGGATCATCAGAGAGATGTTGGACATCCAGCATCAAATCCTCGAGCGTGAACCTAGAACTGAACACCGAGGAGAAGCCGGAGTTAAACAATTCCGTGAGATGCGTCCTAAAACGTTCTCTGGGAAGGAAACTCCATTGGAAGCTGAAGAATGGGCACGTAACACTGAAGACAATTTGGCCGCTGCCCGCATCCCCCAGGCAGGATGGGTGGAAATAGCCAGGCTCCAACTGACTGATTACGCCCGAACCTGGTGGGACACTGAGGAAAAGCGTATAATGCGACCTATTGCCTGGGCCACATTTCGCGAGCGTTTCGACACAAAGTTTTTCCCTAAAGCATCAAGAAGGGAACTTCAACAACGTTTCGTCAACTTAAAACAGGAATCAATGACTGTTGACGAGTACGATGCTGAGTTCTCTATGCTGAGTCAATTCGCTCCTCATATGGTGGAGAATACGGAAGATCATGCCTTCCAGTTCCGCCAAGGTCTGAATTACAATATTCAAGCTTCAATGACCTCGGCTGATCTGACCAGCTATGAGAAGATACTGGAGTTTGCCCGCAACCATGAGGCTCTTGACAAACAGCGTAAAGCAGCCCAAGGAAAGCGCCCGATGGAACCACCGAGGAACAATCTTCGACCAATGCAGACTACTACCTTCAAGAGGCCTACTGCTCCCAATAACTACAGGCCTGTTGCTCCAGCCAACAACCGGACCGCTGCTCCTCCAAACAACAATCGAGCTACTATGGTATGCTTCCACTGCAACCGACCGGGCCATACCAAGAAGGACTGTCGCCAACTGTTGAACCAATGCTTGGCATGTGGATCACCGGAGCACAGTGTTAAGGACTGCCCTCAGCGCATCAATAAACCATTTACTACTGGAGCTCCTGGATCAACATCCCGTGGACCACCCTTACCACCACAGCAGAGGGTTTTCCAACAGGCCCAGCCTAAACGCCAAGCTTTTACCATGACTGCTGAAGAAGCCGAGGCGACTGAACCAGTGATCACAGGTAAAATCTAAAGACATCCTCCCTTACCTTTCTAGATGCTCATAGCTTTACTTTAGACTGCTAAGAATACCTTATCGTACTCTAGGTATCGTTTTAGTAGCATCTACACCAGCCTTATCCCTCTTTGATTCTGGAGCATCCCATTGTTTCTTATCACTTAAGTTCGCTACAACACATTCCATTCCTATTGACCCTCTTTCTAACCGATGGAACATCAACACCGGGAATGGCGTAGTGAAGACTTCCGGTAGCTGTCGATCATGCCCTTTGGTGATATGTGGTCGCGAGCTCTACGCTGACTTCATGATAATCGACATGCCAAACTTTGACGCTGTATTCGGAATGGATTGGTTAGGAACTTTTTACGCTACCATCGATTGTCGCAAAAAGAAGGTAGTGTTCGAAATTCCCAACCATCCAATGTTCGAATTTTCGAGCGGAAGCCAGTCGCTTGGACCTATTCAATTCCGGGCCAAGCCTCTGAAGATGATGATGGCCTCTATGCTAGCTGAACCTGAGAAGCCTAGAGTAGTTCGAGAATTCGACGACGTATTTCCTGAAGAAATTTCAGGATTACCACCCGATCGAGCTCTCGAATTCACCATTGACCTGATGCCAGATACTCAGCCTATCTCCAAAGCTCCTTATCGTATGGCACCAGCAGAATTGGAGGAACTTCGTACCCAATTAGACGACCTGTTGCAGAAGGGATTGATACATCCCAGCGTATCTCCCTGGGGTGCACCAGTCCTATTGGTTAAGAAGAAGGACGGCTCAAGAAGGATGTGCGTGGACTACCGAGAGCTGAACAAGGTCACCGTGAAGAACAAGTATCCATTGCCGCGCATCGACGACATCTTCGACCAACTTGGTGGATCTCGAGTCTTCTCCAAGCTTGACCTCCGAAGTGGATATCACCAAGTGAAAGTCAAGAAGGACGACATATCCAAGACTGCTTTTCGAACCAAGTATGGACACTACGAATTCGCAGTTATGCCTTTTGGCGTGACCAATGCGCCAGCGGTATTCATGAACCTCATCTTTTATGAGTTCTTGGATAAATTCGTAGTGATCTTTATTGATGACATTCTGGTCTATTCAAAAAGCAAGGAAGACCATGCTGACCACCTGCGGATCGTATTGAAGACTCTGCGTCATCATCGACTATACGCCAAGTTCAGCAAATGTGAATTTTGGCTTAACCGCGTTGCCTTTCTTGGGCATGTGGTATATGGAGATGGTATTTCTGTCGATCCGGAGAAAGTCGCATCTGTTAGAAATTGGCCAACCCCTCGGTCAGTTTCGGACATCCGGAGTTTTCTTGGATTGGCTGGCTACTACCGCCGATTCATCCAGGACTTCTCCAAGATTGCTGAGCCTATGACTCGACTGACGAGGAAGGACGTCAAGTATATTTGGTCCGAGGCTTGTGAACAAGCTTTCGAAGGATTGAAGACGAAGCTAACAACTGCACCAGTTCTGGTTATACCAGACAGAACTGGAGGATTTGAAGTATATTGTGACGCATCTGGCAAAGGTCTCGGATGCGTGCTACATCAACATGGTCATGTTGTGGCGTATGCTTCTCGACAACTGAAGACTCATGAGAAGAATTATCTGACTCATGATCTGGAGCTAGCCGCAGTTATTTTTGCTCTGAAGATCTGGAGACATTTTCTACTGTGCGAGCAAGTGAAGATCTTCACCGACCACAAAAGTCTGAAGTATATCTTCACGCAGAAGGAGTTGAACATGAGACCACGCAGATGGTTGGAACTCATGGCTGACTACGACATCGACCTCCAATATCATCCTGGGAAGGTTAATGTCGTACCAGACGCATTGAGCCGGCTACCAACTGTTATGACACTCACGGCTCAGAAAAGACTACAACTAGAGCTGCGAGAGATGGAGATTGAAATTATTCTACCTGGGATTGAAGCTTCATTGATGAATCTTCAAATTCAGTCTACCATCATCGACCGTATCAAAGCCGCCCAAGCTGGAGATGCAAAGTTACGGAAGATCAAGACTCAAGTGGAAGCAAGTCTTCGAACGGATTTTCTTATCCATGAAGACGGATCCTTGAGATATGGCAGCAGAATCTGTGTGCCTTCAGGCGATATCCGAGAAGAGCTGATGAATGAAGCACATAGTTCCCCATACTCTGTACATCCTGGTGGCACCAAAATGTACAAAGATCTTCGTCTAAATTTTTGGTGGCATGGAATGAAGAGAAGCATTGCTCGAAGCGTCGCCAAATGCCTGGTATGTCAGCAAGTGAAGGCCGAACATCATCGCGTCGCAGGATTACTTCAACCGCTGCCTATTCCCGAGTGGAAGTGGCAACACATCACCATGGATTTCGTCACTGGACTACCTCGGAGTACAAAGCAGAATGATGCCATCTGGGTAATCGTTGATCGATTAACCAAGTCGGCACATTTCATACCATTCCGAGTAGGACAATCGACTGAATTACTTGCAAAGAAGTACATGGAGGTAACGATTATTTCTATACCTTATAACTTCTTCCTAATTTATGTCGTAATATGAGCGATGACCGTACAGGAAATCGTGAGATTACACGGAGTCCCAGTGAGCATTGTCTCTGATCGAGACACGAGATTCACATCTCACTTTTGGAAAAGTCTGCAATCAAATCTTGGTACCAGTCTGAGCTTCAGCACTGCGTATCATCCGCAGACAGATGGACAATCGAGCGCACCATCCAGATACTCGAAGATATGTTGAGAGCTTGTATGCTTGACTTCAAAGGCTCGTGGGAAGACCACTTGCACTTAGTGGAGTTTTCATACAACAACAGTTACCAAGCAAGTATCGGTATGGCCCCATTTGCAGCACTCTATGGAAGAAAATGTCGTTCTCCATTAAGTTGGGATGATATTGGCGACCGAGAACTTTTGGGTCCAGAGCTGATTGTAGAAGCTGTTGATGTGGTGCGTACTATCAGAGACAAACTTCGCATTGCACAAGACCGATACAAGCACTGGGCCGATGCGAAGCGTCGTCATCTAGAGTTTCAACCTGGAGATCATGTATTTCTGAAAATATCTCCTAACCGTGGAGTAATCAGATTTGGAAGAAGGGGAAAGCTCAGTCCGAGATTTATCGGCCCTTTCGATATACTGGAGCGAGTTGGAGAAGTAGCTTACCGCCTGGCCCTACCACCTTCACTAGAAGGAGTACATGACGTATTCCATGTCTCACAGCTGCGTCGTTACATTAGTGATCCTACTCATGTGGTTGACCACTCAGAGATCACAGTACGACCAGATCTTTCATATGAGCAACAACCAGTGCAGATTTTGGATCGACGACAGAAGACTCTCAGGAATAGCGTAGTCAATCTCGTTAGAGTGATGTGGCGACATGACTCACCTGGCGAATCCACCTGGGAACGAGAAGATGAGATGCGCGAGAGATATCCATATTTGTTCACTGAATCTTAGTTCATTGTATCTTTATTATATGTATTTTAGTGTGAGAAATTCCGAGGACGGAATTTTTATAAGGTGGGTAGAATGTGATGACCCGTATTCAGCAATACCCATTTTCTATGTATTTTCTTAATTAATAATATTTATAATGGTTTGTTAGGAGTTGAACATCAAAATAGTTTATAAATCATTTATAAAAAATGTTTTGTGGAACCAATATACTTAAAACATATTTTAGGGTATACGAGTACCAACCTGAATCCCAAAATGATTTTTTTATAATTATTTAAACCCAATTTTAACATTACAGTCGTAACAATTATTTTTCTAAGTAAACGTTATCAAAATGATTTCAAACTTCTACAGTATCACTCTAAGATCATTTAGAGCCTCCCACATTAATTTCGTAATTTTTCGAAGTCAAATCAATAGAGAACCCGCAAACCCGCTTCCTAAACGTTTTGGCCCAAAACACGTATTTCCGTAGTCCAAACTACGAAATAGATCTCGTAGTCACGATCCTCGTGACGATACGAACCCGTGGCTATATTTTCGTAATTTTTCGGAGTAGTTTAACCCGAGGGGCAAAATTGTAATTTCACCAATTGTTTTCACTAATTACCGTTTTACATTTCCCTAATTACTTTTTACTTAACTAAATTACCTAGCTGAATTCTCTAATGTCGGCAACCGGACACATTTTATAAAAGAGTTGGGTCTAAGTTTCTAACCCATTTGTCAAAAGAGCTTAACTTTACATTAATTGTTTGGACTAAATAGTTATTGCTATCCCATTTAACTAATATTATCTTAACCTATTTAAACCCCTGCTTCTCTTCACAAAAACCCATCCCCAGGCAAAACCCAGTTCCCGTTCAAAAACCCAAAGCCCCGCTCCCCGACCCCTGCTCTCAAACCCCCTCCCCTGTTCCCGCTCACCTCTTCAACTCCGCCACCGCCCGTTCTCCGACCGCCACCCCCTCCACGGCGAGCTCGCCGCCGCACAACGGCACCACCACCCGCTCACGGCGTCCCCCGACTCCGCAGACACCGCCCAGTGCCGCTCCTCCTCTCCGATCGACGATCGAGACCCGCTCCCCGGCCTCGTCTCCGCCTCCGAGCTCTCCGCCCCTCCCCGCAGCGTCCCCCGCACGCCGTACAGCAGCCCGACGCCGCCCTCCGATCTCCGAGCTCGACCACCGCACGCCCACCTGCTCCCGTCGACGTCTGCTCCCCGCAGCTCGCCGTTCGCCCAGGCCGAGCGCCCCACCGCCGTCGCCCGACATTCGCCGCCGACCGCCGCGAAGACCCGCAACCCGCCGGAGCTCCTCCTCCGACCACCGCTCCCTCCCACTCCCGCTCTCTCGCGCGCGAGGTAACAGAGCTGGGTTCGTTTTTAAAAATAATACGTATTAAATACGTATTTTAATACGTATTTATTATTATTTATTAAATGATGTTATTAGTTTTAAATTGATAGTAATTCGTACAGGCCTCAGAAAATTACGAGACTAGTCTCAGAAAATCAGAAACGTCGAAACGAATCCATTGGCGCTAGTTTCATCACCATAAGGCAAGTATATTTCTCACAGTGAATTTTTAAAGGCAAAACTTAAATAGGTTAAAACCCTTTTAAAATTCGTAGCTTGCAATTTTTACATACACTTATGTACGATAAAAATATATGTCGTAGTACTAGTGAATACGATCATTTTGACACCTTGTTTGAAGAATTCTGATGTACGGTTTGCTCTAAACAATTCCTTGAACATATGTTTTAAAAATCATTTCTTGATTTAAAATTGCTTTTTGGCTATTTAAAATTGTTTAAAAATTGTTTAAAAATCTTGAAAAATAACTACTAATATTAGAAAATATTTTAAGCTAATTTAAACTCATTTTCTTAGTTAAAATCATATCTTAACCGTTCTTTCATCTATTTAAGTGAATTTTTATGTTTTCATTTAATTGCTGAATCAAGTCGTGAAGTTGTGAACTTTGGTGAAACTGTTGTACGGACTACTGAGACACCGAGACTGAATTGACTGAATGGAAGATGGAACTTCAACAATATTGAATGGAAGATGGAACTTTAATAATATAGAATGGAAGATGGAATTTCAATAATAGACAGATAGTACACGTTCTTTTGACCGACACTAGACTTGACCCGGGATTGGGGTAGTCTATGATTACAAGTGTTACAGAATGACTGGATGCGCCATACTAAATTACCTCCAACACATTACGGGGGTTAGATCCTTGACCGTTGCCATATCGGAACGGTGGGTAAGCTTCGGAGTTGCTCCCGTCGCAGGCTGCATGTTGGTTATCTCTAGTACTCTTGGACATGGACTTATCACTAGGATAGACTGGTTTTTGATTAATTGTTCTAACATTTTCTCTGCAGGTTGCTATAGTGTTATCATTGAATGATAAATTGTCACAGGTTACAGATGGCTTTGAAAATTGTTATTGAATATCGAATTGTTACAGGTTGCTAGCAGTATCGTCAATTGCTATCAGATTATTAATTTGTTGCAGGTTACAAATGGTTGCGAACATTTAACTGCTTTAACTGCTTTACACTGCTATAACTCTTTTCTACTTATCTTATCACTTGTGTTTTCAGTTTTTAATTTAAATGTCTAACATTTTGGTTTTGAGAATATCTTGCCGAGTATACCTCGCTGACGGACATTTCATTTTATTGTTTTTACGAAATGTCCGTCAGGTACCGACAGTGAGTTCGTTGAAGTCTTTGCTGCAGGAACCGAGCCAGAGCTCGAAGGCTACGTGGAGTATCTACCCACAGAAGACTAGACATTCCCCTTCGCGACTGCACTTTATATATTTGAATAATGTAATTGTTGTACTTGTTGATTGCGGCCATACTAGGCCTATGTTGTACTTTACTTTCAGACGCTTTGGTATTGTAATAATGTCATCTGTACTATTTCTTATAAGCATGCAAGATCCTGCCATATTATTTCATAGACGCTTAGTGTGTTTAAACCAAGGAGGAAGAAAAAAAAAGTACTCCTCTTTGTTTTAAGCACATCGCGGACCCGCTCGCGTCCTCGCTCCCGGTAGAATGGGAAGCGGGGCGTGACAGGCGGTGCGAGGGAAATCGTCGGTCAGACCGACAGATCCCATCGGTCGTGCGCTGCGGGTGCGGGTGAAGCGAAGGGGGCGATGAAGCGGGGCGGCGTCTCGGTCAGACCGACAAGGCGGGTCGGTCGGGCGCTTGGCGATGCGGAGCGGAGCGGTGCGGGCGGCTGTGCGAGGAAGTCTCTCGGTCAGATCGAGAGAGAGCCTCGGTCGGAGCGGGGCGACAGCGGGGTGCGATGCAGCGGTGCGCTGCAAGCGGCGATGCGGGGGCTGCTCAGGTCGTGCGCTAGGATTTGCGGGGGTGAGCTCCGGTCGTGCACTGGGCGATCGTCGCAACGTTGCGACGAACGTCGGGGAGGTGTTTTTGACGGCTAGGGTTTGTGTAATGCGAAAATAATTTATCCTAGGGCTAATATAAATAGGTTAGAGCTAGGGTTAGGGTTAGGGTTTAATAAAAACGTAAGTATATAATTAAAATAATTAATTAAAAATAGATTTACTCTTCTCTCCCTCACACGAGATGTGTGCGGCCAAAAATTCTGAAATTTGGTCAGAAAATTCTTTAAAGCGTTATTATATTATAGGAATTTTATTGTAATTAAAAATCTTATAAAAATAGGTTTTAAAATTATTTAAAACTTTCAAAAAATTGGAAAATAGGTCAAATTAAGTTCAAAAATTGTAAAATAATTATGGGGTGTTCGGAACAACTAAAGAAAGAGAGTGGAGAAGACGGATCTAAATTTCGAAGTCGAGAGACGAAACTAAAATTCGAAACGTCTCGCGTCAAAACAGAAAGTCGCGACGTCACGTCAAATAAGTTAGTATCGCAGAAGAACGACTCGAGATATGTCGTTCCAAAGTCGTTCCGCAATCTAATACTTTCAGAGACGATCACGACGACATATCACACAAAAACGTTCAAAAACAATTAAAGTCGAAAATAATCACGTGCACGATCAAACGCACGTGCACGAAGAAGGTACGATAGAAACAGGCCGTTACATTCTACCCACCTTAGAAATGATTCCGCCCTCGGAATCACTCACACTAATAATAATATTACCCATATAACCTTATACTCGCAACTATCATATCTACCCATAAGGATTTCTAATCCTGCAACTTCGAACAACGTTCCTTAATAATCCATCCTAGTCCATCTTTTCACTGGGCAAAGCCACGACTAAACTCACCTCCTAATAATATAGTTCCATTACTACCGTTCCAATTTCCAATCTCCAAGTTCTCATAAAAATAATAGTCATCTTCTGATATCGTACCACTCCACTAAACATCATCATCACTCATTAATATCTTTTAAATTTCTAAATCTTTTCCAAACATTAATAAATCTCCAAAAAGTGAGATTCTAGTCATCCACCAATCCAAGACAAAAACATTTGTCTATCCTATAATACCTTCACCAATCAGCAATCGTCGTGTCTTCAATACATTCTCGTCATATCTCCCCATAAATTCATCCACCAAATAATTTGATCTGTCAGAATTACCCCTCATCCTACTCACTATAACTAATCCCAACCAACATTAAGTCCGGCTACCTAAACATCCATTTATCTCCACACGTCGTGTTATCCTCAAAGTCTTCTCACGTCAATTCATCAATCAGTCTCAATGCTAATATAAGCTCTACTCAATCTCATGATCATCCTAACTCATACCATTCTCCGCAGTTACTCCTATCTACTACCCGTCTAAGCCTCAAGTCTGATGAGTCCTCATCTCCTCGCATATAATTTCATCCGGCCAGAATATCCCATTGAGTCCGTCTCACATCGGTATTATAAATAGGTCTTGGACAGTCCATTCTTTTCATCCTAAAGACATTCTAATCCATCATCCTAATGTTCCCAAAATCAATTAATCATTGACATACTAAAACTCATCTCACTCCAAGCCTACCCGCAAACAAATTTCTATAACGATAATAGCTAGGCCCAATTAATATAACAACCATAAACACGAAAATTTTGTTTAAGGGAGAAAGAAGAGAAGAGAAAGAGACTTAAGGCCAAAGAAATATTTTAAAACATTTGGAAAAAACGTGTGGTGTTGCGGTAATGGATGAGGGAGGTCAAGTGATTTGTGATCTTGTGAGCTAGTTTTAAAACTTTAAAGATTTGGTTTAAAGAAAACAAAGTTTCGATATGATTCACATACAACCAAGATAAACCATTCATTAAAACTAAAACTAAGTCTAAGGATCTGCCTGCGATGACGCCATTCATATAAGTATGAATACCGTCATTCAGACAACTCCCATCATACCATGGTTGACACTGAGTACACATTCAAGACACAGGAGACAAACATCAGGATCCTAAAGGTGACACACTCCTACAGGTCTACACACTCTACCTATACTCAGGCACTGCAACGACATCACCTACCAAAGGGCCTACTCCTAAACTGGAGATAGCATGGATAACTACAAGATCTAATGTCTAAATAATAGAAGGAAAAGAAAACTGGATCAAAAGCGAAACGAAATAAGATTGGAAAGAACGAGCTCAAATAAGACGGAGTAAAGAGATAGTTGGTTGGATGAGACAAAATTATTTCTCAAAATAATTAGGTTGATGACAGGAGAATTACATGTAGAATATGGTATCATATACTTATATATATATATAAAATGTAGGAGGGAGTGAGCAGATGGTAGAATTTTTAAAATTTTGGAAAAGTAAGACGAAGGAAGGATGGGTAGGATGGAAAAACGATTGTTTTGCACATGAAAATAAGTTTACACAAAGATTTAGAAATGTGGTCACGAGGAACATAGAACAAATATAATAATATTAATAAAATAATTGAAGTCCCCCTAGTTTAGAAAATATTTTAAAAGTATGCAAGGTAAGTGATTTAGAAATAGATCTTGTAGCCCAGAAAATATACTTTGAATCATTAAAATGTCAACACGGTTAAAAAAAATGAAAATATGAAAGATACCGATTTGAAATAATTTCCAGATAGTAACTTGCAAATTGACGACTAAGGAGATTTCAAAACCTCAGAAGGAAACTTTCATCCGAAAAGCAAGAAATTTTAAATATATATATACTAAAGGGTTTTCAAGGGAGTTAAACCGAGCGAAAAAAAAATTTAATAATGAGTTTCGAAAACAAGAAATAAAAGAAATAAAAGTAGGATGAGGTAGCGATTGTTTTGCAAATGAAAATGAATTTAAACAAAGGTTCTTGAAGTATGAGCACGATGAACATAGAGATGTTTATATGTAAAGAAATTTAAAATCCCCCCTTTGTTTTAGAAAAATATTCTAAAGTACGTACGTAAATGGTTAAAATAAATTTCGTAGGTAGAAAAATGATATATTGAATTCCCGAAATGGTAACAACGTTTTAAAACTAAAATACGATGAATACTGATTCGAAAATAAGTACGAGGCCGTAACTTAAAACTTTTACGACCGAAGGGTTTCAAAATTTGCGAAAGAATTCTAACTCAACCGAAAGTAAGAAATTTTAAATAATTAATAAAAGTTTTCAAAGAAGTCAAATTGGGCGGAGAATTTAATAATGAATTTCGAAAATGCTTTTAAAGGAAGCAGGTTTTGGGAAAGGGGAAAATTTGAAAATAAGTACAAGATAGTAGAAATAAATTGTGTAGTTTATAAAAGTAATATATATATTTTGGAAACAAGGCAAATAATGCGAGGTATTTGACTTAAAACATTTACGTCCAAGAAATCTCCAAGTCAATTAAAAGTTTTAACTCGATCCAAAAGAACAAATTTTAAATATATAATATAGGGGTTTTCAAAGAAATCAAGCCAGAGCGAAAACTTAATAAGGAAAGTCGAAAATAATTTTAGAGGAGGTAGAATTGGTCAAGGAAGGGATTCAAAGAATCGATGATAATCGTCAAGAAACGATCACGAGAATCGAGAGAAAGGAAAAATGATCGCATGAAGAGTACGCGTAAGATATGAATCGTGAAGAGCTACGATGGGACTCTATGGTCGATAGCACAAAATTTGCAAGGATCAGAGGGATGCTAGAGGACAAGGGTTCTAATCATCGGGTCGTCTAAAGATTAGGATAACTCAGCTCAAAGGCTTCCTATGAGCTAGACTATACCCAGGATCTAAAGAGAAAGTTCCTAAGAGAATCGAGGTTACGTTCTGCTAGGTCCGAAGTCGATGGAGCTGGGCGAGCGATTAGACTAAAAGAAGGACTCTAGAAATCTAATTTGGTCAGATCCAAGTGAGGGCTACTAAGGTATTCTGGAATAAGGATGACTAAATCTTAACTAAGGCGCCTGACTATCAACCTAGGTATCTATCTAAGTCTTCCTACCATCTAAGACAAAGGAACCTAATTCAGACTCGTACGTGGATATTAAATGAATGCAGTACTCTTATTGTTCCGAACTTTTGCATGACCTGCATGGGCCACCACTAAAACCTGTCACGCCCCGCTTCCCAAAATGGACGGAGGTGAAGCGTGACGAGGCCCGCTTAGGCCAGAGCTGAGAAGCTCGGACCCAATAAGCGTCTGTAGAGGTACCATTTTAAAAGATTTCAGGTTCTTGCATTAATTTAGTTCGAGACAACAGAAAGTACGGGAAGGAAGTTGCATTCATTAAATTAGAGATATGATATCCAACAAGTACAAAGTCTAAAAGAAGCCTAAGCGTGGCAACAAACTATCTAAAAGAAGACTGAAAGTAGTAACCTCTGATAGTGGCGACTAAAAGACCTCAAGGTATGGACCTCGTTAGGTACGTACTCTGATGACGACGTCCTCGGCTCCACGTACTCCAGTGAGTCTGCCTCGTCCACGAACTCTGGCTCAACACCTGACGTACAGCACCAAAAGAAGGAACTGTACGTCAGGTCAGGTCTACAAAAAGGGTTAGACCAAACTGCAAGTGTACTGAACTATTAAACACCGTTTTATTGGTTGATTAGCATGCTGAGGTTACAACAAGGTAGCAAGAGAAGTACGTAGCAGGAAAGTAAAGCGTAGCAAGCAGTAGCCGTAGCGTGTGCTAGCGACTACGGGACTAACCTAAAGGTATCAGGACAAGACGAAGACAGACAAGACAGGTAGGACACGACACGACACGGCACGACACGACACGACACGACACGAAGGGTTCACGCCTTACGGGTTGAGGGGGATCAGACCCTCTCCCCGTGCGCACGCTCAACCCTACCCCAAACCCCAGAACTCAGGACAGGAAGCACGGAGATCACTTTCGCAAGGAAAGCACCTGAAACGCCCGAAGGCTTTTTGTATCACGGAGATCACTTCCGCTCGGGAAGCATCTGAAACGCCCGCAGGCTTTTTGTATCACGGAGATCACTTCCGCTCGGGAAGCATCTGAAACGCCCGCAGGCTTTTTGTAACACGGAGATCACTCCCGCAAGGAGAGCATCTGAAACGCCCGAAGGCTTTTTGTAACACGGAGATCACTCCTGCAAGGAGAGCATCTGAAACGCCCGAAGGATTTTTGTAACACAGTGACAAGACACGACCAGTGTGTATAACAGTGACAAGTCACGACCAGTGTACGGGAGAGTTATTCTAGGGTGTGCACACACACGCATACACATGATAGCCCTGCAGCATCAAAGTTGTTGTTGTCAGGCTTAGACTTCGTCGTCAAGTCTGAGTCGTCAGTGGCGTCCCGGACGCTATCATTTCACGTCCGGTTCTATACATTCACAGTCTAACAGTTCTAGCAATCTAAGACCAAAGCACGGTCAAAAATGCAAGTGGGTACACTTGCCTGAAATGGCGAGTGTGTCGTCCTCTCGAAGCGTCTCGTCCAAGCGTCTCGTCCGCAGAAGTCCGTCTGAAATAACGCCACGGCGACGATGTCATGTCTCAAATTCATCAAATCCTATTAGGTTTCGTTTCTAGGTTATCGGGACTATCCTATTCGTCAGAAGTCACATTTTGATGCATCAGCCTAATCGACGATCTATCCTATGTGCACAGTCAACAAGGTCCATTCGTCGATTTTCTAAGTTCGTACAACGTTTTACAGGAGCTGGAAAGTAAATTTAGTTCAAGTTGACGGTTTTTAGTTTAGGGTTCAGTCAGCTATTGTGAGGGTTTCTACGAGTTTCGGGGAACCAACCTGAATCGGAGTTTGTCGTAGAATGGATGTCGGGTCTGATCGGAGAACTCCTCAGCTTCAGATCTGGTCCTCGCACGTCTCTCCAAAAGTCGGAACTTGCGACGAAGGCCTACGACGTATTGCAACGTCGTAGACGGCAAATCCGCGAAGTAGCACGTCCAAGTGGGGCCCACAGCAGTGCTAGGGGTCTAAGGGGGCCCACAACACCTCAGGAGCACTTGGGGGGCCCACCACAGAAGTTGGTGTGGGAGAAATGACGTTGCGACGAAGTTCTGTCGGTCGTTCACCTTCGGTGCGGGGGTTCCTCTCGGTCAGACCGAGAGGGGCTCTCGGTCGTGCGAGCTGCGATGCGGCGGGGTCGGTCGCAGCGGCGGTGCGAGGGAAATCGTCGGTCAGACCGACAGATCCCGTCGGTCGTGCGCTGCGGGTGCGGGTGAAGCGAAGGGGGCGATGCAGCGGGGCGGAATCTCGGTCAGACCGACAAGGCGGGTCGGTCGGGCGCTTGGCGATGCGGAGCGGAGCGGTGCGGGCGGCTGTGCGAGGAAGTCTCTCGGTCAGACCGAGAGAGAGCCTCGGTCGGAGCGGGGCGACAGCGGGGTGCGATGCAGCGGTGCGCTGCAAGCGGCGATGCGGGGGCTGCTCCGGTCGTGCGCTAGGATTTGTGGGGGTGAGCTCCGGTCGTGCACTGGGCGATCGTCGCAACGTTGCGACGAACGTCGGGGAGGTGTTTTTGACGGCTAGGGTTTGTGTAATGCGAAAATAATTTATCCTAGGGCTAATATAAATAGGTTAGAGCTAGGGTTAGGGTTAGGGTTTAATAAAAACGTAATTATATAATTAAAATAATTAATTAAAAATAGATTTACTCTTCTCTCCCTCACACGAGATGGGTGCGGCCAAAAATTCTGAAATTTGGTCAGAAAATTCTTTAAAGCGTTATTATATTATAGGAATTTTATTGTAATTAAAAATCTTATAAAAATAGGTTTTAAAATTATTTAAAACTTTCAAAAAATTGGAAAATAGGTCAAATTAAGTTCAAAAATTGTAAAATAATTATGGGGTGTTCGGAACAACTAAAGAAAGAGAGTGGAGAAGACGGATCTAAATTTCGAAGTCGAGAGACGAAACTAAAATTCGAAACGTCTCGCGTCAAAACAGAAAGTCGCGACGTCACGTCAAATAAGTTAGTATCGCAGAAGAACGACTCGAGATATGTCGTTCCAAAGTCGTTCCGCAATCTAATACTTTCAGAGATGATCACGACGACATATCACACAAAAACGTTCAAAAACAATTAAAGTCTAAAATAATCATGTGCACGATCAAACGCACGTGCACGAAGAAGGTACGATAGAAACAGGCCGTTACACACGCACTCGTGGGCCTCGCTCGTGACTGTGCGTGTGGGCTGCTCACTTGCTTGCGGGTCATGTATGTGCATCCTAGTGCGCCGCATGGTAATGGGCTTCATAAAAAATCTAACTCTGTGCTTCAGACATCATTGTTTTGGGCTCTTTGAGATATTTTTGATATTGTGTACTATATTTTTAAACATTAACAAGCTAGAGTGTAATAATTTCTATACGTGCTAATAAAGAGAAGCCCTCTGCCATCAGTTATGTTAAAATCTGACGAAGGATTGAGAGATGAAATCATCACCTGGAATGCAGCGAAATGGAGGAGCGACGCTCGGATCGTGTTTGGAATCACCGAACGAAACCGAACGAGTTTTCTGATCGGTCCATATTTTACACCTTTTTTCTGCATGTTTTCACGCCATTTCGATTGCTCGTATTGCGATTTTCACGAGTATTCGACGATATTGCGTTACTTTTCACTATTTCTTGTTTTTGTCAGATTTTAGGAAATATGGAGCGATCGGGAGCAAAAATGAGCTTAAGGGACTTGCATCCGCTCCGGAGCGCCACCCAAGGCTCTTTTGAGGGCTATTCGACGATGGGAGACGAGTGGAAGAAGAAGGAACTCCGTAGGAGCGACGAGGAGGAGAAACAGAGAAGATTGGGCATTTACAGCATGCCACTCGGCCGAGTGGAGCACTCACTCGGCCGAGCAAGAAGACCGCTCGGCCGACCCGACCGTACACGCTCCAACAGAAGGAATTGGGCGTGCACTCGGCCGAGGGACGATATCCCACTCGGTCGAGTATGAAGATCGCATCATCCGAGTGGCATGGAAAATCCACCATAAAAAAAGGCCGACTTACTGGAATTGTACAGGCTTTTGACGGTTTCGACTCGGCCGAGCAAGAAATGCCCACCGGCCGAGTGAGTAAAGCCACTCGGTCGAGTCACCTCCGAAGACAGACCTCCCAAGACCCCCAACTTACTGGAATTTTACAGGGTCTGTCACTCGACCGAGTAGAGAAGCCCACTCGACCGAGTAGAGAAGTCCGCTCGGCCGAGTAATGCCGAGGACACGCAGCGCCCAGATTTTCAGACAGCCTCCCACTCTTTTGAAATCTGTTATCATTCTAGCCATCAAAGTATTTTTCTCATATTTTTTATGGATAGTAGACTTCATGACGGTTCCAATGCCGCCAAGAACGTGCCAATCGGAGGTCGGATGAAATCTTGAGAATTTCTGTAAGTTGACGCTGCAGTGCTGGAATTTCCACTTGGCCGAGTCACATATTCCACTCGGCCGAGTCGGCGACGGGCCCAGATTTTAAGTTGCGGTTTGGGCTGTTTTTTGGGCACGAATTTGAGGGGTTTTCTAGGGTTTCTTGCTAGGGTTTTGGGGGAGTATTTAAGGGTTTTGTAGCCACCATTAGAGAAAGACCCCCATTATGTTTTCTTAGCCCCCATATGTTTTTCTTAGGATTTTTTTAGAGGTTAGGCCATGCCCTAGGCCCCCTCTTAGATCTAAAAGCTTGTATTTTGGATTGAAAATCTTCATCAAGCTAAGTATTTTCTTCTTTTTATTTGAATCTTTGTTTTTCTATCTTTTTGTTTGCAAGCAATGATTTCTATTGATTCTCGTATCCTTATTGCTATGCTAGAGTAGATTTGTTGTTCTAGGGTTTGGGGATGAACCCTATGGATCTAATTTCATATTTGTGATGAATGAATTTCTAAATTACTAGAATTGCTAGTAGGTTAGGTTGTGATTGATTTACTACGGATAACTAGGGATTTCCATCGATTTGGGATTTGCAAGAGATTGGATTCTAATCGATGGGAAGGCCTAGATATTCGATTTAGATTTACAATTGGATTTCTCTAGATTTGGTTTGCAAGAGATTGGACCAAAGCTAGGATTTTTAATTGTAAATCTATACCAATATTCGTTTGCAAGAGATTGGACGAATACGAACTATCACAACCTAGATCGTGACTCGAGTTTGCACGAGAGTGGGCTCGAGAAGCGATTGGACAATGATGTCGATCCTAATGCTAGTGGCTTAGGTTAGGGTTTGCACGAGAGTGGGCTCTAATCTAGGTTTGCTAGAGACCGGCAATAACGCGAGAGCGTGAGCTTGGTTCTCTATTCAGTTATGGCTAGTTCACCTCAACGCAAGCCTAGTAATATTGAGATTCACTATTCACAATGACGAATGACAATCCGTAGTGGGGATTCCCTAGCCCTAGACTCTTTTATTGTATTGTATTTGAATCGATATCTGACCGATTTCTCTATCTCCGACACCGACATCCATCACCATTGCCATTACATTATACCATAATCATCTCCACCAATAAAACATTCGTAGTCAAGCCAACCTAGGATAGATTGGAGCCAACACCACCTCCTCGTGTTCGATACCCGCTCGCCGCTACACCGTGCGCTTGCGGTAAAACTACACGGTCGCTCTTTTTGGGTGTACTCCCGGAGTCGATCAAGTTTTTGGCGCCGCTGCCGGGGATTTATCTCCGTGCATTTGTGCCATACTAGGTTGTGCTCTAGGGTTGCATTTTGGAGCGATCAAGTTTTTGGTGCCGTTGTCGGGGAGGTGTTTTCCGTTGGGTGCCAATTTGTCACAATTAGGTTGATTAGACTACGAAAAAAAAAATTTAATTTAAAAAAAAGGGAAATTTTCACCCCCGCCACCATTATTATCATTTCTATATTCTTTTGTGCCACTGATATCTTTTCTCCAGGTATTTATCTTTGTTGATCAGGTGCTATGGATTATACTACGTGGACCACAGATTTTGATCAGAGTGTTCAGATGGGAGATTACTATTTTGATCAGAGTGCTCAGATGGGAGAATACTATTATCATCAGAGTGCTCAGACGGGAGAATACTATTTTGATCAGAGTGCTCAGATGGGAGAATACTTTTTTGAGGAGATGCACTGGCCCGAGCTTGATGAGAGATAAAGGATCTTTTTTGATGAGATGCTTGCACACCAGGTTGAAATGCAAGCCGGGCATGAAAAGAGTAACCTTCTATTGGAACGGGTGAAGAGGCAGCTTGAAATGAATGCGCTCATGTTTAAGGTTGCGATGATTCCCAAAGATATCAGTTCTGTTCCTTCATCTTATGGGTAAGAAGCATCTCCAATCATATTACCAGAGCCAGAATGTGCCGCCGTCGATCCCACATCCTACAATACAGCTGTTGCATATGAAGAGTGGAGGGACGAAAGTACAGTGGAGGAAGCAGAAATTGAGCCACCAGCGCAGCCAGAGGAGGATGGATTTCAGAGATTATTGGAGGGTATCTTGGAGTCAGTGAGGTTTACCGGTTCAGAGAGCATTACAGCAGGTGATGCATTTGAGCTACGATTTGCAGATTTTGTTATGAACCGTGTTTCAGCTGCAGGAACAATTGAGGAGGACATCCATGTCAGTCTTGAGGGGGATAGACTATATTTTCGGATTGCTTGCGGGCATTCCCCTCCACATGATACATCCCCACAAGCTGACACACCTGAGCAGCCAGCATCACCATCCCAGAGAGAGCCTACATTGATAGTTGATGAGAAGGCAAAGGAGCACACTATCGAGCCAGAGCATATTGTCGAGGAGGTCTCACATACGGAGCCAGAGCATGCTTTTGAGGAGGCCTTACACACAGAGCCAGAGCTTATCACCGAGGAGGTCGTGCATCGGGACGAGGACACAGCCATTCATGAGGATCCCGAGCACTATTCTCCTCCATTAGAGCTCCCGCAGCCACCTCATCCTTTCACTGACATCGAGGACTATCCCACAGAGCTTACTGCTCCCACTCAGGGAGATATTTTTACCCATTCCATTTCTGAATCATGTATTCCATTTGATATTTATTTTGATTCAGATATTTTTGACACGTCGTACCTCTTGTAGCACACATACGATTCTGGACCGGAGGTATGCTTGGACGTGTCACAGTTTGACGAGCCTATCGAAGAGGTCCACACCTATGATCCAGATTTACCTGAGCAGCTGAGAGAGGACACCACGGAGATATCTATCAAGGCACAAGAGGATATTAGATTATTTCCAGGGAAGTATCGTCCACCATTATTTATTCCATATATTTCTATAGACGATCCTCTTTGGGATACTTTTATTATGAGGGTGAATTTTTTGCAGCGAACTGATGCATCCTATTCTCTGCAGGGTACAGGTGGAGTCCTTGTGGGAACGCTGGAGGATGCATTGTTGGAGTTTGTTGAAGTCCGTGGACACACGCATCTGGCAGAGCCACGGAAGGATCAGTTGGAGCAATTACCTGCACCGGCAAAGATACTGGATCCGCCTTTTGCTATAGGTGATATCAATCCAGTAGTGTAGAAATTTTTTATGCTTTCAATAAACCCGAATTCTCTCGACAGCGAGAGGACCGTATAGATTGATTGAATAAATATCACCTCTTATGACGGCAACAAAATTTTTACACCCCAAACCCATTATATATATTAATTGCCCCTTCATATTTTGATGTGTCACATCCTTTTGCTCACCACCCACCGAGCATTTCTTTCAAGTGAAACCTTACTTTCTTATTTGTTTGACTTGATCTCGCTTAGTGAAGCCGTGACATTTTTGACCGAGTCATTTGAATATGATTGTTTGGTATAAGCTTGGGGGAAGGCGCTCTCATGCATCATTGTATGTGCATGTAGTTGCATTAGGATTTCATGTCATTCATTCCATCATTTTTCATTCACCTCCCTATTATTATCGTTGTTCCTCATATTCTTTCACTATGATCACATTGAGGACAATGTGAAGTTTAAGCTTGGGGGAGTGCATTTCCATGCCATTTAGATGCATTAATTGCATTTTTACTTTATTTTAGGGTTTTTTTAATTTTTCAAAATTTTTGCATCATCTTTTTGATTTTTCCATCTTATTTTCCTTTTATGTGTGGTCATGCATCATGTTGTGTGCTTGTTTTTCTTTTCTTTCCTCTCTTTTATTTTTTATTTTTTATTTCTTTATTTTCCTTTCTCTTCTTTTGCTAGATTTGTTCCTTATGATGATATATCTTACTGCTTTAGTAGCCATTAGATGCTTATTATTCCATGCCATGCTACTTAGAGTATTCCATAGTCTTGCTATTCACATATGCTTGTAAATCTATTTCTTTCGATGATTCCTCTATATGAATGCATGATATTAGTTGAAACTGAATGTATGGATTAGTGTTTAGTATGCTTTTGTTGGAAATGCACCAAGATTCACGCATCATTAGTATATCTGAAGCATCAGTTTTATTGTCTTATTCACCTTCTGTTGCATGCCTGATATGGTTGTAAACTTTACTGCTTGACTGCACTGTTTATTGAAATGATTGAGAATATCCATGCTTACATATGAGTTTTAGTTGATGTATTATCTTATTGAACCATCCGTGCACATCTTAGAGTAAACCGAGTGTTATATTACTTCCTTCTCCACATATATTTTTTTATTCTCTACATGTCACTTGAGTTCACCTCCTAAAGTTACTTATATCGCATCTATTTCCCAAAACCCCCTACAAAAGAAAAAGTTAGCTCCAAAAGTCCAACAAGCCAAAAAGGAGCCAAAAGCCAAAAATACAAATCATATAGCTCCTACAAAAATCCAAAAAGAAAAATGAGAAACAAAAAGTTCAAAAAGAAAAAAAAAGAGAAAAATGTTTCTCTATCTCATTATTGGAGCCACAAAATACTTGGGAAAACCAAGGCAAAAATCCCATTTTCCACTATCATATTCCTTTAGATGCGATGCCTCAAGCTAAGCTTGGGGGGGTGAATTCATTTGACCAAATGAGTGAGTATGACCTTAGAGTGGAGACGTGCATGAATGGGGATATTCGATAATGCTTAGACTTTGCAAAATATATTAGATATGGAGATTTTTCATGATTTGAAATAAATATGTGAATGCCATGACTCTTATTCTATTCTCTATTGCATGCTTAGTGTGTATCTTATATGCTTCATTTATAACTTTTGATTGAAAAGTGCATCGCCAATGAATTGTATATTATATTCTATGAAATTCATGATGTGAATATGGGTTGATTGCTTGAATTTAGGGAGTCACTTCCTTTGTTTTTAAAAGCTTGCAAGTACCATGTTTAAATAAGATATGAAATCTTTATAGCATGAGATTCGCATTTTCTGAGTTATCGTGATGTGTAGCTTTGGCTTGAGATCTGAGAGAATAATCTAGCGACCCCTTCCACCTCGTGTTCTTTCTTTTTCATTTCATTTTCTTTATTTTCATCTCCCGAGTTCATCTCTCTACTTATCTTCCTCGAGGACGAGTAAGAGGTAAGCTTGGGGGATATTGATCGGTCCATATTTTACACCTTTTTTGCATGTTTTCACGCCATTTCGATTGCTCGTATTGCGATTTTCACGAGTATTCGACGATATTGCGTTACTTTTCACTATTTCTTGTTTTTGTCGGATTTCAGGAAATATGGAGCGATCGGGAGCAAAAATGAGCTTAAGGGACTTGCATCCGCTCCGGAGCGCCACCCAAGGCTCTTTTGAGGGCTATTCGACGATGGGAGACGGGTGGAAGAAGAAGGAACTCCGTAGGAGCGACGAGGAGGAGAAACGGAGAAGATTGGGCATTTACAGCATGCCACTCGGCCGAGTGGATCACTCACTTGGCCGAGCAAGAAGACCGCTCGGCCGACCCGACCGGACACGCTCCAACAGAAGGAATTGGGCGTGCACTCGGCCGAGGGACGATATCCCACTCGGTCGAGTATGAAGATCGCATCGTCCGAGTGGCATGGAAAATCCACCATCAAAAAAGGCCGACTTACTGGAAATGTATAGGCTTTTGACGGTTCCGACTCGGCCGAGCAAGAAATGCCAACCGGCCGAGTGAGTAAAGCCACTCGGCCGAGTCACCTCCGAAGACAGACCTCCCAAGACCCCCCAACTTACTGGAATTTTACAGGTTCTGTCACTCGACCGAGTAGAGAAGCCCACTCGACCGAGTAGAGAAGTCCGCTCGGCCGAGTGATGCCGAGGACACGCAGCGCCCAGATTTTCAGATAGCCTCCCACTCTTTTGAAATCTGTTATCATTCCAGCCATCAAAGTATTTTTCTCATATTTTTTATGGATATTAGACTTCATGACGGTTCCAACACCGCCAAGAACGTGCCAATCGGATGTCGGATGAAATCTGGAGAATTTCTGTAAGTTGACGCTGCAGTACTGGAATTTCCACTCGGCCGAGTCACATATTCCACTCGGCCGAGTCGGCGACGGGCCCAGATTTTAAGTTGCTGTTTGGGCTGTTTTTTGGGCATGAATTTGAGGGGTTTTCTAGGGTTTCTTGCTAGGGTTTTGGGGGAGTATTTAAGGGTTTTGTAGCCACCATTAGAGAAAGACCCCCATTATGTTTTCTTAGCCCCCATATGTTTTCTTAGGATTTTTTTAGAGGTTAGGCCATGCCCTAGGCCCCCTCTTGGATCTAAAAGCTTGTATTTTGGATTGAAAATCTTCATCAAGCTAAGTATTTTCTTCTTTTTATTTGAATCTTTGTTTTTCTATCTTTTTGTATGCAAGCAATGATTTCTATTGATTCTCGTATCCTTATTGCTATGCTAGAGTAGATTTGTTGTTCTAGGGTATGTGGATGAACCCTATGGATCTAATTTCATATTTGTGATGAATGAATTTCTAAATTGCTAGAATTGCTAGGAGGTTAGGTTGTGATTGATTTACTACGGATAACTAGGGATTTCCATCGATTTGGGATTTGCAAGAGATTGGATTCTAATCGATGGGAAGGCCTAGATATTCGATTTAGATTTACAATTGGATTTCTCTAGATTTGGTTTGCAAGAGATTGGACCAAAGCTAGGATTTTTAATTGTAAATCTATACCAATATTCGTTTGCAAGAGATTGGACGAATACGAACTATCACAACCTAGATCGTGACTCGAGTTTGCACGAGAGTGGGCTCGAGAAGCGATTGGACAGTGATGTCGATCCTAATGCTAGTGGCTTAGGTTAGGGTTTGCACGAGAGTGGGCTCTAATCTAGGTTTGCTACAGACCGGCAATAGCGTGAGAGCGTGAGCTTGGTTCTCTATTCAGTTACGGCTAGTTCACCTCAATGCAAGCCTAGTAATATTGAGATCCACTATTCACAATGACGAATGACAATCCGTAGGGGGGATTCACTAGCCCTAGACTCTTTTATTGTATTGTATTTGAATCGATATCTGACCGATTTCTCTATCTCCGACACCGACATCCATCACCATTGCCATTACATTATACCATAACCATCTCCACCAATAAAATATTCGTAGTCAAGCCAACCTAGGATAGATTGGAGCCAACACCACCTCCTCGTGTTCGATACCCGCTCGCCGCTACACCGTGCGCTTGCGGTAAAACTACACGGTCGCTCTTTTTGGGTGTACGCCTGGAGTCGATCAAGTTTTTGGCGCCGCTGCCGGGGATTTATCTCTGTGCATTTGTGCCATACTAAGTTGTGCTCTAGGGTTGCATTTTGGAGCGATCATTTTCACCACCAAGATACCTCTTGATCTTCTTCTTCTTGTAGGTTGTGTTGGGAGAGAGGGGAGAGAACACAAACTATTCCTTTGACTAATTCTCACAGACAATGGGGGTATAAATAGGAATTAAAGGGGTGCCATTTTCTCCAGTTGGAAAAACGTAACGTTAACTAATAACGTTAGGGTAGTTACAAAACAAATTTGCATTGAAAACCCTAAACTTCTGTATATTGCAATTATCCACCAAGGGTAATTCAATTTACATATAACCCTTTTAATAATAATATAGTTGTTATTTACCTCCTGAGTTTAACACGTCAAGGGCGTACCCAATTCCAACAAGTTAAAAGTAAGAATACAAAATTAAGCCATCCCTTTTACAAACTTTGTCACAAGATCATGTTTTATTCCATAATCAAATATATCCATTTCACCGTTGGCTAATAAAAAACCTTTGCAGTCAAAACCAAATAAATTAGTACTTGTTATGAATAGGCCCATGAGGCCCATTGGGTATCCAAGCCCACTATTGAAAGCTATATATATGAGGGTAGGGGGCTCTTACCCCTCTACACCTATTTCCCTATATTTTCCCTTCATAACACGTTATCAGCACGATCACGCTCGTTGGAGGAGACGGCGGCTCGCGGGGAAGGAGATCCATCAATCGCTCAGATTCAAGAAGATCGTAATCTTCTCAACAGGGCGCGAAAAGGGCATCCTTCACCAACCGTCGACTAGATTCCCTTGTCGAATCTAGAGGTAAAAAATCAAAACTTTTAGATCTAAACTTGCTTTTCACGTTAGATCTGCATGTTTTAGGATCAAAAATTTTAAAAACACGGTAAAAATCAAATTTTTTTAGATCCGCATGCCTAAAAACAATAAAAATCTGTTTTTAGCGATCTAAATACTCGAAAAATCCGGTTTTTACCCCCAACCTTTGATGAAAAAATCCGCACGCCCATAGGGCGAAACGGCGGCGCTTCACAAGCGCAGTCGGCGCGATCTCATGCCGCGGCCATAGGCCGCGGCCAGTTGCCGCGGCCTGCAGGCCGCGGCCCGCCGCTGCGGCGGCCGCGGCCCGCAGCCGTGGCCCGTCGTCGCCACGGCGGCCTCGTTCTGCGCGGCTAGCCGTCGCGGCGACACGCCGCGGGCCCCCCTAGGGTTTTCCGAAACCCTAACCCTAAACGGGCCAACTTTTTTGGGGGAGGCCCAATTAACCCTAAATGGGTTGTTCTCATGGCCCAAAAGGCCAGGAAATTAGCCCATTTACATAAATAATTTTTCTTTTTTATTTTTGGCCCTAAAAGCCCAAAATAATTAAAAGAAACTTTAAAAGGGGTTTTAAGCGGTAAACAAAACATTAAAATATGGATCAAAAGGTAAAAGTTTTCAAAATAAAATTTTGCACGTCACACACATTTTAGATTATTTAAATTAATCTGTACATGCCTGTGATTGATTATCTGCGTAGTTGTATGTTTCAAATATATTATCTGCGTGGATGTGCAAATTAGGCTATGTTTTTAGGGATCAGCCAGGTTTCCGACACCTTTTAATTTCATGCAAATTTTCTTTTGAGAGAAATTTGTAAGTGAGGATATAAATGTAAAAAGAAGACCGATGGACACCAAAAAGGAGCTGAAGGCGTTCGCACAATGAAGATAGGGGCTTCTTTCTGAAGTTCCCGAGTTGTAATTTATTCTTTCATGCAATTATTTTTGATGTAACTTCGGACTGTACTCCTTTTTATTTCGGTGTCGGCTGGCTGATCCCCATAGTCCTAAGTCATTTTTCTGCTTCATTGCTTATACATTAACTGCGTGGATGTTAATTATTTTAATACCATGTTTAATGTTACAATGAAACTACTTAACAACATGCGTAACCTTTATTAATTATTCACATTATGAATATGTAAAAAGCATGTATGTTAAAATTTGATCCATGCTATGAAAAATGTTTGCATTACATGCGTGGATGTCTATTTTACCCAGTTTTAATGATACATGCTGTTTTTTTCTTTACATTGCTAGATCATTAAATGGCCAGACTCGCAAATGTTGACTTTTCGGTCCTGAAGGCCGATGGGTCAAACTACCTGAGGTGGCAGTTGGACCTGAAGTTCCATCTGCGCTCTCATGGTTTCGGTCTCACACAGACTGAAAAGGCAACAACAAGTACTGCCCCAGCAAATAAGGAGGCTTCAGTGGAAGCACCTCATACAGAGGAAGTTTCCGATATATTAAAGGCGAAAGCCATTATATATATGAGGAAACATTTAGACTCGACCTTAAAGGACGAGTACCTCACTGTAGAGGACCCTTACGAGCTGTGGGACGCACTCGATGAGAGGTACAGACATCAGAGGGATGTCATACTCCGCAGTGCACAGTACGAGTGGACTCACCTCCGCATACAGGACTTCAAATCTGTAGCGGAGTACAACTCAGCTCTCTTCCGCATCACCTCACGCCTGAAGTTGTGTGGTGAACCAGTGACGGAGAAAATGTTGCTGGAAAAGACGTTCACGTCTTTCCACGAAAAGGACATGATCCTTATGCAACAATATCGCGAGAGGAAGTTCACTAAGTACTCTGACCTGCTTTCATGCCTGCTTATGGCTGAACAAAACAGAGACCTGTTGGTTGCCACCCACAACCTGCGCCCTCCTGGCTCCGCTCCATTGCCACCTCCTGCAGAGGCTCACTTCCAGTCTTCTCAGAAGAAGAAGACGGACAAAAAGGCAAAATTCCAGAAATGGAAGGAACAGAAGCAACGGAAGAAGGCCACTCCCCCAGCTCCTCCTCAGAACCAGAAGTTCGTGGACAAGAAGTAGAAGAGGATTCCCAACAAAGGTGGCACTCCCAAGAAAGACTGGGAGGACAAGTGCTCTAAATGCGGAATGACGGGCCACTGGTCCAGAATCTGCCGCACAGCAAAACACCTCCAGGACCTCTACCAGGCAAGCCTCAAGCCTCGAGCTGAGACAAACCTGATTGAGAGCGCAGCGTTGGCAGAGACCTCATGGACTCCTGAAGACTTCATGGGAGATGACACTCTCTAGATCTGGACCACTTCTATGCACTAGCAATGTATCTTCTATTTATGCATCGTATCTAGTTTTATTTCCATGTCAAACAATATTTTGAGCATTTATTTTTTATGAAAGCGGATCTTTTCTCTTCATTTATTGCTTGAATGTCTTTCCCTTTTTTAGATATGGAACTTATCTGCCTAGTGGACAGTGCATCGACGCACTCGATCCTTCAAAACATAGACTATTTCACGAGCATAAGTAGCTATTCTGGCCCACTGAGAACAATCTCAGGACCATCAAACATAATCGAAGGATCAGGGGAAGCAATTATATTGCTACCTGGCAACACACAAATAACACTTAAAAATGCGTTATACTCCCCTAAATCCATCCGAAACCTCCTAAGCTTTAAAGACATCCGTTTAAACGGATATCACTTAGAGACGGTCGAGGAAGATAAAAGGGAATACTTGCTTGTAACGTCTCTTACAAATGGTTCAAAAACCATTATGGAACGTTTCAAGGGACTCCCCTCGGGACTCTACCAAACAAGTATACAAACTCCAGAAACATACATGGCGGAGCACCTGCAGTGCCCCCAAACACCAGAATTCCAACTCTGGCACAATAGACTGGGACACCCTGGTTCTGTTATGATGTACCGCATCATAAATAACTCCAGGGGTATAGACCTAAAGAACCTGAAGATTCTTCAAAAAGGCAAATTCCCATGTCCACCCTGTTACAAGGGTAAACTGATCACGAGACCCTCTCCACTGAAAGTGGACGTGGAGTCCCCCAGTTTTCTGGAAAGAATCCACGGAGACATTTGTGGGCCGATTCACCCATCAAGTGGTCCGTTCAGGTACTTTATGGTCCTGATAGACGCATCTACTAAGTGGTCACATGTGTGCCTACTGTCCACCCGTAACCTAGCACTATCTAAGCTTTTAGCTCAGATAATCAAGTTACGGGCCCACTTCCCCGACTACCAGATAAAGAAACTTTGTCTGGACAATGCGGGGGAGTTTACGTCACATGTCTTTCTAGACTATTGCCAAGCTCAGGGAATTGAAGTCGAACATCCTGTAGCGCATGTTCACACCCAAAATGGGTTAGCAGAATCTCTAATTAAGAGACTGCAATGGATCGCTCGTCCATTATTACTTCAATCCCAGATGCCAGTAAATGCGTGGGGTCATGCAATTTTGCATGCTGCATCTTTAATAAAATTTAGACCTTCTGGAGGTCAGTCATCTTCTCCAATGCAACTAGCACTTGGAGCCCCACCAATTGTCTCACATTTGAGAATATTTGGTTGTGCAGTATACGTCCCCATAGTACCACCGCAAAGGACAAAGATGGGTCCACAACGTCGTCTAGGCATTTATGTTGGGTTTGACACCCCCACCATAATTAGATTCCTAGAACCCCTTACGGGAGACGTCTTTAAGGCACGTCTAGAAGACTGTGAATTCGATGAAACATCGTTTCCAAGACTAGGCTCACAGACAAAGAAGCCCGAAGCTTTAGAAAGTATCACTTGGGATACAAAGACATTATGTCACTTTGATCCGCCAACAAGCCAGTGTGAGGAGGAGGTCCTAAAGATTCTCCACATCCAAAACACTGTACATCTCTTGCCAGACAAATTTACTGACAACCAAAAGATTATCAAATCACACGTCCCTGCTGCTAACACTCCAACTAGGATTGACATACCGCAAAATGGATGCAATCCGCCTGCAGCAGAAATGGTTGGACCTCTCAAAAAGAGAGGACGACCACCGGGATCCAAGGACCAAGTCCCTCGAAAGAGTAGGACCCTTGGCAATGGTAAACAAATACCACCACAGGATGCTAATATAAGCCCTACTACCCCATCTCTCCCAAACTCTCATGAAGAGGAAAAATCGGGAGAAAATGAAGTATCGATACACTATGTACGAACTGGGGTGTATTGGGACAGAAAAAGCACAAACATAGATGACACATTTGCGTGTAATATTGTCATCAACGTCGCGTACTGCGACGATGATATTGAACCACGCTCTCTGATAGAATGTCAAAGCAGAGATGATTGGCCAAAGTGGAAAGCGGCAATAGGAGTGGAGTTGGATTCACTCACCAAACGCAAGGTCTTCGGACCCATAGTCCAGACACCAAAAGGTGTAAAACCTGTGGGTTATAAATGGGTATTTGTTAGAAAATGAAATGAAAAGAATGAGATCGTTCGCTATAAAGCAAGGCTTGTAGCGCAGGGTTTTACCCAACGTCCTGGGGTGGATTTTGAAGACACATACTCCCCGGTCATGGACGCGATCACCTTCCGATTCCTCATTGGCTTAACAGCCCAAGAGGGTTTAGATATGCAACTCATGGACGTGGTTACTGCATACCTATATGGAAACCTAGACCGAGACATCTATATGAGATTGCCTGACGGTTATTCTTTTCCTGCAACACTAAAAGAGAGAGAACGTGACATCTACTCAGTGAAACTGCAAAGATTATTATATGGTCTAAAACAATCTTGAAGGATGTGGTATAACAGACTGAGAGATTTCCTTGCAAAACAAGGATTTACAAGCGACCCAGTCTGTCCTTGCATCTTTATAAGAGCAAAGGCAACAGGATTTGTAATTATAGCCGTCTACGTAGACGACTTAAACCTCATCGGATCTCCTGAAGAGATCACAAAGATTTCTAGAAGCCTGACAGAAACCTTCGAGATGAAAGACCTCGGAAAGTCAAAATTCTGTTTAGGTCTTTAGATAGAGCATCTTAAAGATGGGATCCTGTTACACCAGTGAACTTACACATCGAACTTATTGAAAATTTTTCAGATGGATAAGTGCCACCCCCTCAGCACTCCGATGGTCGTCAGATCATTGGATGTACACAAAGACCCCTTCCGGCCGCTGGAAGAGGGGGAGGAAGTACTAGGCCCCGAAGTGCCTTATTTAAGTGCTATCGGTGCACTCCTTTACATGGCTAACTGCACTCGCCCCGACATAGCATTTGCAGTAAACTTACTAGCCAGATATAGTGCTGCACCTACACAGCGGCACTGGGCCGGAGTTAAGCATCTTCTGCGCTACCTCCAAGGATCCATAGACTTAGGTATATTCTACAGGAAAGGGGCATCAACTAGTTTAGTTGGTTATGCTGATGCAGGTTATAGGTCCGATCCTCATACAGAGAAGTCTCAGACCGGATACATGTTCACATACGACGGCACAGCCATATCCTGGAGATCTGTAAAGCAGACCATGACGACCGTCTCATCCACTCACTCAGAACTTCTAGCGATCTTCGAAGCAAGCAAGGAATGCTTCTGGCTACACTCTGTGATCCAGCACATCCTCACCTCCACCGGCCTGATGACCGGCGTTCTTGCACCTACTCCACTCCATGAAGACAATGCAGCATGTATAGCCCAGCTTCAGGACGGCTACATCAAAGGCGACAAGACAAAGCATATCTCCCCCAAGTTCTTCTGGACGCACGACCTTCAGAAGCAAAAGCAGATTGAGGTACAGAAGATCCAATCATGTAATAACTTGGCGGATTTACTTACCAAATCCCTGCCTACTAGTATCTTTGAGAAACTTGTATATGGGATTGGGATGAGGAGAGTGAGTAAATGTTAACTGGGTCAGGATGAGAGAACTATGAACTCATAGATACATAGGAGACTGATGTATAGATTCATAGGAAATCTGCAAGCCTGAAGCTTGGTCAGATGAGGGCGAGTCAACTGCAGAGTTGTACTCTTTTCCCTTGGCTACAGGTTTTTTCCCACTGGGTTTTCCGTAGTCAAGGTTTTGACGAGGCAACCTCGTTGACTCTGGATCCTGAAGTATCCACCCCTAGACACATCCCTAAAACAGGGGAAGTTATGGGTTAACTGTTCTTTCTTTAACAAGGCAGTTACCCTAACTCGGATCCTGAAGAATCCACCTCTTATTCAATGTTGGTTGGATAAGGGGAAGTGTTATGAATAGGCCCATGAGGCCCATTGGGTATCCAAGCCCACTATTGAAAGCTATATATATGAGGGTAGGGGGCTCTTACCCCTCTACACCTATTTCCCTATATTTTCCCTTCATAACAGTACTCTTATATGTTCTCGAGCCTCTCTATAAGAAGTTTGATGAAGGGTGAGTATCTTTCTTCATTCTCTCTGTCAACAATTGGCTTCTTCATTTAAAGTTTGTTTTAAACATTTCTCTAAACATAAATATCTAATTAAACCCTAGCATGTGTTGCACGACCTATTTTTAATGTCTGTACACACTAGTGGTTGTGTGTATGTGTTTCTTTGATATAATGTGACAAAGAAAAATCATTATTTGAATTTTAAATCATCTTATCAAACATTAACACGTGTTGCACAAAACATGGTTCTATATATTCATTGATCCAAATTGTTGTGTAGACGTTCCTCGACATAATATGATTAAAAAAATATTTTCTCAAAAAATATCATGAAAACCCGTATTTCAACTTTAAATCATCTTGATAAGCATCAACTGATAACTAGCTCTTTGGGAAGTTGACTCGATTTCGGTGCTAACGAGTCATTGGTCATTCAGCCGAGCTATCTTGTGTGGAGATAGCTCGTCTGTACTCGGATTCGATCCATCTGACTCGGCACAAATCAGATAGGTCAAATACCGAGCTATGGGACTCAGCGTCGTATTGGACTCTCGGTCGTGAGGGTCGTATTGGACTCTCGAAAATGAGGGTCTTATTGGACTCTTGGTCAGGTCAGTGGCTTAGATGGATCGACAACTCTACGGTCTGACCTCCCAGTGGGTCGAACAGCTAGGGTCAGCACTTCGGTCGTTCGGTCTTTAGAAGGAAGCTCGGTCGAGCAGAGCGGGGCCCACTTGGATGGGACAGAGGCCAGTAAGGTGTAGCGTACGCCTACTAGGGTTCGACACATTAAAGGCATAGAGTTATGAAGGGATATAGGAATCCCGTTAAATTCAGGATTCGTATCTTCTGGGGAATCCTCCTCAATGATGGCACCTATTGTACCCTAAGGGGTATGTATATGGAGTTTTAAAGGAGGGTTTCAGGTGGATCACCGAAGGTGAATATTGTGAGAGTTCTTGAGCCACCATTTGTGAGATCCAACTTTGAAAGATATTATTGTGAGATTTTGGAGAGATTGTTGTGTGCTTCTTCTTCGTTTGTAAAGAGAAGATTTGTATTCTTTCTTTCCTTTCGTAATAAAGCTCATTGGTGTTCCCTTGGCCGGCCGACGACCTAAATTTGTTATTTCTCGTAGCAATTCTCGTTTGTGTGTGTTAGCGATCTCTGTCCTCGGTCTTTGACTATCATGTGTATTCTGATGTGCCTGTCTTGTCCTTTCGACACAACAAATTTGTATCAGAGATGTACGGTGTTGAAGAACAATGTATGAGGTGAAGATAAATAGCGGTGGCGATGACAATTCCTTAAAGGCGTCGACTTCTGACGTGTATGCTCCAGTTAGTCAGACTATCATGTCCAACACAAAGTTCGAAATTGAGAAGTTTGATGGGAAGATCAACTTCAGTTTATGGAGATATGAAGTCATGGATATCTTGAACCAACTTGGTCAAGATATTACATTGGATGAGAAGCCAACGAGCATGTCCGATCTAGTGTGGAAAACTCTGAATCGGAGTGCATATGATACCATCTGACTATATCTGTTGAAGGAGAAGAAATACCCATACATGGAGGAGACAAGTGCAAGCAAGTTCTAGAAGGAACTTGGCGACAAGTACATGAAGAAGAACATCTAGAACCGGCTACACTTGAATAAGCAGCTTTTCGAGTTGAAGTTGGTCGAGGGGGTTTTTATGGAGGAACACCTCGAATTCTATAACAAGCTTCTCACCGATCTATGGAACATGGACATGAAGGTCGATGACGAAGACAAATCAATGATTCTCCTCAACTCTTTACACATCGAGTATGAGTACTTGCTGTCCATTCTTACATATGGTAAGGAATCGATCACATTTGAAGAGGTGTCCAACGATATGACAAGCAACGAGTTCAGAAAGAATGATAAGGACACCGAAATCCGAGCTAGTGACGCTCTTACGGTGGTGAGAGGCCATAGTGGAGAGAAGGGTGGAGCTAGAAGGGGTATTTCTGATCCAAGTCTAGAGATAAGAGCATAGGCTCTTAGCGCTAGGATATTTGAAGGACCAATATGCTTTCTTGTAGAGAAAGAGGACATTAGGTCAGATACTGTCCGAAGGCGAAGAAGAAGCACGATGCAATGCCAATGTTGTTAAAGACGTTGAGGTCGAGAAATGGGTTCTAATTGGTGCTTCAGATGGCATGACGTCAGATGGTTGGGTGCTCGACTCTGGGTGCTCGTTCCAAATGATGCCACATCGAGAGTACTTTACAACCTTCAGGGAAGGTGGTAAGAGTATGGTCTTACTGGGCATGACCAAGCTTGTAGCACTACGAGCATCAGGACAGTTCGGATGAAGATGGGTGAGGGTGTTACACGATACATCGATGAAGTACGCTTTGTTCCCAACGTAAAGCATAGCCTCATATTGCTCGGATCACTCGAAGCCAAGGGCTGTTGAGTGACCATGGAGAATGGTGCTCTGAGGGTGACCTTAGGAGCAAGGATCATGATGTAGGGAAAGCACAGAGGCAACCTCTACTACTTGGATGGATCGGTGCTGGCATAGCAACTCTGACTTGTGAGGCAAATCGAGGCGACTCATTGTTGTGGCACAAGTGTCTTAGGCATGTGTGCGAGAAAGCTTTGCAGAAGTTGATCGTAGAGATCATCTGAAGGGGGCCAATATCAGGAAGATTGAGTTTTACGAGCACTATGTGTTTGGGAAACAGTCGCGTGCTTTATTTGGGACAACCATCCATAGCATGAAGGGAGCACTTGACTATGTCCACCCTGACGTATGGGGACCGAGTAGGTCGGCCTCGTTACTAGGGAAACACTACTTTGTGTCATTCATCGAAGATTTCTCATGCACGGTGTGGATATTTCATTTGAAGTTAAAAGATAAAGTTCTTAGCACTTTCATCGAGTGGAAGAAGCTGAGTTTGGATTTTCTTTTTCAGTTTCTTATTTTTATTTCATATTTTGGAGATAAAACTATAAAACCACAAAATCTGATGGGTCCTCCTCTTCACAGGTTGGACATGAGGGGACATGCAGATCGACGTTTCAATCGGAAGGAAGATGGAGGAGAACAACAGATTTGTAGAGAAAAGCCAAGGAAAAAGAGGCAGAAAGAAGACAGGTGACTCGACCGAGCAGTCACTCTGCTCAGTCGAGCAGTGCAGACACGAAAAAGGGGGAAAATCATCATCGGCTCGTTCCGAGCAGGCATCGACAGCTCGGTCCGAGTAGGCATAGACTCCATCGAGCACCCGGCTGCTCGATCGGATTGCACAGGCTTTTGGAAATGTGAAGAAATCGTCACTCTGTTTACACGGCCTGAGCAGCATTGGCACGTCCCGAGCAGTAGGCAACTCGACCGAGCAGCCTACTGCTCGATCGAGTATGACAGGCTCTTGGAAATGAAGAAAAAATGACGTTCTGTCTACACGGCCCGAGCGATATCAGCTCGGCCCGAGCTGTTTCCAGTCCGACCGAGTAATCTTCTGCTCGGCCGAGTGGGCTAAAAGGGAGTATTCAAATTTTTATCCTCATTCATCTTATAGCTTGCTCGACGGAGCAATTATATTGCTCGACCCGAGCTGGCTGTAGTTATATCCGTTAACCCTTCCCCTTAAACATCTAACCCTAATCACCCCCGAGACACCCCTTCTACTCGACCATGTCGACAACCCGAAGCCGCCTCCGCCTGCCCCTCCAGTACGTTCGGTCGCTATCTCTCTCTATCCACCCCTCTCTATCTCTCTCTTCCCCCCTTCTTCTTTCAACACAGCCGCCCACCTCACGCCTAAATCCCCATCGAGCACCCCCTCTCTCCCTCCTCGTTTATTATTTGCCACCAAATAGTATAGCTCGGACCGAGCAGTATAACTGCTCGACCGAGCAACCCCACGCCAAACGTCCCCTTATTTTCACGTTTAAGATACTGACTTTTTTCCTATCTCTATTTCATGTAAGACTTGCCTACGTCAGCACCCACTATAGGGACCAGCTTGGGGGACCTATCTGCATTCTTAGCGCTGACAGTCGGGACTATTCGTTCCCATAATTGCTTTACATACTGTCGCACTATTTTCTACTGCTTGCACAATGCCTCCACGCCGTGCTAGACCCACCAACACCGGCACATCAAACCCTGGGCCTACTCGATGTCCCCGTCGTACACGCTTGCCCACTCATACCAACACTGTTGGTGAATCATCCACCACTTCCTCCATGCCACCCTCCGCCCCACTCCCCCCTGAACCTCTTTTTATCGGCGATGCAGAATATGAGGTTACCTTCCGTAACGCTGACCAGGGCAACTAGTTCTCTGCCATGCTCTTACTCTTAGGTCAGTGGGCGTCATTACTCAACAGTCAGTCGAGCGTGACCTACCTTTTCTTCAGAGCCTAGTTCGTCACTGGCGAACTGACCAACCTATCGACTTCCAGCCAGACACTCCCACCACACTACCTGCTCCACAGCAGAGGACCCATCACCACCCCTAGAGGGTGGTGCCTCCGCTTGATATCGTCCTTACCCGTTTTGCCTCCCTCACTTTCTATTGTGCACATCTGTCTGTTCGGGGCCCTGCACTTATATAGCTTGGGGAGGCCCCCACACATGCATCATATTTCATTCAGCATCGCATCATGTCATATTTTTATTTTCTTTTTGCACAGTTTTTATTTTGCATTCCCCCACCCACCCTACCCTATTTAGCATCATCTCCCACCTACTAGCATTTTCGTAGCAATGAGGACACTGCTAGGATTAGCTTGGGGGTGAGCGCTACCGCTTTATTTTACATTTTCTTTTACAGTTTCTTCCATATTTCAGTTTTTATTTCACTTTTTCACCACTTTTCCACTTTCTTATCTTTTTTCTCATTCTGCATCATATTTTCTGCTTTTTACCATGCATGCATCTCCTTTTCTTTATTTTTCCTATTTTCTCCGCCTTTTTCTCTTTTTATGCCAATGATGGTCCGCATGATGATACCTTTCGTAGCCTTAGTAGTTATTCGCGATGCTTGCTATCTGTTGACATGATATTAGGGTAAATTTCAGTTTTACTATCTATATGCGTGCATTTCTTTTGCTGATCTATCTGATTTAATGCTTGAAATGAATTGATAATCAAATGCATGAATTAGTATCTAATATGCACTATGTTGGATAATACACCTAGGTTCACACATCACTGAAACACTTGGAGCATCTGTTTTTATCTCATTCACTTCTGTTTGCATGCCTGCTTTCATTGTGCCTATTACTGCCTGCTTTTTCAGTATTCATCTAGAGGAATGAAAATATCCATGCTATTTATGAGTTTAGTTAGGGTATTATTTTATCAAACCGTTGTGCACCTCTTATGAGTGAACTGAGAGATATATTATTTTCCTTCTCCACATATCTATATATTTCTCTACATATCAGTCGGTTACACCCCCACAGCTATCTTTATCGCATCTCACTTCACAAACCCAAAAGGAAAAAGTATAGCTTCTAATTGTAAAAAAAAGAAAAAAAAGAAAAAAAGGTGTATGTATTCATATGTGAAAAAGAAAAGAAAAAGAAAGAAAATGAATAATAAAAAAATTGTTTTGTTTCATTAGAAGCTATCATATATACTGGAAAGAGAAAGAAAAATTTCATATCCTATTCCTAGATGCGACACCTCAAGCTAAGCATGGGGGGGGGGAAACCAACTGATCACATGAGTGAGCATGACATTAGAGTGGAGACGGTGCATAACAGGGGGATTTAATAATACTTAAACTTTACGAAACACTTGGAGATTTTTTATGAATCGAAATGAATAACTGAATGGCATGACTTTTTCTATTCTCTATTGCATGTTGTGTGATTTCTATATGCTCCTTGTGTATCTGTGATTGAAAAGGGCATTGCCAACTTTTATATACTAGACTCTATGGATTGCATGAAATTGATATGGATTGATGGCGTTATTTCAGTAGATCCCTATCTTTTGCCTGTATTGCATGCTAGACATATGATTTGTAAAATTAGAAATTGCCAGTAGCATGTATGTTTACTATTCAGAGCATCGTGATATACTACCTAGGCCTGAGATCTGACCTATCATCCTTAGCATCCTCCATCCACTTCCATTCTCCCATCTTCCTATTTTTTATTTCTTATTTTCTTTTGTTTTCCTCCCGGCGTACCTAGTATTCGTCTTCCTCGAGGACGAGTAAGAGGTAAGCTTGGGGGATTTTGATGTGTCTATATTTTCCACTATTTTCATATCATCATTTCATTGCATTCCATGCCATTTTCGCATCCAAATCCCATATTTTCCTACGATATCGCATTTCTGACGTTATATTCGAGTTTCGTAATGTTTTATGAGTTTTCAGGGATTTTAGAGCGATTTGGGACCCGACTTGGGTATGGACACATCCGACATACCTGTGAGCTCATTGGTGAAGCCCTACAGGAGTTCGTCATGTTTTGGGATCCTCGGGAGGAGTGGAGGAGAGAGAGCAGGAGGAGAGAAGAGCTTCAGCAGCCTCAGGAGAAAATTTCCCAGGCTGCTCGGTCGAGCAGCACAGATGCTCGGACCGAGCATATGCAAATGAGAAGAGGAAGCAGATACGGGGATGGCTCAGACCGAGCAGTGCATCTGTTTGGTCGAGTAGCACTTCATCCCAAAGCTGAAGCAATCCAGTGCACGGCCCGAGCAACTATTCAGCGACCGAGTCAGCCTCATCTCAGACCGAGCAGAGCTGACTCGGCCCGTGCAGGCAGAGTGAGGATTTTGGAGATTTTCGATTCCCTGACAACCTCGGTCGAGCAACACAACTGCTCGGCCCGAGCAACTGACCGAGCAACGCATTGCTCGATCGAGCAGCCTACTCGTTCGGCGATGCTGGGGGCATTTTTGGAAATATTTTCTGAGCGATTGTCGCGTGATCTGAGGGGTGTGAAAGGCTGGGGAGCTGGAAGTTGATGAAGGAGGCGATTCATTTTAGAGTTTTTGAATACTTTTTAGAGAGCAGAGCTTAGGAGAATTCTTGTTAGTTTTTAGATTAATTTTTGTTGAAGAATATTGGATCGAAACTATTGGATCATTATCTTGGTGCTCTATCATTCTTGCGTTTAGGAATCTGGAATTTTCATCGGATCTATTTCTCATCTATTTTCTTCATCTCTCGCTGTAAGTTTTTGACCTTTATTCCGCTAATTGCTATGATGTTTTCTTCCATAAAAATGATGTCTTCATTCGCTAATATTGCCATGAGTGAGTAGATCTTTCTAGGGTTGATGGGTTAGCCCTAAAAACCTAGGGGAAGACGTAGATCTGGATCTCCACATTGAATTAGGGATTTAGGGGAGTATATCGATCGATCCTACCGAATCCCTAGATAACCCGTATTGAGATCATGCCCACGGTCGGTGGAATTGATGTGCTTAAGGGGTATCTCTGGGATTCGAATAGGGAAATCGGTGGATCCAATCAAGGCTCGTGACCATGCATGGCTCGTGCCTTGAGGGGATCCTTTGACAAACTATACTGCTACGTTGACGGCTACCGCCATTGTATCAACGAGAGCTACCAAAATGCCTCACAATTCTAACCCACGAGAGTGGTACGAATTGTGAGATTTATCCCCTAACCCTAATGCAACGTGAGGATTCTATTCCAACGTCGATCCCTGACGATCTTAGTGGTGATCCCTAATACCCTAGTCCTTTTTATCAGTAAAACAACAACAACACCCCAATCAACTCTCTCGACCCGATAGCTATCTCACTTCGAGATATAGAAGTGAACTGAGAATCCATATACACTATCACCGTCCCTGTGGGATTCGATATCATTTATACTACAACTTGACACCGTCTGCTTGCGGATCTAGCCCGGAATTGAAACCTAGGGGCCATACCACGCCTGGCAATCGTGACACCGCCGGGTGGAATCTAGCTGTAGGTTTCGGGTGCATCAAGCTGCCTTCAAGATTAGGGAACCCGAAGATATCATTGATAGTGGACAAGGGAGTACGGAAATTTCGGTTCCGAAGGCGAAAAACTATGTTCGACCCCGTCTTAATTTTGATCGTGGAAAGAAATTCTAGAGTCAGCATGGGGTAGGAGTGAGCATGGGTGTGGAGGAAACTAAGCCAAACCAAGTTCGTGAATAAGGTTTCGACTTCGGAGAAAACTCTGAGATCGAATAAGGTTTGGTCGTGCGCAAACTTGGGAGCGAGGTGAGGATGTTGGTTGAGGCGAGAGAAGAAATCTTTGTGGGCTTGGCTCATATAACAAACTCCCTACGGTCCAAGTAGTGGGTCTACCACTGGTACGATAGGTGGGGGTGGTGGTTGGGTAGGCTGTGCTTGAGGAGCGCGTCCACGTGTAGGACGTGTGGATCGTTGTCTCTTACAAGACGGCTCCTTCTCCACCATAGGTCGCTTACCCTTATTTTTGTCTTTTGCCATGATATTGTGGCGATTGGATGTGATATGCAGGATGATATATGAGTGCACACAACAATGCGTGAGTTAGTGATCCGGAGAGCTGCCGCACACTAATCCGAAGAAAATATAGTTTTTGAAAATTGGGGAAAATTAAAGCTAGGGTTTCAAGGGATATGCGGCTTGAATATGGTCGATGGAGGGGCTTTGATGGTGGGAGATTAGTGGAGGAAGTGGAGGAGGATGATTAGTAACAGTAGGAATGATGGAGAAGATCGTTTGGTAAGAAGTCCAAACGAACTGCTCGAAATTGGTTTTCAGAGGTTGGATGAAATGGTAGTCGGGTGGGGGTGGGGTTATATAGGGTTTTGGCGACCCGATCGAGTGGAAATCACCCGATCGGTTGGATCAATTTTCAAAAATTCTCTTGGATTAGCAGCTACAGGTCACTCGATCGGGTGAGAACTCACCTGATCGGTTGACCACTCTCCAAAAAACTTCCTAAGTCTCTGTTTTAATTCATCCGATCAGTCACCCGATGGCCTACTGTATCACCCGCTTGGTTGGTTCTTCGACTGAAACCTGGTCACTTACTGAAACAATCCACCCGATCGGTTGATGTATGACCCGATCGGGTTGGGGCAATTCCTGCACAAAAAATTCAAATTTACTAAGTTTCCTAACAAATAATCTCCACAGCAGCATATATACACTAAAATTAATAGACTGATCTTATTAAAAGCGAGTAAAAGTTTAGGACATGGGTTGCCTCCCATGAAGCGCTTTTTTATAGTCGTTCGCTCGACTCCCGATAAGAGTTCAAGGTGGCTTGAATGGGTGACGCTCGAAGGTTGGCGTCCTCTCAGCAGTTGGGGCTAAAGTTCCGGTAGTTGACAGCGGCAACAGGTGGATGTTCTCAATCACTCCCCCATTGGTAATATCCGGGGGCTTCTCCTTAGTGTTGGCGACACACGCCACTCTCTTCAAGACTCGCTCTTTGTCGGCGGTGAGCACCAAAGGCTCCTTGTCCTTGCTCGTCACCTGAGCATTCTTTCCAAATCCAGGGGGAGTTGATTGGGAGACATACTTTGGCTCAGAAATTTCTTTTTCGTCTAGCCTAGAGTGCTCATCTACGCTATCCAAGTCTTCAGGAGGGTCTCTAGAAAGAATTTCCAATGCTCCAGCTTTGTAGACTTTCTCTTCTCCAATCTTCAGAAGATTACAATTAGATTCCTCAGGTGGTAGCTTCATGGATAGCGCTAAGTCGAATTCCACCGTTTGATCACCGACGTTCAAAGACAGCTTTCCCTTCTTCACGTCGATAAGCACACCAACTGTTGCCATAAAAGGTCATTCGAGAATAATCAGAGTGTGATTATCCTCGGGCATATCCATCACTACAAAGTCCACCGGCACACATACACTGCAGACATTAACTGGTAGGTCATCGACGACTCCCACGGGATATTTTACGGACTGATCCGTCAGCTACAAAGTCATCCCATTAGGTTCCAGTTCTCCCATGTTGATTCTTCTGTAGAGTGAGAGGGGCATCAGACTTACACTTGCTCCTTAATTAACAAGTGATCTATTGATAGAGACTCCACCTATTGAGTATGGAATCGAAAAACTTCCCGGGTCCTTAAGCTTTGGCGGTTGGGCTTGCTGAATCAAGGCGCTACACTCCACCGTAAGAACCACCTTTTCTTTCCTTGTTCCCTTCGTCACTAGATCTTTAAGAAACTTTTTGTACGAAGGAATAGTTTCAATTGCTTCAAGAAACGGGATCTGAAGACTTAGATCCTTCACCATTTCAAAGAACCTGCCATATTTTTCGTCGATCTTGGCATTGGCAAGCCTTTGCAGAAATGGGACCGTTGGCTTGAAAACTCTCAAGTCTTCACCTTCATTCTTCTTTGTCTTCTCAGAATCTCCCTCCGGATTCATGGGACTTGATGTTGAAGCTCCGTTTTCATTCATCTCCATCTGCGGTTGCACAATATCAATGGGCGCTTCTTTATCTTTCTCGGCCTCTCGTGCCAGAATCTCTTTTCCACTCCTCAAAACAATAGCAGAAACATTCGCTTGACTAGGTGTCAAGGCTAAGTTCTGGCTCGGTGCTCTAGGATTCACCCACGGTTGACCGGAAAATTGTCCTTGTGCCCTTTGGAGGTTGGCTACTTGCAACCCCAATTGGGTTACTTGGTCGGCCAAGGATTTCTGCCCAAGTTGTAATTGTTGAGTGATCTTCTCCTGATTTGAAATGTATTGAGCTAGAAGATTCTCCACCGGAGAGATCACTCGTTGTTGTTGATTGTACTGTTGATGTTGATGGGACGGAGGTTGTTGTTGTTGTTGAGGAGGAAGTTGTTGATACATTGTTGAGGCGGAGGAGGTTGGTATTGTTGTTGTTGAGGAAGTTGCTGAAATTGTTGGTAGGGTGCCTTGTAGCTAAAATTTGGATGATTCCGATTGTTGGGAGAATATCCAGGGTTAGAACTTGTTCTTGGCAGATAGGGCGCATTTCATATAGGATTATAGAATAAGGCACTTGCTTGATCCACGGGCGCCGAAATCTCTCCAACACCGAAGTCTCCAATCACTACAGTTTCCACGGCCGCTACTTGTTGTGGGCTAGCAGCACCAGCTCCAACCATAAACGCTGAAATTTGAGTGGAAAGAAAATCAAATTTTCTTGATAGCTTGTCCGCTTTCTCAATCCGATGCATGCCACCGGCTTTTGGTGTAGCACACTCATCACTCCACCTCTTATTGTTGGATATCATATTCTCCAAGATAGTTCCAGCATCCACTTTGTTTCTCGACATAAAAGATCCACCTGCTGCGGCATCCATAGAGGACTTCAAATCATCCCTCAGTACATTATAGAATAGGTTGATGATCTGCCAACGGGGAGTTCATGGTGAGGACACTTCCTTTGCATTTCCTTGTAGCTCACCCACGCTTCATGTAGCGACTCATGGCTAGCTTGGGAGAAAGAGGAGATATCACTCCTTAGCTTCATTTTCTTCCCCAAAGGAAAGAACTTGTTTAAGAATGCGTTCGAAAGCCGCTCCCAAGTGGTGAATGTGTTGGGGTCTTTGCCCCTTAGCCATTGCTTCGCTTTATCCGACAGAGAGAACGAGAATAACCTTAACCGAATAGCCTCGGTTGATACGCCGTTGATCTTAAATGTCTCACACTTCTCCAAGAAAGAGTCTAAGTGCTCGATGGGATTCTCCATGGGAGCTCCAGAAAATTGGTCTTGTTGGATCCAAGCTGTAACGACCAGTTTTTATCGGTACGTTATTTGTATTTATCTCGTGTATTATTTTTCAGTATCCACTGTTAGACATTTCTGTACTCGTACCTGTACCCGTACCCGTATCCGTACCCATTTCTTTTCATACTTATTATTATTATTATTACCCTCTTAAAAATTGTTTTAAATTTTCGATTCAAAATTCAAATTTGTATTTAAACTTTTTTAAATGTTTGAAAAACTTTCCTTATTAGACCCATTTTAAACCTATTGAATAGCCTTAATTCTCCTGATTAAACCTATTAATTATCAATCCCATTAAATGGGTTTCAAATCATTTCCTTTTAGACACCAACACAATTACCTAACATTATGGCCGAACACAATTAACACCCACGCACACCAGCTAGTAACACACACAACACAAAAAAAGAGGAGAACTAAAGAAAACACAGACTACCCTAAGCCTAGGACCCCACCCCTCTTCACGTTCTGTCCCTCACACAACTTACCCTAACAGCTAGCATATTTTTTTAGACACCTAGACTAGCCTACACATCCTGACATTTGCTAATCCCCCACAGGGAATTATCAGCAGCTCTAATATAATAAACCCTAGGACACTCAGCCTCACGTGATGTTGCCTCACTCACCCTACTTTCTTATAAGGACCCTAAACTAATTAAAACCCTAGTGAAACTAGGGTTACCATCAACAAGCCGACCCTGTCATCTCCTTTCTCCACGCGAAGAGTAGCGGCGCCTCCTTCTTCTCTTCTTCGCACGCGAGCCAGGCCATCTCCCCTCGCAGCTCCTCCAAGCGCAAGCTGTAGCAACCACATCTCGTGTTCAGCTCTCCTCACCCTCACACAACTCGCCTCCGACTTCGCCCAGAAACCCCCACACGATACCTCCTTCGCAAGCGCCACCCTGCACTCTCCTTCGCGTACACAGCCCATCGGCCATCACGCCCAGCCATCGCCTCAGCCGTGGCCACCCCCTCCTTCTTCTTCACGCAGCAGCCCTACCCACGGCCTCCTTCCACTCACGACGACCCCCTCCTCGCCTTGCTGCACTCCCGCGCCATCACCCCCGTGGCGTCCCCTACATCTCCAGCCGACGACTTACCCCCACGACCATTGTCGGCGACCTCCTCCTTTGCAACCACCGCAAGGGCGTGACTTCCTCCAGCCCCACAACCAACCCCTCAGTAGCTTTCCATGCGCACGTCATTTTCCTGCTGTTCCACATCGTCAAACGTCTCCGTCGTCGCTGTCTAACCACCACCGCTTTCAGACCGTCGTCGCACCACCCTCAAAGCCGCGCTTTGCACCGCCAGACTGCCATCGCTTGCAACCATCTCCGGTGTCCTGCCTCCTCACCGTGGCCTACGATCAACAAACGTGTAAGTACCGAAACGAATGTGTCACGACCCGCTTCCCTAAAATGGAGGCGAGACGTGAGAAGGTCCGCTCAGACGTGGAGCTGTGAAGCTGCACGCCTGATAAGCGTCAATTTAGTATAAGCAGGTCCCTGTAATCGCAAAAGGAACAACAACAACAATAATAATAAAGAGACGGATATGAAATACCAATCCCAAAGTTTGTCCGCAAAATATTCAACATCACAGAAAAGCCACCAGGCTAACAGGAAAGAGTCTAAGGCCCAGAACAAGGCCAAACAAAAGCAACACAAACATAACAGAGTATCAAACTAAGTGCCACACACCGACAACTAAGCAGCCTAACAAAAGCTAAACGAAGACACTAAGACTGATCCCCAGTGTCAACGTAGTCCTCGATCAAAGCGGTTTCTGACTCAGCGTCAGCGAACACCACGTCACCAGCAAGTAACTCGGGCTCGGGCTCTAACATGTGTCACCCAAAAGAGAAAAGGGGCACATGTCAGCAAGTCGAAAGACTTGGGTAAGGAAACGGAAGAAAGGTAAACTAGCAACCTAGCAGTTAAAGTATGGTGCATGGCAAGTAAGGTAAGGTGGTAACGAGTAAAGTAAAGTAGAGTACAAGTGGCAAGCGGTTGTTGTGACATGTAATGTCAAGTAACAAGTACAAGTACAAGGGATCACTCAACGAGTGCCCTATTGCCCGCAGGCTATGTTCAAGTATCAAGTACAAGGGATCACTCAACGAGTGCCCTATTGCCCGCAGGCTGTGTTGAGCTCGTCTTCTGGAACACGAGCCAGAAAGTGAAATTGGCATAGGATTGTGCCCACGCAAGGTGGGTGCCTAGCCGGAACAAATAGTACAAGTCTGTAGCAAAGCTACGCATTCACGATGAGTATTCAAGCATGCAACGACATGAGCAGTTAATATGCGTACCATTAATCGTATTTAAACGTGACAGGCAAAATGCTATGACATGAACATATTCGCGTACCGTTAATTTAAATTAAACATGGCAGTTAAAATGCAATAACAGTTAAGGATGCATGGATGACATGAACAGTTAATTCGCGTACCGTTAAGGGAAAGTAAACGTGACATACAAGCATGATGAGGGTGACGGACCAAGCTTCGTTGTCAAGCTAGGTCAATGGCGTCTAAACGGCTATCCTTTCACCGTCTAGTCTCTTTTACGCTAAAGCAAGGTAAATGGCCTAAGACATGGCCCAAATCAAGAGATGCAAGTTTCACTTGCCTGATACCGGGATTGACGAGCAATGAAGATCGTCACACAAGCTAACTACGGAATGGACCACTGTTATGGCAAAACAATCATTAGCACAATGATTCTAAATTGATTTCTTATTAGAACCCTAATCATCTAATAATCCATTTTATTAAGGTTTCACAATGTCAATGTGGGTTAGGTTAAAACTAAAGGAATCGAGTATTACCGTGTAGGGAACAGGAGAATAACGCCGAGCAACCTCGGCGACGGAAGAAACGCTCCGGGGAACCTAGGGTTCAGATCTGGAAATGATTGGAGAAGTTTGGAGAAATAGGGTTTTGGGGGATTTTGGGGATTTGATGGAGATTTGGGGAAGATGAGAGGTGGAATGAGTTGAGGGAGGGTTTGGATGATGGAGGATGAGCTTGGGATGAAGGATTAATGGTTTGAGGGAGATGTGGGCTCAATGGGGGAGAAATTAGGGTTTTAGGTCGTGAGGGAGGAGAAGAAAACGTTTGGAGGGGTATTTATAGAGTTTGGTGGCGGCTAAGGCAAAACTAGGGTTTCCTGCACTGCTTAGTCGGTCAAAGAACAACTGTTGACCGACTAGTGTGAGATCTAGTCGGTCGGTTGAACAACGAAGACCGACTAAGTGTAAACAGTAACTCCAGTCGAAAACCTGAACTAAGAGTTAGTCGGTCCAAGAACAACTACTGACCGACTAGTTTGAGATCTAGTCGGTCGATGAACGTTCTTAGACCGACTAAGAGTAAACAGTAACCAGTGTCAAAAATAGTTGATGAGTTAGTCGGTTAAAGAAGCATTGCCGACCGACTAGTTTGCAACCTAGTCGGTCAACCAACGTTCTTAGACCGACTAACGATAAACAGTAACTCCAGAATAATTTAGAAAGCCAACTAGTCGGTTCAAGAAGGTTTGCCGACCGACTGGATCGTCATCTAGTCGGTCGGTGGCCCTTCTTACACTGGCTAATTAGCACCAAAAGTTCCGATACGGAGCGCGGAGCCCCGGGATCGATTCCTAAGACTCCTAGGCTTGATCTAATAGTAAGATACGACCGTTATGGAGCCCGTTATGAATGCCTTACTCCGAAATCGACGATCCTAAGGAAGAAACGAGAAAACACGACGAAACGATCGAAAATGAAAGTTACGGAGACGAAAACCACACATGAGGAGAAAATCCACCAAAACATATATTATAATATACTAATTCAAGATAAATGAAAACCAGTCGTTACATCCTCCCCAACTTAAGAAAAATTCCGTCCTCGGAATTTCCAAACACTCACGTGTCCGGAAACAAAAGTGGGAAACGCTCTCGCATCTCATCCTCATTCTCCCAAGTAGACTCTCCAGGCGAGCCGTGTCGCCACATCACCCTCACAAGATTGACAATCTTGTTCCGAAGCGATTTCTGACGCCTGTCCAGAATCTGCACTGGATGCTGGTCATACGTCAAATCGGGGCGAACGATAATCTTCGAAAAATCCACCGCATGAGATGGATCGCCAATGTATCGACGAAGATGCGACACATGGAACACATTGTGAACTCCCTACAAAGACGGCGGCAATGCTAAGCGATAAGCTACCTCGCCAACCCTCTCCAAAATGTCAAACGGTCCAATGTATCGCAGGCTCAACTTCCCTCGCTTCCCAAAACGAATCACACCGCGATTCGGGGAAATCTTCAAGAACACATGGTCGCTCGGCTGAAACTCTAAAGGACGACGCTTAGCATCCGCCCAATGCTTAAAACGGTCCTGAGCAATTCTCAACCTCTCCCGAATGTTCCTGACAATATCCACGACCTCCACGATCATCTCAGGTCCCAACAGCTCCCGATCACCAACGTCATCCCAACTTAATGGCGATCGACATTTCCTCCCATAAAGAGCGACGAAAGGCGCCATGCCAATACTCGCCTGGAAGCTGTTGTTGTAGGAGAACTCCACCAAATGCAGATGGTCCTCCCACGAACCCTTGAAATCCAACATGCACGCCCTCAGCATGTCTTCCAAAATCTGAATCGTCCTCTCGGACTGGCCATCCGTCTGCGGATGGTACGCCGTACTGAAACTCAGACGCGTACCCAAGCTCTTCTGCAAACTCTGCCAGAACTGAGATGTGAACCTCGTGTCTCTGTCCGACACGATGCTCACGGGGACTCCGTGAAGTCGCACAACCTCCTGTACGATTCACGTTACATCACTATCCAAACTAGGAAAAGGAAATAAAAACGGAGGGTAAAAGAATTTTACCTCCATATATCTCCTCGCTAGCGCCTCAGTGGACTGTCCCACTCGGAATGGAATAAAGTGCGGACTTGGTCAATCGATCCACGATCACCCAAATCGCGTCATTCTGCTTCGGACTCCGAGGTAGTCCAGTCACGAAATCCATAGTGATGTGTTGCCATTTCCACTCCGGAATCGGAAGCGGTTGTAGCAACCCAGCCGTACGCTGATGCTCCGCCTTCACTTGCTGGGAAACCAGACACTTGGCCACACTCCGAGCCACACTCCTCTTCATACCATGCCACCAATAATTCAGACGAAGATCCTGGTACATCTTGGTGCCACCAGGATGCACAGAATACGGCGAACTGTGTGCCTCCACCATCAACTCCTCTCTAATATCTCCAGCTGGCACACACAACCTGGCTCCAAACCTCAGCGAGCCATCCTCATGAATCAAAAAGTCAGTCCGCAGACCGGCTTCCACCTGCTCCCGAATCCTCACCAGCTTCGGATCCTCAGCCTGGCCAGCCTTAATCCGATCCACGATCGTCGACTGTACCTGTATGTACATCAACGAAGAAGCCTCCCCAGGAAGAACAATCTCAACACCAGACTCACAAAAATCCTGCTGCAATCTCCACTGTGAGGTCAAAATCATCACCGCTGGAAGCCTACTCAGCGCATCAGGAACCACATTCACCTTGCCAGGGTGAAACTGCAAATCAATATCATAATCCGCCATAAGCTCCAACCATCGACGCTGTCACGTGTTGAGCTCCTTCTGAGTGAAAATATACTTCAAGCTTTTGTGATCGGTGAAAATCTTCATCCTCTCACTCAGCAGGAAGTGCCTCCAAATCTTAAGAGCAAACACAACGGCAGCCAACTCCAAATCATGCGTCGGGTAATTCTTCTCATGAACCTTAAGCTGACGAGACGCATACGCCACAACATGCCCGTGCTGATGCAACACACAACCGAGACCCTTGCCAGAAGCATCGCAAAAGATCTCAAATCCACCGCTGCGATCAGGCACAACAAGAATAGGGGCAGTCGTCAACCTCTCCCTCAGAACACCAAAAGCACTCTCACAATCACCCGACCAAACAAAAGGAACATCCTTCCGCGTCAACCTGGTCATCGGCTCAGCAATACGGGAAAAGTCCTTAATGAATCGCCGATAGTAACCAGTAAGCCCAAGGAAACTCCGAATCTCAGACGCTGACGACGGAACATGCCACTCTCTGATGGCCCTAATCTTCTCGGGATCCACTGAAATACCATCTCCAATCACCACATGCCCGAGAAAAGCAACTCTATCCAGCCAAAACTCGCACTTCGAAAACTTAGCATACAAACGATGCTTCCTCAAGATCTCCAACACCGTCCTTAAGTGCGAGGCATGCTCTTCCTCCGACTTCGAATAGATCAGAATGTCGTCAATAAAGATAACGACAAACTTATCTAAAAAGTCGTAGAAAATCAGGTTCATCAGATTCATGAAAACTGCGGGCGCGTTAGTTACGCCGAAAGGCATAACCACAAACTCATAATGTCCATACTTCGTCCTGAACGCAGTCTTCGGAACATCATTCTTCTTCACCTTCAACTGATGGTAACCACTCCTCAAATCCAATTTAGAAAACACCCTCGAACCTCCAAGCTGATCAAAAATATCATCGATGCGAGGCAACGTGTATTTATTCTTAATGGTCACCGCATTCAACTCCCGATAGTCCACGCACATGCGACGCGAACCATCCTTCTTCTTCACCAACAACACCAGTGCTCCCCACGGAGACACACTAGGATTGATGTAACCCTTCTGCATAAGCTCATCCAACTGCCTGCGCAACTCCTCCAACTCTGCTGGCACCATACGATATGGTGCCTTCGAAATGGGCTGCACACCTGTGATAAGATCAATAGAAAACTCCAAAGCTCGATCAGGCGGAAATCCAGACATCTCCTCGGGGAAGACGTCACCAAAATCTCGCACTACAGCTGGCCACTCCAACTCCATCTGCATAGCCACGACATCCACTGGTCTGGCCCGAAATCTGACCGAACCCAGCGAACTGCTACCACGACTGAACTCAAATACCGGATGTCCGGGAATCTCGAACACCACCTTCTTCCTCCGACAGTCAATCGTAGCATAGAAGCTCACAAGCCAATCCATCCCAAGGACCGCATCGTAATTGATGATGTCGTGGACAATGAAATCAGCACAAAGCTCACGTCCACAAACCACCAACGGGCAAGAATTGCACCCACGATGCACCGAGACTACACCGTTCCCTGTGACGATATTCCAACTCTTAGGGAGAGAGGACGTCGACAAGGAATGCTTCTCCACGAAGCTCCGGGCCAAAATGCACATCGACGCACCAGAGTCAAAGAGGACTCGTGCAGGAAATGTGCAAACCAAAACCACACCTAGCAACCAATCTAACAATCAAATCCTATTCTAGTAACAAGCATGAGCAAGCAACCAACAAAATCAACAATCAAACTAAGGAAGAAAAATAGCTAGAATGAGCGTTACCTGTAATAACCTCATCCACGGCCATGCTCTCCTCCTCGGACATCAGGAAGGCCTGCCCTCTCGGCGGAACAGCCTGCCGAAAGGCCTGTCTCTGTGGAACAAGAGGCACTCCACGTCCAACGGGCACATGAGCTCGCTGCTGCAACGGCTGTGCTGCAATAGGAGCCCGCCAAGGCTGCTTCGACTTCGGACACTCCCTGATGGTGTGGGCAGGATCTCCGCAGACAATGCACTGTCCTAGAAACCTCCTACACTGATCCCTGAGGTGTCCAGTCTTGCCACAGAAATGGAAAGTCTTCAGAATAGGCCCTCCTGGCCTCTTGAACTGCACCGGATGATTAGGCTTGAAACCAGGCCTAACCACTGCCCTGGCCTGCTCCATAGGCCTCTTCCCAGCACCGGAAACATGTCCCTTCCTCTGGTTCAAATTCAACTCTTGCCGCCTCACAGCAATCAGAACCTTCTGATATGTCTCCAGGTCAGAAGAGGTCACAAAGCTCTGAAGCTCCAAGGCAAGTCCCTGAAGAAATCGCTGAGCTTTCTCATCGGCATCTTGCACCATCTTTGGTGCAAACCGACTGAGCCTCGTGAACTCCTGGTGGTACTGATCCACCGACAAGCTCCCCTGCTTCAGATCTATGAAGCGCTGCAGCATCATCTGCCTAGCAGCCTACGGGAAGAACTCTCCACCAAATCTGGACTTGAAGGTAGCCCAAACTATCGGCTCCACCAGCATCTTCTCTTCAGCATCCCACCAATTTCTGGCATTGTCCTTCAACTGCCTCTTAGCCAGATCAACCCATCCAGCCGGGTTAATCTTCGCCATTGCCAGGTTATCCTCAATGTTCCGAATCCACTCATCGGCAGCCAGAGGACCCTCAGACCCATCAAAATATGCGGGACCCAGCTCCCGAAATTGCTTCGCTCCCGGCTCGGAGTGAGGGACATCTGGAAGTGCCCGGGTAGCTCGAGCAAGTGGAGAATTCTGGACTTGCAGGAGCACGCCCTGCTGCACTTGCATCATCTGAAGCATCATCCGCATCATCTCTCCGTTGGTGGGTTCCCGCTCAGGCTCCTCATCATGAGGGAGCGCACCACTACCCCCACCACGGGTGAATCGCCTTCCTGCCATCTAATGACACAGAAAACGAAGCAGATTAGACTCATAGCTTATGACTCAGATATCGAACTTATTTGTTGGACAATCTTATATTATTATTGTTATCCCTGATAATTGCAGTTACAGAGCGACCTGCATGGGCCACCACTAAAACCTGTCACGACCCGCTTCCCTAAAATGGAGGCGAGACGTGAGAAGGTCCGCTCAGACGTGGAGCTGTGAAGCTGCACGCCTGATAAGCATCAATTTAGTATAAGCAGGTCCCTGTAATCGCAAAAGGAATAACAACAATAATAATAATAAAGAGACGGATATGAAATACCAATCCCAAAGTTTGTTCGCAAAATATTCAACATCACAGAAAAGCCACCAGGCTAACAGGAAAGAGTCTAAGGCCCAGAACAAGGCCAAACAAAAGCAACACAAAGATAACAGAGTATCAAACTAAGTGCCACGCACCGACAACTAAGCAGCCTAACAAAAGCTATACGAAGACACTAAGACTGATCCCCAGTGTCAACGTAGTCCTCGATCAACGCGGTTTCTAACTCAGCGTCAGCGAACACCACGTCCCCAGCAAGTAACTCGGGCTTGGGCTCTAACATGTGTCACCCAAAAGAGAAAAGGGGCACATGTCAGCAAGTCGAAAGACTTGGGCAAGGAAACGGAAGAAAGGTAAACTAGCAACCTAGCAGTTAAAGTATGGTGCATGGCAAGTAAAGTAAGGTGGTAACGAGTAAAGTAAAGTAGAGTACAAGTGGCAAGCGGTTGTTGTGACATGTAATGTCAAGTAACAAGTACAAGTACAAGGGATCACTCAACGAGTGCCCTATTGCCCGCAGGATGTGTTCAAGTATCAGGTACAAGGGATCACTCAACGAGTGCCCTATTGCCCGTAGGCTGTGTTGAGCTCGTCTTCTGGAACATGAGCCAGAAAGTGAAATTGGCATAGGATTGTGCCCACGCAAGGTGGGTGCCTAACCGGAACAAATAGTACAAGTCTGTAGCAAAGCTACGCATTCACGATGAGTATTCAAGCATGCAATGACATGAGCAGTTAATATGCGTACTGTTACGGCTATTTTGACCGGGACGGAAGAGCCAAGTCAACGACGACCGGTCAACCGGCCTGCTACGGCCTTGGGCCCCGGCCCCAGAGATCTCACGGGCGGGCCGCGCTTATCCGCCCAAGATGAAGGCCCAAAAGGCTGCCCACTTCTGTAGTGGAGGAAAATCGGGGCCCAAATCGAGGAAGCCTTCGCCCAGTATCATCATGATCCGCCAATTATGGCAGCCACCTTCATGGCTCGCCAAATATGGCAACCGTCCAAGGCCATCACTCTCTAGCCATCATGGCTCGGCTTAAATGGCTCGGCTTAATGGCCCGACTTAAATGGCCATCACTCTATAGCCATCATGGCTCGGCTTAATGGCCCGGCTTAATGGCCCGACTTAAATGGCCATCACTCTATAGCCATCATGGCTCGGCTTAATGGCCCAGCTTAATGGCCCGACTTAAATGGCCATCACTTTCCAACCATCAAGGCCCGCCGAATATGGCAACCGCCCGAGTCCATCACTCCAGCCATCATGGCCACCTTTAGGACTTTCATCTCCTCATCAAGATGGGCGCAATTAGTGGGGGTCAAAGCTTCCCACATTTGCACGTCCCCATGAATGATGGCCATGATGTCACATCATGGCACATTATTAGGACGAGCCACCTATATGAGGGAAGGGGGAGGCATCATCAAAAGGGCCGGATCTTCGCGAACGAGAACGATGGTATCACATACAAACACTCTTACTCCTTCTTCCACCTCAATATTTCTCCTCCATAACTTGGCCCAGGGATCAGGTATCGGTCTCTCCGCGAGCCATACTCGCTCCCACCAAGCCTTTACACAGATCCGCTCTGACTTAGGCATCGGAGGGGAATTGGTCGGAACCAAGGTCCGACCCCCCTGACGAGCTCTCTCGTTTATTCAGGTCCAGGAGATCCATCGACACCTAGGCTACCCCTTAGCGTCCTTCCAACCGGAGCCGAGCGCCCTCGTCCCCGAGCTCGTTCGTCTCCTCCACCACGAGGACGTCGCTCTGCCGAGGCTACCCCTCGCCGAGCCGACGCAAGGATCCACGTGTCCCGCAGCGAGCGACTCTGCCTTCAACCGATCCCGGAGGTTGTCATCTCGCCGAGGCTACCCCTCGGCCCGCCAAAGAACGGAGCCGCGCCTTTCCGCTCGAGCGAACGCATCGTCGGTCGACCCCACCGGTCATCTCCGTCTCAAGCGACAGCCATGACAACTCGGGGGTCCCGCGCGTCCCCCCTTTTACCGCATCTCAGGAGGACGTCAGATCCACGAGCCAAGGCTTCCCCTCCGCTCCACGCCGGCCGCGCACCAAGCGAGACGACCGAGGTTACCCCTCGTCGTCCGACCGACCGAGGCCGAGCGCATCCATCCGAGCCGAGGCTTCCCCTCCGCTCCGCATCGGCCGTACATCAAGACAAGGCGCCGAGGCTTCCCCTAGTCGTCCGACCGTCCGAGGCCGAGCATCTCACACCGGGCCGAGGCTTCCCCTCAGCCCCCTTGAGGCCGAGGATCCAGACCCGGCCCAGCTGACGTGCTCCACGTCGTCTGCAACTCCGATTCGCGCCGCGTCTGCACGAGCTCGACGCACCCAAGGGACTCAAATTGGCCCCTTGACCGCGTTGACCACGCACCCTCCATACTATTAATGTGTTCTGCTAAAAATAGCAGAAACATTTGGCGCCGTCTGTGGGAACCGAGTCGACACCTACGACGTCAACCGCATCGGTAGCGACTCATTCCATGATCTAAAACCCGTCTCCCCGTAAAGACTAGATGGGATTCCCCCTCCCGCGATCCAAGATTGATGCTGTGTAGCGTTGGGCTGGAGAATTCGCACCAGATCGTTTCCCTTTTCATCTCAAAAGTGAGCAGCTCGAGTTGATTCTCGTCATCACCACCGGGTCTGATCCCGAGCGATACGTCGAACATTGCTCCTCTTCCGACCTTGATCCCTTTGTCCGTTTTTCCTCCATCTCCATGAAAGGGGAGAGCCGAATCTGAGCCCGCCTCTCCTCAAAGAAGCCGAACGTCGCTCCGACATCTGCACCTCAACATGCATCCTAATGTTCGTGACCGTCTCATCGCCAAGAGGAGGCCGACCAGTCCAGGCCGAGGCCGAGGCTGACCAGCGCAGGCTGAGGCCGAGGCCGACCCTTGAGGAGGCCGACCAGTCCAGGCCGAGGCCGAGGCTGACCAGTTCAGGCCGAGGCCGAGGCCGACCCCAGAGGAGGCCGGCCAGTCCAGGCCGAGGCCGACCCCTGAGGAGGCCGACCAGTCCAGGACGAGGCCGAGGCCGACCAGTCCAGGCCGAGGCCGACCCCAGACGAGGCTGACCAGTTCAGGCAGAGGCCGAGGCTGACCAGTTCAGGCCAAGGCCGAGGCCGACCCCAGCGGAGGCCGACCAGTCCAGGCCGAGGCCGACCCCGGACGAGGCCAACCAGTTCAGGCCGAGGCCGAGGCGGACCAGTTCAGGCCGAGGCCGAGGCCGACCTCAGAGGAGGCCGACCAGTCCAGGCCGAGTCCGAGGCTGACCGGTGTAGGTTGAGGCCGAGGCCGACCCCTGAGGAGGCCGACCAGTCCAGGCCGAGGCCGAGGCTGACTAGTTCAGGCCGAGGCTGAGGCCGACCCCTGAGGAGGCCGACCAGTTCGGGCCGAGGCCGAGGCCGACCTCAGAGGAGGCCGGCCAGTCCAGGCCGAGGCCGAGGCTGACCAGTGCAGGCGGAGGCCGAGGCCGACCCCTGAGGAGGCCGACCAGTCCAGGCCAAGGCCGAGGCTGACCAGTTCAGGCCGAGGCCGAGGCCGACCCCTGAGGAGGCCGACCAGTTCAGGCCGAGGCCGACCCCAGAGGAGGCCGACCAGTCCAGGCCGAGGCCGACCCCTAAGGAGGCCGACCAGTCCAGGACGAGGCCGAGGCCGACCAGTCCGGGCCGAGGCCGACCCAGCAAAAAGGTCAAACTGTCCTCTTCCCCCTTGCTAATTAATTGTGTGCTTTCAGACAACTACAAGAGCTTCCCTAACAATTCTCCTCTCTTAAACTTCTTGCGAGATGGTGATAAAAATCCACATCCTCCGGTTTCAACAAATGTCTCACAAAAAGCTTGTAGATAAGGCTGCCATGGTCGTGACAACGCCGGAGCACACGGCGACCGGCATTGCGGCCTCGGCCAACTTGAGGGAGAGGCGCAAGGAGTGCGTCTAGATCCGGGGACGGGCCAGGAAGACGCGGGGCTACGAGTGGCCTGGCAAGGTCGCCAAGGAGAATGAGATCTCGATCGAGTTCAGACAAGAGACAGCACCGACGACCCTCGCAGGCGTCGGGCTTAGCCCCGACTCGGCCTTCATCGATGGCCCTACCACCATCTCTGGCCATTGTCTCGACGTCCGCCATACCAACACCGTGCTGCCATCGCCAAGCATATGGGCTGAGCTCCCATCACTGTGCCGCCCTTGCCGAGCTACCTTGGTCGTACCGCCAAACAGACAAAAGCGGGAGCCGGAGCGAGAGCAGGAGCTGGAGCAGGAGCAAGGATCCAGACAAAAGATGGAGCCGGAGCCGGAGCTGAAACTGGAGCAGAAGCTAGGATCCAGACAAAAGCTGGAGCCAGAGCTGGAGCAGAAGCTAGGATCCAGACAAAGCTGGAGCCGGAGAGGGAGATGCGGTCCAGACAAAAGCTATAGCTGGAGCTGGAGCTGAATTTGGAAATAGAACTAGAGCTGTGTCTAGACGAGGCCGACCCATCCAAGAGGAGGCCGACCACACCAGTTCAACCGACCCAGGAGGAGGCCGACCAGACAAGTCCGACCGCCTTGCCAAGTATCTGAGTTTCAACGCCAAGCCACCTCGTCGAGCTTACAAAGTTATCCCCACTGCAATGGAGCTGTTGAACCAGTCGAGAATCCAGACCGCTCCTCCGACCATGGCCGAGCCGTTTGGCCGAAGCACCACCGTCTGAGTTCGAGCAACCAAGCAGCTCCTCCGATCGAGGCCGACCAGTTCAGGCCGAGACCGAGGCCGACCCCAGAGGAGGCCGACCGGTCCAGACGAGTCAGACCACCCCTCCAAGCCTCCGAGCCACCTTGTCTCAAAGTCGTCCTCATCCTGGCTAAGCTGATCTGGCCGAAGCACCCCCGTCCAAGTTCAAGCACCCAGATCGCTCCTCCGACCGTGCTGCTGGGTCCCCGCTTGTCGAACAACTCCTGCATCCACCGATCTGGACGAAGCAATGGCAGAGCGCCACCATGGAATCTTCGAAAGGGTTCACAAGGTCCTCACCCTTTTCGCCGGCCGTAAGCCGGGGGGCAACTCCCCTCGCCACCGGGCGGATCTCCTTTGCCGGCCGTAAGCCGAGGGGCAACTCCCCTCGCCACCAGGCGGATCTCCTTCGTCGGCCGTAAGCCGAGGGGCAACTCCCCTCGCCACCGAGCGGATCTCCTTCGTCGGCCCTAAGCCGAGGGGCAACTCCCCTCGCAACCGAACGAACGGATCGGTCAAAGAGCTGGGGGCAACCCCCCCAGTAGGCCGAGCACTCATTCGTCAGCCGTAAGCCGAGGGGCAACTCCCCTCGCCACCGAACGAATCTCCTTTGTCGGCCGTAAGCCGAGGGGCAACTCACCTTGCCACCGAGCGGATCTCCTTCGTCGGTCGTAAGCCGAGGGGCAACTCCCCTCGCCACCGAGCGGATCTCCTTCGTCGGTCGTAAGCCGAGGGGCAACTCCCCTCGCAACCGAATGAACGGATCGGTCAAAGAGCTGGGGGCAACCCCCCCAGTAGGCCGAGCACTCCTTCGTCGGCCGTAAGCCGAGGGGCAACTCCCCTCGCCACCGAACGAATCTCCTTCGTCGGCCGTAAGCCGAGGGGCAACTCCCCTCGCAACCGAACGAACGGATCGGTCAAAGAGCTGGGGGCAACCCCCCAGTAGGCCGAGCACTCCTTCGTCGGCCGTAAGCCGAGGGGCAAGTCCCCTCGCCACCGAACGAATCTCCTTCGTCGGCCGTAAGCCGAGGGGCAACTCCCCTCGCCACCGAACGAATCTCCTTCGTCGGCCGTAAGCCGAGGGGCAACTCCCCTCGCCACCGAACGGATCTCCTTCGTCGGCCGTAAGCCGAGGGGCAACTCCCCTCGCAACCGAACGAATCTCGGACCGATGATCTATCGTCACTAGCCAACTCAGCAGGACGGACCAAATTCTACAGAAACAGCATCTTCTCCCCCGTTATACTACATCTCCCGACCTCAACCTTAACAATGGTAGAGCTCGGAAGATGGGGGCAATTGTTACGGCTATTTTGACCAGGACGGAAGAGCCAAGTCAACGACGACCGGTCAACCGGCCTGCTACGGCCTTGGGCCCCGGCCCCAGAGATCTCACGGGCGGGCCGCGCTTATCCGCCCAAGATGAAGGCCCAAAAGGCTGCCCACTTCTGTAGTGGAGGAAAATCGGGGCCCAAATCGAGGAAGCCTTCGCCCAGTATCATCATGATCCGCCAATTATGGCAGCCACCTTCATGGCTCGCCAAATATGGCAACCGTCCAAGGCCATCACTCTCTAGCCATCATGGCTCGGCTTAAATGGCTCGGCTTAATGGCCCGACTTAAATGGCCATCACTCTATAGCCATCATGGCTCGGCTTAATGGCCCGGCTTAATGGCCCGACTTAAATGGCCATCACTCTATAGCCATCATGGCCCGGCTTAATGGCCCGGCTTAATGGCCCGACTTAAATGGCCATCACTTTCCAACCATCAAGGCCCGCCGAATATGGCAACCGCCCGAGTCCATCACTCCAGCCATCATGGCCACCTTTAGGACTTTCATCTCCTCATCAAGATGGGCGCAATTAGTGGGGGTCAAAGCTTCCCACATTTGCACGTCCCCATGAATGATGGCCATGATGTCACATCATGGCACATTATTAGGACGAGCCACCTATATGAGGGAAGGGGGAGGCATCATCAAAAGGGCCGGATCTTCGCGAACGAGAACGATGGTATCACATACAAACACTCTTACTCCTTCTTCCACCTCAATATTTCTCCTCCATAACTTGGCCCAGGGATCAGGTATCGGTCTCTCCGCGAGCCATACTCGCTCCCACCAAGCCTTTACACAGATCCGCTCTGACTTAGGCATCGGAGGGGAATTGGTCGGAACCAAGGTCCGACCCCCCTGACGAGCTCTCTCGTCTATTCAGGTCCAGGAGATCCATCGACGCCTAGGCTACCCCTTAGCGTCCTTCCAACCAGAGCCGAGCGCCCTCGTCCCCGAGCTCGTTCGTCTCCTCCACCACGAGGACGTCGCTCTGCCGAGGCTACCCCTCGCCGAGCCGACGCAAGGATCCGCGTGTCCCGCAGCGAGCGACTCTGCCTTCAACTGATCCCGGAGGTTGTCATCTCGCCGAGGCTACCCCTCGCCCGCCAAAGAACGGAGCCGCGCCTTTCCGCTCGAGCGAACGCGTCGTCGGTTGACCCCACCGGTCATCTCCGTCTCAAGCGACAGCCACGACAACTCGGGGGTCCCGCGCGTCCCCCCTTTTACCGCATCTCAGGAGGACGTCAGATCCACGAGCCAAGGCTTCCCCTCCGCTCCACGCCGGCCGCGCACCAAGCGAGACGACCGAGGTTACCCCTCGTCGTCCGACCGACCGAGGCCGAGCGCATCCATCCGAGCCGAGGCTTCCCCTCCGCTCCGCATCGGCCGTACATCAAGACAAGGCGCCGAGGCTTCCCCTAGTCGTCCGACCGTCCGAGGCCGAGCATCTCACACCGGGCCGAGGCTTCCCCTCAGCCCCCTTGAGGCCGAGGATCCAGACCCGGCCCAGCTGACGTGCTCCACGTCGTCTGCAACTCCGATTCACGCCGCGTCTGCACGAGCTCGACGCACCCAAGGGACTCAAATTGGCCCCTTGACCGCGTTGACCACGCACCCTCCATACTATTAATGTGTTCTGCTAAAAATAGCAGAAACACGTACCATTAATCGTATTTAAACGTGACAGGCAAAATGCTATGACATGAACATATTCGTGTACCGTTAATTTAAATTAAACATGGCAGTTAAAATGCAATAACAGTTAAGGATGCATGGATGACATGAACAGTTAATTCACGTACCGTTAAGGGAAAGTAAACGTGACATACAAGCATGATGAGGGTGACGGACCAAGCTTCGTTGTCAAGCTAGGTCAATGGCGTCTAAACGGTTATCCTTTCACCGTCTAGTCTCTTTTACGCTAAAGCAAGGTAAATGGCCTAAGACATGGCCCAAATCAAGAGATGCAAGTTTCACTTGCCTGATACCAGGATTGACGAGCAATGAAGATCGTCACACAAGCTAACTACGGAATGGACCACTGTTATGGCAAAACAATCATTAGCGCAATGATTCTAAATTGATTTCTTATTAGAACCCTAATCATCTAATAATCCATTTTATTAGGGTTTCACAATGTCAATGTGGGTTAGGTTAAAACTAAAGGAATCGAGTATTACCGTGTAGGGAACGGGAGAATAACGCCAAGCAACCACGGCGACGGAAGAAACGCTCCGGGGAACCTAGGGTTCAGATCTGGAAATGATTGGAGAAGTTTGGAGAAATAGGGTTTTGGGGGATTTTGGGGATTTGATGGAGATTTGGGGAAGATGAGAGGTGGAATGAGTTGAGGGAGGGTTTGGATGATGGAGGATGAGCTTGGGATGAAGGATTAATGGTTTGAGGGAGATGTGGGCTCAATGGGGGAGAAATTAGGGTTTTAGGTCGTGAGGGAGGAGAAGAAAACGTTTGGAGGGGTATTTATAGAGTTTGGTGGCGGCTAGGGCAAAACTAGGGTTTCCTGCACTGCTTAGTCGGTCAAAGAACAACTGTTGACCGACTAGTGTGAGATCTAGTCGGTCGGTTGAACAACACAGATCGACTAAGTGTAAACAGTAACTCCAGTCGAAAACCTGAACTAAGAGTTAGTCGGTCCAAGAACAACTACTGACCGACTAGTTTGAGATCTAGTCGGTCGATGAACGTTCTTAGATCGACTAAGAGTAAACAGTAACTAGTGTCAAAAATAGTTGATGAGTTAGTCGGTTAAAGAAGCATTGCCGACCGACTAGTTTGCAACCTTGTCGGTCAACCAACGTTCTTAGACCGACTAACGATAAACAGTAACTCCAGAATAATTTAGAAAGCCAACTAGTCGGTTCAAGAAGGTTTGCCGACCGACTGGATCGTCATCTAGTCGGTCGGTGGCCCTTCTTACACCGGCTAATTAGCACCAAAAGTTCCGATACGGAGCGCGGAGCCCCGAGATCGATTCCTAAGACTCCTAGGCTTGATCTAATAGTAAGATACGACCGTTATGGAGCCCGTCATGAATGACTTACTCCGAAATCGACGATCCTAAGGAAGAAACGAGAAAACACGACGAAACGATCGAAAATGAAAGTTACGGAGACGAAAACCACACATGAGGAGAAAATCCACCAAAACATATATTATAATATAATAAATCCAGATACATGAAAACTAGTCGTTACAGAATGTGAGTGTCAGTTCGAATATTAATTCATGTACGCAAACAGTAAGGGGTGACCCTCATCACTTTTATGTTTATCTTATTATTTAAAAACTGGGTACAAATTTTTAGCTCCCATCAATCGTACACCATTAAACATGGATAATGAAAGATATTGTATTACACTATATTATAATAATAAGTTATAAATGGGTACAGTTTTCTACATATTAGGTTATAGGCAGTAAGTATATATTATATTAGGGTAATGAACAGAGTATTTTCCAAGTTAGAATTGAATATTTTACTAGTTGAATCATTTATGGATTGATATTGCGTATTCCTTAACGCAGATATATATATCGTGCCTCTCGTTACAATCATCGGGTCACCCAATTTACCGGAAACAGGCAAGTATACAAATTGTTAGGAATTTTTGAAGTTTCGGGACTTTTACGTCGCTTCCATGTATTGTTGTATAACTTGAAAATTAGACGTGAAATGACGTAAGAAAATGATACCATGGCGATCAGGACAAAATTTGTGATCCAACGGTATATCATGCGATATACCTTAATTTTAAACAAATAGGAGAAAAAGATATTTTCTGTAGCAAGACCAATAAAAGCACGTGTTCGTCATTATTTTGAGATTGCTATAAAAATTGTTCAACCCACTTCTGCTGTGTAGAACTGTCACAATAATGTAGTATTGTTGATAACATTAAATTTCTGTGTGTCTTGACATGCCTAACAAATTTTGACATCGTAAAAATCGTGCGCCTCGAAGGCAGAATCGTGAATTCGTGATGTCGTGTGAGTCGACTAAGCTGGCTCGTGTTCCAGTACAAAATTGGGTGGGGTTAGGGTTGAGCGGCCACTAGGCGTATGAAAGGGTCCTCTCTTCAAGAGCACCACCCGCATGCGGTGGGTTAGCGTCAATCACGGTAAGCCCCCGTGAGAAGAACGACTTACTCATCACGTCCTAAAGGCGAGAACCCTAGATTAGATGTAAACTCTTGACATGAAACTTACAACGCTAACTTGGTCTCATGAAAATTGATATGCTATTGAACTCAGAGAAAATCTTTACTTTAATCTTGTAACTATCTAGAACTACATGTTAGGGATGTTCGTTTCCGTCTCTATATATTTGTCGATGTTAAATTGCTGCATTCACTTCATTGAAATATGTAATGCTTCTTAAATTCATATCTGTCGTATATCTTGTCTTGGGTTGCTAACTCTTTCTTGCAGACCCCTAGCTAACATACATTCATGTCTTTGGATGTATGTCAGATTCTGAGCTCGAGTACCCGGAGAACCCGTACGTGACGCCAGATTTGGAGAGTCGGGAGTTCACCCATGACGCAGTGCCTTTTCCAGCGGAGGACTAGTGGACCCCCACACTTTACAGCTTCTTAGTTTCCTTTCAGACGTTGTAGTTGCTTTGTGTACGTTTTATTTTCTGTTGCTACTTTAGCACAGCTGTGGCTTGTTGTTTAATTTCGTTTACGAACATTATCTCTGGATGTGGCTTCTATTTTCTTGTTATGTTCTGATTGTTCTAATACGCAAATGCAAGAACCTCATCTATGTTTTTATCACAGACGCTTATTGAACTCGAGCTTCACCGCTTCAGTTCAAGCGGACCGCGTAACGCTCTCGCTTCCGGTGTCTTTTAGGAAGCGGGGCGTTACATGTTTTAGTGGTGGCCCATGCAGGTCCTGCAACTGCAAAATTCAGAACAATGAGAACACTTTTCATTGGCCAAAACATCCAGAATTAGTTCGTACGCAAAATTACTCGACTACCTTGTCTTACCACGATAGGAAACCAATACCAGGATAATAGGAAGAGTTAGTTAGACGCTCGTGCTCATTAGTTAAACGCCCTTGCCACGACTTAGTGTTATCATTTTGGAAGTCACCCAAGCAATTGATCATTCAGCTTTGACTATATTAGATTTTTGAGTTTCGTTAGTCGTTCGCATAGATTCATCGAGTCTAGGGCCCAACCGAACGTAGCGATCGTCGCTGTGCAAGTCGAACCTGAGACGCTTGTAATGAGTAGACTTCGAAGCGTAGGATATTCCCGATCTGTTGATAAGATCTCGATCTTGACCCTCCACGAACCCTTACCTCGCTTCCCTATCGCAGTCTGGTTCGTTGTTGAACCTTAGTGCTAAACCTTAGTTGACCCAATGATTATTTTCCCCCTGATTTTATTATTTCTCTAATCATTACACATCCATATTAATGATCGTAGAAAGCCATCGAAGCGTATTCACGGAGTTACTTCTTAGTCGTACTTACGTTTCGATCGTCAAACCTATTCCTTGTCCTCGATTCACATAGACTCTTCGGATCTGCCATCTTTAACCTTGAACCTCTTCATTGTAGATCCAGGGTCTTTAAAAAAAGTATTTTTCGATATTTCTTTTATTGAATTCTTCGCTAAGTTTAAAATTCTTTCGAAAACCCTTACTTAGATTTTCTACACTTCAGTCGACTTAAACCCAACCTTGATTATGGATCTCTTCTGACGCGATCTTTAGTTACTATCTTATAGCAACTTTCTAACATACACCTTCCGCACTTATACTTCACATAGCCTTATATAGCTACTCTATTTTCCTCATGTAATGAACTCTTTTTAAACGTTATTTCTATTTCGCTAGCTCAAAATATTATCTCCTTCTCTTACCAACATATTTCAAAAACAGTCATTCCTATATACTTTTAAAAATACCTTCCTAAGTTATATAGAACTCCAAAATCTTGTGTGTCAGTTTCAAAATATTTGTCTTCACATTTAAAAAAAAAGAAATCCATTTTACAACCCATTTCCATTTACAAACAAGCACTACGACACTATGCCCATATTACTCTCCACCTATTATTTGACTGATCACATTTTACGTCTTAACTCCTACCGTATGCTCACTATTTTACGTAAGTCATGACGATATTGTTATTCTTACACACATCCTTACCTTCTTACTTTTGTTCATAAATATTTTATCTCACCAGACCGACTAACCTCTTATCCATCTCACATTCGGAACCGTCCATCACAACATTAGTTCATTGCATCATTTAACTCTGAAACCTACACTATTACTTAGTTACCACATTAGTGCATATCTTTGCTTATGTCAGCTTTAGTTTAAGTATAGTGGGACCGTTAGCTTGATTGTAGTGTTGTGGTGCACGTATATAGATAGTGAGTGTGGACTCGCGTATGCTAATCCCTATATATCACCCATGTATGAGTGTGCTTACTCTAAGTATATTAGTATTATGTGATTATCTATTGTGTCGTATGTGCATGTATGTATGGTAATTTGTGATATATATGTATATAATCGAGTATGGAGTAGTAAGTGTTATATTTATACTTAGACGAGTGATTAGCTATATCCCTATAGGAATAACTGTGGGTGTTAGATTTAGTATTGTCTAGTCACTAGGAGTATATGTACCTTGGTCGTACTTGTTAATGGTTGTAATTATATATTAATACCGTGATGTGCATGTTAAGTGTTATGATAATAGGTGTACGTGTAGTTGTGTGTGCAGATTATTATGTGATTTATATGTTAGTATGTATGGCATGTGCTCGTGCGTACATATGTATGTGGTTAGTTTTTTTTGCAAGTTAAGTTAGAAATTATATTAAGAAATGTACGAAAATACATAGTGGCCTGAATATTGGTTGCGATTCTAGGTGACTAGGGGATAGGACACAAGCGTCGTCACCCTAGATCAAATAGTCTCACATCCAATCACAGGACCTCAAAGCTTCATACAAGGCAAAATACATTCACAAAGAATAGATATACAGGGATAGTCAACCATTATCTCTAATATCCCAGTTGGCACAAGCATTTACGGCTTCATCTTTAATGTCTTCATGGTTGCGCAGGGCAACGCGGATATCAGAGGTGATATCATCAAAAAGAGCTATCTTTGATTTCTTCTTATTTTCGAACACCCTTCTATTTTGCTCGTGCCAAAGATGCCACACTACCGCAGCCAATACGGTTTTAGCTAGAAGTCCAAGTACTCCTTTTTTGCAGAAATTGGCCAAGAAATAGTTACCGACATCATATATGGTCATTGATGTTGGACCCGTGACTCCCAGCTTGAGAAATGCCCTCCGCATGATGTAATTAGCATAGGGACAAGTGAAGAATACATGTTCAATAGATTCAGGTGAGTTATCCAAGCAGAGCACGCATGCATTGGAGGTGAGGTTACACCATTGCTCCAGGCGGCACTTGGTTAGAAGCTTATTTTTGAATGCTCTAAGAAGGGTGATGGAGTACTTTGGAATATATTTGCCAAACCAAATGAGCCTGTAGTATAAGAACGGAGAAGACTTCTTGCGCACGGCCTCCCACGCCTCCTTGAATCTAAATCCGCACCTGCATTCCATTCCCATGTGTCAGAGGATTCCGAAAGTGCTAGAGGCTGTAGCATAGATTTAATCATTAGGATTTCTGGGTCATCATTCCAAATTACACCATTCCAATAGTCGGAAACAAACTTTCTACTTGAACCAACCGGAATGTTGTATAGGAGTTTTAGGGGACCGCAAGGTAGCCAATAATCATGCCAGAACAGAGTATCCTTCCCATCTCCAACTTTTCTCTTAATTATACTCTGGGACAGGCTTCTGCAGTGAAGAAGGAATTTCCAAGTTCCCGAATGTGTGGGTACTCCAGTAGCTTCATAGAATCTAGCAGAATCCTAGTACCTGCCGCGCATGTAATTGGCCCAAAGACTTCCTGAGTGAAGTAGCCTCCAAGTAAGTTTAATTCCAGCTGCAAGGTTCAAGTCTGTAAGCAACCTTAAGCCAACCCCTCCCTCCTCCTTTGGACGGCAAGAGTCACTCCAGGACCACGCTTTAGTAGTGCCCCAGATAAATTTTCTGCACATTGATGTTAAAGCACGTAGAACAGTGTTCGGAAATCTGTAAACCTGGAGCCAAAAATTTATCATGCCATATATCACCGTTCTAACTAGCTCATTACGACCAGCTAGAGAAAGTGCCGAGGATGTCCAACCACTAAGGCGATTCCTGCATTTATCAATAAGCCTGTTATACATCTGAGCTTTAGGATATTTGGCCGACAGTGGTAGACCCAAGTAAGTAGTAATCGAGTGTGCATGTTTAGCCCCCAATATGTCTGCAAGATCACTCTTATTCTTAACCCCTTTGCTAAACATAGATATGCTCTTTCCTCAGTTGATCTCAAGTCCTGTGAAGTTACAGAATTCTTCAAGCAATTTACTTAGCCCCCTAAAGGATTTCTGATTGGCCCTGCAGAAGACCAATAAGTCATCTGCAAATAGCAGATGCGATATTGCTCCACCTCGTCTCATAGGTTGAATGCTTCCTTTAGTGAGTGCCTTGGCAAGAAGGAGGGAGAAGCATTCCATAATAATCACGAAAAGGTAAGGGGAGAGAGGATCACCTTGCCTAAGGCCTCTATTTCCTCCGAAGTATCCCACAGGAGAACCATTCACCATGACGGAGTAAGAAGCAGTGGAAATACACTCCTTGATCCATCCAATGAACTTGGACCCAAACCCCATTTGATGCAAGATGAAGTACACAAACTCTCTGTTCACACTATCAAAGGCTTTTCTTAGATCAAGTTTCAGACATGCCCTAGACCCCATAGGATTACTGAAATCTCTGATTTGCTCGTGGGCAAGCAGGGCACATTCAGAGATCAGTCTCCCTTTTAGAAAAGCAGATTGATTCGGGGAGACAAGATCATGTATGAAATGCTGGAGTCTATTGCATTTGATCTTGCTAATAATCTTATATAAAACATTGCAACAAGCAATAGGCCTGTAATCTCCTAGAGTAGAAGCATTTGTACCCTTAGGAATCAAAGTAAGAAAGGTGTGGTTTACCTGATGCAGCAAGGAACCGGATCTGAAGAAAGATTGAACCGCTCCCCCAACATCATTACCAACTAGATTCCAATTGTGCTGAAAGAAGAATCCATTAAACCCATCCGGCCCAGGAGCTTTGGAAGTGCCAATTTGGAATACCGCCTCTTTAATCTCAACTGCAGTCACACTTCTTTCAAGCCACATGGCAGTCTCCTGTTTTATCTTCTTCTTAGGCACGAGCTTAGGGAAGACATTCCAGTAGTGATTTTGGTTGTATAAGCACTCGTAGAATTTAGCAGCCTCAGCTTTAATTTCCTCATAACTTTTGCTCTGAACTCCATGGATATCAACTAGATGCAAAAGATTGTTGTGGCATTGTCTCGACTTCATAGCATTATAGAAGAATCTAGTGTTTCTATCTCCCAAGTCCAGCCAGTCTTGCCTACTCCTTTGACGGTACATCTCCTCTTCCATCCCTAATAAGGTGGCCAGTTCATAAGACAAATGCCGCTCTTTTTCCTGTAGCTCAGGATTATGATGTAAATCAGTTTGGTTCCTTACTGCTTCAAGATGGGACCGGCAATGATGTATAGAATTACAAGCTTGATGTTCTCTTGCCCAGTTTCTGAGATCATATTTTGACCGTTTCATCTTAGAAATCAGACGAAACATGCGGGTTCCACTGTATTTCTGCTCCCAAGATTTTTTCAACAATTCATAATAACCTGGCAAATTCACCCAGTGGTTGAAGAATTTAAATGGTTTGGGGTCAGAGAGTACCTGACGATGTAAATGGACGATCATAGGGGAGTGATCACTGGTATGGGGGTCCAAATAGCTGAAAAAAGAGTCCGGGAGAATGTTGAGGCAAGCATCATTACAAAGAACCCTGTCGAGTTGAGCTGTAATCCGTCTCGTCCCTATCCGTTTATTGGACCAACTCAGTCGTTGTCCATTACTTTTTAGACTTTGGAGACGACATTTAGAGAGGCAGTTGTTAAAGTCATGTAGTTTACTAGCTTCAACTATGCGGCCTCCCAACTTATCATTGGCGGACAAAATGCAATTAAAATCCCCGCCTACAACCCAAGCCTCATTTCTTAGGTTAACCGAATCTCCAGTAAGGCAATTCCATAATAGGTTCCTTTCTGTAGAGCTGTTACTACCATAGATTGCTGAAAAAACAAACTTGAAAACCCCTACATTGGCACAGTTAGTAGTGATGTGTTGCATTGAAATTGAGATAATACTCAAATCCCACACAAGTGGGTCAAATCCCAGGAGAATTCTTCCTCCGTCATGATGCTGGAAGTTATGAATAATATTCCAATTCTTCGGAATGCAAGCTTTAGCTCTGATGTTTTCAGTAGTTAATTTAGTCTCCAGAAGGACTAAAATAGTTGGATGAAGATTCTTAACCCTATCACGTAGGTCCGTACGCCTCACAACATTATTCAGTCCCTGTGTATTCCAAATCAGTATTGAAATTATAATTAAAGATTGAAGAACAGAGAATACCTCCCCTACTTTAACCTGCTGCTTCTTCGGGTAGCAGGAACACTGTGAGAGTTACTTTGCTGCTTCTGCTTCGTGGAAACAGCACTCAACATTTCCCGGAGCTCCTCAGCCCATTCGGGGTTATCATATGATGGTTCAGTTGGCAGGGAAGTGATCGTTTCAGATAAGACTTCAGATACTCCTTCGTTCTCACATGGCTTTGATTCTGAAACATTGCAATTAGAAATAACTGGCACCTTACAGGCTGCGTCTGCAAGTGTACACTTCCTTTTAAGGATAGAGAAGAACTTCAAAGCAGTCACCATAGATTGTAACACCTGCCGCACAGGACTACCAACCTGCAAGCCGAGATCCCCTACCTCCTTACTAACAGCAGGTAACTCAGCAATGTCAGTCACCATTGATTCGGCAGCTGCATCTTTGTCCATGGGGACCGCCTTGATCTGAGAAGACACCTCGACAGCTTGGATAGTAGCATCATCAGCCATAGCAGAGGACTGCCCCAGATCCAAGAATTGCCCTTGTTTAGAAGCGATGTCGATCCCCTTTCCCTTGTCAAGTGGTGTTGCCTTTGGCTGAAAGGGGCATTGCAAAAGACAGTGACCGAAGCAGACACATCTGCTGCAACGAGGGGGTTCTGCTTCATATTTGGTTTCAATAATCATTAAAGACCCATCATCTAACTCAACCTCCACTTCCTTCGGCAGCGCCTTCTTAGCATCAACCTCAATCAAGCATCTTGCATAGGATATTCTCTCCAATTTGGCGGTGGCACGGTCCAGACACAAGGGGATACCAATAACTGAAGCAAGAATATTAAAGGCCTCCATGTTCCACAAATTAACAGGGATCCCATGCATCTGGACCCACAGAGGGACAGAACTGAGGATATCTCGATCGTGGCGCAGGGATGGACTCCATAATTTTAGCACAACCAGGCGCCCGTCAAACAACCACGGGCCGCCGTGAAGTATCCTCTCACATTCCTCCCCCGACTCAAAACGAAAGTAAAAGAATCCGTTTTCCTTGCTGAATAGCTGAACTCGCTTCCTAGGCTTCCAAAGCCTCTCCATCCAAGCTTGTACCTGCCCATACATTGGGTATCTCCCAGAACGTATCCAACCAAGGTGGATTTCCAATATTCAGACCCCTTATCCAACAGGGAGTTAGAGACACGGGCAACGCAAGAGCCATCATGCCTAATCTTAGGGGGGACGAAGGACATGCCAATAGATTCACCATATGTTCGCTTAGATGAGCATATCTCCGACCAACTTCTCTTGGATGCAGATGGACAAATGGAGATAGTATTCGTTCTCAGAGGCAATTCATCAAACACTTTAGGAGCCTTACTTCCAATCGAGATTGCAGCAGACCTGGCTCCCCGCCTAGTCGATTGAGCAACAACAGGAGGAGGGAATCTCTGAGACCATCGCCGATTGCCACCTTGATGTAGACGGTTCACCACATGGGGTGGTTGCTTAGGTTGCCTTCTCCTCCTTCTAATCACAGTCTGCCAAGGTCTTTCAGCATCCATCAAAGACGAGCCATCCCCAGAAGATCCATTGACTCCAGTCGCCGTGCGATCACACCCTTGCCGTGCGATCCCATCCCTATGAGCTGCCATGGAATCACCAAAAGAGACCCTAGTTACGCCTTCCACCCCAGAATCGCCATTCACCCCTTGTCGAAAATCACTCAGAACCTTGTCGGAGCCTATTGAGTGATTTTTGGATATGGTTAGTTATATGTATGTGGTTAGTTAGAACCTTGTCGGAGCCTATTGATGTATGTGGTTAGTTATAGGTATGGATATATATATATATATATATATATATATATATATATATATATATATATATATATATATCCTCTCTCTCTCTCGTTTTTAGAGAGAGAAGCTCCGGGGGCTGAGGCGATCGTGGGGAGCTTTTTTCGTCGGCCGCTTTGCGGCGGGCGCCGGAGACGAGCTGATAGCTGGAGTTGATGCGAAGGCTAGGAAGCTAGGAGTTGCTGTGATTCGGCAGTCATCTCGGATCTAGCCTTCAGATCCACGACGGAGATGAACAGATCTCGTCTCGACCGTCATTGTTGAATCAAGATCTCCCCTCGAGATCTTGATTCGGGTGAGATTCTCTATCCTCTTCTGGTTACAAGTTTCGTTTTCGGATCGAGTTCTTTGAATCGTCTTGGCTGTGGTTGTTCTTGGCAAGGTGACGACGGTTCGGATCGGTTGCCTGTGCATCATTGGAAGCTCCGATCTGTGGATCTTGATCCCTGGAGGTGATCTCTTCGGATCTCTGCTTGCTCAGTATCGACGAATCAAGATCTCCTCCTGAGATCTTGATTCGGGGGATCGATTCATCATTCTGCTACCGCGAAGCGGGGGGGGGGGGGGGGGGTGGGGGGGGGGGGGGGTGACTGGATCTAGGGAAGAAGGTCCTGCTCTTGGATCGGTTCCTGCTTGCAATTCTTTTACGGACCTTGATCTCCCATTGAGATCTAGGTTCGGTGGTGAGGTTCATACCTCTTGGTTGTACTGCTTTTTCTTTTTACATCCGGTGTTTGACTGCTCCTTGGTTGATGCTGGCCTGGTGTGGTGTTGACACTGAGCATCATGGATAATGCAAATAGGAAGGATGATGAGGACACAGGGTGGAAGGTGGTCGGGAAAAAAGCCATCAACAACAACCGAGGTTCAAATGCCAATCAAGCTAGAAGACCTTACAGCAGAAATGATGTAAGCAAGGTGCTCGAGCGCAGGGCTCAGCGTCCAAAAATTCCCTTGAAGATCAATGTCAGCGCTGAGAAATGCTCTTGGTCGGATATCTGCACGAATACACGAAAGCTATCGGATTCGCTGGAAATGATGTTCATCCCGCCAATCACGGGGGAAGATGGGGTGGCTGCGGCTATACTATCGGAGGAGATGATGGCGGAGGGCACTGAGGGATGGGAGAACACACTGGTAGGATACGTTCTCGGCGACATTCCATTCTACGGCCAAATCAAAGCATGGACGTCTAGAGTTTGGAAAACCAGAGGAGAGGTTAGTATTTTCTCGAGAGAGAACGGATTCTTTTTCTTCAGGTTCGGATCAAATGAAGATAGGGATGCCGTGCTCTTTGGAGGGCCGTGGCTCTTTGACGGTAGATTAGTAGTGCTGCAGCGTTGGTGTGCGGATGCGGGCTTCAATCGGGACTTGCTTACTGCCGTTCCCGTGTGGATCCAGCTACCCAATCTTCCGCTCAACCTATGGACGAAGTGCATTCTCAGTGCTATAGCCAATGTGTAGGCGTTCCTCTATGCTTGGACAGGGCGACTGCGAAGCTGGAGAGGCTGGCGTACGCACGTTGCTTGGTGGAGATAAGAGCGGAGGAGCCATTGCCGAAGACGGTGACTGTTCACTTGGGGGATGTCTCTACTATAGAAGTAGCTGTGAGATATGAAGGTGAGCCCCCTAGATGTGCAAATTGTATATGTTTTGGTCATTTGACAAAACAGTGCCCCTTGGGTATTGTTGATGAGGGGGAAATCACGGGAAATGTGGGATGTATTGTTGAGGATGGGGGGATGTTGGTACTGCAATGATCGGGAGGGGGCTATGCTGAATGCCTGTAAGAAGAAGCTGGGGTTGTCCAGCGATGGGAGTGTTAGTGTTGGTGTTGATGTTGCCGCTAATGAGCGGGAGGGTGTTACGCCGAATGTTGTTGTTGCCGCTATTGAGCGGGAGGGCACTATGCCGGAAACTTGTAAGGAGAGGCTGGGGATGTCCAGCAAGGGGAGTGATGTTGTCATCACCGCAAATGTGCGGGAAGAAGTCACACAGGAAGCTTGTAAGATGGGGCTGGGGGTGTCCAGCGGGGTGGAGAAGGTTGTAGCAAAATGTAATGCTGGGGGGGGGAGGATATAACAGATACTTGTAAAGCGGGGCTGGGGGAGCTCAGCGATGGGAAAGATGTTACCGTAAATGTGCGGAAAGTAGGCATAGAGGATGCTGTTGTAATCAATTATAATGGGAGCATATGTAACATGAGGCTGGGGGGAGCCTGCGAGGGGGACATTACTGTAGAGAAGATCAATGAGGGGGCTGCCTGGGATGAGCCAGGGAAAGATGTAAGGGCGGCTGCGCCTATGGATGTGCTACAGGAAGTAGATGTAAACATAAAAGAATGTATTAAAGGGAGGGGAGGGACAGGTAGCACGGCGGGGGGGGGGGGGGGGGGGGGGGGGGGGGGGGGGCTGATACCTGAGTCTCCTTGCCAAAGGAAATTAATATCCACACACGACAGACCGATAAAAGATAGATTGAAACCCCCATCAGACATTCGGCTTACACCCAACGCGGGGAAGGGTAATCAAAAGTCTACCAAGAAAATGGGTAATTCGTTTGGCCCTTTGAATCTTGGTAGCAATAATGCGAGGATATCTCTCCTCAATGAGGATAGTGAGGATCATGACACTGACGATGATGGCCCGAGTAGTCTTACTATTGATAATAAGGAATGGGTGCTTGAGCAGGAAGCTATGAGTAGGGAGAATAAGAGCAAAAAGAAGAATAATAACCTTTCGCATAAAGGGATTATAGTTAAGGGTGTTCGCAAAAGTGAGCGGATAAACCGGGGGGGGGGGGGGGGGGGTGACGGCTCCCTCCTCCTCCGATTCTTAAATATGGCTTTGTTCATATGGAATGCGCGCGGGCTCAATAACACTACAAGATGTTGTGAGCTCAAATCCCGCTTGCGCAAATTTGCCCCCTCCTTGGTTGGCTTACTGGAAACGAAAGTTTTGGAGGAAAATGCTCATCGAATTCTTAAGTGTTTTCCGAATAATTGGTCATCCATCAATAATCGGAATAAACACCCGAAAGGTCGTATTGTGGTAATGTTTAACCCTGACGTCTGGGATTGTGTTGTTGATGACGTTTCGGCTCAACATCTCACTATTCTTTGTACCAATACTGCTGGGTTTAGTATGGTGGGAACTATGGTTTATGCGTCAAACAGCCCCATAGATAGAAGGGAACTATGGGATTCCATTCTGGTTAGTTCTATCAAGTTTAAAAACTTGCCCTGGTTGATTGGGGGTGATTTTAATTGCGTCAGATATGCAAAAGATAAGGTTGGTGGGAGGCCGATTATGGGGCACATGGTTGAAGAATTCAACGCCTGTATCAACTCTAGTGGTTTGATGGAACTCAAGTCTATAGGAAATCCCCTAAGCTGGACTAATAGAAGCATTGGCTCCAATCGTATTAATGCCACGCTTGATAGATCGTTCTGCAATTGCAAATGGGTGGATATTCTCCCTAATTCTTATTGTGAATATGCGACGGGTGGTACTAGTGATCATGCTGCTCTTATTATTCACCTCCATCCCAAGATTGAGTCGGACCCCAAGCCTTTCAAGTTCTTTAATTCTTGGGTTCAATGCTCTGAGTACACAAATACTTTGGCTGGCCACTGGCGTACTGAGGTTGAGGGATGTCCGATGATTCGCCTTGTTGCCAAGCTTAAGAATCTTAAGCAGGGGTTGAAGGGCTTAAGAGATAGTATTAGAGATACATACAACGTATCTAAATGCCGTGATGAGCTCTAATCTATCCAGAAAGATCCGGATTTGAATTTGTGTGTTGAGAAACAGGAGAGAGAGCTCTTCCTTATCAATCAATTGGCTGATGCCATTGACATTGAGGAAGCTAACATAAGACAGAAGAGTAGGCAAAACTGGTTACTTCTGGGGGACCGTAATACGCGCTTCTTTTACACTGCCATGAAGGCTCGTCAAAGCCACAATAGTATGGGGCATCTTATTGCTGCCGATGGATCTTATAATGATAATAGCAATATTAAAATTGATGGCCCTGAATTCTATAGCAAGCTTTATAATCAGGAAGACTATTGGAGAGTGTTTCCCTGTCTCACAACCAAAAGAATTCTAACTAAGGAGGCCGCTTGTTGGGTTGAACGGCCGGTCTGTGAGGAAGAAGTTAAGAACGCTGTTTTTCAAATTGATGGGGAAAAGGCCCCGGGTCTGGATGGTTTTAATAGTTCTTTTACCAGAAATCGTGGGATGTGGTTGGCCGGGATGTTACCAATGCGGTCCTCTCCTTTTTTCGTTCTGGCAGAATCTTGAAACAAATTAATCACACTTTCCTGACTCTGATCCCCAAAAATTCAAATGCTACTGTATTGGGGGACTATAGGCCCATTTCTTGTTGCAACGTGATATATAAGATCATAAGAAAAATATTATGTAACAGATTGAAGAGAGCTGTTATTGAGCTCATATCCCCTAACCAGGCCGCTTTTCTAAAAGGGCGCCTTCTCGCTGATTGTGCTCTGTTGGCTCATGAACACATTAGAGATTTCAATAATCCCATGGGTGGTCGTGCGTGCCTTAAACTCGATCTTCGCAAAGCTTTTGGCAGCGTGAACAGGGAATTCATATACTTTATGCTCCACCGGATGGGATTCAAACACAAATTCATTGGTTGGATTGGGGAATGTATATCCACACCCTCATTCTCTGTTATGGTCAATGGCTCCCCGTACGGTATGTTTCAGTCCAATAGAGGGTTGCAGCAGGGCGACCCTTTATCTCCCTACTTATTTGTGATAGTTATGGAGGCCTTTTCTATACTTATGGCTCGGGCCGTTGCTTCGGGTCATATCTCTCCCATGAAGAGGATGGGGGTGGTTACTCATCTCCTATTTACTGATGACTTACTTGTCTTCTGCCGAGCCAATGCTAAGTCTTTTGAGGGCTTAAAAGAGCTTCTTACTACTTTCAAGAACTTTACGGGGCTGGAGGTTAATTGGGGAAAATGTGCTGGTATTTTCAGCAAGGGGGCAAAAGATGTTGAGTATCTTGCCGATATTTTGGGTATTCGGAGAGTACAATCTCTTGCCACATACTTGGGGCTTCCGTTATCAGCTAAATATCCCAAATCTTCCAAACAGATGCAGAAACAGGTTGCAAGGATGGTCTTCATCCTTGCTTTCCATTGCAGGACGTATTGAACTTGTCAGAACGGTTATTCATGGCATGGTTTCCTTCTGGTTGTAGGCTTTCCACATTCCCAAAACGGTTATAAATATTCTTAATGCTATCTGCAGAAAATTCATATGGGGGAAATCTCATGTTTGGGCTTGGGATGATTTGTGCACTCCTAAGCAGGAGGGGGGAGTGGGGCTCAGAAGATTCTCTGAATTAAATACTGCTTACGGGGTAAAAATGACTTGGCGCATGCTTACTCATGATGGGGTCTGGGCTTCTTTTATGAGGAGGCATTATATGAATAGAGGAGGTTTTTGCTTGGCCAAGGCTAATCCCTTACAATCTGGGACCTGGAAATTTATGTTGCAATGCCGTGCTTTCAGTAAGAAGCTTATTAAATGGGAGGTCAGAAATGGGGCCACCACTCTATTCTGGTATGACAATTGGCTCCCTTGTGGTCCTCTCTGCGACATATACAATGTTCCTAGTGGGGAGGAAAGGAGAATGGTTTGTGAATATTGGACTACGGAAGGTTGGGCTGATAATCCCGTGCTCATACATGTTAAAAACATCATAAATCCGGTTATCCTTCTCCCGGGAGAGGACTCTTGGAATTGGTGCTTAAAATCTACTTCACTCCATGACATTTGGGCTGGATCTCGTACTATTAGGCCATTATTTCCTTTCTACAAAGTGGTCTGGTACCAGGGGCATATTCCGAAGATGGCTATCACTCTGTTACGTGCGTTTCACGGGAAACTCCTTACCCGTGACAAGCTTGTCCACTGGGGAGTGCCCTCTTCACCCTATTGTGCTTTATGCTCTGATCTTAAACATGAAAGTGTTGATCACCTCTTTTTTGAATGTAGTTATGCTAATTACCTCCTATGCAGGAGCTTCCTAAAGTTGGGGATCACTACGGCTCCACCATGCTCACTCTCAGGGGTTGGTGATCTTTTCTTAGGCCATTATCACAGGAGGGATGTTGGGGGGATTCTGGCCAAGACAGTTCTTGCTGTGATGGTTTGGCACATCTGGAGAGAAAGGAACAGGAGGGTCTTCGAGGGGGTGAGCAGGATTCAGACTCTTCTTTTTGAGGATATTGCTGCTGATATCAGAGTGGCATTGAGGCACTTGGAGTGTGAGAGGGATGATGCTGCATATGGGTCCCTATCCAATTGGGGGCTTCTTGGATGATATATTCCTTCACTTGGCTTGATTGTATTTTTGTTTTCTAATTAGGCTCCAAGGGTCTAGGATGGAGTTAAGTATGGTGGGAGGAGGCGCATGTGCCTTTGTCCCTCTTACTGTAACTTCCATCCCCATCCCCTTGCGCCTTGTACTTTTCTGGTGAGATCAATAAAGACCGCATATTCTCCAAAATATATATATATATATATATATGTATATATATATATATATATCTATTCTATAAAACATGAAGATTTTGAATTTTGTCCCAGTAGGACAAGCTGACTAGGACATGACTAGGATAAGTTTACTAACTAGGATAAAGTTGCTGACTAGATTTGTGTTTACCAGTTGGAGAGAAACAATTTGACAAAGTTTAAGGGGAATTTTTGAATTTCGGTGGAGAAACGTGCTGGGGGGACAAATTTTGGGGGGACGTTTGAATTCTGGTTGAGAAATATGTTGGTGGGAAATTCAAAAGTTTGAATCTTTGAAAAAAATTTACTTTTAGATTTTGCTGCATCCAATCTCCATTCTCCCAAAAAAGGAACAGAGAGGGCTTTGGGCGTGGAGAAGAAAAAGAGACTCCGGCTAGCTTGGGGTTAGGGCACCCTATCTTCTTCTCCATGAGTCTCCTTTTGCTCACAACCCTCCAGACCTCCAGCTCACCTCCCCCAGACCATTGGCTCACCTCGCCCCCAATCCTCAGCCGCAAAAAGTCATGCTAGCTGTCGTCGTCGGAGGATATCAAGGAGAAGAACCTCAGTAGCAAAAAGTACTAGCTGTCGTCATCAGATGATATCAAGGAGAAGAAGCTCAGTCGCAAAAAGTCCTGCCAGCAGTCGCCCGAGGAGGATATCAAGGAGAAGAAGGGATGGAACATACTCCAGGGTTGAGGTTAGGGTACGTCGGATGAGGATCATCTGCACTACTAGAACTCAAAAAATGTTCTTGGTATTTTTTTTCGATTCGGTTTTCTGTTTTCGAGTTAAAGTTATGATTTTGATAGGAGATGATTTATGAACTGGTGATTTCTATTTCGAGTTAAAGTTGTGATGATTTCTGATGATTCACTTTCAAACATCTTTATTAGTGAATCCCAAACAACTAACAAGCAAAATTCGTTTTCTTGGTATTAACAAGCTTTCAGGTGAAATGAATTTTGCTTCACATTGTCCTGTAAAATGAATTTTGCTTCACATTGTCCTGGGTATATTGTCCTGTGAAATGAATTTATTAATTGGGTATATTGTCTTGTGAAATGAACTGAATTATACCTGGATTAACACTTGCAAAATCCATTTCACATGATACTTCAGAAATTCATTTCACATGACAATATACCCAGTTAATAAATTTATAACTTTAACTCGAAATCATAACACCTGCAGATTGGAGTTTTACAGTTAATAAATTCATTTCTCAAATTGGAGTTCATTTCACAGATTGGAGTTCACCTTTAGAAATTCATTTCACAGATTGGCGTTTTGCAGTTAACTCGAAATCATAACACATGACAATATACCCAGGATACTTCAGAAATTCATTTCACATGACAATATACCCAGTTAATAAATTCATTTCACAGGACAATCCAATATCAATGTGATCGACCTCAGATTGGAGTTTTGCAGTTCACTTTTTGATTAACAACTGCAAAATCACAGGACAATGGGAAGCAAAAATTCGATTTGTTTTCACATAGCCGATCACAAAAAATGAACTAATGACTTTAGCCTTCATAAATAAAGGCAAAAAAAATGAATCCAATCAAATCTATATATAATAACTGATGACTTATGCCTGAGAATAGTATGAGAACCGGTGATGATGTAACAAAAATAACATAGATCAATATCCATTATTAGTGAAGATAGTTCTTAGCAATTCTGAACATACATCATAGTATCCGCATAACCATTTCTGTTATAATTCACTGGCAAAATATAATTCATGTCTGTTATGCACATCTGCTTAATGGAATTGATATTTTGAGGACTGTGTGCATGTTGTTGTGATTGGCTTTTTTAATGAATCAAATGAACATCAGAGCAAATCTAAATTATTCAGTGTCTTTGGTGACACGTGCCTCGCTACAGAAATGGTTCAAGATGGGGTTTATCGTTGGCATATGTTCCTGGCATGGTTAATTTCTTTTTGACAACCATTGATGTCTGTCTAAATGGAAGGAACAACATGTAAGTATTTGCCCACATGTTCCGAATCTAAGTTATACATTCTTTCAATTTCTATAGAATGTAGCAGACCTTGGTTTCATCACCAAACTTGCTTTCTATTTATGTAGAATGTCGTAGACCTAGGGCACCAAGAAGTGACAAATATGCTTAATTGTTTGATAGGACAGTTCCCTATTTCTTATATCAGAAATCTTTTAAGACCTACAAAGTTATTGAAAGAAGATTGGCAGCCTCTAGCAGATAAAATTGATAGGAGATTGTCTGGTTGGGAGGGTAGTTCCTTAATTAGGGGTTGCAAGTTTGTATTAATTAATTCTGTAATATATAATGACCTTTTACAAAATTCATGTATGTGTTAAGGACATGATAGATAAGCTTGGGAGAGCTTTTGTGTAAGGGGACTTCTTAGATTTTTGGGATTCACTTTTTAGTTGATTGGAAATAAGTTTGAGAGATCGGATGGTTTAGGGGTTCTTTCCTTACATGAGATGAACATGACTCTGGTTGCTTGTGGAAGTTTTTGCTAATGTTGATTTATTTGGATAAATCTGTTAGATATTTGTATTTAGATGAATTCTACTATCAAACCCTTTGCTTTTTGGCAAGTGGCCTGAGTCCATTATAGATGTTTTTATGTAGCACTGATGTTTTACTTGATGATGGTATTGAGTGTTCATTTTGGAGCAATCCTCGGATTTCAAATAATAAATTGTGCAGTTAGCTTCATTCTTTTTTTGCAGTGACGGTTGATACAAAGGATTAAATTTCTAAATTGTTTAGTTTAAAGGTGGGGGGATGATTTTGATGGCTGTTGTCGTCGATAAGCCCAAGGTGATGCAAGATAAGGTCTCTACCACGACAACTTGAATTTTCCCTCTACTTTTAAATTTGTCTGAATTATTCTTTTTATATCTTGATATCTCAAAAGCTTTCCTTTTCCCCTGCCATTTTAGTTTATTTGACTGATTAATGTTTGGTGTTGGTGTGTAGCTTGAAAGCAAGATGATTTGGAGAGGAAGTTGAAGAAAGAACAAACGGGTTATTTTTTCCCATTTATTTTTTTTGGGTTGAATCCATATGTTCGAATTTAGTTTCAATTATTGGTTTAAAAAAATTTGTGGATTCCTCAGCACTTGCAGGCAAAGCTGAAGGACGAGAAGAAGCTAAATGCCGCTCAAAAATAGAAGCGGCCAAGCTCCGGGTAAAATCCAGTGAAAGATTGGATTTCAATACTTCTTCCAATATCTGATCATATACTAGCATGAAATCAATAGAAGATTGGTCATCTGACCAAATTATTTCATTCTTCCCTTGCCCAATAAATAAACGAAGGAATTGAACTTTTTTCAGACCTCAAATTATTCATTGCCTGATGGGTATGTGAGTTTTTTAAAAGGAAATCTTAGGAAATCTCATATGTAATTTTGTGGAGGAATAAAGGTGAAAAGCTGAGCTTCTTGTGGCAAATGAGTTAAATATCAGCCCCTTAGATATAAAAATTATCACATAATCATGTCAATGACTACTTTTTGTTTTTTCTTTCTTATATTATGTGATCATGCATTAATGGCCTTCGATCGTTGATCCCAATAGTAAATTTTGATCACAAATCACAATAACAGCCCTATGTAATAGTAGTTTTTTTATTGGGGGGAGGGGGGCAATGAATACTTTTTTTTTCCCTCTTAATATTTGATTCCTGAGTTTAAACTAAGATGAACTTAAACTCAAAAAATGACTCCTTACCTTCTTGGCTATAAAAATGATATCTAAGGGTTGAAAGTGTAATCTTTTTATGGAGAATGAATTATGAATATTAAGCCAAACAATTCGAGTGTTCCAAAATTAATTGTTCATTTTCTTTCCCTTTAAAAAGGGGAAGACATAAATGGATCATCTGGAAAATGAGGTTAGTGTGTATGCATGGAATTGAGGATGGTTCTATGTATATTCATTGATTATTATTAACCGTATGCAGTAACCCTTCACCCAAACTGAATTATGGAAGCAGACATCATTATAGCCACTACATGTAACTGTAAATAATCAGTTGATGTTAAAAAATTGGGTTCTACAGTGAGGTTTCTCTGTTTTTTGAACTGAAGGTCTTGAGTTCAAGCATGGAAAACTCTTTGTACCATTTGTTTCTCATGTTTCTGTTATATTATGTTTTTTGTTGGGCAAGGGTTAGGTGGATTGGGTGGGTCTAAAGTTGTGTATAAATGAGTAATATGACAATCCCATAAGTTTTATTGATGGGAGTTTCCTCCTCTGGGCTTCCCTTTTTAGTTTTCTGGAGCATGTAAGCTAAAGTACACAAGCATGTATATGTCTGAGACAAAATAATATCGATACTCCAATTAGGGATAATCACTTGCGATAATTTGAATGTGCAGAATAGAGATTAGTGAGTCTAGCAGCCAATACTAATTATGTTGTACGGTAAGGAACTGTTATGAGTGCTTGACCAAAGCAAAAAATATATTTGGTAGTTTCTAATTGAAATAGGGATGTCCTAAATAAAGCCAAATGGGCAAAAGAAACATGTGCTGAATTAAAAATCTTTGGATTTATGCAGCCTATTGTTGCTGACGATAAATTAAAATATGTTCCTAGAATGACATGTAAATACCATTTATTTGCATTAATATATGAAAACAGAAGATGAAATTTTTCTGTTTACATTTGTACTCAAAGCTTACCAAACTTTAATTCTTTCGTACACCTGCATGTAAATACCATGGCTTCTATAGTTTATGTCATCATTGATATGAAGCTGGTTGCTTCACCATGGTTCATCGAGAGCTTTACTCAGTAATTCCATTTATTCAATTTTTTATATTGCAACACTACATTATTTTTCCTTATCAAGAGTTTAAGTGTTTGTTGTGGTTGTGCTTCCTCGACTAACCACTCAATTGGAAATTTCTGACATTTACTTTATATGAAGGTTCACTCCATGACTTCATATGTTTGTATTCTCTTCTCAAGGATACTTTGGTATCATCTATTGATGGATTTACATATGTTTTCTCCTTTTAAGCCAAACCAATCAATTTGATGGTATTATCAGGGCAAGATTTCATTGATTTAGGTAAAATGAGTTCCATTCAAGAAATTAACATCAAGGTAATTTAGGTTATTTTTACGATCATATTATTAAATGGGAATGAATGATTAGGAACCTACACTATTTGTATTCTCATATGTCATATAATACACATTATAATATGTTTTGATTTGTTTTGTAGATCAAAGGTGAGGTTTTGCCATCTGGGTACTCGATATAACTGAAATTATCGATTAGAGTGTAGGCCTGTGTATAATCTTGATGGTGATTCAGACGACGAGCTCATTTTCCAGCAAGGGAGCGGACCAACCAACCAAGAGAAGACTGATGTGAAGATTGTTAAACATGATGCTGCATACTTCTCCATTTCTAATTGCTCTTAAATTTGAATGTTTGATCCTTCTGAGTTATTCTAAAGATGAGCAGTTTGGTAGAAAGACTTCGAGTTAGATCAGAGAAGCGGCATGTGTACAATCTTCATGGCGTTTCAGACGACGAGCTCATTTCAGGCAAGGGAGTGGATAGACCAAACCAAACGAAGACGACTGGCAATATTATTAAGGATGATCCTATATAATTCTCCAATTCGAAATGCTATTTGAGATATAGGGTTTATAATGTTGAGATATAGGGTTTATAATGTTGAATAAAATGTATTGGGTAAATGATACACTTTCTTCTTTATACATTTTATAAACAGATAGCTCAGTTACAGTTTATAATGTTGAATAAAATGTATTGGGTAAATGATACAATTTCATCTTTATACAATCTATAAAAAGATAGCACAGTTAAGCTGCATATTAAGGCCGACCATATGGTGGCTTTAGGTTTTATACAGAGTCAGTTTAATGTTGAAGGGAAACACACCATATGAAAATTAACCATTTATTAACTTAAACATTTGAGGTTAAACTGTTTGGTGATGCTTTGGGTTTTATGTTTTATTTATTTATTCATTTTCATTGACATTGCATGGGTCTGATTTCCTAGAGTATTCTAGAAAATCTTAGTAAAATCAAGAATTTTGTTTTAAAAAACATCTTTTAGTTTCCAAGTTGGTATAAACTTAGAGAGAAACTAATGATTGTAACCAGTTTCTCAAAAACCTTTAAAAATAATGAAGTTAAAAGACTAATATGAAGGTGATTTTTGGACAATCCACATGAAGAAGATGAAATGACTAAATATATGATGGGGGGGTGTGGATCTTTTAATTAGCTATGGCTTTTGATCCTACAAGTTTATTAAAACATGAATGTTCAAATATCTTTTTTAACATGGCAATAGAATCTGTGCTCAAGTGTGACAACTTCTTATGGCATACAAAATTACATGGTAAAAACACCCATACATGCCAAATGTTTAATAAAATAGCTTACTGGTTCTCATAGACTTATAATGTGACTGGTGGTTATTGGACTCCAATTTCATATGCCTATCTGATTAGTCAGTATGATTCAAATAATACTTGGTATTTGGACAGTGGTTGCATTAATTATATCAGACAGGAAACAATGAGTTCTTTGTGGAGTTAAATGAAGGAATCACTTTACAAGTAAAAGCTGAGAGATTACAACAAATCTTATTTTGATGGTGGTGAATGCACAAAACTGAATAGAAGTAAGCTTGGCAGTGGCTGAAGTAAAACTTTCTTCAACAAAAGTTCTGCATATTATTATTCCATCGAATACAAGTTATGCATTTAGATATGGCAATCTAAATACAGGCTGCTGAACAAGAATATCATTGTTATTTGGCTACCTTCATTGAAACCAGCTCAACATCTACAAAGCATGCATTTTTATGGCAAGCTTCATCGACTATCATTTCACAAAACAGCATGGAGAGCTTGGGTACCACTCGAGCCAGTGCATGCAAATGTGTCAGCCTTATTTCAATAACACAGATATTATGTTCTTTTGGTTTATGAGTAAAGCATGATGATGGGTATGTGTGTACTTTAATGGAAAAAAAATTATTCAAAATTAAATTAAAAGTGCATCTACTTCTTACCAAAAATTTAATTTCATGCTCTGCTTAGATTTATGAGTGCGATGGCATAATTTGATTATTGCTAGAAAAAATCTGGCTAATTTTAGTAAATGCAAACTTGTGAACTACTTCTTTAGCAGTAGAAATTGTTGCCCATTGCATTGGAAAATTTTCTAATTAAATAATGAGTAATTGTTCGAAAGAATTGGGAAACTTATCATATAAATTGATCTGCTTTGAAGGTAATGTGTAGTTTTCATTTTCCATCTGTGTTCTTACAAATGAATGAAGTCAAGGCATATGAGAAAATGTCGTTATCAAATAGAGAACCAGAGATATGCTATTTGACGGACAATTGATTCACTGGGGCAGAATTTCAATACAACTCACACCTAGTTTTATGGTTTCAAATTTGCATATACTACATGCAATTAACATATGGACACGAGTATGGATTCATGACGTGTCTAGCCACTTGAAGGGCAAACTTTGGTTTATATGCTTTCTATCAGTTTGCTTTAAAAGTGTAAAGTTTCATGTGGTATGTGACTTTTGAAGATGAACATGATGTTCAATGGGGCGAAGATGTAAAAGGAGCTAAATGTTGGTGATTAACAACTAAAGATGAAGAAAAACAATGTAAAAGGAGCCAAATTTTTTTAAGCGAATTTGTTGTTCCACACCTAAGGCATCGCTAAATTTTTTACACTAATTTGTAGTTCCACGCCGAAGGTGTCCGTGCCGAATTTTTTGTTCCGTGTCGAGGGCACATGTGCCAAATTTGTTGTTCTGCGCCGAAGGCGCCCGTGCCGCTATATATTTTTATGCTAATTTGTTGTTCTTTTAAATTTTGGTTGTTGAAATAATTTTTTGGGGAACAAAGATTTCGCAGGGGAAAATCTTAAATAAACCGTGCCCGTGGGCACGGGTTATGACTAGTATGTATGTATATATATATATATATATATATATATATATATATATATATATATATATATATATATATATATATATATAGTGTAAATGATATCTCTAAAATTCGGGTTGAGCTTGATAGCATCCAGAATAATGCTAATCTTGTGTCATGTGCTGAGTTACAAAAGAATGAACATGACCTTATAAAGCGGATGGCTGAAGCCATTGATATTGAAGAATCTATTCTTAAACAGAAAAGTAGACAAGATTGGTTGCATCTTGGTGATAGAAACTCCCGGTTCTTCTATTCGGCCATGAAGGCCAGGCAAAGCCATAATAACCTTGGGCACCTTATTTCTGCTGATGGATCTCATAATAAGTCATTTGAGTTACTTAAAGTTGATGCTCCTAACTTCTATTCCAGTTTATATAATCAGAACGATTACTGGAGGGTTTTCCCTTGTCTTACCACTAAAAGAGTTCTTACTAAAAATGCTGCTGATTGGGTGGAAAGGCCTGTGAGTGCCGAGGAGGTTAAAACCGCTGTCTTCCAAATTGGGGCTGATAAAGCCCCTGGGCCCGATGGTTTCAATGGGGTTTTCTATCATAATTCTTGGGATATTATCGGCAAAGATGTTACCACCGCTGTTCTCAATTTTTTCAGATCTGGGAAAATATATCGGCAGATCAATCACACTTTTCTCACTCTCATTCCCAAAGGTGCTAATGCTTCTGAGCTTGGAGATTACAGACCGATATCTTGTTGCAATGTCATATATAAGATCATAAGCAAGGTTATTTGTAACCGTTTGAGCAGAGCCGTCATTGAACTCATTTCCCCTAATCAAGCTGCGTTCCTTCAAGATCGGTTGCTTGCTGATTGCGCTCTTCTTGCTCACGAACATATTAGGGGGTTCAATAATCCCATGGGAGCTCGGGCTTGTCTTAAATTAGACCTTCGCAAAGCTTTTGATAGCGTTAACAGGGAATTTGTCTTTTATATGCTTCATCGGATGGGGTTCAAACACAGATTCATTAGTTGGATATGCGAGTGCATATCCACCCCTTCTTTCTCTGTTATGATAAATGGGTCCCCTTACGGCATGTTTCAGTCTAACAGAGGACTGAGGCAAGGTGATCCGCTATCTCCCTATCCTTTTGTGATTGTCATGGAGGCCTTCTCCCTTCTCATGGCCAAGGCCAATGCAACTAGAAGCATAATGCCTATGAATAGAGTTGGGGCTGTTACTCACCTTCTCTTTGCTGATGATCTTTTGGTTTTTTGCCGTGCAAACACAAAATCCTTTGAGGGGCTTAGAGATCTCCTTGTTCTGTTCAAGTCTTTTACCGGCGCTGGCATTTTCAGTAAAGGTGTTCAGGGCTCTGGTGGTCTTGCTAATATCTTGGGTATTCGTCGTGTCCAATCTCTCTCCACATATTTGGGTCTTCCGCTATCCCCCAAATACCCGAATGCTTCCATGTATAGTCGGCTGCTGGATAAATGTAAAAACAGACTGCAGGGATGGTCCTCATCTCTTCTTTCCATAGCTGGTCGCATTGAACTTGTCAGATCAGTTATATGTGGCATGGTTAGCTTCTGGATGCAAGCCTTTCGATTGCCTAAATCTGTTCTTTGCTTGCTTACTTCCATATGCAGAAAATTCATCTGGGGGAATAATCACCTTTGGGCGTGGAATGATATGTGTGCCCCTAAGCACGAAGGGGGAGTGGGAATCAGAAGCCTCGATGAGCTTAATAATGCTTATGGTATCAAATTAACATGGCGTATGCTTACTCACAAGGGTATTTGGGCGGCTCATATGAGGAGCCAATACTTGGGCTGTACGGGTTTGTTTCAAGCCAAAGCTCATCCTATGCAGTCTGGCACCTGGAAATTCATTCTGTATTGTCGTAAGTTCACTAAAAAGCTCACCAAACGTGATGTCAGTGATGGTGCTTCTACCTTTTTTTGGTATGATAACTGGCTACCCTGTGGCCCTCTTAGTGATTCTTATGAGGTCCCTTCTGGTGAGGAGATGAAGATGGTTAATGATTATTGGTCTTCTGAGGGCTGGGTTAATAGCAGATTCCTCATCCCTGTTCGCCACCTCATTGAGGCAGTGACTTTGACTATGGGTAGCGATGGTTGGTCGTGGGTTTCAAAATCTCCCTCTCTTCACAATGCCTGGGATGGTTCGAGGATGCTTAGGCCTCTATTTCCTTATTACAAAGTGGTTTGGTTTCAGGGACACATTCCCAAGATGGCTATCACTCTCTTACGGGCTTTCCACGGGAAACTTCTCACCCGTGATAAGCTCGTGCAATGGGGAGTGCCTACTTCACCCTACTATGTCTTATGCTCTGACAATATTCATGAAAATATTAATCATATATTTTTTGAGTGTAGCTACGCTAATTACCTCCTTTGCAGGAGTTTTCTGAAATTGGGAGTCACTACTAATTTGCCATCTTCTCTTGCGGGGATTGGTGATATGATCCTTTCTCAGTTCCATCTAAAAGACAACATGGGTAGACTGGTCAGGACAGTCATTGCTGCGCTGATTTGGCACATTTGGAGAGAGCGTAATAGGAGGATATTTGAGGGCACTAGCCAGATGCGGACTCATCTTTTTGAGGATATTGCTGAGGATGTTAAAATTGCCTTGAGACATGTGGACTGGACGCAGGATGATGCTGGAGCCCCCTCAAATTGGGGTCTCATGGATTAGCTTTGTATATACTTGTACTTTGTATTCTTTTGGGCTCTACGAATAGCGGGAGGTGCTTGTTTTGGTTAGTGTGATGGCGCCTGTGCCTAACACTATCTCACAAGCATCCTTCTTCCATTCGTGAGAGTCTTGTACCTTTTTGTGATATCAATAAAGACGCAAAGCATATTCTCCAAAAAAATATATATATATATATAGTGTAAATAAGTATGTTTTATGTATAGTAGGATTATAATATTACCCCTACGGGATGATGTATGAGCAAGTATGCATAGTCGTATGTTTGTGACTACGTACATATGAATGTATGTAATAGTATGCTAGCCCTATATAAATTACCATGGTTGTGTATACCGGTGTGTATATATATGTTTTATATAGATACGAAATAGGCGTGTAGTATGTGTATGTAGGTATATGAAATGTACGTATGTATAAGTATTTGAAAGTGTGAGATATATGAGTAAGTACATGTCTATAGGTGTATATTGTTTCATTGTAATGTATGTATGATTAGGATAGAATGACCGTAATGTCTAAGTCTGCACACCCCAATATCGGCCCCAGTTAAGGAAGCCTGAGGATGTACTTGATCTTAAGGTGGGTAGATTACGTTGACCCTAGTGATAGGAGTAAGGATTATATAAATCTCTGTATGGTGTAAGGTATTACGTGCATGTATATACGTATAGTAATATATATTATTACGTGTATATAGTAATATGCGGTATTTAAAAGTGATCGTATGATTGGAATGTTAATTGACGAAGAATGATTGTATTTATGTATTAGTGGTATGTTTATGTGATGTGTAGTACTATATCGTTATAAATGATGAGTGTATAAGATATATGGTAATACATTGTGAATTAGTAATAATGTGAGTGTGCGAGGTGATGGCACACTTACTGCTAGTAAATTGATGTGGTGGTGTAGTAAAGTGTTACTATTCACCCGAGTATAATATTGGTTGGATTATATTTGTAGGATGGTATTAAACATGTTATGTAAATACGTAATTAGTAATGTGTGTATGTGTATAGTTACTACTATTAGCATTGGCGTTGATTAGTATTATCGGTGGTAATACATTGGTGTTGATAGTAATATTAGAAATTAATATCTGGATATGGCATGCTGGTTGTTATGGTGTATGCGTTAGAAAAGGAGGTACGAGCGTTACCCTTACGTTTTCTCGGTGCCTTAGCTGATAAGATTCCGAGGACGGAATCATTTTAAGGTGGGTAGGATGTAACGACCAGTTTTTATCGGTACGTTATTTGTATTTTTCTCGTGTATTATTTTTCCGTATCCGATGTTAGACATTTCTGTACTCGTACCTGTACCCGTATCCGTACCCATTTCTTTTCATACTTATTATTATTATTACCCTCTTAAAAATTGTTTTAAATTTTCGATTCAAAATTCAAATTTGAATTTAAACTTTTTTAAATGTTTGAAAAACTTTCCTTATTAGACCCATTTTAAACCTATTGAATAGCCTTAATTCTCCTAATTAAACCTATTAATTATCAATCCCATTAAATGGGTTTCAAATCATTTCCTTGTAGACACTAACACAATTACCTAACCTTATGGCCGAACACAATTAACACCCACGCACACCAGCTAGTAACACACACAACACAAAAAAAAGAGGAGAACTAAATAAAACACAGACTACCCTAAGCCTAGGACCCCACCCATCTTCACGTTCTGTCCCTCACACAACTTACCCTAACAGCTAGCATATTTTTTTAGACACCTAGACTAGCATACACATCCTGACATTTGCTAATCCCCCACAGGGAATTATCAGCAGCTCTAATATAATAAACCCTAGGACACTCAGCCTCACGTGCTGTTGCCTCACTCACCCTACTTTCTTATAAGGACCCTAGACTAATTAAAACCCTAGTGAAACTAGGGTTACCCTTAACAAGACGCCCCTGTCATCTCCTTTCTCCACGCGAAGAGTAGCGGCGCCTCCTTCTTCTCTTCTTCGCACGCGAGCCAGGCCATCTCCCCTCGCAGCTCCTCCACGCGTAAACTGCAGCAACCGCATCTTGCGTTCAGCTCTCCTCGCCCTCACACAACTCGCCTCCGACTTCGCCCAGAAACCACCGCACGGTACCTCCTTCGCAAGCGCCGCCCTGCACTCTCCTTCGCGTGCACAGCCCAGCGGCCATCACCCCCAGCCATCGCCTCAGTTGTGGCCACCCCCTCCTTCTTCTTCACGCAGCAGCCCTACCCACGGCCTCCTTCCACTCGCAACGACCCCCTCCTCGCCTTGCTGCACTCACTCGCAACGACGTGAAATGACATAAGAAAATGATACCATGGCGATCAGGACAAAATTTGTGATCCAACGGTATATCATGCGATATACCTTAATTTTAAACAAATAGGAGAAAAAGATATTTTCTGTAGCAAGACCAATAAAAGCACGTGTTCGTCATTATTTTGAGATTGCTATAAAAATTGTTCAACCCACTTCTGCTGTGTAGAACTGTCACAATAATGTAGTATTGTTGATAACATTAAATTTCCGTGTGTCTTGACATGCCTAACAAATTTTGACATCGTGAAAATCGTGCGCCTCGAAGGCAGAATCATGAATTCGTGATGTTGTGTGAGTCGACTAAGCTGGCTCGTGTTCCAGCACAAAATTGGGTGGGGTTAGGGTTGAGCGGCCACTAGGCGTATGAAAGGGTCCTCTCTTCAAGAGCACCACCCGCATGCGGTGGGTTAGCGTCAATCACGGTAAGCCACCGTGAGAAGAATGACTTACTCATCACGTCCTAAAGGCGAGAACCCTAGATTAGATGTAAACTCTTGACATGAAACTTACAATGCTAACTTGGTCTCATGAAAATTGATATGCTATTGAACTCAGAGAAAATCTTTACTTTAATCTTGTAACTATCTAGAACTGCATGTTAGGGATGTTCGTTTCCGTTTCTATATATTTGTCGATGTTAAATTGCTGCAGTCACTTCATTGAAATATGTAATGCTTCTTAAATTTATATCTGTCGTATATCTTGTCTTGGGTTGCTAACTCTTTCTTGCAGACCCCTAGCTGACATACATTCATGTCTTTGGATGTATGTCAGATTCTGAGCTCGAGTACCTGGAGGACCTGTACGTGACGCCAGATTTGGAGAGTCAGGAGTTCGCCCCTGATGCAGTGCCTTTTCCAGCGGAGGACTAGTGCAGCCCCACACTTTACAGCTTCTTAGTTTCCTTTCAGATGTTGTAGTTGCTTTGTGTATGTTTTATTTTCTGTTGCTACGTTAGCCCAGCTGTGGCTTGTTGTTTAATTTCGTGTACGAACATTATCTCTGGATGTGGCTTCTATTTTCTTGTTATATTCTGATTGTTCTGATACGCAAATGCAAGAACCTCATTTGTGTTTTTATCACAGACGCTTATTGAACTCGAGCTTCACCGCTCCAGTTCAAGCGGACCGCGTAACGCTCTCGCTTCCGGTGTCTTTTGGGAAGCAGGGCGTTACACAAGCTAGAAGTGATGGATTCAACTCAAAGTTTCCGGTCGTGATGGCCAGAGGCTGAATGCTGGATGTAGATCCAATAGACGGCATCGGATATTCGAGCAAAGACTTTGGAGGAGTGACGTTTCCTGCCATGGGCAAATTCTTCTCTTCTTCTTCTTTCTGCATTCAAACACCTGACGGTAGCGTTGATCTCGGGATCCAATGGAACTAAATCGTCAAGACTCCTTGGGTTCCTGCGCATGAAAAATTAAGATATACTGTGAAGCATGTATGGTATGATACGAAATAAAAACAAATAAAAACAAAAGTGTAGAATGTGAAAAAGATCATGGGGTGAGGATGTGAGCTAGTCTCAAGGATAACAAGGTCCTAAGTGTAACAAGCACATTGCCTCCCCGGCAACGATGCCATAAAGCTTGACCGGCCGCCCATTTGACACGAAAACCAGGACGGGGATACTAGAATTAGAATTTATAAACCGCAAGTGATCGTGGCCCTGGCGTGCACACGCAACCGGTGCTAGCGACTCGTAGTCTTACCGCAAGCGCACGGTGTAGCGACGAGCGGGTATCGAACACGAGGAGGGCAAATGACAGTGTCTTCTTCAATTCACCTGGCTATAAGAACAGTCGAGAAATATTCGCAATGAAGCGGTCACAGTCGTTCGATTGTATAAAGGAAATGTCAAATTAATAAAGACGCCTAGGGATAGGGAATCCCCGCTACAAACCGTATCTCGTCATTGTGATTAGTAGGTTTCACAATTACTAGACTTGCAATTCGGGTGAACTAGTTGCAACTAAATGTAGAACCAAGCTCACGCTCTCGCGCTATTGCCGGTCTATAGCAAACCTAGGGTAGGGTCCAATCTCTTGCAAACCCTAACCTAGGCAAGCTAGTGTGAAGAATAACATCATCGTTCAATCGTATCTCGAGCCCACTCTCGTGCAAACTCGAGCTACAACCTAGGTTGGGATAGTTCCTACCCGTCCAATCTTTGCAAACGGGTATTGGTATAGAATTGCAATCGAAAACCCTTGTTTCGGTCCAATCTCTTGCAAACTGATTCCAGAGATACCCAATTGTAACCCAATTCGAATTTCTAGGGCTTCCTATCGAGTTGGGATCCAATCTCTTGCAAATCCCAATCGGTATGAATCCCTAGCTATCCGTATTAAATCAATCCCAAACTAACCCTAATCAATTCTAGCAAGAATTTCACCAATGCATCGCAAATTAGAAATAGGGTTCGTAGGGTTCATCCCTACGCCCTAAGACGATAAAAACTACTCACAATTCATAATGCAATTCATTAGAATTTTAATAGAAATATCAATAGAAATCATTGCAATAGACAATATATCAATAAAAATGAGGTTTTTAATAGAGAGAGAGACAAACCAATCAAGATTTAATAGTATCCAACAAAATAACACTTTTATCTCCCTCCAAAAAGCTCAATCTAATCTCCTAAAAAGTAATCTAAAAAAGGCTGCAAAAAGTTCTGAAAAAGCTCTCTAAACTAGGTTAAAAACTGGGGTTAAATACCCCCCAAAATCGCCCAAAAAACTGTGACAAAATTGCCCCTGCGCAGCCTGAAAATCGCAATTTACGCTACAGGCAGCGCGGCTCACTCGGCCGAGTGACAAATGTCATTCGGCCGAGTGACAAACCCTGACGGATTCCAGTAACTTCGGACTTTTGGGGGTCGGCTCCTCGGGAGTCACTCGGCCGAGTGACTTTCTTTGCTTCGTCCGAGGGGACTTCTTCACTCGGCCGAGTCGGAACTCTGGACTGCACTTTATGGATTACAGTAAGTCTGGGATTTTTCTTGCCGTCGTCTTGATGCCACTCGGACGAGTGGTGTCTCCGTGGTTCGGCCGAGTGGGCTGGCGATGGTCGGCCAAGTGCATGCTGATACTCAGTCTGTCGCGTGTCCGATCTGGCCGGCCGATCAGGTTGTCGATGTTCGGCTGAGTGACTCCTTCACTCGGTCGAGTGACATGCTGAAAATGCCCAATCTTCGTATTTTTGTTCCCTCGTCGCTCCTACGACGTTCTTTCTTCTTCCACTCCTCTCCAATCGCAGAATCAACCTCAAAAGAGTCGCGGGTGACACTCCAGAGTGGGTGCATCTCAGAATCACTCCAAATCGCTCCAAATCTCCTGAAATACGACAAAAACAAGAAATCGTGAAAAGCATCACAATATTGTAGAATAATCGTGAAAACGCGATAAGGGTGATCAAAATGGCATGCAAACATGCAGAAAAAAGGTATAAAATATGGAGTGATCAAAATCTCTCAAGCTTACCTCTTACTCGTCCTCGAGGAAGATGAGTAAAAAGCGAACCCGGTGGATAAAGATAATGGAAACGATGGAGAAATGGAAAACGAAAAACGAAAAATGAAAAACAAAATAGAAAACGAAGAAGGAAGCTGCTAGATCATTTTTCTCAGGACGTGGGGTTTGCTTACTCATGTAGCACGCATCGAATGTTAAACACATGTCAAAGAATTTTATTTCGATATCATAGTATAATGGTGCATTTGAAATATAAAACCCAAGAATATCAATATAGCATGAAAAATGGAATAGTTCTAGAATTAACATCGTCTGAAGCATCTAAAGCGGTATACAAAATCGTAGATCACACACTTTTCAATTGAATGCTTTCTATAAGGAGTATAAGAGATATCACACAATGGAGTAGTAAGAATAGAAAAGTGTGGTTTTCATGAAATGAATGCTAAACGTAGATTTCTGGATTTCGTAAAACTTTAGCAATCTCACCGAGTATAAAATATTACTTAGCCTAGGTTGTCATGCACCGTCAAGTAGTCACTCTCTCACACTTCATTGGATCCTCTCCCCCAAGCTTATCCATAAGCGTGGTGGCATAAACAAAACAATATTTACATTCCCCGTTTCTTTTGAAGCTCCACAAGTAAAAGAAATAAAAATAAAAGCGAAAGAGGGAAGAAAGAGAGAAAGGGTATGAGATGGGATCGTTTTCGGATTTATTTTCTCTTTTCTTTTCCTTTTCTCAAATCTTTTTTTTCTTTTTTTTCGAAATAACATATATACACAAATGAGCCCAAATCAAAAGAGAAGGATATACAAGTATTATATTTTTTCTTTTTGGTTTTGGGGAATTTGGAGCACGGGATATAATAGCGGGGGGGGGGGGGGGGGGGTGCCAATAATAGAATTGCTAAGGGGAGATTCACCAATGAATTTAAAATAGAGAAATAATGTTCAAGATATGTGGAGAAAGAAATAAATGTATCTCTCGGTTCACTCTATAGGACGTGCATGACAACTTCAGCAGGGTAATTTAATCTACTCAGTTTAATCTAAAAAAACCGAACTAGTCCAGATATATCAATGCTAGCAAACATTCAATCAACCTGAAGTGAAGCATACAAATCATGCAATAAGAAGTGATATGAGAAAAGAAAGAAGTACTCCATATATAAGCATCAATGCGTGAATCTTGGTGTGTTTTCTACGATAGCATACATATGAATTATCAGACATCAGCTAATAATAGAATTTCATCCATTTTCATACGGAAAAAGAAGTGGGTTACTATTTTTAAATGCAAAGCAGAGCATAGCATATGATATCAAAAACAAAAGCTATGACATGACAAAATTAGCATGCATATAGAGAAAAACTAACACCACGTCGTCGTCATCACAGAAAAATCATCTCTAGCAAAAGATGAAAGAAATAAAGATAAAAGAAGATAGAAATATTTACAATGCAACACACAAGGAAAATAAGAAAAACGTGATGCATGGCAAAAAAATGAAAAAGTGATGAAAAATGGGTGCAAAAGCGGAAAAAAAGTGAAGAAACTAAAAATAAAGGTGATAAAAGCAAAAAGTGTGAGAACTCACTCCCCCAAGCTAAAGTGCACAGTGTCCTCAATGTGCGAAGTGTGGCACACCGAGAGACGTGAAATGGGTGGGGGTGGGTGAGGATGCATGCATGATAAAAAAAGGAAAAAATAAAGAGAAAATATGATGCGGATGTGATGCATGCAAAGATCTGAGTGATGCAGGTAATGTGTCGCCAAGAATACTCTCCCTCTCTCCCAAAAAAAGAAAGAAAATGATGTGATCAAAACAGGGACCAAAATAGTGAGGGGTGGAGGGGGGGGGCAAAATACTCCAGGACCAGCAGAAAATGGGCAGCATAACGACAAAAAATATCAATGGCATCAAGGGTGTGCCCAAGCTGGTGGTGCTGCACCATCTCCGTCATGTGGTGGAGGTGGGGGTGGGGGTGGAGGTGGGGGTGCAGGGCGTGGCTGTTGGCTGGGTGGCTGTGGAGGTGGAGGCAGTCTCGCTAGTATCTGATTCAGGGAAGCCTGAATACTAGGAAGTAGCTCAAGGCGAGTCTGCATGGCGGTGACCGTGGAGGAGAGGGCCCTAAAATCGCCTCTGAGTCCACTCACTGCCCCCTCTAGAGCACGAATGCTCTGAAGTGTAGAGTCGGGGGAGGGTGGAGCAGGGGGACGCACAGGTCTAGGCTGTGAAGGACGGGGCTGCCTCACACGGGTGGTGTAGAGTATGTGGCCAACAAGAAAGTGCGGGAAGGGGGATGTGCTCACTAGTGGATGCCCAGCCTCAGTGCGAGGCTGGGGCGCAGGCTGGGACGAGGAGGCAGTAGCAGTGGTGGAAGACAAAATCGGCGACGAGGCAGCAAGAGAGGTCGGTGACATAGGTGTGTGGACAGACGTCACGACGCTCTCGGATAGGACGGCTGTGGTGGAGACAGAAGGGTCGACCACTGGGGAGGAAGTGTAAAGACCAAAAGGTGACACCCCAGTGGACAGCAAGCTGGATAGGGTCTGCACAACAGCATGGAAGGAAGGCTCACCGCTCTCTAGTATAGTGGGTGGACGCTCGGGAAGAAGTGAGGAAATAGGCTCAACCGAGATAGGCACAGCAATGGTGGGGGTGGTAGACGTGGTGGGCGTGGTGGACGACTCAGCAAGGGTACTCCCGACACGGATAGAAGTGGGGACAGAAGTGTCAGGAGGTGCAGACAGTGCAGGCTCGGGCTGAGGGATCACAGGGTCAGCAGGAGGTGCAGGGGGTGCAGGGGGTGCCTGCTCAGCGCCCTCGGCCTCAAGCACGTAGGCGGCGGGGATCAGGAGATCCATTGCCGGAAGCCAGTCCACGTGTGCCGGTCCTATATGTGTCCGAGCGGGGCTCGGGAGGATCATGTAATCGGCACTAAAAGGACCGTGCAACCACACCCAGTGCCGCTGGCCATGGGGATGAAGCATCTTCATCCGGGCCATGACGTCTATCGAGAGTGCAGTGGGGCCCGGGGCTCGTCGAAGGTCGGCCGGAAGGTCCTCGCCGGTCATCAGGGCTAGCAGGGTGATCAGGCCGTCGCAACAGATCGGTGAGCGAGCGCTCACCGAAATGACGATGCGGTCTAAAAACCAGCTAGCAATATCAATCTTAATGGCGGGGACCAGGACGTCGCTACCCCTATCAAGAACTCTGGGACGAGTCATCGCGTAGAGCATGTAGAGCTTAGGCGTAGACATCGTCCCAGGCTCGTACCTCGCAAGGAAGGTGGTCGCCATAAGGCGCTGTGCTATGCGGAGGCAGGGGTGTACTATAGCTGAGGCCTTGGCCCTACTAGGGTCAAAGCCGTGTGGAGAACCCGTGATCCATGTCCAAAAGGCGGAGGCGTCGAAAGACGGCGGTGGGATGTGCGTGGGTGCGTAAGCTCGGTCGGGGACAGGGACAGGAGGCCACTGGAAGAATGCACGAAGCATGTCGAGAGTGATCTCGCACTCTCGATCCATTAGGTGGAAGGTGCATCCCCCAGGGGTCCTGTCAATCGAGCTCAGGACCTCAAGTGTCGGACGGATGTAAGTATCCGCCGACACAGCAAGAAAATCACGCCATCCCACGTTGTCGTACAACGTGAGTAGGCCCTCTAGTACCCCTAGGCGGTCAAAGTCAGCTAGGTATACGAACCTAGTGGGTACTATCGAGCAATGGCAGATACGCTCGAAACGGGCGCAGTGTGCGTCGTTTCGGAACGTGATCCCCATCGGCCCGACAACGGGAGCCGGTGGTGGGACAGGATCGGCGGGGATAGGCTGTACGTGGATGTGATCGGCAGGAAGAGACTGTGTGGGTGGTGGTGGCTTTGGCGGGCTAGGTGGAGGGGAGTCCACCCTAGCATGAGAGGGACCGGTATCATCGGTCCTCTTCCGCTTGGAAGAGGCTCCCCACGTGCGTGGCCTAGTACGGGGCGGCATGTGTGCCGCGAGTGCTCACCCAACAAGAATATAATGCGGCGTGCTCAATAAAAGGAACGAGTGTACCTGAACACGCCGCGAGAGCAAATCAGCAGGTTCGTGCGAAGAGCGCCGCCTCCGTGGAGCTAAAAACGCGTCCTGAAGCTCCCCGAAGCTCCCCCAAGATAGCCTGCACATCAAACAATGATATCAGCGGATAATATTCGAAATACATGGGGAGATGGGGTATGATAGATAGATAAAGAAGTTAATTTGTGTTAGGGGCTCAATGGGTGTACGGATCGTCAAAAATGGGAGAAAATGGAGCTAAGGGGCTAAATTGGGGTTGCATGCGGTCGGCCGACGGTGAGGGTACTCGCCGGAGGTCAGGGCGTCGGCGGGAGGTGCTCGCCAACGGTGGTCGGTCGAGTGGGGCCGGTGGCGAGGTGATTCAGGTGAGGGGGCCGGGGTGGCGGGCAAGGGGAGACGAACAGGCGAGGCTCGGGCGATAATTTGGGAATTAGGCGTTTCGAAAATCGCGCCGAGCCGGCAGTGATATATATAGGGTAAATTACGACTCGGCCGAGTGACTATGTACTCGGCCGAGTGATGTAACGTTTTTTTAAAAAAATTAAATTTCTCCCCGCCACTTACGACTCGGCCGAGTGGCTTTTGTTCACTCGGCCGAAGGGAGAAAACTCCTTCGGCCGAGTGGCACAGGCTACTCGGCAATTCTCGCCCTAGGAGGGTATCCGTTTCATTCAGCCGAGTGACTAAACGTACTCGGCCGAGTGACAGTTAATACGAAATGCACAAAAAAGACAGGGAGTTGGTTCTGCAGACTTCCCTGGTTGGTGCCCCACTCGGCCGAATGGGGTCCTTTGCTCGGCCTAGTCGCATATGATACTCGGCCGAGTGGCATGCTGTTTTCTGCTTCGGGGCTCCGTTTTCGCTCTACTCTATGTTTTTCTTCCTCCAGTTGGTTTCTTCCTCCTTCAAAGGCCTGAACGCATTCCTGGAGCGCTCTTTCTTGCCTCTATCGTCCTCCATATGAGAGATCTCCTTTTCTCCTGTCATAGAAATTAAGACCCGTTGTCACGATTTTTATGGGCAAAAGACTCTAATAACTAACAAAAGTCTAAACCAAAAATGAAAAGAAAATAAAAATAATGCAAAAACCGTCGGGTTGCCTCCCGACAAGCGCTCGTTTATGGTCTTGAGCTTGACCCATTTGGATTCTCAATTTAACGCGGGATGTTGGGTGCATATGAGATGCACTCGTCGAACTTGCCGGGAAGACCGCTCGGATTTGGATCGTGGTGGTGCGTGGCCTTCCTCAGCGCCCCTTCATCATGGGCAATGTTGTGGGATGGCTCCCCCAAGCTTGAGCTTGTTCCGGTCCTTGACTTTGCCGGTGACACCGATCTTCGTATCGGTGGAGCTTTCTTCGGATTCTTCAATGTTGAGAGCTTGCAAAGCTCCCGTATTCTCGTGACATCAGCGTCGCCATCATCATTCGCCATGGAGCTGTTGGGAGAGTCCTCTAATGTCTCTTCTTCGCTCAAAACTTGGCTTTCTTCAAAGCCGTCATCGTGGAGTGCACCGATGGAGTAGGGGATAGCCTCTTCTATAACCTCATCAAGGAGGTCCAAGTAATCTAGCTCCTCATGATACGGCATGTGCTTCATAGCCTTTGGTATATGGATCTCGACTTCAATGTTGCCGACATTCAAGGTAAGAGTCCCTTCCCGCACATCGATGATTACACCGGCGGTGGCGAGGAATGGGTGTCCAAGTATGAGAGATGTGTCACCCTCCTCCTTGATGTCCATGATCACAAAATCACAAGGCAAGCATATGCCTCCCGGAACTTGGAGCGGGATATTCTCTGCGATCCCAACCGGCCTTGTAATTTGACCGTCCGTGAGTTGAATCCTTATGTCGGTTGGCTTTAAATCCGTGCCGGTATTCAACTTCCGGAACATGGTGAGAGGCATGAGGCTCACACTAGCGCCCAAATCAACCAATGCTTTTTGTAAGGGGACGCCTCCGAGTGTGCAAGGAATCCGGAAACTCCCGGGATCTTTAAATTTGGCGGGCTCCTTTTCCTTCCTAGTGAACCAAGTTCCTTGTTCCGTGAGCATGATCTTCTCTTTCCTTTTCCTTCCCGTAATCAAGTCCTTTAAAAACTTCGCGTAGGATGTGATTTCCACTATGGCATCAAGAAAAGGGATATTGAGGCTCACACCTCTCAAGTATTCGAGGAACTTGGCTAGCCTCTTCTCGATCTTGGCTCTAGCTAGACGTTGAGGGAAAGGCACCGGTGGCATGAATCGGTGCTCATCAATAGGTTCCTCCACTCTAGATTTTGCTCCTTCTTACGGCTCCTTCTCTTTTTCCACCTCAATTACCGGCTCGCTCTCTTCTAGAATCTCCACCACAGGTTCCTTGATTTGAGTCATGGGGGGAGTGGTATCCTTCCCACCTCTTGTTGTAACCGCAACCACCGCATTGATATGGCCGGTGTTGCCCCGTGGATTTGGCTCGGGTTGAGCCGGCAATTGTTGGTTGTTTCTATTGAGCAACGCAAGTTGCTCCCCAATTTAAGCGACGACGGTGGTAAGTTAATCTTGACCCGCCTTCAACGTGGCGTTAATCTTTCTCTGCTCCACCATAAACTCCTCCACCCTAGGTTCAAAATCCGAACGTGGTTGAGCTTGCGGAGGGTTGGGATTTCTCCAACCTTGATTATACTCGGGTGGCCTATAAGGTCCCACTTGTTGCCTAGGTGGGAAGTTTTATTGCAGTGGCCCCATTGGTTGATAATTCGGTTGTGGTGGTGGAGCCCGAGCTTGAGGAGGTTGTTATGGTGGGGGGTTCAAGGCACCATCATTATTAGCATAGGAAAAACCCGGATGGTTTCTAGCGGCCGGGTTGGCCCAATATCCGAAATTCCCCGCAACATACTGAATTTGCTCCAAAGCTCCTTCTCCATGCTCTCCTCCTATATACATGGCTTGGGATTGGTCTTGCCAATCACTCATATGGTTTGTTGGTGCAGATGTAGTTGGGGCTCTTTGCGGCTCGGTAATGAATTTCTCCAACCTCTCTACTACCTTGTGGAGAGAGTCAAATTTGCTAGCAAGCTCCGCCACGGCCTTGGCCTCATAAATACTCGTGGGCTTCAAGGAGGATGAAGAATGTCCTCGCTCGTCGCCCCACTGTTGGTTGTTGGAGGCCATCTCCTCTAGCAAGGCCGTAGCTTCGTCGGGGGTCTTTGACAAAATGGCTGCGTTGGCGGTAGCATCAATAATCTGTTTTGTGCTCGGTTGGAGTCCATTGTAGAAACTGTAGACAAGCTCCTAATCCTCTATGTTGTGATGGGGAGATTGATGTTGCAAGTCCTTGAAGCGCTCCCACGCCTCATAGAGAGTCTCCTGCGGTCCTTGCTTGAAGGACATGAGAGCACTTCTTATCTTCACCGTCTTGGAGGGCGGGTAAAATTTGTCCACGAAGGCACTCTCTAATTCATCCCAAGTGGTGAAGATTCCTTCAGCCTGCGTCCTCAACCAATACAAGGCTTTGTCCTTGAGTGTGAAGGGGAAGATGCGCAGTCTGATAGCATCAACGGAGACGCCCGGCATTTGGAAAGTGGCGCACTTGGACAAGAAAAGTTGGATGTGGTAATGCGGATTCACATGTGCATTTCCATGAAACGGGTCTTGTTGCATCAACACTACCAATCCAGTCTTCAGCTCGAAATTTTTGTCCGCCGCCAACTTCAGCATAGCTATGGACGAGGTCGTGGAGGAAGTCTTAGGTCGAAGCCTATCTCTAATGGAAATGATCCTCGCCATTCATGCGGCTAGCTCCTCCGGTGTCTCAGGATGGGTCATAAAATCCCCTTCCGTATCGAGCCTCCTATCCGCTCTGATCCTCCTCAATGTACGTTCGATCTCCGGATCGTTTAGTATTTCTTCGGGGTCTGTTGTGGATCTCGTGTACATGCAAGGAAAAAAACAGAGTTTCAAAGAAATAGTTAGCACAAAGGAAGGGTAAAATAAAAATAGAAATAATAAAACAAAAAGAAAAATAGCTAGGTAGATAGAATCAAACATTATCGCCTCCCCGGCAACGGCGCCAAAAACTTGATCGCGGCCCCGGCGTGCACACGCAACCGGGGCTAGCGACTCGTAGTCTTACCGCAAGCGCACGGTGTAGCGGCGAGCGGGTATCGAACACGAGGAGGGAAAATGACAGTGTCTTCTTCAATTCACCTAGCTATAAGAACAGTCGAGAAATATTCGCAATGAAGCGGTCACAGTCGTTCGATTGTATAAAGGAAATGTCAAATTAATAAAGACGCCTAGGGATAGGGAATCCCCGCTACAAACCGTATCTCATCATTGTGATTAGTAGGTTTCATAATTGCTAGACTTGTAATTCAGGTGAACTAGTTGCAACTAAATGTAGAACCAAGCTCACGCTCTCGCGCTATTGCCAGTCTATAGCAAACCTAGGGTAGGGTCCAATCTCTTGCAAACCATAACCTAGGCAAGCTAGCGTGAAGAACAACATCATCGTTTAATCGTATATCGAGCCCACTCTCGTGCAAACTCGAGCTACAACTTAGGTTGGGATAGTTCTTACCCGTCCAATCTCTTGTAAACGGGTATTGGTATAGAATTGCAATCGAAAACCCTAGTTTCGGTCCAATCTCTTGCAAACCGATTCCAGAGATACCCAATTGTAACCCAATTCGAATTTCTAGGGCTTCCTATCGAGTTGGGATCCAATCTCTTGCAAATCCCAATCGGTATGAATCCCTAGCTATCCGTATTAAATCAATCCGAAACTAACCCTAATCAATTCTAGCAAGAATTTCACCAATGCATCGCAAATTAGAAATAGGGTTCGTAGGGTTCATCCCTACGCCCTAAGACGATAAAAACTACTCACAATTCATAATGCAATTCATTAGAAATTTAATATAAATATCAATAGAAATCATTGCAATAGACAATATATCAATAAAAATGAGGTTTTTAATAGAGAGAGACAAACCAATCAAGATTTAAAAGCATCCAACAAAATAACACTTTTATCTCCCTCCAAAAAGCTCAAACTAATCTCTTAAAAAGTAATCTAAAAAGGCTGCAAAAAGTTCTGAAAAAGCTCTCTCAACTAGGTTAAAAACTGGGGTTAAATACCCCCCAAAATTGCCCAAAAAACTGTGACAAAATTGCCCCTGCGCAGCCTAAAAATCGCAATTTACGCTACAGGCAGCGCGGCTCACTCGGCCGAGTGACAAATGTCATTCGACCGAGTGACAAACCCTGACGGATTCCAGTAATTTCGGACTTTTGGGGGTCGGCTCCTCGGGAGTCACTCGGCCGAGTGACTTTCTTTGCTTCGGCCGAGGGGACTTCTTCACTCGGCTGAGTCGGAACTCGGGACTGCACTGACGGATTACAGTAAGTCTGGGATTTTTCTTGCTGTCGTCTTGATGCCACTCAGGCGAGTGGTGTCTCCGTGGTTCGGCCGAGTGGGCTGACGATGGTCGGCTGAGTGCACGCTGATACTCAGTCTGTCGCGTGTCCAATCTGGCCGGTCGAGCGGGCTGTCGATGTTCGGCCGAGTGACTCCTTCACTCGGCCGAGTGACATGCTGAAAATGCCCAATCTTCGTATTTTTTCTCCCTCGTAGCTCCTACGACGTTCTTTCTTCTTCCACTCCTCTCCAATCGCAGAATCCCCCTCAAAAGAGTCGCGGGTGACACTCCGGAGTGGGTGCATCTCAGAATCACTCCAAATCGCTCCAAATCTCCTGAAATACGACAAAAACAAGAAATCATGAAAAGCATCGCAATATTGTCAAATAATCGTGAAAAAACACGATATGGGCGATCAAAATGTCATGCAAACATGCAGAAAAAAGGTATAAAATATGGAGTGATCAGCAAGCACATGGTATCGAAGTGTGGCTTGGGGGTCGATCACGGGGAGGCGTGTGTTCATACTCATAAACATTCAGGAACCGGATCACATGGTGGATGAGCTAGCTTATTCTTTGGTTGGTTGTCACGGTTATAAACTAATGGAAAGGTGTAAAAGGTAAAAAGGGAACCTAGAACTTTGGGTTCCACCCTAATCATGGATTCTTACTATTACGGCCGAAGGATAGGAATGCGACCGAATGCTAGGGTTTGGCGGTGAGACGTTGCCTCTAAAAGTGGTACCTAGGGTCCCATGGGCCTGATATTCCGGTTGATGCCCAGGATGATACGCTAGGTATACCCGGCTTCGGACGGTGGGCATTCTCATGTCCAACACCATCTGACTCTGGGAGCACTAAGCTCACAATGATTGCCTCCAACATTTCATCCAAGCCATTCCCACGTGCAAGGACTCAATGTCTACGCTAGGGGGTGAGCTATGGCTAGAGAATCAAACTTCCGTTTTAATTCCTCTTGGCCCAATGGCCAAAGGCGGTCTTTTCCTGCCGATGACAATGAAACGCCCTCGCGTAACCATCAAAATCCCTAGATCCAATCGGATCCTAGACCCACGGTAATTCTAGGAAGAACCCACCGCCGTTCTAGGAAGAACCCACGAAGGGGCTTCCACCAATGTCCCAGATTGAAGAACTACTCACTAAACATGGTATGAAATGCAATAAAACAAGATATAGCCATAAGAATAGAAATCAACAGATTGTTTACTGTAGCAAATGGAAGCATAAACACAATATCAAAATATAGAAACGATCAAAGAACTTAAAATTCGAGTTTAATTCCAAGCAGCTAAAAATCCCTTAAAACAGCTTTAAAATGGGGATTGCGTTTCTGCGAAAACCTAGCCCTATTTATACAAGTGAGCAAGATGCCAGGGAATATTCCCACAAAAAGACAAAATCAGACCCTCACCCAATTGGTTGAAACTTCATCCGATCGGGTGAGATGATGGAAAAATCTGTCTTCAACTCTAATAAATCTCACCCGATCACTGATCCGATCGGGTGAGTCTTTGACTCCTTGAGCATGAGAAGCAGCAGCTATAGGTGACCTGATCGGTTGAAAAGTCAACCGACCGAGTGAGTGTTGGCCTTCAAAACTGCGCTCTGTTATTCATCCACTCGATCACTGAACCGATCGGGTGGAACTATCTCTTCTTCAGCACTGACACAGGCCGCATGACCCGATCGGGTGGCTATTCCACCTGATCGGGTGGCTGTTCCACACGATCGGTTGAGAGCTGATACATGGTTATTCTTGACGAATGGCTCTCGGGATCTCGTGCGACACTTCCTGCTGCACCGGGGACTCATGATGTTGGCTATATATGTCCCCTGTGCTAACAATGTCCTGCAAATGCACATAAACACAACAAAAGTAAAAGGAAATTAAAAACACAAAGAAACGGATATGAAATGACGAAAAGGCGATGGAAAATGACGGAGAAGACGTGCGTGAATATATAAAATATAAACGCACGTCATACATCCTCAACAACGTCCGGAAGCTAGAATTGATGACGACCCCGAGGTCGCCAAGATCCGTGAGCACATCAAGAAGGCGTCTTTGGAGTGCCAATCAAGAATGGACAACAATGATGAGACCGCTGAAGGTCCACCGGATGAGATAGGCCATCTACTACCTCGTGTTCTCATTGGAAAGCATGATGAGCGCATCTCTTTTGCCCTAAACATCTTGAAGCGGTAGTGAAGATCTAAAGGAGTCGAGCTTATGACTTTAAACAAGTGCTTATCGGGAGGCAACCTAAATTTTTACCTTTTAGTTTTTCTTTCTTTCTTTTCTTTCGTTATTATTCAAAAACACAAACAAAAACAATTTTTAAATTCAATTAAAAGTATAAACTATAAAACTATAAAAATTTTTGACGCTGAAATTCTTGTGCAGGTAATCAATGAAGGGGGTATGAAAAATGATGAAGGAACGAAGGAGGAATCGAAAGGATACGAGGATAGTAGATGATTCCACATTGGAGGAGAATTGAGGCTACTCGACCAAGTGGCATTGCCACTCGGTCTAAGTGGAGGAGCCTGCAGAAGGAGCCAAAACATCATCATGTTCAATTTTTTGCTTGGTCGAGTCAGTCAGTCTGCAAGAACAAGGCAAAATCAACACTCTGTCATCATTTTCTACTCGACCGAGTGCCTGCAGAGCAACACAAAAATGGCCTTCTGGCACATATTTGAGTCAACCGAGTGGAGTAAGCAAGTCGGTCGAGCGGAAAGGCCTACAGACGACCATAAAAAAGCAACACTGTTTTAAATTTTGTGACTAATATTAGTTATCTATTTTGTTTTTTAGGTTAATTGGAGCTAGGGGGACATCATTTGGGCTTGGATTATGTTGAGGCAAGCTTGGGGGAAGATTCACCTTCTAGGGATCGCATGAGTATCGCTTCTAAACATATTGCTTCATAGGTAGATTGGTACACTTGTTCCCTTACTCTTGCTTTACGTACCCTATTCCATGAGTCATTTTTGTTCGCACATATTATACGCCATGCCTCCTAAGACACGGGGCAGTCAACCCCCGACGAAGAAGCAGAAAACTGGCAATGCCGGTGCTTCTTCTTCTCGTCAAACACGTGCATGCATTTGCACACCCACACCATCCCCACTCACTCCATCTCCACCTCCATCTCCACAACCACTCGCACTCGAGCTCCTACCCACTAGTGACCCCATACACACACTTCGACCCCGGCCATCCCAGGGCACCTCTAACACATATGGTATTGTGTTTAAGGATGACGGTCATCATCAGAAATTTGGGACCATTTCGAGGCACCCTATCATCCCCACCAAGTTTTCTAGTATTCCACCCTTAGAGAGCTTAGGGCTATTGCAGGGTGTCCATGGGCTATACGAATCCATATGTTGGGGAGATTTTCTATCGATGACGGTGAGAACCAATGTCCGTCTCACCTACGAGGCATTGAGTTCTATCTTTAGGACTGACCAAGGCATCATGTTTTGTCACGCCCTGCTTCCCAAGTACGAAAGGCGAGACATGAAGAGGTCCGCTCAGACTGAATCTGTGAAGCCACAGTCTGATAAGCGTCTGTGTGTTCATCCATTCGCAGATCCTTGCATTGCATAAAGAAACAACAGTAATAATAATAGGAATGAAAGCAGGAAAAATTAACCAACATTCAACAACATCCATTCTTTATTCAAAAATGTTCAGAGATGTAGTCATAAAAGAAAAGTACAGAGTCTGAAAAAGAAGGCCTAAGCATGGATGAAACTAAAACAAGAGAAGGGTGATGCGCACCGAACAACCTAACAACAGCTACTAGATAAGTAAACAACAACTAAGAGGAAACCTCCAGCTGAACTAGGGTGGGACCGGTATCCTCGAACTGGACGTCAGCAACTAGCTCATGCTCAAAACCTGACATGTGACACCCAAAGAGAAAAGAGCACATGTCAGCAAAAATCTCTAAAAGGAAAAGGGAGACTTTTGTATAAGGAAACGTAAAGTAAAAGAATGTAACTGGCAGTTCTAAAATGAGATGACATGGCATAATAATTCAATGAATGCAGCAGTTAAAATGAGATGACATGGCATATTATTTCAATGAATGCAGCAGTTAAAAGGAACATGAGACTTGCAATGCAGGACACGTCGTAGCAAGAGCCATAAGCTCAGGTTAGCCGGAGCCATAAGCCTGAGCTAGCCTGAGTCCATGCTCGAGATAAAGTAGCTGGGTTTGGACATGCACAAGACCCTGGTTTGGGTTTTGGTATGCTCTTTAGAATGGCTCGGTATTTGTGTCACATCCTATACGACCTAAATCATCTTCACAACCAATTTGACACCCTTTTAGTTCACATGCATAACATGCATGTACCATTTATCTGTTATTAAAGGGATGAGGATCTCAGCCTTTGTAAGACCCTACAGCCTAACCCTACTACCGGTGGGACTCATAGCCCCTAACGATAATGATCGCAAGCAACAGTTATCGTCCCTAGTTCGGTATCATCATTATGTGGTTTTTCCCTTGACATGAGTATTGTTAGGACAACTCCAGGCTATGCCAGTAATGAATTGCGTAGTTTTAAGCCCTTCGTCATCACTATGTTGCTGCGAAGCCAATGGTATAGTCAACTGTCAAACCTTAATAGCTTCATGAACAAATCAATATCGTTCGGTTTTAGCTTGTCTTTGTTGGATCATATCCAACATACCTCGGCCAAGGATTTTCGTTAAGGACCATACTGACTCTGCGACACTAACTCCCCATAATAGGAGAGACGAATCTTATCTCGGCCACTACTCCCCTTGTATGCTTCAAGTGCCACCCAACCAAAGACCTTTCGACAGGCCTTACCTCGAAGCTAGGTCAGAGATCAAAGCAACACCGTTTATGCACAGGCTCATACAATGACATCACGGCATAGGATCAGCTTGCTTGTCATCACTGAGAGCTACCATTGACAATTTGGTATGTTCATCTATGTGGCTGCTCTCATTGGGTTGTTCAGTATACTCATTCTTTAATGAGCACATGTGTCTCGTCTTCAATTTCACTAAATCGAACGATCATGAGATCATCGCCACCAACACTTAGTGAAGACAGAAACAAAATAAGCTAACTGATGCATCGATATCATATCTCGATGCACCTACAACTACAAACAGTTTTAGACTCATGCTTCAGATGAACAAAACATTTCCCATGATTGTGATCTACATCTCTATATATGTTAGACCACACATTAAGTCTTATGACTTTATCTAAGTATTAATGTAGACAAACATTTATAAAACCGACTCAGATAAATGGTACCAAATAGCATACTATTATTTAAACAAGATGTTTCATTACAGATAATTGGCCCTGAGGACATACATATCTAAACAACTGGGGCATGTGGGTCTGAGTCAATGGAATAAGAATACCACACTGTGGCCCAAAAGCCTCACCAGTGGAATAATACCACACTGGAGCCCGGGTCATCACCAGTGAAATAAGAGAACATCACACTAGGGCCTAGAGGCCTGAGCTAGTGGAAGAATGCCATACTAGGGCCTGGAGTCTTGAGCCAGTGGAAGAATTCCACACTGGAGCCCAGAGGCCAGAGCCAGTGGTTCGGTCTTGGCCCGAACAAGGGGTATTGATTGAAGTATGTGGTGACATCGAGTCCACCACCCAAAGTTGGAGCGTGCATTTTGATTGGAGGAAATGACACTTCGAAAATAGGACCTACTGTGCATGTTGATGTGATTGATCGCATTAAAAGTGGGATTTGAAAGGATGTGAGAGTTTCTCAAGGCAAAGCTTGATTAGCGGTGGAATATTTCTGAGAATAGCATTCCACTGTGAACGATCGGGATCCATCGGATTCCACCTGAAGGGGCTATAAAAGGAGGGGCAGATGGGCTATTGGAGAGCCATATTCTCCCTTATTAAGACATTCGTTCTTTCCTTGTTGATGTGTCTATGTCCATAGAGAAAGCAAGTAAATCTTTTCAGAAAGAAAAAAAGAGGCTGCTGCTGCGTATGAATGCCATGGATGGAAAGATTGTTCTGGACTGAAATCTACTCTGTCCAAGATGATGGTGATTGGGAGGTCATCATGCCCTTCTCTGGTATGGCTCTCCGCTTGGTATCAAAGATGGAAGACCTACATGCATGTCTTTGTCAGAGCTGATGGTGATCACGGGGTCAAGGTAACCTGCAACATTTGCATCCGACGGAGTTCGAGAGGGGGAAGAACAAGTGAACACATGTTTCTTCCTCCGTGTTGCTGACATAGCCACTGTGGGTATCTAGACTATAGTGTGGAGTTGTCACGCCCCACTTCCCATTATTCTTGGGAGCGAGGATGCGAGCGGGTCCGAATTGGCAGAAACAGTGAAGCTTAAACCCAATAAGCTTATATGAATAACATCCATACGCAGGAACTTGCACGCATTTCAGAAAAAACAGAAATTACTATAGAATCAAAGCCAACATCTAGACATGAGTACACAAAAGTAATGAGGCCCAAAGCATGGCCAACAACAGAGTTCTGCCAGAGGGTACACACCCTACAAAAGTGCAATAAACGAAATTCTAATAACAACAGGTAGTGCTCAGCAACTAGTCTTCGGCGGGATGAACTCCTGGATCAGTGTACTTTTAGTCATGTGGGTCGGTGATGGGAGTAGAGCGGTGGCAAGATGGTGCTATGGGTTTGTTTAGAAGGAGGCGGGTGGAGGGATGGCGGTGACGGTTGTTACGTGGCTGAGGAAGGTCGGCAGTAACGTGGGGGTTGCCGGAGGTTTCGAAAAGAGGCATGAGGGAGGTAGCAGGTGACACCGGAGTTTGTGGGGTGTCGCGGTGGTTGCGGGAGACTGCATGTGTTGGTGAAGAGGCTGAGGACGAGGAAGGCAGGGTTGCAGGGCTGAGGTGAAGCCGTCGGTGGTGACAAGAGGTGGGGGTCTGTTGGGGTTGTCGGAGATGGGTTGAGGAAAGAGGAAGACGGGGTTGAGCAGCGGGGAATTTCTGTGGGTTTATGAAGAATTAAGAGAAGAAAAAGAAGAAGAAGAACATACTGGGAGTTGAGATTTTCATGCATGAATCGTGCACATGGGAAGATTGAGTGGGGTTGTAGACGGGGAATGCTGGATGAATTGTTGAGGACGTTGGCTTGGGTTGGTTGCATGAAACATGATAGGGGAGAGGGAAGATATGGGTAGTTAGGATATAGATTTGATAAAATCAATTTAGTTAAAAAAATATTAGATTTAATAATTCAAATTTGAAAAATTAGAATAGTAAAAAAATAATTAGATTATTACAATTTTTCTCTTCAACACGATGTCATCCAAAAATTATATGGAAAATACCAAGCGATCGTGGCGTCGAGAGGATCGTGAATATGGGGTCCGATCGCGAGTTCGAGCCATGGAAAAAGCTAATAAAATCATGACGCAAATGATTACATAGTTCGATGCATTAATAAAGTACATATGAAATACGTACGATGGAAAGTGGCCGTTACATCCTACCCACCTTAAGAAAAAATTCTGCCCTCGAAATTTCTATCAACTAAGGAGCAGGGAACAAATATGGATAATGCTCTTGCATTTCATTTTCTCGCTCCCATATGGATTCTCCAGGCGAGCCATGACGTAACATCACTCTCACGAGCTCGACGACCTTGTTCCTGAGCGTCTTCTGACGTTGGTCTAAGATCTACACCGGATGTTGCTCATATGTTAGGTCCGGTCGAACCGTAATCTCTGAGTAATCGACAACATGAGAAGTGTCGCTAATGTAACGATGCAACTAACTTACATGAAAAACATCATGTACTCCCTCAAATGAGGCGGCAGTGCTAGACGATAAACTACCTCTCCAACTGGCTCTAGCACGTCAAACGGTCCAATAAATCTCGGACTGAGCTTACATCGCCTTCCAAAATGAATCACTCCTCGGTTTGGATTCATGCATTGAACTCTAAAGGACAACGTTTAGCATCAGCCCAATGCTTGTACCGATCCTGCGTGATACGAAGCTTGTCCCTGATGGTACGCACTACATCCACAGCCTCGACTATCATCTCTGGTCCCAAAAGCTCTCTATCGCCAATGTCATCCCAACTCTACAGGGATCGACATTTCATTCCATAAAGTGCAGCAAAAGGCACCATGCCAATGCTGGCTTGGTAGCTGTTGTTGTAGGCGAACTCCACCAAATGCAAGTGATCCTCACACGAACCCTTAAGATCCAACATGCAAGCTTGCAACATGTCCTCCAATATCTGGATAGTGCGCTCCAACTATCCATTAGTCTGTGGGTGATACGCAGTGCTGATGCTCAGACTGATACCTAGATTCGTCTACAGACTCTTCCAGAACTGAGACGTGAATCTCATGTCTCGGTCGGAGATGATACTCACGGGAACTCCATGCAATCGGACAATCTCCTGCACGATTATCGTTCACACACGACATATACTAGAAAGAAGTCATAAGGTATGAGAAAGATAATTACCTCCATATACTTCTTCGCAAGTATCTCCGTAGATTGTCCTACTCGGAAGGTTATGAAATGCGCAGACTTGGTTAATCGGTTAATGATAACCCAAATCGCGTCATTTTTCTTGGTGCTCCGAGGTAGTCTAGTCACAAAGTCCATGGTGATGTGCTACCACTATCACTCCAGAATCAGTAGGGATTGAAGCAACCCAGTAATACGATGATGTTCAGCCTTCACTTGCTGACACACAAGGCACTTGGCAACTCTTCGAGCTACAGTCATCTTCATACCATGCCACCAAAAATTTAGACGAAAGTCCTGGTACATCTTGGTTCCACCAGGGGGAATAGGGATAGCTATGCGCTACATTTATCAACTCTTCTCAGATATCACTTGAAGGTACGCAGATCCTACAGTCGTATCCTAGGGAACCATCCTCATGAATGAGAAAATCGGTCCGAAGTCCAGCTTCAACTTGCTCTCTGATCTTCTGCAGCTTTGCATCTCTAGACTGTGCAACTTTGATTCGATCCATAATCGTCGAATAAATCTGCATATTCATCAACGATGATGTAACTCTAGGCAAAACAACTTCTAAGCTCATCTCCTGCAGATCTTCAGTAGCCTCCATTGAATTGTAAAAGTCATGACTACTGGAAGTCTACTCAAAGCGTTGACGAGTGTTTATATTCTATATATTCACCATGTCTTCATTGTGATTCTCCGTTGATTTCCATCATTTCATACCCATTCTTTCGTGATTTTTTTTGTATCTTTTCACTTTCTTCATGTTTTTGTGCGAATGCAGGCGATTTCCAGCGTTAGGGACGTAAAAAGAAGATATAATGAGTCCCCAGAGCAACAGGAGGAGTCCGCACAATCCAGAGTGCCAAACGACGAATAAATCTATATTTCAGCCCTCAACCGATCGGGTGGACACAACCACCCGATCGGTTGATGCACGCGTATCCTACCCAGACGGCAACTAAAGAAGAGTAGCAGATCACCCGACCAGTTCCGCGATCGGGTGAACCGACGAAACTCTCTGTCTGAATGTGCTGAATTCCAACCGATCGGGTGACATTCACCCGATCGGTTCATCTGTAGCTGATTCTCGCAAAAGACGACCCGGAGAGCTCAACCGACGACCCGCTCTCTCCAACCGCTCGGGCAGTGCGCCCGGTTGAAGATCTTCAAAGCTCTCACCCGATCGGTTGACTCATCAAACGATCGGGTGGCGATTTTTCTGCGGGTTTGGACCCGAACCATTAGGGTTTCGAAGTGGGGCTATAAATACACGAGGTTGGTCGACTGAAAGGGGACGTTCTTCAGTTTTTAGGGCTTTTTGCCCCTTTCTCTTGTGAGGCTTTGGTTAGTTTAGATTAGGTCTTTTGATTAATAAATCTTGTATTGGATTGAAGATTCAAACTCAAGATAAGTATTTCTTTCTCTAATTTTCCTTTGTTTTGTATTGTTTTCATTTTGCTCAATGGTGAATGTGTGTTTGTCATTTCTATTGCTTTCTTTTATGTTCTTCACCATTGAGTAGCTCTTGATGAACCCTAATACAGGTTAGAGTAGGATTGATGCTTGGGTTGTTTCGTTTGGCTTGGTTGCATGGCATGTGTTCGATGAAATGTGTCAATGGGGATTTCTAGCAATCTGAGTCCAATTCGTATGGCAATACACTAGTTGTGTTGGGGATTGGGGTCCGGTGTCTCGTCCAGTCAAGTTTCGCTTTGATGTATTGCTAAAAAGCACATTCGACCTATTAGGCCATTAGGGTTACGCGGGGGTGTTTCATTGTCATTGGCGGGAAAAAGACCGCCTCTGACCTTCGGGCCAAGGGAGAATAAACTTGGCGGTTGGCTCCCTAGCCACAGCTCACACCCTTAGCGTAGACATCGAGTCCTAGCACGCGGGAACGGTAGGACGAAGTGTTGGGAGTTATCATTGTGGCCTTAATGCTCCCGGCTGCGGAAGGTGTTCATGGACATGGGAATGCCCACCGTCTGAAACCGGGTAGACCTAGCGTACTGGGCATTGACCGGAATATCGGGCCTATGGATGTTAGGTATCACCTTTTGGGGCAATGTTGTTGAGTATTGGACTCCCCGGATTTGGTTTTGGATGATGAGCAAACATAAATAATTCATGAACTAAAAATTTGTGAGCGCAGTTATGGAGATCGTCGCCAAAATACCACGTACAACAAAAGCAACGTCTCAAGACATCTCAATTTGCGTGATCGTGTGCCTGGAGCTTCGTTGAAGCTCGAGGAGCAATATTGAAGTCAAGAGGAATGAAGATTGAAGCTTTGAAGACGGCTCGTAAGGTTTATTTTATAGTCTTTTAGCTTCGATCTATAGAATGTTAAGCCTTGAGTAATTCTTACATTTCTATCTTCATAACGCTCATATCGTAGCTCTAGGATCTTAGTACAAGTCCATTCTAACTTCCTTGAAGCATCGCGCTTCGATTCGGACTTGTTTGTGCATGTTAGTTGGTACAAGAAGATGTACTGACCGACTAGATGGTGATCTAGTCGGTCAGCAACTCTTCTTGGACCGACTAGTTTGTTTCCTTAATTTCTTGGACTTTACTGTTTACAGTTAGTCGGTCTACGTTGACTCACCGACCGACTAGTTTGTGAACTAGTCGGTCAGTGATGCTTCTTTGACCGACTAGTTGTGACTTACTGTTCATACTAAATTTCTCCTAAGCTACTATTTATCGTTAGTCGGTCTAAGAACGTTTGGTGACCGACTAGTTGTTGATCTAGTCGGTCAACATTTGTTCTTGGACCGACTAAATCATTTGTATTCAGACTATTTGTTTTTGACTCTTAGTCGGTCTAAGTTTACTGACCGACCGACTAGTTGTGAAACTAGTCGGTCAGAAAGTCTTCTTGGACCGACTAGTTATCTAGGTCTGAAATCTTCATCTGTTCACTGTTCACCTCTTAGTCGGTTCATGTTGTTTCACCGACCGACTAGTTGATGAACTAGTCGGTCAGTGGTTGTTCTTTGACCGACTAGTCTGCTTCAGATTTAGATCCGTTGGAGTTTTGAAAGCGACGTTTCTCTCTCCCTTTTCCCTTGATCCTTTAAATACCTGGAGGGGTTATTTCATAGGATCCAAGGCTGCTATTTCCAGGGTTCTATTGATTCAAAGAGAAGCTTTCAACTCTCATCTTCAAGCTCTCCCATTCTCAAAGAATCTCTCCCTCACTCTTATTCCTCAAGAGAGATTCATTGATTGTGAGCCTTCCAAGCCAAGGGCTTGATTCTAGGTCATCCATCTCATCCCTAGGCTTCCATTGCTGGTCATCTTCTTGAAGCTAGGGTTTGGTGACTCTTCCTCCATCAAAATCCTCTTTGCCCTAATTTGGTAAGAAATCTCAAGGCATAGGTATTTTGTTGGTAAACATTTCATTTCAGTTATATTTGAATTGTATACCCTCGGTTGTGAGAGGTTTTGCGTGATCCCGGGTTGTGGGAGTCACGGTCATCGATTGTAGGTCGATTGCGCTTGTGAGGTTTTCGCAAGTGTTCATATTGGAAATCTTGAGTTAGGGTTTCTAACTCAAGTATCCGGAAGGGATCCGGGTGGTTGGGACGTAGGATCACCGGGAACAAGTCGGGGAGACTTGGGTGGATCCGAACCCATTAAACCATTTGTTTGCGTTTGCATTTATTCTTGTTGATTGTTGTTATTCCGCATTGTTGTTTGTTAATTGCACGATAATTAGGAATAACTCTCCTTATTATTTAAAAGTACTATTCACCCCCCCTCTAGTACATGTGCAGTAGCTTCCCAGGGCACTACAATTGGTATCAGAGCCAAGTTCAAAGCTACACATAGCCAAAGTTCAAAGCTATGACGAACAACGACTACAACGTCTTCAGGAACCGCGATGGAGCTTCTTCAGTTATGGAAGGACTATCCTCAGTCAGGCCTCCACACTTCAATGGTACCAACTATGGGTACTGGAAATGCCGGATGCAAATTTTCCTCCGGAGCGCTTCACTATGGAGAGCCACCATGACGGAGTATGTCGAACCTTCCGAAGAAGATTTCGCGAAGTGGACTCCCGCGGAGGTCGTCGCGGAAGTAGCCAATGCCAAGGCAATGAATGCCTTGAATTGTGCGTTGGAGCCCGAGGACTTCAACAAGATATGCACATGTAAGAGTGCATATCAAATATGGAACCAACTCCTCATATTGCACGAAGGATCGAGTACGGTAAAAGATTCTAAACTCGTCGTTGCTAATAAAGAATTTGAGTTGTTTCATATGGAGCATGGCGAAACCATGAAGGAATATTACGCTCGTTTCGTGGATATATCAAACGACTTGGAAGCTCTTGGGAAGGTCTATACCCAAAAGGAGAAAGTCACGAAGATTATCGACGGTCTTCCATCATGTTGGGAAAAGTGTACCTTCGCCATTGAGGAAGGTAATGACATGAATAAATATACCGTCGTACAACTAATGGGTACCTTGTTGTCTTACGAGGTACGCAAGGATAGTAAGATCCGAATGAAGGAAAAGATGAAAGCGTACTTGAAGCAAGATGAGCCAAAGAAAAAGGGGATTGCCTTCAAGGCCGCTCCATCTACCGATGATGAAGAATCGGAAGACGAATTGGACATGGAATCCATTGCCCGTATGGCAAGGAAGTTCGATCGATTCCTTCGAGAAGGTATATCTTTGAATAAATCTAAAGTTAGTTCGACTAATGCTTCTACTCCCGTGTGTTATAAATGCAACAAGCCAGGACACATCAAACCGGATTGTCCTCTCTACAAACACAAGGAGAAGGGGAAAGCATCAAAGTACAACAAGTCGAGAAAGTACAAGAAAGGACTTGTTGGCACATTCACCGACTCCGAAGAGGATTCCTCAAGTGGAGAGTCGGATGATGGAAGAGTGGAGAAAGCAAAACTTTGCTTCATGGCAAATGAGGCAAAAGATCGAAAGTCCTCCTTCGATGATAGCGAGGATGAAAGCGAGGATGGTAGCGAGGAGGAAAGCGGAGAACCTACTATTGATGAAATGAGGTTAGCAAACCAAGAAATTTGGTCTAAATTTACTAAATTAGTAGATCGATATAATAAGACCAAAGATGAACTTGTCAACCTCCAACCCTCTCCTAAGTATACCATCACCAACAATGACACCATTGTTGAGACACTCGCCAATGAGAAAGCAAGTTTGCTTACTCATAATGGCTTGTTGAGAAATGAGGTGAAGTCCCTCAAATCTCAACTTGAGCATGTTCTTGTTGAGGATTCGGATGAACATGTGATAGCGGATTTGACGTCTCAAAACTCAACTTTGAGTATTGAGAATAAGAATCTCAAATCACGTGTTTATGCACTCACATCGCAAGTATCCACTTTGGATGCTTCTTTGCATTCTCTCAAAGAGAAGTATGAGTGCACGTTAGGCCGTATCAATGATTTCAATAAAGGTAAGGGCCATTTGGATAATATCCTAAATGACTTACTTCCGGCCAAACACCACATTGGCTTGGGGTATAAGATGGGAGACTCATCCAAATCGCCTACCACCTTTGTTAGGCCGACATCCGATGCCTCGACGAGTGGGAGCAAACACCTCATTGGTAGTTCTCCTACCAATGGTGCTTCCACTTCGTACACACCCCCGATTGGAAAGAAACCCACTTTGGGTAGACCTCCAAAGAGGGGTCATGCATTTTTGTACTCACATGCTATGCCACGTAGGAACACACATCCTACTCCACCGGTGCATGCAAATATTAATGATGATTTTTATGCTCCGCACCCACGAGCACGTGCTAACACTCATATGAGACACTCACATGCACGTAATCATGCTCATGCACATCCTAATGCATATGTTCAAACATCTCATCCACATGTGCATGCCTACTCTCATAATCATCCTCATGCATACACACCTCATGCTTATCCACGTATGTATGCTACACCACATCATGGATCTCATGCTCATCATAATGCTATTGCTAGATCTCATGCTCCTAGGCCACATGCAACCACTAGGAAGAGGATTCCCAAAATGTACACTATTGGGGTCCCAAGAACACTAGCGATGATGCTATGAATGTTTATGTGCAATCCTATATTAATGATGTTATTTTGAATGATGATTATGTTGGAAAGTCAAGTTCCTCTTGGACTTGGTTTCCGAAGGGTTAGTTCCTTTAACCTTTCAATGCTTGGTACCATGAGCTTATGATCATGTTATGGGTACCAAGGCATATGTTTATAAAATTGATTTTGATTATATTAGTTTATGGGTTACAATATTTTTTATTTCGTATTTCAAATTTGTTGTCTAACCCATTGGATCCAAAAGGATTTTTGGATACCAAAATGAAGTTTTCTAGGTTCAATCCACCGTGGGATACCAACCCTACCAACTCCTCGATTTGCGAAGACTTTCATTCAAACGGAGTTGATGGTGCTTAGGTAATGCACCAATGTAGGGGGAGCTTAATGTTGTAAGTATAATATTACATGTGGTATCCATGAGGGTTGAATGCATGCTTGGTTAGAATCTATTTCTTTACTTTGGTATCATTTTGTTTCTCCTAGCATGATAGAATTGTGAATGCCATAAATGCTGTGACATTCATATCTATTTTTGGCATGACATGTTTTAAAAGTTATAATGATAATTTTCGTATTACTTTTATCACATTGTCACTTCTCTTTGCACACTTCACTTAGTTTTGATGTGCTTTTACTTTATGTTCATTTCTGATTGATTTTGTGTCATTTGATATTCTATGATGTGCACCACTCTTCTGATGGTTCATTCCTTTGTGCACATTTTATGTATGTCTCTGATATTGATTTCGTCGCTCGACGATTTATTTTGAATCAATAGCTTTAGTTGTATGAAAACATAGAATTGTTTTCCATGCACTAAAATGGCTATAAATGTTGATATTGGAGAGTAAATTCATTTCTTCAATAAGTGAATTTACATTTGATATTTTGATGATTTTAGTTTTTCGATTTTCGACTATGGTCTCATTGACACGCTTTGATTTTATTCGAATTCTATTTTGGTGTCATATGAAACGTGGTCGTATTCTTAGACTCCCATGCTTAATGAATTATTTGGACATGATTTATTGTCATTGGCTTCCTCCCGCTCTTTTTGGATTATGCCAAAGGGGGAGAGATATAATAATGGCATAATAATGGCATGTGCTAAATGATAATTTACCATGAATCTAATTTGATATGTTAGATTCAGGGGGAGTTAAGCTATAAAAATGGATTACAAATCCTAAATCTCAAATATTGGATTTGCATTTTTACTTTCCTCGTCTGCTTGATGTATGTGCTTATTATTTCATATGGAACTAATGTGTCATCAATGCAGGGGGAGTAAGTATATTTAATTTAGTTCATTATTTTTGATTATTATATATGTTGGTTTGTCATCACCAAAAAGGGGGAGAATGTTGAGTATTGGACTCCCCGGATTTGGTTTTGGATGATGAGCAAACATAAATAATTCGTGAACTAACAATTTGTGAGCGCAGTTATGGAGATCGTCGCCAAAATACCACGTACACCAAAAGCGACGTCTCAAGACTTCTCAATTTGCGTGATCGTGTGCCTGGAGCTTCGTTGAAGCTCGAGGAGCAATATTGAAGTCAAGAGGAATGAAGATTGAAGCTTTGAAGACGGCTCGTAAGGTTTATTTTATAGTCTTTTAGCTTCGATCTATAGAATGTTAAGCCTTGAGTAATTCTTACATTTCTATCTTCATAACGCTCATATCGTAGCTCTAGGATCTTAGTACAAGTCCATTCTAACTTCCTCGAAGCATCGCGCTTCGATTCGGACTTGTTTGTGCATGTTAGTTGGTACAAGAAGATGTACTGACCGACTAGATGGTGATCTAGTCGGTCAGCAACTCTTCTTAGACCGACTAGTTTGTTTCCTTAATTTCTTGGACTTTACTGTTTACAGTTAGTCGGTCTACGTTGACTCACCGACCGACTAGTTTGTGAACTAGTCGGTCAGTGATGCTTCTTTGACCGACTAGTTGTGACTTACTGTTCATACTAAATTTCTCCTAAGCTACTGTTTATCGTTAGTCGGTCTAAGAACGTTTGGTGACCGACTAGTTGTTGATCTAGTCGGTCAACATTTGTTCTTGGACCGACTAAATCATTTGTATTCAGACTATTTGTTTTTGACTCTTAGTCGGTCTAAGTTTACTGACCGACCGACTAGTTGTGAAACTAGTCGGTCAGAAAGTCTTCTTGGACCGACTAGTTATCTAGGTCTGAAATCTTCATCTGTTCACTGTTCACCTCTTAGTCGGTTCATGTTGTTTCACCGACCGACTAGTTGATGAACTAGTCGGTCAGCGGTTGTTCTTTGACCGACTAGTCTGCTTCAGATTTAGATCCGTTGGAGTTTTGAAAGCGACGTTTCTCTCTCCCTTTTCCCTTGATCCTTTAAATACCTGGAGGGGTTATTTCATAGGATCCAAGGCTGCTATTTCCAGGGTTCCATTGATTCAAAGAGAAGCTTTCAACTCTCATCTTCAAGCTCTCCCATTCTCAAAGAATCTCTCCCTCACTCTTATTCCTCAAGAGAGATTCATTGATTGTGAGCCTTCCAAGCCAAGGGCTTGATTCTAGGTCATCCATCTCATCCCTAGGCTTCCATTGCTGGTCATCTTCTTGAAGCTAGGGTTTGGTGACTCTTCCTCCATCAAAATCCTCTTTGCCCTAATTTGGTAAGAAATCTCAAGGCATAGGTATTTTGTTGGTAAGCATTTCATTTCAGTTATATTTGAATTGTATACTCTCGGTTGTGAGAGGTTTTGCGTGATCCCGGGTTGTGGGAGTCACGGTCATCGATTGTAGGTCGATTGCGCTTGTGAGGTTTTCGCAAGTGTTCATATTGGAAATCTTGAGTTAGGGTTTCTAACTCAAGTATCCGGAAGGGATCCGGGTGGTTGGGACGTAGGATCACCGGGAACAAGTCGGGGAGACTTGGGTGGATCCGAACCCATTAAACCATTTGTTTGCGTTTGCATTTATTCTTGTTGATTGTTGTTATTCCGCATTGTTGTTTGTTAATTGCACGATAATTAGGAATAACTCTCCTTATTATTTAAAAGTACTATTCACCCCCCCTCTAGTACATGTGCAGTAGCTTCCCAGGGCACTACAAATGTCTCATCCTGGATCAAGTCAAATGCCAAGTGTCACGAATGCTCTAGCCCGTGTCGGCGGGGATTCATTTCGTGTCCTTTTATTTCTTTCTTTTATTTCTACACTTCCACTCACACTATCTGCGTAGCTAGCACATAACCCAGGCAAGGCTAGTAGCCATTCAAGCCATCCACCTCCCTGAGTTCGATAAACCCGCACCTTATACTAACCGTGCACTTGCGGTAAAACGACACCGCACCCAAACCGTAAACGGGGCGCCGGTCAAGTTTTTGGCACCGTTGCCGGGGAGGCGTTCGGTTTGATATTAGCTTAGCTTGGGTTCGTTAAACTACGCATAAAAAAATACAATAACCGAGAAATTTTTCCCCCACCATTATATTATCTTTTTGTTATTCTCTTGTACTATTGACGCTCCTCTCTAGTTCTATTATTTTTGTTGTCCATGTATCTTTGGTGTAACCATGTGGAGATCAAATTTCGATGCTCAGATGGGAGGATACGATCCTTATTCAGTTGTGGTTTGTGAGACTTGTGGGATGGCGGGGCATATGTATTATGATTGTCCATTTACGCTTGAGAGCCTCCCCCTATACCAAAGCCAAACATTTTCCCACAACCATTGCCCAAACACCTCCCATCCATTTTCTCAACCTTATATCCCTCCACCAACACAAGAAGAATCAAGCCTCGTGTCTCTCCTTGAAAGTGCCATGTTTAACCAAAGCCAATTCTTACAAAACTTGATGGCACCAATCACCGAGCCTACACCAAGGAGAGGGGATGAAGGTGAGGATATACCCACTTTCATGGTTGAGACCACCATGCCTTCTGCCACCACAGACACATCTCATGCCGACACCCCATTTTTCCATCACTACCACTTGGATGACGAAGCATTTTTGGATGATGAAAGTGAGGATGGGGAGACTTCTCTAGGATTTGTGGGAGAGACTTTTGTCTTGATTTGGATACCCCGCATGAGTCCTACGAGAGCACCGAGGAGACTACAGAGCTTATGCGTACCGTCGAGGAGGATGTGCATGAGGGCTTGGATACGATCGTCCACTTCATGGAGCCCGAGCCACATCTACCTCTACCGTCATGCTCCACTTCTTCTGCGGCTGAGCATCTACTTGAGCATATCGCCCCTATTCAGGGAGATTTGCATACTCACCCTCACTCCACTTTTGAGTCTCGCTTTTCACTTCCTATTTCTTTAGACTCATGTATATTTGACACACCATATCTCTCGTAGGACACATGATCTACTTCCCTTGAGGTATGCTGCGGTGTGTCACCACCTGGAGAGCCACTTCTCATGGAGAGCGAGGATTTGGTCGTCGCTAGTACAGAGGATAACGACCCATTCTCAGGGAGTATTCGTCACCCTTTTATTATTTGTCCATCTTATGTTGACGATTATCTCTGGGATACATTTATTTTGGGAAATAATTTCTTGCCATGGAATAATGCACCTCGTCCTTTGCAGGTCACAGGTGGACACCTACGAGGGATGCTTAGAGGTGCATTGCTTGGGTCCATTGGCACATGTGGCACAGTACTTCTGGTGGAGCCACAGAAGGAGCAGTTAGAGCAGCTACCTGCCCCACTCCAGATCTTGGATCCGCCTATGCTCAGGTGTATCCTAATCCAGTAGTGTAAAAACTTACCGCTTTCTAGTTTAGATTTGAATAATCTCGTCTCCTCTCATTAGCGAGGGGAGCGTATCTAGGATTCGCTTTTGCGTCATAATAACCCATCTTGTCGTGTCCTTCGATCACTTCTACCGCCCACACCCCACATCCTCTTCTGAGGAGAATGAGCACACCGTCTCTCCTGCATTTTGATTTCTTTCTTTTCTTTTCCAATTTTCCCCTAGCATATTTTTGCATCACATTGATCATATCATTTCGCTAGCATTGTCATGTTCAGCTTGGGGGAAATCGATTTGTGTGTATGTTTTCGCGTGTCGTTGTTTTGTATCTGTGTCTTTGTGTTCTTTTATCATGTTTTATATCTTTTATTTGAGTGTTTCTTTTTCTTTATTTTTAGTTTTGTTTGTGTGTTTTTTCATGTTTTTCACTTTTTGTGTCGGTGCGTACTTCCCCCCCATTTTCGTTGCCCTCCCGTATTTACTACTCTTGCATTGAGGACAATGAAAGTTTCAGCTTGGGGGAGTCGCACTTCATGCATCATTTCTGCTCTTTTTCTTCGTTTTTGAGTTGTTTTCCATCGTGGTTTTCTTTTTCTTCTCATCTTTTGTTCTCTCTCTCCTAGAGATGACCCATATGATGAATTGCCACTGAAACACACACACACACACACACACACACACACACACACACACACACACACACACACACACACACACAAACCTAGCATGGCTTCGATAACCACTTTCACTAACCCTAGGAAGTCGAGTTCTACTGCATTTATGCTTCGTGGGTCCACTTTGCTTTTATGTGAGTAGTGTTTCGTGACTAGCTAGTGGTGTGCTTCTACTTTGTGATGTTGATTTATATACCTATCCTTGGTTGACCCCTAGATTATCATGCTTCGATTTGAATATGCGGTATTTGCTCCTACTGTCTGCTTCTATATGCATGCTATATATATCGTATACTTCATTTCGCATGTGTCGGGATTCCACAATTACGGACTAGGATAACTCATTTAGCCCATGCTCTAATTAGCAAGAATAGTTTCCTTTGCCCAAGTGTTTAGATTTCGATTTCTTTTTTTTAAACTTGGTGCAAATCCCCTCGTCGGGTACCGTTCTCCCACTTGGGAGAGTACACATGTATATATCCCAAAATCCAAAAATCCAAAAAAGAGAGAAACGAAAAAAACCAAAAAGAAAAGAAAAGAGAAAAGAAATATATATATATATATGTATATATATATATATATGTATATCTATGTATATATATATATATATGTATGTGTATGTATATATATATGTATGTGTATGTATATATATATGTATGTGTATGTATATATATATATATATATATATATATATATATATATATATATATATATATATATATATATATATATATATATATATATATATATATATGAAAGAGTCATATAGATTTGGAGAAATGAGCTCCGAATCTTGCGGAGGTGCGATTCCAGACGATGGCGACGGATCTCTCGGAGATAGCGGCGAAGGTGATCCAAGCAAGGCGGAGGGCCTGGACAAGGTCGACAGGGCGCTGGGCAACCAAGGCGATGGCGACGGTTCCCTGTTGGTGTCGCGCGCGGTTGGGAGTGGAAACAATTCGAGATCCTCAGGCGAGTGGACAGTTGTAGACCGCCGGTCTAGGCAGGGGAAATCGGGTGCCCGGTTGGGTGGCGTCGGGAATGTCTCCAATAACGGACCCGCTCGGCGGCAGCAAATTGCTGATGGGGGAAGATCTGGCCGTAGTAGCTCACGCCCTGTTGGTGCCCACAGGGTATTCGATAAATTACCTGTGAGATCACCTGCTGCAATTAAAATCAATTCTTCTGGGGCTAGGCAATCTTGGGCTGATGTGTGTTCTAGCATCAGGTCCTACAACAGTGATGTTGGTATGAACTACGTTCCCCCCATCGCCCAAGAGGATGGCACTTTGATGGCCATGGTCCCAAAGGCTGCTTTGGCAAGGGGGGCTGAGCAGTGGAAGTCCACCTTGGTTGGCTACGTGTTGGGGGAGGCCCCGTTCTACGGGCAAATCTGTGCTTGGGTTGAGAGGCTATGGAGTCTCAAGAAGGGCCTGAAAATTTATAGCCGGGATAATGGTTTTTTTTGTTTCAAATTTCAAGATGAGGGGGAATGCGAGAGGATCCTACACGGAGGCCCTTGGATGTTTGACGGTCGTCTGGTGGTGTTACAATGATGGAGTCCAGGTCTCAAACTGGAACGTGAGATTCTTTCTTCGATCCCTGTTTGGATTCAACTTCATGGAGTCCTGCTGGAGATGTGGACCTTAGAAATCCTGAATTGCATTGCCTCCTTAGTTGGGAAGCCTATTTGTTTGGACAAGCTGACTGCAAAGAAAGATCGCTTGTCCTATGCGAGATGCCTTGTCGAGATCCATGCTAAACAAGCGGTGCCTCCTGCGGTGTTGGTGGGAACTGAGGATGGCCATACTCTTTCCATTCGTGTGAAGATTGAGGGTGACCCCCCTAGCTGCTCAAAATGCGTCTGTTTTGGACATTCTATTGATCAATGTCATGTTGCCGTGGAGCCCCCTTCAATCCAAGGGTTGGGAAATGGGGCTAGAGGTGAAAGCGGAATTGAGGTAACGGCTACAAGTAAAAGTGGAGTGGTTGAACCACTGACCAGTCAACTGGATTTTGATCAGGGCTTGGTTGATGAGGCAGCTGGAGTTGTCCGCAGTGCGGCTAACCTCCATCCTGCTGCTCTGCCGGTAAATGATGCTATTGTGGGCAATGCTGAAGCAAATGCTGTGATGAAGGTGGGAGAGTCCTCTCGGGGGAGCTCCTCCCTTGGGGCAGACTCACTAACCAAGGAGCTCCCATCAGGTGACATGTTTGGGGCTCTTGGGATTGGACGGGTTCACATTGATGGGGAGCCTGTTTCGAACTCGCCTTGTGGTGCTTTGCCTGCGGGTGCTCCCAGTTCCCAACCCAAGGCTACATGCATGGATCCCGCCTCCAAAAGAGTACCTGCTGTGTCATCCTCTGTAAGTGTACCTTCCATAACACCCTTGCCCTCTCTCATTGCTGATTCCTGCAGCATTGAGATGGACCTTATCCCTGCGGAAATTGCAATAGATAACCCTGAGTGGGAGCTTGAAGTAGAGGATCAGGTTCGCCAGGCAGTAAATCTCAAGCAGGCTAAAAAGCGGGCTGATTGTATCCCCCTGACTCCCTCAAGGAAGAGCTCTCGGCTTCAAGAGCATGGCCTTGGCCCGAAAACAAACCGTTGAATAATGAGTGTCTTTATTTGGAATACCAGGGGTTTAAATAATTGTGTGCGGAGAAGGGATGTGCGGGATAAGATATTGAAACTGAAACCTACTGTAATTATCTTGGTTGAGACTAAGCTCAAGGCCATGGATAAATGTCAAACACTTGGTTGGCTGAAAGGTTGGATCCTATTTAATAATTTTGAAATCTCGTCAGGTGGAAGGATTCTTATGGGATTCAATCCCAATGTGTGGAGTGTGGGATTGATGTCTAAGTCGGCTCAGCATATATTGATCTATTGCAATAATATGGGAGGATTCTCTTGTGTCATCACTGGAGTTTATGGTCGCAATTCTATGGAAGAAAGGAAGGGGTTATGGAATATGCTGGAAGCTGACTGCAGTCTTATTAATGTTCCTTGGCTTGTTGGGGGAGATTTTAACAGTGTTCTTTACTCCTGCGATAAGGTGGGGGGAAGGAAGCTTGATGATAATATGGTGCGGGACTATGAAGAATGCATCTCTAGCTGCAGACTGCAGGAGCTGAAGAGTAAGGGGAATAGGTTGAGCTGGTGTAATAATCGTTTGGGTCTGACCGGATTGCGGCACAGCTGGATCGGGTATTTGGTAATGCTGATTGGCTCAATTCTCTCCCTGCATCATATATGGACTATCTCGACGCTGGCACTAGCGACCACTCTCCCATGGCGGTCTTCTTACATAATCAGGTCCCCTCTAAACCTAAGCCTTTCAAAACATTTAATTTTTGGTCTTCCTACCCAGGGTACAAAGATGTCATTTCCTCTCTTATGGGCACTGTTATTGATGGGTCTCCCATGTATCGGTTGGTTCAAAAACTTAGTAGACTGAAGCCTATTATTAAAGAATGGGCTATTAAATACAGAGCTGACACTGAAGTTGAAAAGTGCAGAAGGAATTTGTATGAAATCAGGCTGAATCCCAATCTTCAGGATGATGTTGATCTACATATACGTGAAGCACAACTGATTAGTAAGCTGTCCCGTACTCTGAAGATGGAGGAGGATATGTACAAGCAGAAAAGCCGCCAGGAATGGCTCTCTCTTGGAGACAGGAACACAAAATTTTTCTACAGTTGCATGAATGCCAGGTCCAGCATAAATAACCTGTACCATCTTGTAGACCATGAGGGAAATCAGAACGCCACTTACGGTGTCCTGCAGGTGGAGGCTCCCTTGTTCTTTGAGAGGCTTTTTAATCAGAACAATTATTTACGCTGCTTCAACAATATTGTACCGAAACGCATCTTAACTGAGAATTCTGCTACTTGGCTTAGCAAAATGGTTTCAAATGATGAAGTAAAAGAGGCGGTGTTCCAAATTGGGCAAGACAAAGCTCCAGGACCTGATGGCTATAATGCCTTCTTTTTTCAGCATAACTGGGAGCTCTTGGGGGATGAGGTTACTTCAGCAATTAAATCTTTCTTCACCTCGGGACGTATGCTCAAGCAAATCAACCACACCTTCTTAACACTGGTCCCTAAAAATTCAAATGCATCTGGGTTGGGAGACTATCGGCCTATCTCTTGCTGTAATGTCCTATACAAATTTATCAGTAAGATCATTTGCAACAGACTCAAGGCGATGATCCATGATCTTATATCCCCTAACCAAGCTGCTTTCTTGAAAGGGCGGCTTCTTTCTGACTGTACGCTTATAGCACATGAACAGATCAGGGATTTTAGTAACCCGATGGGGGGGAGAGCTTGCCAGAAGCTGGACTTAAGGAAGGCATTTGACAGCGTAAACCGGGACTTTATCTTTTATTTCATGAAACAACTTCGCTTTCCTGAATTGTTTATTAGCTGGATCAGGGAGTGCATCACATCGCCCACCTTCTCGGTCATGGTAAATGGATCACCACATGGATTCTTTGGAAGCAATAGAGGCCTGCGTCAAGGTGATCCTATTTCCCCTTACCTATTTGTTATAGTCATGGAGACTTTCACCATTTTACTAGAAAAGGCTATCAATTCCGGCAAGATTACTCCCATGAAGCGGAATGGATCTATATCCCACCTCTTGTTCGCCGATGACTTGCTACTATTTTGCAGAGCAAACAAATCCTCTTTCTTGGGTATTAAAAGCCTCCTGGAGGAATTTTCTGCCTACACTGGCCTTGCGGTAAACTGGGATAAAAGTTCGGGAATTTTTAGCAAAGGGACAAAGAATAAGGAGTTGCTTGCAGAATCTCTTGGAATCAAAATTACCACTTCTTTCACTGCCTATTTGGGATTGCCCCTATCAGTTAAGTACCCGACTGCTATTAATTACAAGAAATTGATTGATAAATGTAAGAAAAAAAATGGGAGGATGGGCTTCTTCGTTTCTCTCTATTGCGGGTCGCATAGAGCTGGTTAGATCAGTTATATATGGTATGGTTGCCTTTTGGATCCAGGTGTATCGCATGCCAGTGAGCGTTGTGAGAACAATCAATGCGGCATGTAGGAGATTCATTCTTAGTAGCACTCGATCGTGGGCATGGAACGACTTGTGTAAGCCGAAATCTGAAGGGGGAGTCGGTCTACGGCTATTAGATGACCTCAATGAAGCTGCGGGAGTTAAACTTGCATGGCGATATCTCAGCTCATCAGGCCTCTGGGCTCACCATTTGAAAGGTAAATATGCGGCCAATGTAGGACTCTTTGCGGCAAAGAGTACAGCCATGGCCTCAAGCACCTGGAAGCGCATTCTCAAGAGCCGGCCTATTACCCATAAGCTTATTAGGCGGAATGTTCGAGATGGCCACTCGACGTATTTCTGGCAAGACCCCTGGCTCGATGGCGGGCCCTTAAACCTTCATTGTTCCGTTCCAGAGGGGGCTGAGTTAAAGAAGGTTTCGGATTACTGGGAAGGGGAGGCCTGGAGTGCGGATCCGGCATTAGACCCTGTTCGGCACTTGCTGCTTAATATCAAGTTGAGACCGGGTTTGGATGGCTGGATGTGGATGCGCGGAGAGGATTTTTCCTTCAAGGAAGGGTGGGAGGGGGTGCGAAGACGAGGGCATGATTTTCCCCTGCAAAAATTGGTTTGGTACCCAAATTGCATCCCAAAATTCTCTCTTACCCTACTACGAGCTTTAGGCGAGAAATTAATGAATAAAGATAAGATTTGCAGGTGGGCTCCTGCTTATCCTCCCCACTGCGTACTGTGCAGTGACAATGCAGAAGAAGATGTTGGGCACCTATTCTTTGCCTGTAGTTGCTCAAAGTACATTTTCTGCAGGTCAATGTTGAAGTTGAAGGGGCCGGTTCATGTCTCCCCCTCCCTCCATGAGGTTGGGAAAAGTATTCTTGACACTTTTGGGTTCAAGGGAGTGTTGAGCCTGCTCTCTAGAACCTGCCTAGCAGCAATGGTATGGCATATCTGGCGGGAAAGAAATAGGAGGATCTTCGAAAATGAGAGGAGGTGCAAAACGGTGCTGTTTGAAGAAATAGCTGCTGATGTCAGAGTCGCTCTGCATGACCAAGAGCCAACATCTGGAGAGGAGAAACTGATTTTCTCAAATTGGGAGTTTAGGGATGCTGGGTGAATAGGCTTGTTTTGGGACTATTGTATGTATAGATGTGTTGATTCCTATTTGTTTTGGAGTGAGTCTGTTAGTAGGGGGTGACGACGCTTGTGTCCTATCCCCCCTCTTGCGGATTCACTGACTTAGCAAGTAGGGTGTATCTTTTTACGATCAATAATACTAACGCTTACCCTCCAATATATATATATATATATATATATATATATGCATAGCCAAAAATCCAAAAAAATACATATACCCAAAACCCAAAAAAATTCCAGTGTGAGTATTTTCCTACCTGCCAAGAATAAAGGGAAGGCGAGAATGAGCATAGAGTGTTCTACTCCACATCTTCTCAACCTCCATCGTTTTCGAAAACACTTGGCATAGGGACCTTCTAGCGATTATCTAGGCTATAGTGTGGTGATTTCCTTGTCCGTAGCTGTGGAGTCCCTGATGCATGATACGCTTCTATTCTTATACTCTTCTCATGCATGCTTGAGCTAATATTCACCGCAATTTCAAATTGGATCGATATTTGGGTCTTTCTTTTGGTATGTGTATATGGAGCCTTATTGCACAATGTAGATAGCGACACCGTCTGCTAGCGCACGACCATACTCACCGCGCTTCACTGTGTGGGCCCACGACACTTGTTTGGACTCACATTCCTTGGTTTGGTGTTGTGTTTTGTCGTATGCTTGCTTAGTGTGGCGTGTTTGATTTTGTTGGCTCTGATAGTCGATCTAGGATTTTGTTTTCTCTTTCCGTCTCTTTCTCTCTATTTTGCCCTCCGAGCTCCTACTCTCACTCGTCTTCCTCGAGGATGAGGAAGGGTTCAGCTTGGGGGATTTTGACGAGCGTTTATATTCTATATATTCACGCATGTCTTCTTTGTGATTCTCTGTTGATTTCCATCGTTTCATACCCATTCTTTAGTGTTTTTTGTATCTTTTCACTTTCTTCATGTTTTTGTGCGAATGCATGAGATTTCCAGCGTTGGGGACGTAAAAAGAAGATATAATGAGTCCCCAGAGCAACGGGAGGAGTCACGCGCGATCCAGAGGGCCAAACGACGAATAAATCCATATTTCAGTCCTCAACCGATCGGGTGGACACAGCCACCTGATCGGTTGATGCACGCGTATCCTACCCGGACGACAACTAAAGAAGAGTAGCAGCTCACCCGACTGGTTCTGCGATCGGGTGAACCGACGAAAATCTCTGTCCGAATGTGCTGAATTCCAACCGATTGGGTGACATCTCACCCGATCGGTTCATCTGTAGCCGATTCTCCCAAAAGACGACCCGGAGAGCTCAACCGACGACCCGCTCTCTCCAACCGCTCGGGCAGTGCGCCCGGTTGAAGATCTTCAAAGCTCTCACCCGATCGGTTGACTCATCAAACGATCGGGTGGCGATTTTTCTGTGGGTTTGGACCCGAACCATTAGGGTTTCGAAGTGGGGCTATAAATACACGAGGTTGGTCGACTGAAAGGGGACGTTCTTCAGTTTTTAGGGCTTTTTTCCCCTTTCTCTTGTGAGGCTTTGGTTAGTTTAGATTAGGTCTTTTGATTAATAAATCTTGTATTGGATTGAAGATTCAAACTCAAGATAAGTATTTCTTTCTCTAATTTTCCTTTGTTTTGTATTGTTTTCATTTTTCTCAATGGTGAATGTGTGTTTGTCATTTTTATTGCTTTCTTTTATGTTCTTCACCATTGAGTAGCTCTTGATGAACCCTAATACGGGTTAAAGTAGGATTGATGCTTGGGTTGTTTCGTTTGGCTTGGTTGCATGGCATGTGTTCGATGAAATGTGTCAATGGGGATTTCTAGCAATCTGAGTCCAATTCGTATGGCAATACACTAGTTGTGTTGGGGATTGGGGTCCGGTGTCTCGTCCAGTCAAGTTTCGCTTTGATGTATTGCTAAAAATCACATTCGACCTATTAGGCCATTAGGGTTACGTGGGGATGTTTCATTGTCATTGGCGGGAAAAAGACCGCCTCTGACTATCGGGCCAAGGGGGAATAAACTTGGCGGTTGGCTCCCTAGCCACAGCTCACACCCTTAGCGTAGACATCGAGTCCTAGCGCGCGGGAGCGGCAAGACGAAGTGTTGGGAGTTATCATTGTGGCCTTAATGATCCCGACTGTGGAAGGTGTTAATGGACATGGGAATGCCCACCATCTGAAACCGGATAGACCTAGCGTACTGGGCATCGACCGGAATATCAGGCCCATGGACGTTAGGTATCACCTTTTGGGGTAATGTCTCACCCTGGATCAAGTCAAATGCCAAGTGTCATGAATGCTCTAGCCCGTGTTGGCGGGGATTCATTTCGTGTCTTTTTTCTTTCTTTTATTTCTACACTTCCACCCACACTATCCGTGTAGCTAGCACACAACCCAGGCGAGGCTAGTAGCCATTCAAGCCATCCACCTCCCTGAGTTCGATAAACCTGCACCCTACACTAACGTGCACTTGCGGTAAAACGACACCGCGCCCAAACCGTTAACAGGGCACCGGTCAAGCATCGGGTACGATATTAACCTTCCCTGGATGATACTGGAGGTCGATGTTATAGTCGACCATCAGCTCTAACCATTTGCACTGCCTCATATTCAACTGCTTCTGGGTGAAAATGTATTTCAAACTTTTTTGATCAGTGAAAATTTTCACTTTCTCACTCAGTAAATGTAACGACCGGTTTTAGCGATACGTAGTTCGTTTTCCTCTCGTGTTGTATATCCTTCTTCGTATCCGTAGTTAAGTCATAACGGACCCCGTACCTGTATCCACTTTTACTTTTCATACTTATTGTTATTATTATCCTTTCTAAAAATTATTTTAAAATGTCTTTTCTTAAAATTTGTTTTAAATTTCCAATTCAAATTCGAATTTAAACTTTTTAAATTGTTGAAAAACCTTCCTATTAAAACCCATTTAAATCTATATTGATTAGCCATAAATCCTCCTAATTACCCCCCTTTATAACATAATCAAATCTTTTTATTACTCAAACTTTCCTTATTAATCTTAACCTAAACACTAGCCCTATCTTGTGAACCCTACCCATGGATGAACCACTCACGCACATAGCCTTAAACAAACAAAAGAGTGATTGGAACATTAGAAAACTTTAAAAACTAGACCTAAGCTTAACATATTCACATGCTGCCATTTCAAAACCCCACACACAAAAGCTTATAAAATAAGAGACTTTTGAACCCAAAGAGAGGGTTCACGTGCTGCCCAAACTCACACTATTCTAATATTATAAACCCTAGGCTATTAAACAAACCCTAGGCTCACTTTAGTTTCCCTCAACAAAATACACAGCCGCCCTTTCTTCTCCCTACGCAAAACGCAAGGACAGCCCCTAACCCTACTCATCTCCACGCCAACACACGCTGGTCGCGGCCTCCTCTTTTCATCATGTTGGTAGCAACGATCTAGGATTCCTAGTTTGATGATGATAAACGTTGTTGTTTATTTAACGCGTGTGCTAACTAAGTGTGTTTCAGGAAAGGCGAAACGATAATCTTCTCAATAGTTGGAGTAATTGCTAATCATATAGCAAGTTGAATGAAGAAGAGGTTGTGTGCACAAAGCTATTTTGGACTCGGTCAATATTGGGAGAGATGGAAACAAATATAATCAAAGTGGGATTTGATCAAATCTATTAAAGATTCAATCTCCTAATCAAATCCAATATTGATTGGGTCAAATATCAAAGCGGTTAGCAATATCCCATCCATTTAAAAAACCCTAGCCTCTCCTATATAACCCATGCTTCTATTAATGTTTAACGCGCGACTTAAACAATATTATTTCCGAGAAGAGTCCAGGGCTGCACTTCGTTCACGCATCAAAAGGCTTCACAGCGCACAAAAGAGGGCCGGCCTCATCTTGATTATTTAAATGTTTTTTAAGTTTGTGCAGGCACAACGAAATCTCTTTGAACCGCACAAATAATTGAAGAGGTGCAAAAGCAATACCCCAGGCCGACCCCTTTTTCTCTTTAGGCGCATCAAAAATATCTCCCGAAGAGCCGCTTGAATAGCCTGTGTTGATTGCCGCACGTTTTGAAGGGTTCAGCATCTGCATGTTCTTAAAAGGAGAGCACATCATTATTTTTAGCATCATCTTCATCAAACAAACAAAATCACAAACTCTCCTTCTTTTTCCCAGGGCAAATTTGTTTTTGGTTGAGCACTTGTTTGCAGCAACCGAAAACACTCAATCTTCATTAAAAAATTTATATTTAACCTTGTTTGCTTTTTTTGTGTGCAGGCCTTTCAACTCTCGCAGGTAAAAGCAAATTGAAGCCGGCGAAAACAAAAATATCCCCAGAGGCCGGCCATTGAGAATCAAGAAGAGAGTGCAATTCTTTTTAGGGGATTTTGCTTCTTCAAAAGAATTCTCAGAGAAGCACATGAGTATGTTTTTTTAACACAAAATTTTCAAAGCCCAATGCCTAACCGATTTATTTTGTGTTGAGAGCAAATCAAAAAAAGGCAATTTCTATTTTATCAAATAGTCCAAGTTGAGTGCACCTCGGAATCATAAGGGCACATCCGAATTTGTTCAAAGAGTTCTTCAATTCTTGTGCAGCCGCAGGTATTTTTGTGGGGTTTCATTAACAGCCGATTTTTGTTTAAACAATCCTTTTGTGATTACAGGCCAACCACTTGAAAGCACAGAGCACACTAATTTGCTTCAAAAATCAAAAGGCTGAGAGCACAAAGTCTTAATCTCCCATTGATATTAAAACTCCAGGCCACATGCTTGTTTTGGTGCTACATTTTTTTTGTTGTGCGTAATTTTTTTTGTGTGTGCAGAATTATTTTTGAGGGTGATTAAGACTTGGTGTCAGGACAAATCAAGAATCAAGTTGGGAACATATTTTTTGTTTTGTGCTTCCAACATCCAAGGAAACAGAAAGAGGAAGGCCGGCCCCCCCTCTCCTATTTGATTTGCAGGCTTCCCAAATGTTTAATACATGAAGTGTCGCAAGTTAGCAAAGACTGCAAGTTGCCAAAGAGAGATCCGAGGAGCCACAACTTGAGTTGCAAAAAGAGAGGAGACTACGACATCTTGCCAGATATCTTCTGGCCCGTGCTGATTGACGAATTCGACACCGCTACACGATCTGAGCATTCTAAACTCTCTTGTTTATTATTTCGTGTAGTATTTGTGTTAGTTCTTCGTAGGTGAAACTTTACCTTCTGTGTTACTTTTGGGGACCTGACGACTTTAGGAGTCGTCACGGAGGGAGAGCATCTGACTAGATTGAGAGTGTAGAGCACGTGGTGTGCGTACGAGCTAGGTGAGAGTAGATTTGGGATCTTGACTCACTGTGTAGCTGTACTTGATTACATATCTATCTAGTAGTTGCTTTCGGGGCTGGACTAGGTCGTGGGGACGACCGAACCAGGGTATATCTGTGTGTATTCTGTGATTGCTTTTTATTGCTCTGTCTGTGCTTATAACTGCGTGGTATTGTTCGTGGGTTGCACGAATATTTTTAATAGCCTATTCACCCCCTCTAGGCTACGATCCAGATCCAACACATCATCCTCGCGTACAGCAACCGTCCTCCCTCCGGTGGACCAGATCGTCGGCAAACACATGCCGCAGCCCTCATCTCACGCCCCCCTTGCCCAGCTTCATCTCGCGGCGTCTCTCTCCTTCCGGCCACCTCCGCATCTCCACGCAAATACCAGCGTCGCCTTGTCCACCACCGCGCCCAGATCTACTCCCCTCAACATCGCAGCGGCCTCCCTTCACCCAGAAATGTCGCCTCCTTCCTCGCACAGGCACAACATGCCGCAACACCGAGCCCTGCAATCTTCTTCCTCCTCGTAAGAAGCCCCGAGAGCCACACACACGAACCCAGCGGCCTCTCCCTCCTTCTCAAAACCCGACGTCGCTATTTGGCGCTGTCCACGTCGCTGCTACCCATCGCTGTGTCCCAATCCTTCGCTGTGCTACCGGTTAGTTGATCTACGCCTTACTCACTGTAACCGACACCATAATATAGAAAACCTAATAAAACGGATCGGTTAGACGTCGTAGGAACTTTTTATAATGTTGTTATGATCAAAAACAGCTTAATCTGAGTTTGTGTTTTATCAAACCAGCGAACCGTTATCACCGTAGCGTAGTACCCGTCGAGACGTTTCCGACGACACCAAGAACGCCAAAAACAGGCAAGTGTGCAAATAGATATGAATTTTTGAAGTCTGATGATTATTGCGTCACTTTTACTTTATGCTGTATAACTTGAAAACCAAACTTGAAATAATGCATAAAAACTATGCCATGATATTCTGGACTAAAAATGTGACTCAATAATATACAATTCAATATGCTTTAATTTTAAACAGCGAAGAAGAAACCCGATTTCTGTATCATGCTCATTAAAAACCCATGTTCAACGTTCTTTCGAAATTGTTGTAAATATTGTTCAACCCATTCCTGCTTATTGAAAATGTTGTATAAACAAAGAATTATTGATAAAGTTAAATGTTGTATGTCTTGGAATATTTAACAAGTTGTGACATCGTGAAAATCGTGCACCTCGAAGGCGGAATCGTGAATTCGCGATGTCGTGTGAGTTGACTAGGCTGGCTCGTGTTCCAGCACAAATTGGGGTGGGGTTAGGGTTGAGCGGCCACTAGTCATATGAAGGGGTCCTCTCTTCAAGAGCACCACCCGCATGTGGTGGGTTAGCGTCAATCACGGTAAACCCCCGTGAGAAGAACGATTCACTCATCACGACCTAAAGGCGAGAACCCTATGATAGATGTGAAACATTGACTTGAAACTTGCAATGCTAACTTGGTCTCAGTGAATTGTCATACTAATGAACTCAAAAGGAAACTTTACTTTACTTTACTCTCTTGAAACTGCTTAGAACTGCATGATAGGATTGCCTTGTTTCATTTCATTATAATTGGCATGTTATACTTATTGCAGTCATCTCACTTAATCATTTAATGTCTATTAAATTCATGTCGTTTGTATAACTTGCTTTGGGTTGTGCTCGCGCCCCGGGAGTACACACCCGGGACAAATAACTTGTAGTTTTACCGCAAGCGCACGGTGTAGCGGTGAGCGGGTATCGAACTCAGGGAGGACTAATGACAGTGTCTCCTTCCAATCACCTAGCTATCAAGAGGATCGAGAATCATTTGGGGTAAGCAGTCACAATCGTGCAAATATCAAGAGAACGTATCAATTTAATAAAACGTCTAGGGATAGGGAATCCCCGCTACGGACCGTCTCTCATCATTGTGATTCATAGGTTTCATCATTGCTAAACTTGAATGTGGGTGAACTAGTCGCAACTAAATGTAGAACCAAGCTCACGCTCTCTCGCTATTGCCAGTCTATAGCAAACCTAGGATAGGGCCCAATCTCTTGCAAACCCTAGCATAACCTGTAACGACTGCTTTTCTTGTATCTGATTATAATATAATATAATATGTGTTTTGGTGGATTTTCTCCTCTTGTGTGGTTTTCGTCTCCGTAGATTTCATTTTCGATCGATTCGTCGTATTTTCTCGCTTCTTCCTTAGGATCGTCGATTTCGAAGTGTGTCACTCGTGACGGACTTCATAACGGTCGTATCTAACTGTTAGATCAAGCCTATGAGTCTTAGGAATCAATCCCGGGGCCCCGCGCTCCGTATCGGAACTTTTCTGTGCTCATTAGCCGGTGTAAGAAGGGCCACCGACCGACTAGATGACGATCCAGTCGGTCGGCAATCCTTCTTGGACCGACTAGTGAGCTTTCTAATTTTCTGAGGAAGCTACTGTTTATCGTTAGTCGGTCTAAGAAGGTTGGTTGACCGACTAGGTTGCAAACTAGTCGGTCGACGATGCTTCTTGAACCGACTAACACATCATCTTAATTTTAGTTGAGTTACTGTTTACTCTTAGTCGGTCTAAGAACGTTCATCGACCGACTAGATGCTAAACTAGTCGGTCAGTATTTGTTCATGGACCGACTAACTCTAAATCATATTTTCGTTCAGGAGTTACTGTTTACACTTAGTCGGTCTGCGTTGGTCGACCGACCGACTAGTTGCCAAACTAGTCGGTCAGTGGTTGTTCTTTGACCGACTAGTCTGTGTTAAAACCCTAATTTCTGGGCAGCCGCCAGCTCAACCTATAAATACCCAACCCAAACGTTTCTTCTTCCTCCAACACGACCTAAAGCCCTAGTTTCTCCCCCATTGAGCCCCCATCTTCCTCCTAGCTTCAATCCTTCATTCCAAACCCTAAATCCATCATCCAATCCATCCATTCACTCATTCCACCTCTCATCTTCCCTAAAATCTCACTCAAATCCATCAAAACCCCAAATCCCCCAAAACCCTAGTTTCCCCAAACTTCTCCAATCTCTTCCAGATCTGATCCTAGGGTTCTCCGGAGTGTTTCTTCCGCCTCCTCTCGGTAAGAAATCGTTCTACCGTTGTTTTCATAACTTATTTATAATTTTTGTGAAACCCTAATTAATTTCATGTGTTTGATGTTTGTCTCCCCCAAAACAGCGATTTCCCCCGTAGATAGCATCCGTGTGACGAAGTGATCGTCGATCCCCCGGTGCTAGGCAAGTGAAACTTGCCACTTAGGGTTTAGGCCATGTTTTAGGCCATTTGCATGTTGTAGGCGTAAAAGAGGCTAGGCGACGAAATGATACTCGCCTAGGCGCAAATTGGGGAACTAGCTTGACAACGAAGCTAGTTCCGACATTTAGCATGTTGCACGATAACCATGTCATGTTTACTTTTCATTAACGGTACGCAAATTAAATGTCATGTCATTGCATTCTTTAAGTGTTTATGTGATTGCGTAGCTTTGCTACAAATGCTTGTGTTCCTGGCTCGTGTTCCAGAAGCGGGCCATGTGTTGGTTGATAGCCAATGCCCGAATTACGTGTTTCCGGCTAGGTGCACCCCTACGCCAAATGTTTAAGAATGCGAGCTCAATGTGCGGGGCAACCCCAGGCTCACTAGCTGAGTTCATTGTGCGGGGACCCTGGCTCCATTACGTGTGGGTATAGGGGGTGAGAGTTAAGCGGCCAGGCAACTGGGAGTCTGTTTGATCAACAACTGCAGTTGTAAGGCGTAAACTCTTTGGGGTGGGGTAGTGTTTGGGGCCGATCGGACTGACATGCTAGCCATTCAGCGAAGGGCGCAAACATCTACAAAACAACCGTGAAATGTGAATCGTGTTTAGTGCCGATCGGTCTGAATGTTTACCATTCAGCGAAGGGCGTAAACACCAACAATGTGAATTGATTGAGATTGATAGTAGCGTGGCTACTCTTGTCTTGTCTTGTCTTGTCTTGTCCCGATGATTGTTCTCTTGTACAAACCGTCTTGCCATGTTTTAAATTGTGCTCTCATGTTATAACTGCCATGCCATGCATCATACTAAACTGCTAGGTTGCTAGTTGCCTTACTTTCAGTTTCCTTGCCCAAGTCTTTTAGACTTGCTGACATGTGCCCCTTTACTCTTTTGGGTGACACATGTTAGATCCTGTGCCCGAGTACCTCGTTGAGGACGAGGTGTTTGCTGACGCCGAGCCCGAGCTTGTGTTTGACGGGGAGTACGTGGACACTGGGGACCAGTCCTAGTGTCTTCGTTGTGTTTTACTTTTGTTAGACAGTTGTTTTGTTATCGGTGCGTGGCACCTATACTTTGCTTTGTTGTTGTCGTTTCTTTTGTTGGCCTTGTTCTGGGCCCTTAGACTCTTTTCTTTTAGCCTGGTGGCTTTTCTGGATGTTGAACTTATTTTGATGTTGGACAATTTGTGAGATGTGGAATTTTATTTCAGTCTCGCATTGTGTTATTATTGTTATTCTGTTGTGGTTACAGGGACCTGTTTATGTATTGTGGACGCTTATCAGGTTTGGGGCTTCACAGCTCCACTCTCGTGCGGACCTTTTTACGTCTCGCCTCCAGTTTCGGGAAGCGGGTCGTGACAGGTTTTAGTGGTGGCCCATGCAGGTCGCTCTGTAACTGCGATCTTTGGAATAGCGATAATAATGTTAGAGTGTCCAATAAATTAAGTTCGACGTCCGAGTCATAAGCTATGAGTCTAATCTGATTCGTTCTCTGTGTCATTAGATGGCAGGAAGGCGTTTCACCCGTGGTGGGGGCAGTGGTGCGCTCCCTCATGATGAGGAGCCTGAGCGGGAACCCACCAGCGGTGAGATGATGCGGATGATGTTGCAGATGATGCAAGTGCAGCAGGGCGTGCTTCTGCAAGTCCAGAATGCTCCACTTGCTCGAGCTGCCCGGGCTCTTCCGGATGCCCCTCGCTCTGAGCCAGGAGCGAAGCAATTTCGGGAGCTGGGTCCCGCATATTTTGATGGTTCTGAGGGTCCTCTGGCTGCCGATGAGTGGATTCGGAACGTCGAGGACAATCTGAAGATGGCCAAGATCACCCCGGCTGGATGGGTTGATTTGGCGAAGAGGCAGCTCAAGGATAACGCCAAGAATTGGTGGGATGCGGAAGAGAAGTTGTTGGTGGAGCCGATAGCTTGGGCTACCTTCAAAGCCAGATTTGAGGGTGAGTTCTTCCCGAAGGCTGCCAAGGAGGAGATGCTGCAGCGTTTTATCGATCTGAAGCAAGGGAACTCGTCGGTGGACATGTACCACCAGGAGTTCATGAGGCTGAGTCGGTTTCCACCAAAGATGGTGCAGGATGCTGAGGAGAGAGCTCAGAGGTTCCTGCAGGGGCTTGCTTCAGAGCTCCAGAGCTTTGTGACCTCTTCTGACCGGGAATCTTATCAGAAGGTTCTGGTCGCTGCCAAGAGGCAGGAGCTGCTCGTGAACCAAAGGAGGGGGTCTGTTGTTGGTGCTGGGAAGAGGCCTGTAGAGCAGGCAAGAGCTGTGGTTAGACCTGGATTCAGGCCTAATCAGTCCGCTCAGTTTAAGAGGCCAGGAGGGCCTATTCTGAAGACTTGCCATTTCTGCGGCAAGCCTGGCCACATCAAGGATCAGTGTCGGAAGTTTTTGGGCCAGTGCCTGGTTTGCGGTTATGCTTCTCATATCGCGAAGGATTGTCGGCATGCGGGTCCGCTGCGGAGGGCTCCTGTTGCAGCTCAGCCGTTGCAGCAGCGAGCATCTGTTCCTGCTGGGCGTGGAGCAGCTCTTGTTCTGCAGGGGCAGGCTTTTCGGCAGGCTGTTCCGCCGAGGAGGCAGGCTTTTCTGATGACCGCTGCGGAGAGCGAGGCTGTGGATGAGGTTATCGCAGGTAATCCTCATTCTAGCTATTACTTTCCTATTTGGTCTTGATTGCTAGATTATGTTGTTTGCTTGAACTTGCTTGTTTGCTAGACTAGGGTTTGATTGGTAATTAATTGATTAGGTGTGATTTTGGTGTGCACATTTCCTGCACGAGTCCTCTTTGACTCTGGTGCATCGATGTGCATTATTTCTCGGAGCTTCGTGGAGAGACATTCCTTGTCGACGTCCCCTCTCCCCAAGAGTTGGAATTTCGTTACAGGGAATGGTGTGGTCTCGGTGCATCGTGGTTGCAATTCTTGCTCGTTGGTGGTCTGTGGACATGAGCTTTTCGCTGATTTCATTGTCCACGACATCATCAACTATGATGCAGTTCTTGGGATGGATTGGCTGGCGAGCTTCTATGCTACGATCGACTGCAGGAGGAAGAAGGTGGTGTTCGAGATTCCCGGACATCCAGTATTTGAGTTCAGTCGTGGTAGCAGTTCGCTTGGTCCTGTCAGATTTCGGGCCAGGCCGGTGGAGGCTGTGGCTATGCAGATAGAGCTGGAGTGGCCAGCTGTGGTGTGAGATTTTGGTGACGTCTTCCCCGAGGATATGTCTGGTTTGCCGCCTGATCGGGCTCTGGAATTTTCTATCGATCTTGTTCCAGGTGCGCAGCCGATTTCGAAGGCGCCGTATCGTATGGCACCTGCAGAGTTGGAAGAGTTGCGGAAGCAGTTGGATGAGCTTTTGCAGAAGGGTTATATTAATCCTAGCGTGTCTCCGTGGGGAGCACCGGTGTTGTTGGTTAAGAAGAAGGATGGTTCGCGTCGCATGTGTGTGGACTATCGGGAGTTGAATGCGGTGACCATTAAGAATAAATACCCGTTGCCTCGCATCGATGATATTTTCGATCAGCTTGGAGGTTCGAGGGTGTTTTCTAAATTGGATTTGAGGAGTGGTTACCATCAGTTGAAGGTTCAGAAGGGAGATGTTCCGAAGACAGCGTTCAGGACGAAGTATGGACACTATGAGTTCGTGGTTATGCCTTTCGGCGTAACTAACGCGCCCGCAGTTTTCATGAATCTGATGAACCTGATTTTCTACGACTTTTTGGATAAGTTTGTCGTTATCTTTATTGACGACATTCTGATCTATTCGAAGTCGGAGGAAGAGCATACCTCGCACTTGAGGACGGTGTTGGAGATTTTGAGGAAGCATCGGTTGTATGCTAAGTTTTCGAAGTGCGAGTTTTGGCTGGATCGAGTTGCTTTTCTCGGGCATGTGGTGACTGGAGATGGTATCTCAGTGGATCCCGAGAAGATTAGGGCCATCAGGGAGTGGCCTGTTCCGTCGTCGGCGTCTGAGATTCGGAGTTTTCTTGGACTTGCTGGTTATTATCGGCGATTCATTAAGGACTTTTCTCGTATTGCTGAGCCGATGACCAGGTTGACGCGGAAGGATGTTGCTTTTGTTTGGTCGGATGATTGTGAGGGTGCTTTTCGTATTCTGAAGGAGAGGTTGACGAGTGCCCCTATTCTTGTTGTGCCTGATCGCAGCGGTGGATTTGAGATCTTTTGCGATGCTTCTGGCAAGGGTCTCGGTTGTGTGTTGCATCAACACGGGCACGTTGTGGCGTATGCGTCTCGTTAGCTTAAGGTTCATGAGAATAATTACCCGACGCATGATTTGGAGTTGGCTGCCGTGGTGTTTGCTCTTAAGATTTGGAGGCACTTCCTGCTGAGTGAGAAAGTGAAGATTTTCACCGATCACAAAAGCTTGAAGTATATTTTCACTCAGAAGGAGCTCAACATGCGACAGCGTCGATGGTTGGAGCTTATGGCGGATTATGATATTGATTTGCAGTTTCACCCTGGCAAGGTGAATGTGGTTCCGGATGCTTTGAGTAGGCTTCCAGCGGTGATGATTTTGACCTCGCAGTGGAGATTGCAGCAGGATTTTTGCGAGTCTGGCGTGGAGATTGTTCTTCCTGGAGAGGCTTCTTCGTTGATGTACATGCAGGTACAGTCGACGATCGTGGATCAGATTAAGGCTGGCCAGGCTGAGGATCCGAAGCTGGTGAGGATTCGGGAGATGGTGGAAGCCGGTCTGCGGACTGACTTTTTGATTCATGAGGATGGCTCGCTGAGGTTTGGAGCCAGGTTGTGTGTGCCTGCTGGGGATGTCAGAGAGGAGCTGATGGTGGAGGCACACAGTTCGCCGTATTCTGTGCATCCTGGTGGCACCAAGATGTACCAGGATCTTCGTCTGAATTATTGGTGGCATGGTATGAAGAGGAGTGTGGCTCGGAGTGTAGCCAAGTGCTTGGTTTGCCAACAAGTGAAGGCGGAGCATCAGCGTTCGGCCGGGTTGCTACAACCGCTTCCGATTCCAGAGTGGAAGTGGCATCACATCACTATGGATTTCGTGACTGGACTACCTCGGAGTCCGAAGCAGAATGACGCGATTTGGGTAATCGTGGATCGGTTGACCAAATCTGCGCACTTTATTCCGTTCCGAGTGGGACAGTCCACGGAGGTGCTAGCGAGGAGATATATGGAGGAAGTCGTGCGACTTCATGGAGTCCCCGTGAGTATCGTGTCTGACAGAGACACGAGGTTCACATCTCAGTTCTGGCAGAGTTTGCAGAAGAGTTTGGGTACGCGTCTGAGTTTCAGCACGGCGTACCATCCGCAGACGGATGGCCAGTCCGAGAGGACGATTCAGATTTTGGAAGACATGCTGAGGGCGTGCATGTTGGATTTCAAGGGTTCGTGGGAGGACCATCTACATCTGGTAGAGTTTTCCTACAACAACAGCTTCCAGGCGAGTATTGGCATGGCGCCTTTCGCCGCTCTTTATGGGAGGAAATGTCGATCGCCATTGAGTTGGGATGACGTTGGTGATCGGGAGTTGTTGGGACCTGAGATGATCGTGGAGGCCGTGGAGATCGTCAGGAATATTCGGGAGAGGTTGAGAATTGCTCAGGACCGTTTTAAGCATTGGGCGGATGCTAAACGTCGTCCTTTGGAGTTTCAGCCGGGCGACCATGTGTTCTTGAAGATTTTCCCGAATCGTGGTGTGATTCGTTTCGGGAAGCGTGGAAAGTTGAGCCCGCGATACATTGGACCATTTGACGTTTTGGAGAGGGTTGGCGAGGTAGCATATCGCTTGGCTTTGCCGCCATCTTTGGAAGGAGTTCACAATGTTTTCCATGTGTCGCAGCTTCGTCGATACATTAGCGATCCATCTCATGCTGTGGATTTCTCGGAGATCGCCGTTCGCTCAGATTTGACGTATGACCAGTATCCGGTGCAGATTCTGGACAGGCGTCAGAAGTCACTTCGAAACAAGGTCGTCGATCTTGTTAGAGTGATGTGGCGGCACGGTTCGCCGGGAGAGTCTACTTGGGAGAGAGAAGATGAGATGCGAGAGCGCTACCCACTTTTGTTTCCGGACTCGTGAGTTTTTGGAAATTCCGAGGACGGAATTTTTCTTAAGTTGGGGAGGATGTAACGACTGCTTTTCTTGTATCTGATTATAATATAATATAATATGTGTTTTGGTGGATTTTCTCCTCTTGTGTGGTTTTCGTCTCCGTAGATTTCATTTTCGATCGATTCGTCGTATTTTCTCGCTTCTTCCTTAGGATCGTCGATTTCAAAGTGTGTCACTCGTGACGGACTTCATAACGGTCGTATCTAACTGTTAGATCAAGCCTAGGAGTCTTAGGAATCAATCCCGGGGCCCCGCGCTCCGTATCGGAACTTTTCTGTGCTCATTAGCCGGTGTAAGAAGGGCCACCGACCGACTAGATGATGATCCAGTCGGTCGGCAATCCTTCTTGGACCGACTAGTGAGCTTTCTAATTTTCTGAGGAAGCTACTGTTTATCGTTAGTCGGTCTAAGAAGGTTGGTTGACCGACTAGGTTGCAAACTAGTCGGTCGGCGATGCTTCTTGAACCGACTAACACATCATCTTAATTTTAGTTGAGTTACTGTTTACTCTTAGTCGGTCTAAGAACGTTCATCGACCGACTAGATGCTAAACTAGTCGGTCAGTATTTGTTCATGGACCGACTAACTCTAAATCATATTTTCGTTCAGGAGTTACTGTTTACACTTAGTCGGTCTGCGTTAGTCGACCGACCGACTAGTTGCCAAACTAGTCGGTCAGTGGTTGTTCTTTGACCGACTAGTCTGTGTTAAAACCCTAATTTCTGGGCAACCGCCAGCTCAACCTATAAATACCCAACCCAAACGTTTCTTCTTCCTCCAACACGACCTAAAGCCCTAGTTTCTCCCCCATTGAGCCCCCATCTTCCTCCTAGCTTCAATCCTTCATTCCAAACCCTAAATCCATCATCCAATCCATCCATTCACTCATTCCACCTCTCATCTTCCCTAAAATCTCACTCAAATCCATCAAAACCCCAAATCCCCCAAAACCCTAGTTTCCCCAAACTTCTCCAATCTCTTCCAGATCTGATCCTAGGGTTCTCCGGAGTGTTTCTTCCGCCTCCTCTCGGTAAGAAATCGTTCTACCGTTGTTTTCATAACTTATTTATAATTTTTGTGAAACCCTAATTAATTTCATGTGTTTGATGTTTGTCTCCCCCAAAACAGCGATTTCCCCCGTAGATAGCATCCGTGTGACGAAGTGATCGTCGATCCCCCGGTGCTAGGCAAGTGAAACTTGCCACTTAGGGTTTAGGCCATGTTTTAGGCCATTTGCATGTTGTAGGCGTAAAAGAGGCTAGGCGACGAAATGATACTCGCCTAGGCGCAAATTGGGGAACTAGCTTGACAACGAAGTTAGTTCCGACATTTAGCATGTTGCACGATAACCATGTCATGTTTACTTTCCATTAACGGTACGCAAATTAAATGTCATGTCATTGCATTCTTTAAGTGTTTATGTGATTGCGTAGCTTTGCTACAAATGCTTGTGTTCCTGGCTCGTGTTCCAGAAGCGGGCCATGTGTTGGTTGATAGCCAATGCCCGAATTACGTGTTTCCGGCTAGGTGCACCCCTACGCCAAATGTTTAAGAATGCGAGCTCAATGTGCGGGGCAACCCCAGGCTCACTAGCTGAGTTCATTGTGCGGGGACCCTGGCTCCATTACGTGTGGGTATAGGGGGTGAGAGTTAAGCGGCCAGGCAACTGGGAGTCTGTTTGATCAACAACTGCAGTTGTAAGGCGTAAACTCTTTGGGGTGGGGTAGTGTTTGGGGCCGATCGGACTGACATGCTAGCCATTCAGCGAAGGGCGCAAACATCTACAAAACAACCGTGAAATGTGAATCGTGTTTAGTGCCGATCGGTCTGAATGTTTACCATTCAGCGAAGGGCGTAAACACCAACAATGTGAATTGATTGAGATTGATAGTAGCGTGGCTACTCTTGTCTTGTCTTGTCTTGTCTTGTCCCGATGATTGTTCTCTTGTACAAACCGTCTTGCCATGTTTTAAATTGTGCTCTCATGTTATAACTGCCATGCCATGCATCATACTAAACTGCTAGGTTGCTAGTTGCCTTACTTTCAGTTTCCTTGCCCAAGTCTTTTAGACTTGCTGACATGTGCCCCTTTACTCTTTTGGGTGACACATGTTAGATCCTGTGCCCGAGTACCTCGTTGAGGACGAGGTGTTTGCTGACGCCGAGCCCGAGCTTGTGTTTGACGGGGAGTACGTGGACACTGGGGACCAGTCCTAGTGTCTTCGTTGTGTTTTACTTTTGTTAGACAGTTGTTTTGTTATCGGTGCGTGGCACCTATACTTTGCTTTGTTGTTGTCGTTTCTTTTGTTGGCCTTGTTCTGGGCCCTTAGACTCTTTTCTTTTAGCCTGGTGGCTTTTCTGGATGTTGAACTTATTTTGATGTTGGACAATTTGTGAGATGTGGAATTTTATTTCAGTCTCGCATTGTGTTATTATTGTTATTCTGTTGTGGTTACAGGGACCTGTTTATGTATTGTGGACGCTTATCGGGTTTGGGGCTTCACAGCTCCACTCTCGTGCGGACCTTTTCACGTCTCGCCTCCAGTTTCGGGAAGCGGGTCGTGACATAACCCGCTAGCGTGAAGAACGACATCATCGTTCAATCGTATCTCGAGCCCACTCTCGTGCAAACTCTAGCTACGACCTAGGTTGTGATAGTTCCTATCCGTCCAATCTCATGCAAACGGATATTGGTGTAGATTCACAATTGAAAATCCTAGCTTTGGCCAAATCTCTTGCAAACCAAGTCGGGAGAAATCCAATCGTCAATCTAAATCGAATTCCTAAGCCTTCCGATCAATTGGGACCTAATCTCTTGCAAATCCCAATCGATATGAATCCCTAGCTATCCGTAATTAATCAATCCCAACCTAACCCTAATCAATTCTAACAATAATTTCACAAATTCATCACAATTTAGAAATGGGGTCCATAGGGTTCATCCCTACGCCCTAAGACGATGGCACTACTTAATATTCATCATGCAATTCTAAAAAAATCAATAATAATATCAAGAGAATTCATTGCAATAGATAAATAGCTAATAAAAATTGACTTTTTGATAGGAAATAGACAAACCAATGAAGATCCAATGATATCTAATGAGAATCCAATAAGAGTAGCCTTTAAATCTTCAAAAAGAAAGCCTAAATCTAATTATCTAAAAAGTTCTGAAAAAGCTCTGAAAAAGGCTGCCAAAAGCTCCTCTAACTAGGGCAAAAACTGGGTTTAAATACCCCCTAAAATCACCCAGAAAATTGTGACCAAACTGCCCCTGCGCAGCCCAGAAATCGCAACTTTCACAGCAGGCGGAGCGGCTCACTCGGCCGAGTGACATTGTCACTCATCCGAGTAACAGACCCTGTAAGAAAAAAGTAAGTCAGGGGGGTCTCGGGGTCTGCCTTCGGAGGTGACTCGGCCGAGTGACTTTCGACAGGATCTTCAAAAAATACAGTAACTTCGGCCTTTCTCTGGACAATTTCCCGGTACCACTCAGGCGAGTGAGATTTCTCACTCGGCCGAGTAGGCTTTCTTCGTTCGGTCGAGTATACGCTGACATTGACTCTGTGTGCGTATCCGTTCTGCTCGACCGAGTGGGGCTTCTTGTTCGGTCGAGTGAGTGCTCCACTCGGCCGAGTGGCATGCTGTAAATGCCCAATCTTCTTCGTTTCTCCTCCTCGTCGCTCTTACGAAGTTCCTTCTTCTTCCACTCATCCTCCATCGCTGAATGGCCCTCAAACGAGCCGTGGGTGACACTCCTTAGCGCTTGCAAACCACTTGATCTCAAAATCGCTCCGAATCGCTCCATATTTCCTGAAATACGACAAAAACAAGAAATAGTGAAAAACATGCAATATTGTCGAATAATCGAGAAAAAACACGATATGGGCGACCAAAACGGCATGCAAACTTGCAAAAAAGGTGTAAAATATGGAGTGATCAAAATCTCCCAAGCTTACCTCTTACTCGTCCTTGAGGAAGATAAGTAAAAGGCGAGCCCGATGGAAAAAATATAATAAAAAGAAAAGACGGAAGAGATAGAAAATAAGGAAGAAAGCAAAGAGGGGTGCTAGATCATTTTCTCAGGACGTGGGTTTTGCTTACTCATGTAGCACACGACGAATGTAAAACTCACGCCAAAAACCTTCATCTCGATACCATAGTATATGGATGCATTCAAAATAGAAAACCCGAGAACATCAAAATAATATGAAATATGGAATCGTTCTAGAATTAACAGCGTCTGAAGCATCTAAAGCGGTATACATAATCATAGACCACACACTTTTCAATTGAATGCTTTCTACCTGGAGTATAAGAGATATCACATAATATGGAGCAGCAAGAATAGAAAAGTATGGTTTTCATGAAATGAATGCTAAGTGTCAATTCCTGGATTTTGTAAAACTTTTAGTGATCTCACCAAGTATAGAAAATTACATAGCTTAGGTTGTCATGCACTGTCAGGTAGTCACTCTCACACACATCATTGGTTCCTCTCCCCCAAGCTTATCTATAAGCGTGGTGGCATAAGATAATTCAATAAATATATTCCCCATTTTTGAAGCTCCACGATAGAATAAAAACAAAAGAGGGAAGAAAGAGAGAAAGAGTGTGAGATGGGATCATGTATAAACTTCTTTTCTCTTTTCTTTTCTTTTTCTCACTTTTTTTTTCATTTTTCATTTCAAAAGATTCATATATACAATTGTGATCCCAAATCAAAAGATAGAAAGATATACATGTATTATTTTTTTCTTTTTGATTTTGGGGGTAGTGGAGCATGAACTTTATAAAGCGGGGGAATTGCCAATATAGAATCTGCTAAAGGGAGATTCACCAATGAATAAAAATAGAGAATTAATGCTCAAGATATGTGGAGAAAGAAATAGTGTAACGCTCGGTTCACTCTGTGAGATGTGCACAACAACTTCAGCATCGTAATGTAATCTACTCAGTTTGATCTCAGAAAGTAAACTAGTCCAGTTATATCAACTTAACATTCATTCATTCAACCCGAAAGTGAGGCGTGCAATTTTCATGCAATAAGAAGTGATATAAGAAAGGAAAGCAGTACTCCAGATATAAGCAATCAATGCGTGAAGCTTGGTGTGTTTTCTACGAAGAGCATACATAAGAATTATCAAACTTCAGCTAATAACAGAATTTCATCCATATTCATATACGAAAAGGTGGGTTACTATCTCAAATGCATAGCATGACAAAGCATATGATATCTGAAATAAAAACTACGGCGTGACAAAATAGCATGCATACAGAGATAAGCTAATCACCACGTCATCATCATCACAGAAAAGTCATCTCTAGCAAAAGATGAAAGGAATAAGGATAAAAGAAAACAGAAACTACTATGAAATGCAGCACACTCAAAAAGGTAAGAAAACATGATGCATGATAAAAAAACAAAAAAGTGGGTGAAAATGAGTGCAAAAGCGGAAAAATGTGAGAAAAGCAAAAATAAAAGCAAAAAATAAAAGGGTGACAAAAAGCAAAAGCGTGAGGACTCACTCCCCCAAGCTAAAGTGCATAGTGTCCTCAATGTGCGAAGTGTGGCACACCGAGAGACGTGAAATAGGTGGGGTGGTTGAGGATGCATGCATGATGAAAATAAAAGAAAAGGAAATGATATGCTAATGCAGGTGATACATGCAGAGGTCAAAATGATGAAGAATATCAGTGTCCCCAAAAATAAGATCCCTCACTCCCAAAAAGATATACACAGATATGACCAAAAAGGTACCAAAACAGTGTGTGGAGGAGGGGCGCAAAAATCACCAGGCTTAAAAACAACCAGCAAAACAACATGAATATAGAAGGCATCCAGTGTGTGCCTAGGCTGGTGGTGGTGCACCAGCACCGTCCTGTGGCGGAGGTGGTGGTGGAGGTGGTGGGCGTGGTAGCTGTTGGGTGGGTGTCGGTGGCAGAGGCAGACGCGCCAGAATCTGGTTCAGGCAAGCCTGAATACATGGAAGAATGGCGACACGGGTCTGCACAGAACTAACTATGGCGGAGAGAGCCCTGAAATCCCCTCTAAGTCTACTAATAGCCCCCTCAAGAGCACGAATGCTCTGAACTAGAGAGTCAGGGGGTGGTGGAGTAGAGGGACGCACAGGTCTAACTGGTGAAGTGCGGGGCTGTCTTACGCGGGCAGTGTAGAGGATGGGTCCAGCAGGGAAGTGGGACAGTGGTGCTGTGCTCACTAAGTGATGCCCAGCCTCTGTGAGAGGCTGGGACGCAGGAAAGGTCGAAGTGGAAGCAGCAGTGGAAGTGGAAGTGAAAACAGACGACGAGACGGTGTGAGAGGTCATTGACGCAGACGTGGGGACAGAAGTCACGACACTCTCAGAAAAGACTGCGGCAGTGGAGACCGAGAAGTCAATGACTGGGGAGGCCGTGAAGGGCACAAAAGATGACTCCCCAGGAGTCGAGGACAACAATCGGGATATGGTCTCTAATGCGGCAGTGAAAGAGGACTCGCCACTCTCAATAATGGTAGGGGGACGCTCGGGACTCAGAGTGGTAATGGGTTCTGTAACGATTGGTTTTCATGTATTTAGATTATCTATATTATAATATATGTTTTGGTGGATTTTCTCCTTGCGTGTGGTTTTCGTCTCTGTAGCTTTCGTTTTCATTCGTTTCGTCGTGATTTCCTAGCTTCTTCCTTAGAATCGTTGATCTTGGAGTAAGTCACTCATGACGAACTTCAAATCGCTCATATTTTAGAGTTAGAGTGATCTTAGAAGCTATAGAAATCTTCCCAAAGCTTCGCGCTTCAATTCGGCACTTTTCGTGCACGTTAGTTGGTTCAAGAAGGGGTACCGACCGACTAGATTGAGATTTAGTCGTTCAGGAACTCTTCTCAAACCGACTAGTTCATTGAATCAATTGTACATGAGTTACTGTTTACTTTTAGTCGGTTTAAGAACACTCACCGACCGACTAGATGTGAAACTAGTCGGTCAGAACTTGCTCTCAGACCGACTAGTTTCAGTCAGTAAATTTCGCCTAAGCTACTGTTTATCGTTAGTCGGTCTATGAACACTCACCGACCGACTAGGTTGCAAACTAGTCAGTCGACGGGCCTTCACAGACCGACTAATTCAATACCCATATTTATTCTCTTTTCGATGCTTGATTTTAGTCGGTCATAGTTGGTCGACCGACCGACTAGTTGTTAAACTAGTCGGTCAACAACCCTTCTTTGACCGACTAATCGATGTCGTAAACCTAGGGTTTGCCCAGCCACCGGCTGTGCCTATTTAAACCCCCCAAACGTTTTTCTTTCTTCATTTCACTTCTCCTGAGCCTCCTTCTTTCCCAAATCATCATCCCTCTTCCCCTAGCCTTCCTCCTTCATCAAGAGCCCCTCTCATCCTCCATTAGGGCCGGCCATCTCTTCTAGGCCGCCAGAAAACCCCCAAAAACCCTCAAACCCCCATTTCTCCAGATTTTCTCCTCGTTTCCAGATCTGAACCCTAGATCCCCGGATCGTTTCTTCCATTGCCGTGCTTGCTCGACATCGATATCCCGCTTCCTACGGTAGTGTTCGAACCTTTAATGTTTTCATCACCCACATTTGGTATTTTGAAACCCTAATATAAATGGATGTTGTTTTGATGGTTGTTTCTCCATAACAGCGACTTTCCCCGTAGATTAGCGTTTGTGAGGTGAACCTTCGTGATCATCATCCTCGGTGCTAGGCAAGTGAAACTTGCCACTTAGGGTTTTAGGCCATGTCTTAGGCCATTTGCTTGTTGTAGGCGTAAAGAGATTAGGCGACGAAATGATACTCACCTAGGCGCAATTTCAGGATCTAGCTTGACAACGAAGCTAGATCCGTCCTTTATCATGTTGCATGAAACTACCATGTCATGTCTAATTTCAATTAACGGTACGCGAATTAATTGTCATGTCATTGCATTCCTTAAATGTCCCCGTGATTGCGTAGCTCCGCTACACCTAGTGAATTGATTGAGGCTAGGAACATGCTTTTAGCGGGCACAACCCTACGCCAAATTGTGGACCTAACAACAAGCTCTTGTGCGGGGCAACCCTGGCTCATTTACTGAGCATCGTGTGTAGGGACCCTGGCTTGTTTACATGTGGGAGGGAAAGGGTTAAGAGGCCAATCAACTGGGAGTCTGCCTGATCAGCAACTTCAGTTGTAAGGCGTAAACTCTGGATTCTGGGGTAGTGTTAAGCGGCCAATCAGTGTGAATGTCCAACAGTTCAGCTGTAAGGCGTAAACATCTACAAATAACTTGAAAACGTGACTAGTGAAAAGATTGAGAATGTTAGTAGCTTGACTACTCCTGTCATGCCATGATAATTGTTCTCTTGCACTTATTGTTACACCATGTCTTACTTGTGCGCTCTTACCATAACTGTCATGTCATGCATACTATAACTGCTAGGATGCTAGTTTACCTTTCCTTCAGTTTTCTTGCCCAAGTCTTTTAGACTTGCTGGCATGTGCCCCTCTACTCTTTTGGGTGACACATGTTAGAACCTGAGCCTGAGGGTGCTGCTGAGGACGTGGTGTTTGCTGACGCTGAGTCAGAACCCGCGTTCATCGAGGAGTACGTGGACACCGGGGACCAGTCTTAGTGTCTACGTTGAGCTGTCCCTTTTTGTTTTAGATTGCTATAGTTGTCGGTGCGCAGCACCTATACTTGTTTATGTTGTCATTTTGTTGGCCTTGTTTTGGGCCTCTAGACTCTTTCCTTTAGCCTGGTGGCTTTTCTGGATGTTGAACTTAATTGTTGAGTTTGGACATTGCTGCGATTTAGGATTTTATTTCCGTATCTCCTTGCGTTATTATCTTGTTCTGTCGTGGTTACAGGGACTTGCTTATGTTTTATTGACGCTTATGAGGCGTGTAGCTTCACAGCTCCACGCTTGTGTGGACCTTCCCACGCCTCGCCTCCACATTAGGGAAGCGGGGGTGACAGGTTTTGTTGGTGGCCCATGCAGGTCCTCTCTTCTGTAACTGCGATTATCGGAACAATGATAATAATATTAGAATGTCCAATAAACTAAGTTCGACATCCGAGTCGTAAGCTATGAGTCTAATCTGGTTCGTTTTCTGTGTCGCTAGATGGTAGGAAGACGATTTACCCGTGGTGGTGGTAGCGGTGCGCCCCCTCATGATTAGGAGCCTGAGCAGGAACCCACCAATGGGGAGACGATGCGGATGATGCTTCAGATGATACAGGTGCAGCAAGGCGTGCTCCTGCAAGTCCAGAATGCTCCAGTTGTTCAGGGTGCTCGGGCAATCCAGGATGCCCCTCGCTCCGAGCCGGGAGCGAAGCAATTTCGGGAGCTGGGTCCCGCTTATTTTGATGGGTCTGAGGGTCCTTTAGCTGTCGATGAGTGGATTCGGAACATAGAGGATAATTTGAAGATGGCGAAGATCACCCCGGCTGGATGGGTTGATCTGGCAAAGAGGCAACTCAAGGATAATGCTCGGAACTGGTGGGATGCGGAATAGAAGATGTTGGTTGAGCCGATAGCTTGGGCTACCTTTTAGTCCAGGTTTGATGAGGATTTCTTTTCGAAGGCTCCTAGGAAGGAGATGCTGCAGCGCTTTATTGATCTGAAGCAAGGGAGCTTGACGGTGGACCTGTACCACCAAGAGTTCACTAGGCTGAGTCGGTTCGCACCAAAGATGGTGTAGGATGTTGATGAGAGGGCTCAGAGGTTCGTGCATGGACTTGCTTTGGAGCTTCAGAGTTTTGTGTCTTCCTCTGATCTGGACTCTTATCAAAAGGTTCTGGTGGCTGCGAGGAGGTAGGAGCTGAACCTGAGCCAGAGGAGAGGACATGTTTCTGGTGCTTGGAAGAGGCCTATGGAGCAGGCCAGAGCGGTGGTTAGGCCTAGTTTCAAGCCTAATCATCCGGTGCAGTTCAAGAGGCCAGGAGGGCCTAATCAGAAGACTTGCCATTTCTGCGGCAAGCCTGGCCACATCAAGGATCAGTGTAGGAAATTTTTGGGGGATCAGTGCTTGGTTTGTGGTGATACTTCTCATGTCGCGAAGGATTGTCGGCATGTGAACCAGTTGCGGAGGGCGCCTGTTGCAGCACAGCCGTTGTAGCAGAGAGCGCCTGTTCCTGCTGGACATGGAGCAGCTCTTGCTCCACAGAGGCAGGCTTTTCAGCAGGCTTTTCTGCCGAGGAGGCAGGCTTTTCTGATGACCGATGTGGAGAGCGAGACTGTGGATGAGGTTATCGCGGGTAATCCTTAATCTAACCGTTGCTTTCCTAGCTAGTTTTGATTGTTAGATTATGTTTGGTTGCTTGCACATGATTGTTTGCTAGACTAGGGCTTGATTGTTAGACTGTTTGTAGGTGTAATTTTAGTGTGCACATTTCCTGCTCGAGTCCTCTTTGACTCAGGTGCATCGATGTGCATTATTTCTCGGAGCTTCGTGGAGAAGCATTCCTTGTCGACGTCCTCTCTTCCCAAGAGTTGGAATATCGTCACAGGAAATGGCGTGATCTCGGTGCATTGTGGTTGCAATTCTTTCCGGTTGGTGGTGTGTGGACATGAGCTTTACGCTGATTTCATTGTCCACAACATCATCAACTATGATGCGGTCCTTGGGATGGATTGGCTTACGAGCTTCTATGCTACGATCGACTGTAGGAGGAAGAAGGTGGTGTTCAAGATTCCCGGACATCCAGTATTTGAGTTCAGTCGGGGTAGCAGTTCGCTTGGTCCGGTCAGATTTCGGGCCAGGCCGGTGGAGTTTGTGGCTATGCAGATGGAGCTGGAGAGGCCAGCTGTTGTGCGGGACTTCGATGACATCTTCCCCGAGGAGATGTCTGGGTTGCCACCTGATCGAGCTCTCGAGTTTTTGATTGATCTTATTCCGGGGGCGCAGCCGATTTCGAAGGCACCTTATCGTATGGCACCCGCAGAGTTGGAGGAATTGCGGAAGCAGCTGGACGAGCTTTTGTGGAAGGGTTATATCAATCCTAGTGTGTCTCCGTGGGGAGCACCGGTGCTGCTGGTGAAAAAGAAGGATGGTTTGCGTCGCATGTGCGTGGACTATCTGAAGCTGAATGCGGTGAACATCAAGAATAAATACCTGTTGCCTCGCATCGATGATATTTTTGATCAACTTGGAGGTTCGAGGGTGTTTTCAAAGTTGGATCTGAGGAGTGGTTATCATCAGCTGAAGGTGAAGAAGGGAGATGTTTCGAAGACAGTGTTCAGGACGAAGTACGGACACTACAAGTTTGTGGTTATGCCTTTCGGTGTGACCAATGCACCCGCAGTCTTCATGAATCTGATGAATCTGATCTTCTATGACTTTTTAGATAAGTTTGTTGTTATCTTTATTGACGACATTCTGATCTATTCTAAGTCGGAGGAGGAGCATGCATCATACTTCAGGACGGTGTTGGAGATTTTGAGTAAGCATCGTTTGTATGCTAAGTTTTTGAAGTGCGAGTTTTGGCTGGACCGAGTTGCTTTTCTCGGGCATGTGGTGACTGTAGATGGTATTTCAGTGGATCCCGAGAAGGTTAGGGCCATCAGAGAGTGGCCTGTTCCGCAGTCAGCGTCTGAGATCCGGAGTTTCCTTGGGCTTGCTGGTTACTATCGGTGCTTCATTAAGGACTTTTCCCGTATTGCTGAGCCGATGACCAGATTGATGCGGAAGGATGTACCTTTTGTTTGGTCGGGCGATTGTGAGAATGCCTTTGGTGTTCTGAGGGAGAGATTGACGACTGCCCCTATTCTTGTTGTGCCTGATCGCAGTGGAGGGTTCGAGATCTTTTGCGATGCTTCTGGCAAGGGTCTTGGTTGTGTGTTGCATCAGCACGAGCACGTTGTGGCATATGCTTCGCGTCAGCTCAAGACTCATGAGAAGAATTACCCGACGCACGACTTGGAGTTGGCTGCCGTCGTGTTTGCGCTCAAGATTTGGAGGCACTTCCTGCTGAGTGAGAAGGTGAAGATCTTCACCGATCACAAAAGCTTGAAGTATATTTTTACTCAGAAGGAGCTCAACAGGCGACAGCGTCGATGGCTGGAGCTCATGGCGGATTATGAGATCGATTTGCAGTATCACCCTGGCAAGGTGAATGTGGTTCCTGATGCGCTGAGTAGGCTTCCAGCGGTGATGATTTTGACCTCGCAGTGGAGATTGCAGCAGGATTTTTGCGAGTCTGGTGTGGAGATTGTTCTTCCTGGGGAGGATTCTTCATGGATGTGTATGCAGATACAGTCGACGATCGTGGATCCGATCAAGGCTGGCCAGGCTGAGGATCTGAAGCTGGTGAAGATTCAGGAGTAGGTGGAAGCCGGTGTGTAGACTGACTTTTTGATTCATGAGGATGGCTCGCTGAGGTTTGGAGCTAGGATGTGTGTGCCAGCTGGGGATATCAGGGAGGAGTTGTTGGTGGAGGCACACAGTTCGCCGTATTCTGTGCATCCTGGTGGGACCAAGATGTACACAGATCTTCGTCTGAACTATTGGTGGTATGGTATGAAGAGGAGCGTGGCTCGGAGTGTAGCCAAGTGCTTGGTTTGCCAGCAGGTAAAGGCGGAGCATCAGCGTACGGCTGGGTTGCTGCAACCGCTTCCGATTCCGGAGTGGAAGTGGCAACACATCACTATGGATTTCGTAACTGGACTACCTCAGAGTCCGAAGCAGAATGACGCGATTTGGGTGATCGTAGATCGATTGACCAAATCCGCACACTTTATTCCATTCTGAGTAGGACAGTCCACTGAGACGCTAGCGAGGAGATACATGGAGGTAAATTCTTTTACTCTCCGTTTCTATTTCCTTTTCCTAGTTTAGATAGTGATGTAACGTGAATTGTGCAGGAGATCATACGACTTCACGGAGTCCCCGTGAGTATCGTGTCGGACAGAGACACGAGGTTCACATCTCAGTTCTGGCAGAGTTTGCAGAAGAGTTTGGGTACGCGTCTGAGTTTCAGCACGGCGTACCATCCGCAGACAGATGGCCAGTCCGAGAGGACGATTCAGATCTTGGAGGACATGCTAAGGGCGTGCATGTTGGATTTCAAGGGTTCGTGGGAGGACCATCTACATCTGGTGGAGTTTTCCTACAATAACATCTTCCAGGCAAGCATTGGCATGGCGCCTTTCGCCGCGCTTTATGGGAGGAAATGTCAATCGCCATTGAGTTGGGATGACGTTGGGGATCGGGAGCTGTTGGGACCTGAGATGATTGTGGAGGCCGTGGATGTTGTCATGAACATTCGGGAGAGGTTGAGGATTGCTCAGGACCGTTATAAGCATTGGGCGGATGCTAAATGCCGTCCTTTGGAGTTTCAGCCGGGCGACCATGTGTTTCTGAATATTTCCCCGAATCGTGGTGTGATTTGCTTTGGGAAGCGAGGGAAGTTGAGCCCGCGATACATTGGACTGTTTGACATTCTGGAGAGAGTTGGAGAGGTAGCCTACCCCTTAGCCTTGCCGCCATCTTTGGAGGGAGTTCACAATGTTTTCCATGTGTCGCAGCTTCGTCGATACATTAGCGATCCATCTCATGCTGTGGATTTCTCGGAGATTACCGTTCGCCCTAATATGACGTATGACCAGCAGCCAATACAGATTCTGGACAGGCGTCAGAAGTCACTTCGAAACAAGGTTGTCAATCTTGTGAGGGTGATGTGGCGACACGGCTCGCCGGGAGAGTCTACTTGGGAGAATGAGGATGAGATGCGAGAGCGTTTCCCACTTTTGTTCCCGGACACGTGAGTGTTTGGAAATTCCGAGGACGGAATTTTTCTTAAGTTGGGGAGGATGTAACGACTGGTTTTCATGTATTTGGATTATCTATATTATAATATATGTTTTGGTGGATTTTCTCCTTGCGTGTGGTTTTCGTCTCCGTAGCTTTCGTTTTCGTTCGTTTCGTCGTGATTTTCTAGCTTCTTCCTTAGAATCATTGATCTTGGAGTAAGTCACTCATGACGAACTTCAAATCGCTCATATTTTAGAGTTAGAGTGATCTTAGAAGCTATAGAAATCTTCCCGAAGCTTCGCGCTTCAATTCGGCACTTTTCGTGCACGTTAGTTGGTTCAAGAAGGGGTACCGACCGACTAGATTGAGATTTAGTCGGTCAGGAACTCTTCTCAAACCGACTAGTTCATTGAATCAATTGTACAGGAGTTACTGTTTACTTTTAGTTGGTCTAAGAACACTCACCGACCGACTAGATGTGAAACTAGTCGGTCAGAACTTGCTCTCAGATCGACTAGTTTCAGTCAGTAAATTTCGCCTAAGCTACTGTTTATCATTAGTCGGTCTATGAACACTCACCGACTGACTAGGTTGTAAACTAGTCGGTCGACGGGCCTTCACAGACCGACTAATTCATTACCCAGATTTATTCTCTTTTCGATGCTTGATTTTAGTCGGTCATAGTTGGTCGACCGACCGACTAATTGTTAAACTAGTCGGTCAACAACCCTTCTTTGACCGACTAATCGCTGTCGTAAACCTAGGGTTTGCCCAGCCGCCAGCTGTGCCTATGTAAACCCCCCAAACGTTTTTCTTTCTTCATTTCACTTCTCCTGAGCCTCCTTCTTTCCCAAATCATCATCCCTCTTCCCCTAGCCTTCCACCTTCATCAAGAGCCCCTCTCATCCTCCATTAGGGCCGGCCATCTCCTCTAGGCCACCGGAAAACCCCCCAAAACCCTCAAAACCCCATTTCTCCAGATTTTCTCCCTGTTTTCAGATCTGAACCCTAGATCCCCGGATCGTTTCTTCCATTGCCGTGCTTGCTCGGCATCGATCTCCCGCTTCCTACGGTAGTGTTCGAACCTTTAATGTTTTCATCACCCACATTTGGTATTTTGAAACCCTAATATAAATGGATGTTGTTTTGATGGTTGTTTCTCCATAACAGCGACTTTCCCTGTAGATTAGTGTTTATGAGATGAACCTTCGTGATCATCATCCTCGGTGCTAGGCAAGTGAAACTTGCCACTTAGGGTTTTAGGCCATGTCTTAGGCCATTTGCTTGTTGTAGGCGTAAAGAGACTAGGCGACGAAATGATACTCGCCTAGGCGCAATTTCAGGATCTAGCTTGACAACGAAGCTAGATCCGTCCTTTATCATGTTGCATGAAACTATCATGTCATGTTTAATTTCAATTAACGGTACGCGAATTAATTGTCATGTCATTGCATTCCTTAAATGTCCCCGTGATTGCGTAGCTCCGCTACACCTAGTGAATTGATTGAGGCTAGGAACATGCTTTTAGCAGGCACAACCCTACGCCAAATTGTGGACCTAACAACAAGCTCTTGTGCGGGGCAACCCTGGCTCATTTACTGAGCATCGTGTGCAGGGACCCTGGCTTGTTTACGTGTGGAAGGGAAAGGGTTAATCGGCCAATCAACTGGGAGTCTGCCCGATCAGCAACTTCAGTTGTAAGGCGTAAACTCTGGGTTCTGGGGTAGTGTTAAGCGGCCAATCAGTGTGAATGTCCAACAGTTCAGCTGTAAGGCATAAACATCTACAAATAACTTGAAAACGTGACTAGTGAAAAGATTGAGAATATTAGTAGCTTGACTACTCCTGTCATGCCATGATAATTGTTCTCTTGCACTTATTGTTACACCATGTTTTACTTGTGCGCTCTTACCATAACTGTCATGTCATGCATACTATAACTGCTAGGATGCTAGTTTACCTTTCCTTCAGTTTCCTTGCCCAAGTCTTTTAGACTTGCTGACATGTGCCCCTCTACTCTTTTGGGTGACACATGTTAGATCCTGAGCCTGAGGGTGTTGCTGAGGACGTGGTGTTTGCTGACGCTGAGTCAGAACCCGCGTTCATCGAGGAGTACATGGACACTGGGGACCAGTCTTAGTGTCTACGTTGAGCTGTCCCTTTTTGTTTTAGACTGCTATAGTTGTCGGTGCGCAGCACCTATACTTGTTTATGTTGTCGTTTTGTTGGCCTTGTTCTGGGCCTCTAGACTCTTTCCTTTAGCCTGGTGGCTTTTCTGGATGTTGAATTTAATTGTTGAGTTTGGACATTGCTGTGATTTGGGATTTTATTTCTGTATCTCCTTGCGTTATTATCTTGTTCTGTCATGGTTACAGGGACCTGCTTATGTTTTATTGACGCTTATCAGGCGTGTAGCTTCACAGCTCCACGCTTATGCGGACCTTCTCACGCCTTGCCTCCACATTAGGGAAGCGGGGCGTGACAGGCTCGGCAGAAAGAGGCACAGTGGTGGTGGTGGTGGACGGCTCAGCTAAAGTGCTCCCGACACTAACAAACGTGTGGACAGAGGTGTCGGGAAGTGCAGACAGATCATGAGCAGGCTGATGGATCACGGGGTCGACGGGTGGAACGAGGGGCTCCTGCTGAGCATCCTCAGGCTCAAGCATGTAGGCGGCAGGGACCAAATCGTCACTACCCCTATCTAGAACCCTAGGGCGTGTCATCACATAGAGCATGCAGAGCTCTGGCGCAGATAGCGTCTCGGGCTCGTACCTCGCAAGAAAAGTAGTCGCCATAAGGCGCTGTGCAATGCGGAGGCATGGGTGGATAATATCAGATGCCTTGGCCCTACTAGGGTCAAAGGCGAGTGGGGATCCCGTGATCTGTGTCCAAAAGGCGTGAGTGTCGAACGACGGGGGTTGAATGTGTGTGGGAGCGTAGGCGCGGTCTGGGACCGGGACGGCGGGCCACTGGAAAAATGCTCTAAGCATGTCGAGAGTGATCTCGCACTCTCGATCCATCAAACGGAAGGAGCATCCTCCAAGGGTCCAGTCAATGGAACTAAGGACCTCTAGTGTCGGACGGATGTAAGTATCCGTCGACACCAACAGAAAGTCGCGCCATCCCACGTTGTCGTACAACGTGAGAAGCCCCTCAAGTACCCCTAGGCTGTCTAGGTCGGCTAGGCGTGCAAACCTAGAGGGTACTATCGAGCGATGGCAGATACGCTCGAATCTGGCGCGGTGTGGTCATCTCGAAACGTAATCCCCATCGGCCCGACGACGGGAGCGGGTGGTGGAACGGGATCAGCAGGAAGCGGCTGTATAGGTGGTGGTGGTGGGCTAGGTGGAGGGGAGTCCGCCCTAGCGAAAGAGGAGCCAGGATCACCTGACTTCTGTAATGCCCTGATAGCTACTGCACAAGTACTAGAGGGGGTGAATAGTACTTTAAAATAATCAAGAGTATAATTCCTAATTATCTTGCAAACTCAACCAACAATGCGGAAATGAAAATGGACAACAATAAAAGACAAGTGCAAACAAGCGATATAACGGGTTCGGATCCACCCAAGTCTCCCCGACTTGTTCCCGGTGATCTTATGTCCCAAACACCCGGACCCCTCCGGCTACTTGAGTTAGAATCCTCTAACCCAAGTTTGCACTATGAAATTCTTGTAGAAAAAAAAACCTCTACAAGATCAAATCATACACAAATATAAATATGACTCACACAAACCGGGATCACAAACTTCTCTCACAAACCGAGAGAAAAACACTTGCAAATGAAACAATAAACACTTACCAACAAAATCATATGCCTTGAGTAAACTTACGATTTTAGGGCAAGGAGGATTTTGAGGAAGAAGCAAGCACCAAACCTTAGCTCCACCAAGATGACCAGCAATAGGTGGCTAGGGAGAAGTTGGTGACTTGGATTCAAGCTCCTAGCTTGAGTAGCTGTAACGACCACTTTTCGTCGTACGTTGTTCGTGCACGTGCTTTTGGCCGTGCACGTGTTTGCTTTAGACTTTATTTGTTTGTGAACACTTTTGTGTGATATGCCGTTGCGAACGTCACTGAGAGTATTAAATAGTGGCACTATATTGGAACGACGTTCTCGAGTCGTTTTTCCACAATTTGATCTTACTCGATGAGACGTGACGATTCTCACTCTTGACGGGAGACGTTTCTATTTTTAGTTCCGTCGTCCGACGTCGAAACTGAGATCCGTCTTCTTAGTGAGCTCACATTCGTCGCCACGATCACAACGATATTTATTTTATAATTTTTGGAGTTTATTTGACCACTTTTATAATTTTTACAAGTTTTATATTATTTTTAATAATTTATTTTTCAATTAATTTCGGCCAAATAAAATTTAATTGAGTTTAAAACGTTTTAAAGAATTTTTGAGCCAATTTCCAGCTCATTTGGACCAGGTCAAATCCTAGATTGGGTTGGAGAAGTTTAAATTCAAATTTTAAATCTTTTTGAACTTCTAATCCTATTAGATTTAGCCCTAGACCAAGTCAACCCACCTATACTATATAAGCAACCCCTAGCAAGTCCTATTTTCCAAAGAAATTAGCCCTAGCCTCTTCCAAACTCATTTTGGACGTTGCGACGAATCGTCGCAACGTTGCGACGTTCAGCACCCCGTACGACCGAAGAAAACCCCCGCATCCGCCCGCTCTGACCGGCCGCCTCGCCTGCATTCTCGCCGCTCCGCACCGCTACAGCCAACCCCCGCCCGTTCCCCGCTTGACCGAGAGGAGCTCTCGGTCTGACCGAGGCCCCGCTCCGCACCGACCCCCGCACAGCGCTCCGCTTCGTTCCCCCGCTCCGCTCCGTGCCCGACCGAAGGAAACGCCCGCAGCGACCGACGTTGCAAGCGTTGCAACGTTGCAACGCTGTCCCGCCCGCATCCAAGCGCACGACCGAAGCTCTCCATCGACCAGACCGAGGAGAAACCCCGCACCCAAGCATCGCCCGCAGCCGCTGTGCACCCCAACGTCGCAGCCCCCGCATTTTGAGCGCACGACCGAGAAATTCTTCCGCATTGGCTGTGTCTGACCGACGGCCACTCGTCGCAACCCCGCATCCGTCGCACCACTTGCCTCCGTGGGCCCCCCAAGTTCTCCAGAGTTATTGTGGGTTCCCCAAAGGCCCCTAGGACTGCTGTGGGCCCCACCAAGGTGCTTGCTCTTCGAGGATTCGTCGCGTACGACGTCGTCGCACGTCGTAGCCCGTCGTCGCACGTGCGAGCTTTGGAATCTGGAATCGTCGTCCCGGGTTGATTGCTCTGAATTTCCAGCGAGGAAACTAATTGGAATCTGGACTTGGAGCGCGATCTTATTATTCCAACCCCCGGCGTCGCTACCCGACGCCGGTGTAGCTTTCGCGTCGTGTTGAGGTAACGTTTTGCACCCCTAGGACCCCCAACCCAATTGCATGCTAATAAAGACTAAAAAACAGTATTTTAAAGTATTTTTAAATGTTTTAAAATCACTAATCAAGATTAATAAAACGGATGTAGGCCGGTGGACTTGTGCACGTAGGAATCGTGACTTTGGACTCGTTGGACGGTGTTTTCTTGACATGATAGTTGCAGGCAAGTGAAACTTGCCAACTCTTGTGTAGGGCCATGTTTTTAGGCCACTTACTTGTTTTTAGCGTAAAAGAGACTAGTCAGTGAAATGATAGCTGGCTAGACGCCTACTTGATCTAGTTTGACAACGAAACTAGATCCGTCACCTAAATGATCTAGCTTGACAACGAAGCTAGATCCAACCCTTAAACTTGTCATTCATGCATGCTAAACTGTCACGTTTACCTTTCTTACTTGTACGCTTTACTACTTGCCATGCCATGTCATCCATGCATTGATTGTTGCATCGTAGCACACGCTACATTACTTGTACCCCTTGAATACCACTTCCGGGGGAAACGGGCCTCATGTGTTGGTCAAAAGCCAATGCCCGGGTTCCCTGGACCGGCTAGGTGCACCCCTACGCCATACTTGTTTACACACTTCCTGGCTCGTGGACCAGAAGCGGGCCTCATGTGTTGGCCAGAAACCAATGCCCGATACACGTGGAGGGGTAGGGATAAACGGATACTTGAGCTAGGAGCTGGCCGTGCAGCCACTCTAGCCAAAGGACGGAATCTCTGTGCACGAGGTGCTTACTTTCCTTGTCTTGTACTTGTCTTGTGAATGCCATGTCATGCTCGTACTGTACTTTACTTTACTTTACCTATTGCACTCATACTTTAAACTGCCATGTCATTGCATCATGCTAGAACTGCTAGGTTGCTCTTACTTGTACTTTCAGTTTCACTTGCACAAGTCTTCCAGACTTGCTGACATGTGCCCCTTTCTCTTTGGGTGTCACATGTTAGACCCTGAGCCAGAGATAGTTGTAGCGGACGAGGTGTTTGCTGACGCTGAGACTGAGCCTACGTTCGTTGAGGAGTACGAGGACACCGGTGACCTTCCTTTGAGTCTTTGTTGAGCTTTATTTTGTTTAGGCCTTTTGTTAGTTGTTGGTGCGTAGCACCGTTGTTTTGTACTTTGTACTTTTGTTGGCCATGTTTGGGCCTTTAGACTTTTTCTTTTAGCCTGGTGGCTTTTCTGCGATGTTGGAAACTTATTTTATGGATATTCTGAGATAATTCTTTTGTCTCATTTAATTATTATTATCTTTGTTTCGTTAGCGTTGCAAGGACCTGCAGTTTTAAACTTGATCGACGCTTATCGGACTTGCAGCTTTGTAGCTTCAAGTCTGAGCGGACCTTCTCACGCTTCGCCTCCATATTTTTGGGAAGCGGGGCGTGACAGGTTTTGTTGGTGGCCCATGCAGGTCCAATCTTGCAATTGCGAATTAACGGAACAACGATAATAACGGAATGTCCATTAAATAAATTGCAACATCCGAGTCATAAGCCCTGAGTCTAGTTGTTTTCTTAGGACACTAGGTGATAAGAGGGCTTAGTTAGACGTCTGTGCTTGCTAGTTAGAGGCCTCTGATTGATAGTTAGACCCCCTTTCTGGCAATTGATTTAATCGTCGTAGGAGTTACCTTAGTGGTTCATGTCTACCCCTGACCATATTAGACTTCTAGATTTTCCTTCGGTCGTTCGCTTTTGGGTTCATCGATTTCGGATCAAGCTGAACGCATTTCCTTACCGTCTAACCTTTAGAAGTCTTAGCGCTTAGTTTTTAATTTTTAGTTGGTCGACCGTAGGAGTTTCTCCGTCGCCTCTTCTGATTTATATCCTAGGCGTATGTACGTTTGGATCACCTGACCAATTTCCTTGCCTCGATTCACGAGATCGCCCCATGACGATCGTCGTCAATTTTCAAACCTTTCCGTTACAATCTTGAATCTTCCAAAAGTATCTTTCGATTTCCTCTTTCCCTAGGTTTAAACTTATTCAAAATTTTAAAATACTTCTACTTCATACTTCTTCATTGATTTAATTTTTAAAAAAAAAAACGTTGTCGGAATTTTGAACTCTAGCTTATAATAATTTTCCCGCCTATGTTTTCGTACTCATGTCGTCTTTCCATATATTAATTTTATTCTGAACCATTTGTCCAACTTGATTTATAATTTTCCTTTCTTATTTATGTTATTTGAATAATACATCGTGTTTACTTTTAATATACTTTTCAAGTCACATAGAACTTCAGATTTCAGAAAGTTGGTTTTTGCTCGTCGTTCTCACTATTTCAGATTTTTGCAAAATTACTATTTTCATAAACCTCTTCCTGCTTTAGACCCTCCCTGATTTGATTTTAAAGATTTGTTATTCGATCCTGATAATTATTATGCTAAGTTATAATTATTATCTTTCCACTCACCCTACGTGCTTTTAGAAAAATTTCTAGACTAAAATGAATTTTAATTATTTTATCCGTACCAGGTTCGTTGAGCTCGTATATTAAGAACCTTGTGTAAATCGGTTTTTCCATTTTTTGGCAAACCTTGGTTTTCTAAAAGTAGTTTCAAATTGACTATCTTCAATTTTCCATAGCCCAAAGCCTTGAAAGCATTTAACCTGATTTTAAATTCTTCCGTTGTTTGATTCCATTCTTTGACATTCAAAAATTTTTGGCAACATTATATTAAATTATTGACGTATAAATTTTCTAAACCATGTCCTTAATATTTGTGTAAATGATTTTAATTCCTTTTAAAATGATTTTTAAAACCAGTAGGCCATTCTCTATTATTTTGAATATTCGACTCAGATTTATTTTGAACAACTCGTTTTATCGATCCCCAAACATTTCTTCTCAGACGAGGATTTTAAAGTACAACAGTTTTCAGATTTCACGTATTTTAGCATGTGCTACTTACCTTATCTTCTTTTATATACCCTATGTATGTATCACTTCATTTCCACCTCCTTTTCCCTCAACCTAAACATCACCATTGAGCCAATGTTCGTCCAACCAAGCTGTCTCCTTGCATTCGCCCTATCTGAACACGTGCTTATCGATCCTTCCCTCGTCACGCTTTCGACCTCCCTCTATTGCTTAGGTATTAGTGCCCGTCAATGTCTGTGTCAACCCTTAGTTGTTAGTAGGCCCTTGGACCCTGTGAGGTGTCGTAGTGCACATACCTAAGTTGGGTACGTGAGCTTGAATGAGAATTCCCATAGTATATCGATGCTTGCCTATTGTGTGATATATATATATGTACTCGGAGTTATTCGTAATGTTAGGATGTTGTTGTGTGTTAGAATGTATAGACTTGTGAGTGGTTAGATACACTATACTAGGGATGCTTGTGTATATTTGAATTAGCGTTGGAATATCTAAGTTGTGTATGTGGTAAGAGATACTTATAATGGTTGGAATAAAATGATTGGTAAAGCTAGGTATATGCTAGGTGTGATGATAATGTGTGAACTTATAGATAAGTAAGTAGGCCTATTGAGTGATCTATATATTATTACGTGTGAGTATGTGCTCGTAGGTAGATATATATGGTGTTTAGACGTAAGTAGTTATGTTTTGTTGCCTGAGTATATATGTGATATACATATAGTATTAGGGTTATAATTTTGATTGGTATTGTTGCTTTTACGGGATGTTGCATGCGTGCATACCGTGAGGTATACACGACTATTGCACATCTTAATTATGTACGTGTGGATGTGTTAGAACACTAATTATAGGTAGTAGGCTACGGTGTGAATATATACACTACTTATGTGTGACTATACGGTGAATGTTTGTACTAAGGAGTATATTATAATTATACGTGTGTTGATGTCTGTATTATTATTATGGTATATAGAGTGATTGAACTATGTAAGTATTACCTGACTAAATATTAAGTGTGATTGACCTATGGTATGCATATGGTTGTATTGGTAGATATATATATATATACATATATATAATGGAGTGGTAATGGTATATGTATGAATGCCGTGTTACGTATATAGAATATTCTGATATATGTATTGAGTCTCACTCAAGCCTGAGTGGGTATACCCTAAGTATATTGAATGTATGTCTGAAGTTTGAATATAGCGATGTTTGATGTATGTATAGTGATAGGAGTGTTTGTGCCTGGTTGTGTTACGCACATGATTGTGGGTCGCTACACCAGTATATAGTTATATGTGATGGCCTTGAGATATAGCTATTTACTAAGGACTTGCCTGTATGAACGTATGTGTACTAGCTAAAACTAGGTGTGTATGTGTGCTAGCTATATAATGGTATGATTGGTGTATGTAAATGAGATGTTAGCGTGTATGGGAGTGCACCATGCACGGGTAAGTATGTGCTTAGTTATAGGTATGGGTGACTATGGTATATGTGGCGTGTCGTGAATATAGTTATAGGATCGTACGTGATGTGGATATATGGTGAACTATTTGCATGTATTGAATGACTATATATTGTGAAATTATAGTAGTGGTGAATGTATATTAGATATAGTGAACTTGATTCAATAATAGTATGGTGTGACTATATGTGTTGAGATGCTTGGTATTGGATGAATATTAGCGGGTAGTATACCCTTGATGTTTGTGCATAGGTAGCTACATATAGGTAGAGCGATGATTGTGATGGCTAAGCGTGAAACTATCATTATATAAGTACCTGAAGTATTGTTTTGTGATTAGGTAGGTAGTAGCTATATAAGGGATGCATGCTTATATATATGATTGAAATACGTGTATGAGTCTGACTGACTATAATAGGTATAAGAGTATATGTACGTGAATGTATATATATATATACACGTATTGGTAGTATAAATGTTTGACTACCTAGTGCATACATGAGCACTTGAAATGACTATACCTGGTTAAATTATTATATGGCTTGATTGGGGTAGTTACTAGAGCGACTAGTTATATTAGAAAGTCCGAGGACGGACTTTATTCTAAGGTGGGGAGGATGTAACGACCACTTTTCGTCGTACGTTGTTCGTGCACGTGCTTTTGGCCGTGCACGTGTTTGCTTTAGACTTTATTTGTTTGTGAACACTTTTGTGTGATATGCCGTTGCGAACGTCACTGAGAGTATTAAATAGTGGCACTATATTGGAACGACGTTCTCAAGTCGTTTTTCCACAATTTGATCTTACTCGATGAGACGTGACGATTCTCACTCTTGACGGGAGACGTTTCTATTTTTAGTTCCGTCGTCCGACGTCGAAACTGAGATCCGTCTTCTTAGTGAGCTCACATTCGTCGCCACGATCACAACGATATTTATTTTATAATTTTTGGAGTTTATTTGACCACTTTTATAATTTTTACAAGTTTTATATTATTTTTAATAATTTATTTTTCAATTAATTTCGGCCAAATAAAATTTAATTGAGTTTAAAACGTTTTAAAGAATTTTTGAGCCAATTTCCAGCTCATTTGGACCAGGTCAAATCCTAGATTGGGTTGGAGAAGTTTAAATTCAAATTTTAAATCTTTTTGAACTTCTAATCCTATTAGATTTAGCCCTAGACCAAGTCAACCCACCTATACTATATAAGCAACCCCTAGCAAGTCCTATTTTCCAAAGAAATTAGCCCTAGCCTCTTCCAAACTCATTTTGGACGTTGCGACGAATCGTCGCAACGTTGCGACGTTCAGCACCCCGTACGACCGAAGAAAACCCCCGCATCCGCCCGCTCTGACCGGCCGCCTCGCCCGCATTCTCGCCGCTCCGCACCGCTGCAGCCAACCCCCGCCCGTTCCCCGCTTGACCGAGAGGAGCTCTCGGTCTGACCGAGGCCCCGCTCCGCACTGACCCCCGCACAGCGCTCCGCTTCGTTCCCCCGCTCCGCTCCGTGCCCGACCGAAGGAAACGCCCGCAGCGACCGACGTTGCAAGCGTTGCAACGTTGCAACGCTGTCCCGCCCGCATCCAAGCGCACGACCGAAGCTCTCCATCGACCAGACCGAGGAGAAACCCCGCACCCAAGCATCGCCCGCAGCCGCTGTGCACCCCAACGTCGCAGCCCCCGCATTTTGAGCGCACGACCGAGAAATTCTTCCGCATTGGCTGTGTCTGACCGACGGCCACTCGTCGCAACCCCGCATCCGTCGCACCACTTGCCTCCGTGGGCCCCCCAAGTTCTCCAGAGTTATTGTGGGTTCCCCAAAGGCCCCTAGGACTGCTGTGGGCCCCACCAAGGTGCTTGCTCTTCGAGGATTCGTCGCGTACGACGTCGTCGCACGTCGTAGCCCGTCGTCGCACGTGCGAACTTTGGAATCTGGAATCGTCGCCCCGGGTTGATTGCTCTGAATTTCCAGCGAGGAAACTAATTGGAATCTGGACTTGGAGCGCGATCTTATTATTCCAACCCCCGGCGTCGCTACCCGACGCCGGTGTAGCTTTCGCGTCGTGTTGAGGTAACGTTTTGCACCCCTAGGACCCCCAACCCAATTGCATGCTAATAAAGACTAAAAAACAGTATTTTAAAGTATTTTTAAATGTTTTAAAATCACTAATCAAGATTAATAAAACGGATGTAGGCCGGTGGACTTGTGCACGTAGGAATCGTGACTTTGGACTCGTTGGACGGTGTTTTCTTGACATGATAGTTGCAGGCAAGTGAAACTTGCCAACTCTTGTGTAGGGCCATGTTTTTAGGCCACTTACTTGTTTTTAGCGTAAAAGAGACTAGTCAGTGAAATGATAGCTGGCTAGACGCCTACTTGATCTAGTTTGACAACGAAACTAGATCCGTCACCTAAATGATCTAGCTTGACAACGAAGCTAGATCCAACCCTTAAACTTGTCATTCATGCATGCTAAACTGTCACGTTTACCTTTCTTACTTGTACGCTTTACTACTTGCCATGCCATGTCATCCATGCATTGATTGTTGCATCGTAGCACACGCTACATTACTTGTACCCCTTGAATACCACTTCCGGGGGAAACGGGCCTCATGTGTTGGTCAAAAGCCAATGCCCGGGTTCCCTGGACCGGCTAGGTGCACCCCTACGCCATACTTGTTTACACACTTCCTGGCTCGTGGACCAGAAGCGGGCCTCATGTGTTGGCCAGAAACCAATGCCCGATACACGTGGAGGGGTAGGGATAAACGGATACTTGAGCTAGGAGCTGGCCGTGCAGCCACTCTAGCCAAAGGACGGAATCTCTGTGCACGAGGTGCTTACTTTCCTTGTCTTGTACTTGTCTTGTGAATGCCATGTCATGCTCGTACTGTACTTTACTTTACTTTACCTGTTGCACTCATACTTTAAACTGCCATGTCATTGCATCATGCTAGAACTGCTAGGTTGCTCTTACTTGTACTTTCAGTTTCACTTGCACAAGTCTTCCAGACTTGCTGACATGTGCCCCTTTCTCTTTGGGTGTCACATGTTAGACCCTGAGCCAGAGATAGTTGTAGCAGACGAGGTGTTTGCTGACGCTGAGACTGAGCCTACGTTCGTTGAGGAGTACGAGGACACCGGTGACCTTCCTTTGAGTCTTTGTTGAGCTTTATTTTGTTTAGGCCTTTTGTTAGTTGTTGGTGCGTAGCACCGTTGTTTTGTACTTTGTACTTTTGTTGGCCATGTTTGGGCCTTTAGACTTTTTCTTTTAGCCTGGTGGCTTTTCTGCGATGTTGGAAACTTATTTTATGGATATTCTGAGATAATTCTTTTGTCTCATTTAATTATTATTATCTTTGTTTCGTTAGCGTTGCAAGGACCTGCAGTTTTAAACTTGATCGACGCTTATCGGACTTGCAGCTTTGTAGCTTCAAGTCTGAGCGGACCTTCTCACGCTTCGCCTCCATATTTTTGGGAAGCGGGGCGTGACAGTAGCTCACAATCAATGAGAATCTCTCTTGAGGAATAAGAATGAGGGAGAGATTCTTGTAAAGAGAGGGAGCTTGGAAATAGGAATTAAATGCTCTCTCTTTGATTCTCAAAGTCTCAATAATATCAGCCTTGAATGCTATGAAGAAGCATCACAAGATTATATAGGATAGAGAGAAGAGAGAGGGAAAGTTCGTGCAATTAATGCTCCAACGGATCTATTTCTGAAGCAGTCTAATCGGTCTAAGAAGGATCACTGACCGATTAGTTTTGCAACTAGTCGGTCGGTGATTCTTCTTGGACCGACTAAAAGGTTCACAGCCAAGAAAGATAGTTCAGGAGATATAGAACTAGTCGGTCTAAGAAGACTTGCCAACCGACTAGTTTGACAACTAGTCGGTCGATGAGTGTTCTTTGACCGACTAAGAGTTGAAATGCAATAGGCTGAATTCAAGGAGAACTAGTCGGTCTAAGAACAAATTCCAACCGACTAGTTTCACAACTAGTCGGTCGATGGTTGTTCTTGGACCGACTAAGAGTAAACAGTAAGTAGGCTGTGAAAATGAAGTTATAACTAGTCGGTCTAAGAAGGATTCCAAACCGACTAGTTTGACAACTAGTCGGTCGGTGAACCTTCTTGGACCGACTAATTGGTCAACAGTGCCTAGGCTGAATTGAGCAAGGAGATCTAGTCGGTTCAAGAAGGATTCTTAACCGCTAGTCGGTTGGTTCTTCTTCTTGAATCAACTAACATGCACTAGACGCCGCGAAATGAAGCGTTAAGCTTCGGGAAAGTTTCTATGGGCTTCTAAGATAATCCTACCTCTAAGATATGAGTGTTATGAAGATTATAATGTAAGACCTACTCAAGGCTTAACATTCTACGAAAAGAAGCTAGAAGACTATAAAATAAACTTGGCGAACCGTCTTCAAAGCTTCAATCCGAATCTCTTGACTTCAATAATGCTCCTAGAGCTTCAACGAAGCTTCAGGCACACGATCACGCGCTTTGAGAAGTCTTGAGACGTCGCTTTTGATGTTCATAGTATTTTGGCGACGATCTCCATAACTGCGCTCACAAAGAGTTAGTTCACGATATTTATGTTTGTTCATCATCAAAACCAAATCCGGGGAATCAATACTCAACATTCTCCCCCTTTTTGGTGATGACAAACCAACATAAATAATAATCAATAATAATAAGTCAAAAGAAATTTACTTACTCCCCCCTGCATTGATGACACGTTAATTCCATATTAAATAATAATCATACGCATCAACCAGACGAGGGAAGTATAAAATATGAACCTAATTATTGAAATTTAGGATCTAAATCCATTTTTATATCTTAACTCCCCCTGAATCTAACATATCAAATTAGATTCACGGTAAATTGCTTTGAAATATCATTTAGCACATCGTCATTATTAATTCTATCCCCTTTGGCATTAGCAAAAAGAGCGGGAGGAGATCAACGACAACAATAATGGGTAAAAATAAAAGCACGAGAGTCGTAGAATACGACCACGGTTCAAATGACACTAAAGTAAAATCATGAAGAAAATCAAAGTGTGCCAACGAGACCATAGTCGAAAAACGAAAAACGAAATCATCAAAACTTAAATCAATTTCACATATTGAGTTATGGAACATACTCTCCAATATCAACATTCTTAGTGAATTTAGTGCATGGAAAACAATTCTATGTTTTCATAGAAAGAATTCTATTTAATCAATGTAATCGTCGAGTGACGAAATCAACATCAGAGACAAAAATATAATGTGCACACTGAAGTAAATGGCAACACGATGTATATATATATATAACATGGTACATCAAAAAGTATACATCTGCCAACACTAATATAAACGGTCATCAGACCGATGCACAAAATACACCATATGTCTCAACAGACCTCAAAACGAATATACCTCAAAAATGTATCATCCAAACATCCAAAAATACATCAAAAATACATAAACACCCAACTATCCTACCCCACTCTCTCACGACAAATATATCGTCCAAATGCACATGGGAGAGTCCTCCAAAGCAAGATCAGGAGGCGGAGGCAGGATCAGCAGCAGCAGTAGGCTCTGCAGAAGGGGTGGTAGTCACTGGGTCGACAGGAGTGTCCATCGAAGAGATGGTGGCAGCAGGAGTGCTCTCAGGAGCACCAGCAGAAGTAGCAGCAGCAGACATATCCACCGAAGGAATGGTGGTAGCAGGAGTGCTCTCGGGAGCACCAGCAGAAGAAGTGCCAACAGAAGTACCCTCGGGGGCACGAGCTGGAGAAGCATCTCGCTCAACATCCTCATCAACGTCCATAACCTCCTCGTCAGAAACCGTAGGAGGGACGTCAATGTCCAGATACTCGCAGATGCGAGCAAGCATCTCCTCACAACCTGAAATACGAGACTCCTGACATCTCAGGGAAACTGAAAACTCAGCAAGTGACGGAGGAGGAGGAGGAGTAGCTGAAGAAGTACTCTCGGTGGCAGAAGGGGTAGTCCTCTGAACGTGACGTAAGGCTGCAATAGACTTCTTGACGGCAGTCACGTTCATGGGAGGACCCAACGGACGCTGATCATCTGGAGGGAGAGGGACGCCAAAGTGACGGAAAACGATAGTCAATAGGCACAGATAAGGAATATGAGTAGACTTAGTGGATTTCCTTATGCACTCAAAGGAATCCATCTTGTCAAGGATAATACGAGCCCAATTTATCTCGCTCCCCATGAAAAGAGCGTAGATAAGCTTGAGAAACGGCTGGGAGGGCAAGCTAGAAGAGCAGTACTTCGGTAGAAGACACGACTTCAGGATGAGATTGAGGACCCAAGCATTAGGCTTAAAAGATTTCGAGGGAACGCCAATCATGGCTGGAGGGATGACATGGAACATCTCGGCAAGCATGGTCTGGTCAAGATCGTGGATATTATCCACGGAGATATCAGAAGGGAGCAGGCCAAAGAATGAGACACCGATCAACTGCCCTAAAATCTCTACCGTGAGGACAATAGGTGTCCCCAAGACATTGGTCTCAATGCAGTGAGTGTCATCATACTCACCCCGGACTCGATTGGCATAGAACAATTTGACGAGTCGGGGATACGGATGAGGATTCGCCTTGGGGTCATGGCGAAGATAGTCTAGTAGGCCGCTATAGGAGAGGAAATCTGCAAGCTGAGGAAAGTCGAAAAACTGAATGAAGTGCTCCAGAATCAACGGACAATGCTCAATACGATTGTATGCCGCTAGACACATCGGGTCATCGCGACATAACGAGATATCAACACCACCTAAAGGCATGAGAGCCTTCCCCTTAGACAGACGAGACGAAGTACGAGGAGGAGGAGTAGGAGCCTTATCGGTAGGCTCAGACTCAGGAATATACTCTTCATCAGAGTCATCGGGAGGAGTGGGAGCACTGAAGGGTCCTGGAGTCAAAATTTTCTTTTTGGTCTTGGTCCAGGGCTTGGGTTGAGATGTGGCTCTAGGCTTGAAAGTCCACTTCTTCTTGAGGGGAGGCGAGGAAGAGGAGGGATGAGTGGTTTTAGCTCGACGTTTGGGTTGAGGAGGGTCGGTAGGAGGAGACTCGACGGTCATGGGAGACAGAGTGGTAGGACAGATAGGGATTCGTGTTCTCACCATGATATCGAGACGAGACAACATAAACGAACGAAATCGACACGAAATCGAATGAAGAAAAGCTAGGTCGAAACCCTAAAAACGAACGAAATAGAACACGATTGAAATCAAGCCCTAAAACAGAGAGAGATAGAGGAGATATACCCTAGGAGGAGAGATGGTCAACTTCGGAGGACAGCCGGTGGCCAACGGCGGCCGAAAGAGGTGGCACACAGCGGAGGGAGTCGAAGAGTTACGGGGGCTGAGGGTTTTAGAGTGATAACGCACCGATTAGAATGAGTTCTAATCGGTGCGGGCAAGATATAAAACGATTCGAAAAAACAAAAGACACAACTGCCCCTGCGTAACTAGTCGGTCTAAGTTCAAGTGCTGACCGATTAGAATGCAATCTAGTCGGTCGGCCAATGAGCTTGGACCGACTAACTGCAAACAGCAGCCGAAGTCAAAAAATAGGGCAAGATCTAGTCGGTCTGAGTTCAATCACCAACCGACTAGAATGCAATCTAGTCGGTCGGCCAGTGAGCTTGGACCGACTAAATGCAAACAGTAAGAGAGGCAAAATAAAGAGCATGATCTAGTCGGTCTAAGTTCATTCACTGACCGACTAGAACTGAATCTAGTCGATCGATGACTGAACTGGGACCGACTAAAAGAGTCCAAAAAGTGAGAATATGAAATTTGATTTCTCTCCTAAGCACACTTGGACGAAACATCGTAATAATCTCACACATCATTATTCTACCCCATAAAACATAGAAAATCTTAAATACGATGCGCAAATCGATAAACCAATCACAAATCCCGAATATCACAACAAATCTAGCATGAGCATATATATAAAAAATCATTATCATGCAAGATTATTGAATATATGAATCCTAAATCTCGGATTCACCCATAATCCCCAATTCTCGACGTAACCGCACAAAGGAGTTTTCCTTAAGTGGTTTCGTGAAAATATCGGCGATTTGCTTCTGGGTTTCAACGTTGTAACGCCCCGCTTCCCAAAAGACACTGGAAGCGAGAGCGTTACGCGGTCCGCTTGAACTGGAGCGGTGAAGCTCGAGTTCAATAAGCGTCTGTGATAAAAACACAGAAGAGGTCCTTGCATTTGCGTATCAGAACAATCAGAAAACATTTCATTAGATTAAAAAGGTGAAAAGCCACATCCAGAGATACAAAGTGTTCGTACACGAAACTAAACAATAAGCCACAGCTGGGCTAAAGTAGTACAGAGAAGAAACATACACAGATCTACTACAACGTCTGAAAATAAACTAGGAAAGCTGTAAAGTGTGGGGGTCCACTAGTCCTCCGCTGAAAGAGGGACTGCGTCAGGTGCGAACTCCTGACTCTCTAAGTCTGGCGTCTCGTATGCGTCCTCCGGGTACTCAAGCGCTGAATCTGACATACATCCACCAACAATGAATGTATGTCAGCTAAGGATCTGCAAGCAAGGTTAGCATCCCAAGACAAGATATATGATATATATGAAATTGCGAAGCATTTAATAATTTTGAGAAACGACTGCAGCAATTTGACATTTAACAGTTCTATAGAAACAGAGACGAGCATTCCTAACATGCAGTTCTAGACGGTTACAAGATTAAAGTTGGGATTTTCTCTGAGTTCATTAGCATTTCAATTATCAAGATGACCAAGTTAGCGTTGCAAGTTTTCATGTCAAGAGTTAGCATTCTAATCTAGGGTTCATGCCTGTAGGTCGTGATGAGAAGGTCGTTCCTCTCATGGGGGCTTACCGTGATTGACGCTAACCCACTGCGTGCAGCTGGTGCCCTTGAGGAGAGTACCTTTCATACGCCTAGTGGCCGCTCAACCCTAACCCCACCCAAAAGTTTGCCGGAACACGAGCCGGCCTAGTCGACTCACACGACATCACGATATCACGATACCGCCTTCGAGGCGCACGATAGTCACGATGTCAAAACTTGTTAAACATGTCCGTATTCGCAGAAGTTTGGTATTATCAACATTATTGCATTTTGGTGACAGTTCTACAAAGCAGAAACGGGTCGAACGACCGTTACCGTAATTTTAAATAATGACGAATATGTCCGGTTTGTTCAACTTGCTACAGAAATGATTTCTTTCTCTTATTGTTTAAAATAGGGATATATCGTATGATATACCGTTCGATCCCAAATTTTGTCCTGGTCATTATAGTGTCACTTTCTTACGTCATTTCACGTCAAAATTTCAAGTTATCCAACAATACATGAAGGCGGCGTAAACGTGCCGAAACTTCTAAAAATCATAACAAATCATATACTTGCCTGGTTTTGACGTTCTTGGTGTCGTTGCAATCGTCTCGACGAGTACTACGCCGTGGAGGGTTTGGTTCGCTATTTTGGCAAAACGTAAAATCAGAAATTGTGTTTTTTGTTCAGGTCAGATTAACAAAAAGCCCATACGACGTCTAATCAACCGGTTTTATTAGGTTCCTCTACTTTACGGTGGGGGTTATGAGTTATTAAAGGGCAGAACCACTAACCGGTAGTGCAGAGGATGATCGAAACGCAGCGATGGGCAGCGGCGACACGTACGGTTCCGGAACAGTGACGTTGAGCCTCAGGGATCCGCTGTCAACGTGCGGAAAGTTGGCAGCGACTGTCGGAGGCTCCGCTGGTGGTTATCGATGCCTCGGGGAAGAGAGGGGCTGATCAGCGGATCTGGAAGACGCAGCGAGGGAATCTGGTCGGATTTGGTGGCCGCGGGCTCTCGGGGGTGACGCACGGCACCGCGGTGGGCTGTTCTAGAGTGTAAGGGGTTCGGGGGTGTATCTGGTGATTGTGTGGGCGCTGGAGTGGGGTTTACGTAAGGGAGGAGGTTGCGGTTGCGGCCTGGGCATAGTGAGAGGCTGGACGGATGTCAGATGAAGAGAGGGGAGCACCGGACGACGCTGTTTCGGCGATCTGTGCGTGGACTGGGCATGCGACATAGGAGAAAGGCCCGGTCGCTGTGCGTTGGGATCTCGGAGAGGAGAAACTCGCACTTGGGCTTGGCATCTCGACCGAAGGGAGTTCTGATCGTGTGAAGCGCGAGGGGATGAAGTGGCGCATCGGATCTCGGAGAGGAGCGCCGCGAGTTGTGTTGATGGCGAGGGAGGCCGCATGCTTTGAGTTGGCGAGGGGGATGTCGCCTAGCTCTCGTGTGAAGAAGAAAGGAAGGAGGCCACATGCTTGTTGGTTGCGTGGGGAGAGGGGAATGAGCTCGCGAAGACGAAGTTGCAAGCTGTCCTATGGCGTGGATCAAAAAAACTGGGCGGTGCCGTGAGACTGGGCATGGGTCGGTGCTTGTGGATAGAGGGGAAAAAGAATGAGTAGGCGACTGTTGCGTGCGAGGGGGGTTGGTTGTCCTAGGGTTTGTTTTTCTAGGGTTATTATATATAGCATGGGTTAGGGCTGTCCTTGAGTCCCCTAGGGTTTCTATAGGTTAGCTGGGAACATCAGCCTATGTGTGTGAGGCTAGTGCAGGCCGCATGTGAATAAGCTAATAGCTTAGGTTTGGTTTTTTGTTGTTGTTTTTTTATTGCTTCTAGCCTCTCTCTCCTATGGCATGCTGTTAATTCTAGGGTTAAAATATATAGCTTTAGGTTTTAAAATATATGTGTGTAGAGCAAGGGACACGTGAATAGGGTTTTGGGTTAGGTCTGCTGTAAGAGCCAATAGCCTAGGGTTTATATTAGTCTCAGGTTATTTATAAAATAAGTGGTGTTGTTGTAACTGTGTGTGTGTGCGTGAATGCTGATTTCAGCCACTAGGGTATGGTACGGTCTAGGTAGAAAAGTTAGGGTTCAAAACTGGGGTAGAGTTTAATTAAGAAGGAAATTTGAAATTCTAATTAATAGTATTTAATAGGGTTTAATACAATGAAAATAATAGCCATTCAATTTGATTAATGAGTTTATAAAAGGAAAATCTCATTTGCCTTATCAAAACAATTTAAAAAGATTTGAAATTTGAGGTCAATTTGAAAGTTGTAATTTATTTAATGGGAGATACTAAAAAAATAATAATAATAGTAATAACAATAATAATAAATTAACTAAGTGCCACAAAATAATAATAGTGATAATTAACATGGGAAAAGTTGGCACGTGCACGGGAACGGGTACGCCTATCTACAGATACGGACGAAAATTAAACGAGAAGAAAACAGATAAAATGTATTGATAAAACCGGTCGTAACAAACGTACACTAAAATGATGTCCTTTTTAGCAACATGATCATCTAGGAAATGGTGACGAACATCTATGTGTTTTGATCGGGAATGGTGTACCGGATTCTTAGAGAGACATATTGCACTTTGGTTGTCCACCATGATAGGGCAAGTATCACAGTTTATACCCAAGTCTTTAAGAGAGTGTTTCATCCAAAGAACCTGCGCACACGCAGCACCGGTGGTAATATATTCTGCCTCGGTGGTTGAAAGTGATACGGAATTCTGCTTCTTGGAAAACCAAGAGACAAGAGAATTTCCTATAAAATGGCAAGTGCCACTAGTACTGTAACGGCCACATTTCGGTCATACGTAGTTTCATACGTATCTCCTCGTGGCATTGGATTGCGTGTATTTTGCGATTTGATTTTTAATGTGTTATCCGTAGTTCGGACCCGCGACCGGACGCCACATGTGCGATCCTCTCGAAGATACGATCGTCCCGGTATTTTGTTTATAATTTTTGGATACCAGGGATAAAAATCGTATTATCTTACTATTGACATTATTGAATTTTAACTAAGTGTTTAAATATGTAAGTTCCAAACTGTAGAACGTTAGGTATATTATTTTAACTAATTATTAATATCCAAATGAGTAGGAAACTTTCAGGGTTAAGTTTTAAACTAAAATGAGAAAAATCAAATACGGTTAAGCATTTAGCTATTATTAAATCCTAACTCATTAACTGATCATATTAAATCCTAACCTAATAATTAGATGATCTTAACTTTTTCCCACTACCTAGCCCCGTATCTCTCTCCCCCTTTCCGTAACTCCCCTAACCCATCATTCCACGCAAATCTCACGCCCCCCATGATTACCGCAACAACCCTCACGTCCGCTTCTCTCTCATTCTTCCTATATTTTTCTCCTTCTTAAACCCCACGGGTTACTCCCCTAAGCCTCCGACTCGCCGCACTCTCTCTACCCCCTCTTGACAAACCCCACCGAAGCTCGACGCCCAGCGACCCTGCTGAGCCTCTCCCCTGTTCCCTTTACTGTCGCCGAACACCCTCCCCAGTGTCTCAGCCCGCCACTTCGCCGCCACCTCCACTGACAGACAGTCGCCGCTACCTGCATGCATTGGTGATAGCTTAAACTGTGAGTATAATAATTTACTAGGCTGTAAGTTTTTATAATAGTGTATTACATTATTATTATATAGGACAGAAATATTATATATGAAAGGCAGTACATACATTATAAATTAGTCGTGTTAATTATGTCATGAATTAGTGCCAGTAACTCTATTATATAAGTGGGTACTATGACTGGGTATTTAATAAGTTTTTAGTTTGTATAGTTAGGGGATGATGTCAGTAAGCTATAACGCCAAGTGTGGTGGTATATCTGTAAGTTAATATTACTTAATTGGTTGAGGACATTTAACTTAATATCGAAAGCCGATTTTGCAGATACAATCGTACCTATTGTACGATCGCGTGGACACCCATTGCATCGTTCCAGGCAAGTATATTATCTTCTTCCAATTTTCAAAACCGCAAGTATTTACTCCTTGCAAGTATAATATTTTCTACAGATTTTCAATGGTACAAGTATTTACCCTCTTTGCAAGTATATCACTTTCTACAAACTCTTCAGAGATGCAAGTATTTATCACCATCGAGTTTTTAAACCATACTGTTCAGATTTTTGTGACCGAATTGCTAAATAATTCTAATAACAACTTTAAATTACGTTCTTAATATTGTTGAACCTAGTGACATGTTGATTGCTTTCATTTTCAAATATTACTACTATCGAAATGCACTCATGGCTGGTATGCCTTAATTTGTGAAATGTACACCATTGATGATTTGTGATACTGGGTCCTCGGGACAAATTTACGGACTATTGTGCCTTTGGGCAAATCACGGACTATTGGGCCTTCGGGCAATACAGATATGGGCCCGCGGGGCACTTACGGAATGTTTTGCCACTCGGCAAACATTAAACTACAGATCGACTTATGGACACTTTGGGTGGAGTAGTCTAGTGTAGTAGAGGCTGGAAAGCTGGATTGCACTCGATTGGTGAACTTGACCGACACCTGGCCGGGTCGGTGAGTATAGAGTCACGGGTAGCTCCCGTTGACTTGGGTGTGATGCTGGTCACCTCGCCCTCAGACACTGGGCTTGACACTAGATTAAGTACAGGTTGGCACTCTTGTTTGTTTCAGCCACTATCGTGATTGTATAAATCGTTGACTAAGTTCATATCATGTTTTACTTTGCACATCGCAAATGCCGTGCCTTTACTTTGTGCATTACAAAAGCCATGTTTCCTACTTGTTACTTTATGCACTACACTTGTCACTACTTTTGCTGTACACACTACACTTGTCGTGCTAGTTACTTTACACACTACACCTTGCTGTGTTTTCTACTTGCACACTACACTTTGCCTGCTCACTACTTTGCACATTACACCTTGTTTATGCTCACATGTGTCAATATATTACTATGTTTCCCTCTTGTTGAAATCATATTATGCCCCTCATCTCCTAAAGCTTTGTAACGTTTTTTTTAAATCTTGCCGAGGGTCATTTTATTTCTAACGTTTTTAAATCTTGCCGAGCGACCCTCGCTGACGTATATTTCCTTGTTTGTGAAATATACGTTAGGTTTTGAGCAGAGTTCACCGAAGAGTTCTTTTGGAGATTGAGCAGGAAGACCACAAGAGCTAAGAGCCCGAGATCCACTACTGAAGACGACGGACACTGCGCAGCTTGCTGAAGCTTTAATAATTGTTGTTGTAATTTCTTTGTAACTGTTGTAATGGCCATGCTAGGCCTTTTAATTTTTGTGTACATGTAATCTGGAAAAGTTAAAGTATAATGATGACATTATTTTGTTGTTTCGAATATTCGCAAGCAAGAGCCTGACAAGTAGTCATACACAGACGCTTATTGGGTTGGGGCTTCACCGCTCCAGCCCAAGCGGGCCCGTTCACGTCCTCACTCCCAAGTATAATGGGAAGCGGGGCGTGATAAGTACTTTTCCTGTCGGATTTGCATCCAGCATAATCTGCGTCACTATATGAGATTAACTCATATGTGCTAGACTTTGGATAATATAATCCGTAGTCGAGGGTGTAACTTAAATAACGGAAAATACGTTTTACCGCTACTAAGTGAGATTCCTTAGGTTGAGATTGATAACGAGCACATACACATACAGCAAACATTATATCAGGCCGACTGGCAGTAAGATATAGTAAACTACCTATCATACCTCGATATAGACGAATGTCTACATCTTTGCCGCCCGAATCTTTATCAAGATATGTAGTAGTGCTCATTGGAGTCTTCTTGCAAGAAGCATTCTCCATTCCAAATCGCTTTAGCAACTCCACCGTGTACTTGGTTTGGTGGATGAAGATTGCATCGTTCATTTGGCGAATTTGGAGACCTAAGAAATATTTGAGCTCACCCATGTGGCTCATCTCAAATTGGTCCTTCATGACATTAGAAACCTCTTCACAAAGAGTGAAGTTAGTAGCACCGAAAATGATATCATCAACATAAATTTGAACTAAAATAATATCATGATTCGCATACTTAACAAATAATGTAGAGTCAACTTCACCCATTTTATAACCCAAATCCAAAAGAAAGTTCTTTAGGCGGTCATACCAAGCTCTGGGAGCTTGTCTCAAACCATAAAGTGCTTTCTTAAGTTTGAAAACGTGATTTGGAAATTTTTCATTTATAAAACCCGGAGGTTGAGAAACATAAACTTCCTCAACAACATCTCTGTTTAAAAACACACTTTTTACATCCATTTGAAAGAGTTTAATATCTTTATGGCATGCAAAAGATAACAACAACCTAATAGATTCTAATCTAGCTACAGGAGCAAAGGATTCTTCGAAATCTATACCGTCCTCTTGCCGCCTTGAGCTACTAACCGAGATTTGTTCCGGTCGACGTTTTGGTTCTCGTCGGTCTTATTCTTGAAGATCCACTTCGTTCCTACAACGGTGTGGTTCTTCGAATGTAATGGAACTAGCTCCCAAACCTCATTCCTCTCAAACTGAATGAGTTCCTTCTCCATGGCAAGGATCCAAGCACTATCTTCGCATGCTTCGTTAATATTCTTTGGCTCTACTGAAGAGGCAAAGGCACAATGAGCGAAGTAGTTGACTTGAGATCTTGTCTTGACATTATCAAGTATGTTGCCAATGACTTGCTCATGAGGATGGTCACGAACTGTATGAAGCCGTTTGGGAACTCCCTGATCACTAGGAACATTCTCAAAAGAATCATCAGTAGGGTTAGTATCAATAGAATTAATAGAATTAGAATTACCAATAGAATCGCATAAAACAACCATGGAGTCATCATCATTGGTAATTCTAGATGGGACAAAATTTTCATTGAATGAAACATGAAGTGATTCCTCGATCGTTGAGGTTCTTTTGTTGTATATCCGGTAGGCTTTGCTACGTGAGGAATATCCAACAAATATCCCCTCATTGGATCTTGGATCAAATTTTTCCAAACTTCCATACGTGTTTTTAATAAAACATTTTGCACCAAAAACTCGAAAATGTTTAACTTGAGGCAATCTACCAAACACCAATTCATAACAAGTTTGTTTGGTGCCGGGCCTCAAAAGTATCCTATTAAACACATAGCAAGCGGTATGTACCGCTTCTGCCCAAAATTGATGGCCAAGTTGGATACCATCAATCATAGTACGAGCACATTCCACTAGCGTCCTATTCTTTCTCTCAACTACACCATTTTGAGGGGGTGTGCGAGGGAAAGAAAAGGTGTGTGTAATACCAACTTCATCACAAAAATTTGAGAAAGACTCATTCTCAAATTCCCCTCCATGATCACTACGAATAGTGACAATGGTGGTTCCAATGAGATTTTGTACTTTCTTCACAAATATTGTGAAGTTTTCAAAAGCATCATTTTTATTACTTAAAGAAAATACCCAAGTAAATCTAGAAAAGTCATCAACGATGACAAGTTCTTATCGTGCATTCCCTAAAGAAGCAACTCTAGTTGGCCCAAAAAGATCTAGATGTAAAAGCTCTAGAGGCCGCTTAGATGAAATGCTTTTCTTAGGTTTGAATGACGATTTTGGAAGCTTACCTCGTTGACACGAGTCACAAAAGATTTTCTTTTGAAAAGTAAGCTTAGGAAATCCTTTAATAGAATTTAACTTGGATAGCTTAAAAAGTGTTCCAAAGTTCACATGACCAAAACGTCGATGCCATAAGTGTTGTTCACTTGTGTTGGCAATGAGACATTGTTCAAGTGATTTTGGAAGATCTAATATATAAATATCCTTATGGCGTGTGCCAGAGAATAACACATTATTAGTATCTTTACTCAAAATATGACACATTCCTTTCGCAAAGCTAACTTTGTAACCTTTGTCACAAAGTTGGCTTATTGAAATAAGATTGTGATTTAATCCTTTAACAAGGTAACCATCACTTATTAGAGGTTTAGATGGGTTACCAACTTTACCAACACCAATGATGGTTCCGCTCTCGTTGCCTCCAAAGACTACTCGGTTCCCATTTGCAATGGGGACCACTCCGGAGAGCAATTGAGCTTCACCTGTCATGTGTTTTGAACACCCGCTATCGAGTATCCACCCATCCTTGGAGCTAAATCTGGATTTGTTGCTCCGTTTCTTTTTCTTGAGTACCTAAAGATAGAAATATCATTCCATGGTACCCAAGGTCATTGGGTCCTAAAATATTAGACCTTTGGAAGCCAAGTCCAATTGTACTTAGACTTCCCAACATAATCATCATTATGCACGACATTCATAAAATAGGAATTCGTGTATGCTTGTTTTTCATGCATGTTAGTGTTCTTCGGGTCCCAAATAGTGAATGTCTTGGGAGCCCTATTCCTATTGGGAGCATGCATACGTTGTTGATTTCTACGTGATGCATGTGGACTACGAGGAGGTGGCCTAGGAAATGCATGTCGTGGATAAGCATATGGCACATGATGAAATGGTGGTGGCGACATATGATATGATGCATGATGGTAATCATTCATATGATAGTGATGTGGATGAACATATACATGTGGGGGAACACGTGCATGAGGGTGTCTCACTTGGTGTGCATGTGCTCGTGGACGTGAAGCATAAAAATCATCATAATTGTGAACCGGTGGAGTAGGATGTGTGTTCCTACGTGGTATAGTATTGGTGTACATAAAAACATGACCCTTATTTGGAGGTCCACCCAAAGTGGGTTTCTTTCCAAACGGGGGTGTGTACTTAGTGGAAGCACCATTGGTAGATGAACTACCCATGGGGTGTTTACTCCCACTAGTTGAGGCATCGGAAGTTGGCCTTCCAAAGGTGGTGGAAGATTTGGATGAATTTCCCATCTTATACCCCAAGCCAATGTGATGATTGGCCGGAAGTAAGTCATTTAGGATATTATCCAAATGGTCCTTACCTTTATTGAATTTATTAATTCGGCCTAATGTGCACTCATACTTCTCGGTGAGAGAATGCATAGAAGCATCCAAGGTGGACACTTGCGATGTGAGTACATAAACACGAGATTTGAGATTCTCATTCTCAACACTCAAAATTGAGTTTCGAGAAATCCTCGCGTTCATCCGAATTATCAATATGAACATGCTCAAGTTGAGATTTGAGATTTACAATCTCATTTCTTAAACCTTCAACAACGGTGTCGTTGTTGATGATGATAGGCTTAGGTGAGGTTTGGAGACTAGTTAACTCATCTTTAGTCTTAGTATATCTATTTACTAGTTTAGAATACTTAGACCAAATTTGCTCGTTAGCTAATCTAAGGTCATCCATAGTTACCTCATCGCCTTCATCATCGCTTTCATCGGAGGAGGTCTCTTGATCATGTTCCTCTCTAGCCATGAAGCACATGTGTGCTTGCTCCACTTGTTCATCATCCGACTCTCCACTTGAGGAGTCCTCGTTGGAGTCGGTGAATGTGTCGACAAGTCCTTTCTTGTACTTTCGAGACTTGTCGAACTTTGGCGCCTTCCATCTCTCCTTTTGTTTGTTTTGAGGAAAACCCGCTTTCATGTGTCCTGGCTTGTTGCATTTAAAACACAAAGGAGAGGAGGCGTTAGTAGAACTAAATTTAGATTTGTTCTTGAAATTACCTTTCCGGAAGAATCGATTGAACTTCTTTGCCATGAGGGCAATGGATTCTAAGTCCAACTCGTCTTCCGATTCTTCATCATCGGTAGATGTAGATGGAGCGGCCTTGAACGCAATCGCCTTTTTCTTCGACTCGTCTTGCTTCAAGTACGACTTCATCTTGTCCTGCATCTTTAGTTTACTGTCCTTACGTACCTCATAAGACATCAATGTACCGATTAGTTGAATGACAGTATATTTATTCATATCGTTACCTTCCTCGATGGCGAAGGTATGCTTTTCCCAATAAGAAGGAAGTCCGTCAATAATCTTGGAGACTTTCTCCTTTTGGGTGTAAGACTTTTCAAGAGCCTCCAACTCATTGGTAATATCAACGAAGCGAGCATAGTACTCCTTCATCTTCTCACCCTGTTGCATATGAAATAATTCGTAATCTTTATTTACAATAGTGAGTTTGGAGTCTCTTACCCTACTCGTTCCTTCATGTAAGATGAGGAGTGAGTTCCAGATTTGATATGCACTCTTACATGTGCATATCTTGTTGAAGTCTTCGGGCTCCAACGCACATTGCAAGGCATTTATTGCCTTGGCATTGTTTACCTCTGCGGCGACCTCCGCGGTAGTCCACTTAGCGAAGTCTTGTTCGGCGGGCTCGACATACTCCGTCAACGTAGCTCTCCAAAGTGAAGTGCTCTGGAGGAACGTTTCCATCCGGCATTTCCAGTACCCATAATTGGTACCGTTGAAGAAGGGAGGCCTAGTTGAGGAGTGTCCTTCCATCACCGAAGAAGCTCCTTCACGGTTCCTGAAGGTGCTATAGTCTGAAGGTTGACGAACGTTCTTGTTGTCGTTGGTAGACATAGCTATGAACTTGGCTCTGATACCAAATGTAATGCCCTGATAGCTACTGCACAAGTACTAGGGGGTGAATACTACTTTAAAATAATCAAGAGTATAATTCCTAATTATCTTGCAAACTCAAACAACAATGCGGAAATGAAAATGGACAACAATAAAAGACAAGCGCAAACAAGCGATGTAACGGGTTTGGATCCACCCAAGTCTCCCCGACTTGTTCCCGGTGATCCTACGTCCCAAACACCCGGATCCCCTCCGGCGACTTGAGTTAGAATCCTCTAACCCAAGTTTGCACTATGAAATTCTTGTAGAAAAAAACCTCTATAAGATCAAATAATACACAAATTGAAATGTGACTCCTACAAACCGGGATCACAAACTTCTCTCACAAACCGAGAGAAAAACACTTGCAAATGAAACAAAAAACACTTACCAAAAAAATCCTATGCCTTGAGTAAACTTACGATTTTAGGGCAAGGAGGATTTTGAGGAAGAAGTGATCGATGCCCCGAAATGCAACCCAAGAGAACGACCAAAAACTTGGTCGACCCCGGATATACACCCAGAGAACGATTGTAGTTTTACCGCAAGCGCACGGTGTAGTGGCGGGCGGGTATCGAACACAGGGAGGACGGATGACAGTGCCTTCTCCGAACAACCTGGCTATAGGAACAGAAAAGAGGGAATTTGCCTTTCGGCGATCCTGTCACAATCGTCAGACAAAGTATGGAGATATAAAATCAAATAAAGACGCCTAGGGAATAGGGAATCCCCGCTACTCACCGTATCTCGTCAATGTGATTCATTGGTATCACAATTGCTAGAGTAGGATTTCGGATGAACTAGTTGCAACTGAATGCAAAATCTAGCTCACGCTCTCGTGCTGTTTCCGGTCTATAGCTAACCTAGGTTTGGGTCCAATCTCTTGTAAACCCTAGCCTAGGCAAGCTAGCATTAGGATCAACATCATCGTTCAATCGCGTCCCGAGCCCACTCTCGTGCAAACTCGGGCCACGACCTAGGTTGGGATAGTTCCTACCCGTCCAATCTCTTGCAAACGAGTATCGGTATGTAATTGCAACCGAGAACCCTAGTATCGGTCCAATCTGTTGCAAACCGATACTACGGAAACTCAATTTCAACCCAATTCGGATTTCTAGGGTTTCCTATCGAATTGGGATCCAATCTCTTGTAAATCCCAATCGATATGAACACCTAACTATCCGTAGTATATCGATCCCAAACTAACCCTAATAGCAATTCTAGCAATATTTCTACCAAATCATCACAAATCGGAAATTAGGCTCGTAGGGTTCATCCCCACGCCCCAAGACGTGTGGACTACTCACAATTCATATCACAAATGCAAAAATAATCAATGGAAATAGCAATAGGATTCATCACAATATTCAAATAAGCAATAAAAACGAGATTTTTAATGGAGAGGGAGACAAACCAATAGAGTTCTCCAAGAATCCAACAAAAATAAACTTTTCTCTCCTCTCCAATCACAAGAATCAAAAGCTAAAAAGTTTAATCTAAAAAGCTGCAAAAAGCAAGGGAAAAAGCTCCCTAACCTAGGTTAAAAACTGGGGTTAAATACCCCCCAAAATCGCCCAAAAAACTGTGACAAAATTGCCTCTGCGCAGCCTGAAAATCGCAATTTACGCTACAGGCAGCGCGGCTCACTCGGCCGAGTGACAAAAGTCGCTCGGCCGAGTGAGAGACCTTGAGAATTTCCAGTAAGTCTGGGGTCTTGGGGATCTTCACTTCGGGGGTCGCTCGGCCGAGTGAGTTGTCGTCACTCGGCAGATGAGCTTCTCTTCACTCGGGCGGTCGGCAATTTCCACTCGGCCGAGTGGGTCTTCTGATGCTCAAACAGAAGAAAAACAGTAAGTTGGCTCTTTTTGATGGGCGTTGTCTGAGTGCCACTCAGGCGGACAGGGTTTCGTCACTCGGCCGATGTGGCTTCTGATGCTCGGCCGAGTGCACACTTGAAGCGTGTCCGATCTGGTCGGCCGAGCGGGGTCTTCTGGTCGGCCGAGTGACTCATTCACTCGGCCGAGTGAGACACCAAAAATGCCCATTCTGAGTGTTTTTGCCTCCTCGTCGCTCCTACGACGTTCCTTCTTCTTCCGCTCCTATCCAATCTCAAAATACCCCTCAGGGAAGTCGTCGGTGACACTCTGGAGTAGGTGTATCTCGGGATCACTCCAAATCGCTCCAAATCTCCTGAAATACGACAAAAACAACAAATCGTGAAAAGTATCGCAATATTGTCGATAAATCGTGAAAAGCATAATTTGAGCGATCTAAATGGCATGCAAACATGCGGAAAAAGGTGTAAAATAAGGAGTGATCAAAATCCCCCAAGCTTACCTCTTAGTCGTCCTCGAGGAAGATAAGTAAAAGGCGAACCCGGTGGATTTAGAAAACGGAAACGACGAAAAACGAAAAACGAAAAACGAAGAAGAAAGAAGAAAGCGAAGAGGGAAGCTGCTAGATCATTTTTCTCAGGACGTGGGTTTTGCTTACTCATATAGCATGCACCGAATGTAAAACACATGTCAAAGAATTTTATTTCGACATCATAGTATAATGGTGCAAATAGAAATAGAAAACCCAAGAATATCGATATAGCATGAAAAACGGAATAATTTTAGAATTAACATCGTCTGAATCATTTAAAGCGGTATACAATATCGCAGATCACACACTTTTCAATTGAATGCTTTCTATGAGGAGTATAAGAATATCACGCAATAGAATAGAAAGAATAGAAAAGCGTGGATTTCATGAAATGAGTGCTAGGCATAGATTTCTGGATTTCGTGAAGCTAAAACAATCTCACCGAGTATAGAATATTACTTAGCCTAGGTTGTCGTGCACCGTCAAGTAGTCACTCTCTCACACATCATTGGATTCTCTCCCCCAAGCTTATATATAAGCTTGGTGGCATAAACAACAATATTTACATCCCCATTTTTATGAAGCTCCAAAAGTAATAAAAATAAAAACAAAAAGAGAGAAGAAAGAGAGAACATGAGATGGGATTGTTTATTGAGATTCTTTTCTCTTTTCTTTTCTTTTTCTTTTCTTTTTTTTAATATCACATATACACAATGATCCCAAATCAAAGAGAAATAAGGATATACAAGAATTTTTTCTTTTTCTTTCTTTGGTTTTGGGAAATTTGGAGCTAGGATTTTAATGACGGGGGAAATGCCATATATTAGAATCGCTAAGGGGAGATTCACCAATGATTTTAAAATAGAGAATTGATGTTCAAGATATGTGGAGAAAGAAATAAATATGTCTCTCAGTTCACTCTATAAGACGTGTACGACAACTTCAGCAGGGTAATCTAATCTACTTGGTTTCGATTACAAAAAAGCTAACTAATCCAAATTTATCATAGCTAACATCATTCAATCATCCTAAAGTGAAATGTACAAATCATGCAAATAGAAGTGATATAGGAAAATAAAACGGTACTCCAGATATAAGCATCCAATGCGTGAATCTTGGTGTGTTTTCTGCGATAGCATACATATGAATATTCAGACTCAGCTAATAATAAAATTTCATCCATTTTCATGCGGAAAAAATGTGGGTTACTATCTCCAAATGCAAGGCAAATAACAGCATATGATATCAGAAATAAAACCTAAGACATGACAAATATAGCATGCATATAGAGAAAGCTAACTCCACGTCATCATCATCACAGAAAAGTCATCTCTAGCATGAGATGAAAGAAGTAAAAGATAAAGAGGGAAAAGAAAACTAATTACAATGCAGCACACAAAGAAAGTAAGAAAAACGTGATGCATGGTAAAAAAAGAAAAAGTGATGAAAATGAGTGCAAATGCGGAAAATGGCGTGAAAAAACTAAAAATAAAGGTGGTAAATCGAAAAGAACGTGAGAACTCACTCACCCAAGCTAAAGTACACAGTGTCCTCAATGTGCGAAGTGTGGCACACCGAGAGACGTGTAATGTGAGGGGAAGGTGAGGATGCATGCATGATGAAAAAGAAAAGAAAAATAACGAAATGAAAAATATGATGCGGACATGATGCATGCAGATCTAGGAGTGAATCCGATATAAAAGTGTGACACCAAAAATCTCTCCCTCTCTCCCAAAAATGATATAGAAAGATGTGAACAAAATGTGGACCCAAAAACAGTGAGGGGAGGGGGGCAAAAATCATCAGGACCCAGCAGAGACGGGCAGCATGACGGCAGAAAAGATTAATGGCATCAAGGGTGCCTAAGAGGGTGGGGCTGCGCCGTCTCCGTCCTGAGGCGGAGGTGGTGGTGGTGGTGGGTGGGGAATAGTCTGCTGGGTGGGTGTGGGTGTGGAAGCAGGCTGGGTGTGTGTAGGAGTGGGGGTGGGTACCTGCTGGGTGGGTGCGGTCGGTACGCGAGGAAGCCGCTCGAGAATCTGAGTGAGGCAATAGTGAATGCCTGGAAGTAGGTCGAAGCGGCTGGCCATAGCGGTGACGGTGGTGGACATGGTCTTGAGGTCACCTCTAAGGGCACTCACCGCCCCCTTGAGAGCACGAATGCTCTGAAGTACAGTGTCAGGGGGAGGTGGTGCAGAGGGACGCACCTGTCTGTGCTGTGCATGACGGGGCTGGCGGACTCGGGTGGTGTAGTGGATGGGCTCAGCAGGCATGTGGAGGAAAGGTGCTGTGCTCACAAGTGTGGGCCTAGCCTCAGTGCGAGGCTGGGGCGCAGGCTGGTATGAGGTGGAAGCAGCAGCAGCGGAAGTGGAGTACAAAAGTGGCGACGAGGCGGCCAGAGAGGTCGGTGACACAGACGTGAGAACAGACGTCACGACACTCTCAGAAAAAACGGCTGCGGTGGAGACAGAGGTGGCAACCACGGTCTCCATGACGGCAGCAAAAGAGGGCTCTCCGCTCTAAACAATAGTCGGTGGGCGCTCGGGTAGGGCGGAGGAAACGGGCTCAACGGATAGAGGGCCAGCTATGGTGGGAGTGGTGGTGAGCGTGGAGGTAGTGGGGGTGGTCTCAGTGAGTACTCCCGACACCGGCAGAAGTGTGGACAGAGGTGTCGGGAGCAGCAGAAATATCAGGCTGCTGAGGGGCCACGGGATCAGCGGGAGCAGCGTGTGCCTGCTCGGCCTCCTCGGCCTCAAGCACGTAAGCGGCGGGGATCAGGAGATCTGTAATACCACTATAATTGAACTACTATATTGTGTATATTGTTGTACTTGTATGAGTATGGATAGTAATATATGAGTATTACTGTACATATATGTGATATTTGTACATGTGTGTGATGTGTACGTATGTTTTACTTATATGCATGTGTACTATGGATATAAATTAAGAGTAAGTATGTATTTATAGGTGTGTATGCATACTAAGATGTATGTATGGCTATATGAATATTTGGATGTATCTTGGTGTGTAGTGTATATAGATATTGAATAATTGAGTGTACAAATGTGTATACTTGTATGTATTGATGTATATGGTAATGTATAATTGTATGAAGGTAGTATTGAAATGTATTATATAATATTGTGATTTATTATATGTATGACTATTTGTATGTATGGTTGTGTGTATACCTAGCTAAATTTGTATGTGTGTTTGGATGGATGATAATTATAGTTGATTATTGGTATTACTTTGGAATCTAGTTGTATATTTAAAGTTGCATTTTATGTGTGTAGTGTTTTGGTGTGTATGTTGGTTTGTGTATATATGAATAAATATGTATGGTGTAGTATATTTAGTGTATGCATGTATAGAGTAGTTTTGTAAATATGTTAAGTAAAGAGATTATTGTGCATATTGCATGTGTTTTATTATTGTCATTATTAGTATTAAGGAGGTGTTTTGTGTAAAGTTGGGTTTAGGACATATATGGTATTCTTGGGTAGGTGAAGGGTATTAGTGACATTTTACCGTTTTCATGATAATTTATTATTTCTTAAATCCTAATTATCCTAGGATGACACCTCATGTAACACTAAGCCAATGTTTTGACAAGTCATGGGACACATGGCTTATACTTGGATTTTTGGATTTAGGAAATAAGAAAAAGGGAAAGAAAGAAAACAAAAAGGAAAAAAGAAAAGAAAAACAAAAGTTTTCATTCTCTCATCTCTCCTCTTTCTCCCCCCTTTAGGCCAAAACTATTGCCATACTCAATTATTAGAAGAAGAAGAAGAAGCTTGAAGAGGGAAAAGCTTAGGGTCATCAAGGATTAAGAAGGGCAAGACAAATTTTTGGAGGACTTTGTAAGGTAGAGCTCTTATCATTGTTAGTAGAATTTAGTTTTAGGATTAGGATTTTAATTTAAGTTAGCATGCTGAAATTTACACAGAATTGGACGAAACTTTGGTAGCTTGCTGTACCTATTTGGCTACATGGAATTGCCTGAAAAAAAATATATGTTTCTCATATTGAAGTTCTTAACAACTTTCATTTTTACAAGTTTTGCAAATTCGTATTGAAAATTGGGGTAAAAATTCAGTTTCTAAGACTGGTCTGTTTTTAGACAGTTTTGACACCTTTCAGTAAAACGAGTAGAACTCCATGCACACTTTATAAAATATTATGATCTTGATGCCATTGGAAAGCTGACTTCAAGATCTTCAACCTATGATTTTTCTAGATTTTAATTCTGTCTGTAACTTGTAGAAAAATGGACTTGAACTGAACTTAGTTTCTGGTTCAGAATGCTGAAATTATACCTGTTAGGAGAAAATCCACCATAAATCACGTATGTCAACTGAGCTTATGAAAATTGGTAAGTGAAAGGAAAACACCCATATCTAAAAATTGCGAGAAGGGACCAGAGACCAATTCTGACTGTAGATAGGCTAAAAGTGATGTTCTTTCTGATGTAACAGTTTTGACAGATTCATATGCTAATTTTTCTTAGTACTTATCATGGTGTAGTTTTGTTTCAAGTTAAGTTTGTTTGTGCTAATCATGTTCTCAATGACATGCTCTTGATACATGTAATTATGCAGATAGTTCATGAAATATTCGTTATGTTAATAATGTTTAAGTTCAATTTGTTTATGCTTTTGTGCTCACATTAGTATGTTCATAACGATGAGTTTGTGATAATATTCCATGCAATTCTTTAATTGAGATGATGATGATGATGATGATGATGATGATGATATTTTTAAAAGTTGGTTAAAGCGGTATTCAAGCCCGCTAGATGATTTGTTGACAAACGAAGTAATATCTTGAAAACTGAGAGTGAGAATGAGGAATGTATCAGTCCTCCTAAAGGAGGGTGACACGGGTTTGGGGGAAAACGGGTAAACTTTAGGAGTTAAGGAGCGGACATATGATATGAATTCTCACCCGCTGTATCACTCCCAGAAGGGCGAGTTGAAAGGGTTGGAGAGGCCGCTGGTGTACTCATGATGCATCATGACAGTAATTGATGGTTTGCTTCGTTTGTCCGACAGAAAAACCGAGTTTGTCTCACTCCCATACCTTGTTCCGTTCGGGTACGGAGAGTTACGAGAGGCCCCTCCAGTGCTCGTGTCACTGGTTGTGGTACCACTTTTTCACCCACCCTGGGTGAAGTCCGCCTCCTTAGCGTTCTACGGTTTACACGGGTTCCAAATATGTGAATCAACAACTTATAGTAGTTGTCTTTAATTTATAAATGTTGTTATCTCATGTCTCCTTATTTTTGTTTACTTTAATGCTATTGTCCCATGGTAACATGGTCTTACGTTTCCTTTCAATATCTGCATTTCATAATATGGTTTCATATGCATGTTTTTGCACGTTCTCATAACTAGGTTTGCATGTTGGAATGTGATTACTTTTACGCACCATGAACCTTACTTGTTAGACTACCCTCCCTAGATAGACAGACTAGTTCTAAAACTGGGTTCTGCTAGAGTGTTAGGAGTTTCTACTGGGTCACGCGTTGACGTGTCCCCGTTGACTTTCAGGTCATGTGAGTTGGAGGTTGGAGATAGCGGCTGGAGCTTCGGAGTTGGTGCTCAGTTGTAGTATTGGGTGGTGAGGGGTATGATGAGAGACTTGTACTTTTGGTGTTTCTTTTCGGGTGGACCTTTGTACTTAGAGTTGTGAAAATGAAGATGTTGGTGTATGTATAAGATGTATCAATGTATCAATAAAATGGAATATTGTACTTTTGTTATTTTCTCAGTGTTTTTATCTGTGATCGAGTTTTACTTGTACTTTCCAGCACGTGCATAGTACCTGCACTGTTTTTCCTACTCTCTTCTTTTCTTTCTTTCTACGTAACACTCGCCTCTTCGGGAATACCTGATACGGATTCGTACTTATCCGGTATCCCGGGGACCGGGTCGTTGCAGGTGGCGGCCCATGCAGGTCCCCGCACTACGGCGTGCGTAAGGATAGTACGGGTAATGCTCCATAGGGGTAGATGTATCCTAAGGTGGGTAGGTGATCAGCCTTAGGGTAAAACCCTGGTATTAGGAAACCCAATGTACAGAGCTCCCTGAGGTTAAGCATGGGTAGTTGTTTGTATATACATTTACATATACGGGTGGGTATGTGTTTGCATGGATATAAAAGTATTGTAGTGTATTTGCTTGTATTTATATAGTTAGGTGTTTATATATATATATATATATGTAAATAAGATACACTATAGATACGAGTATGACTACTTATGTGTATTCTTGTAATTCATAATATAGGTGTGTGTATGGTAATGTTGTTTTTATGGATTGAAGTGAATGTAGTATTCGATGAGTGAAATTATGTATAAGACATATTATCTGTGCAATAGAGTATTATGTATTATCTATGTGGTAATCTATACTTAGATTATATTTGGGGGTGTATATGTATGAATAAATGGATGTATATAGAGCTGTAAGTATGGATACTAAAGTATGATGCATTAAAGTGATGTTAGAAGATATATTTGTATATGGGTGTCTAATGGATGAGTGTATATATACGGAGTATCTGTGTGAATATGTATTGGTGTGCAAATAAATTTATGTTATACGTGTTGGTATATGGATGTTTGTTGGTAAGTGTAAGTGGAAGTATATTTGAATGTATAAAAGTGTATGATAGTATACATAAGTATAATTGTATGTGTATGCGTACTATAAATGTGGTTGTGTAAATTGACATAGTGAGATATGTATGTATGAATATAGCTACAATGGGATGTATACCATAAGTAGTGTGTGAAATATATTGCCTTACTAAATGGTGTGTATAGATATACATAAGTAGGTATGCCAAGTTATACAATATTGGTGTGTACTTATATATTATGTGATGATATGTGAGTGTAACATGTGAATGAGAATTATAAATGGACATGTCTTGTTTGTACAAGTGTGTGTGTATATAGATACATATACTGTATTGATAAGATTCTTGTGCTATTATTTATACATAGTGTGGTGTGTATATATATACTGCATTGAATATATGTTATGTGGACGGGTTGTATGTAAGTATATTTGTACCATGTATAGGTGGATAAATATAGACTTGCGTGAGTTAATATTGGATATGAATACATATGAATGTATACTTGCATATATAAAGTGAGTGTGTAGTGGAAGGTTGATATACTATACATACATACTGTCAGGACTATTTACTATAGTGATATGTACTATGTGCATACTTGTGTGCGAACTATTATATATAATTGTCTATATAGTTGAATGTGTTTATACTTACGTGCTTAAGTGATATGTCTGTGTATGGTTACACACTGGATATGTGGTTTATCATATCGATATGTAAAGTATTGTTGTATGACTATCTGCTATAAGTGTATTAATATTTGGATATACATATTTACATATGTATGTTAGCAAGGTTGCATGCGTATTGGATGTGATATAATAGTATGTGTATCTATATATAGATATATACTTGGTCTATACTTGGATGTATCTAGGTGTATCTATATGTGTGTATATGCATAAATATGCTAGCTCTGTGACTTATGAGTATTGTGTGTGAACATGTATGTATATAGATATATATGATTATAAGAACTGTGTGTGATTGCATACATAGGTGTTTGTATTTAGATATATCTATATGTGTATTCATGAAATAGCATATATCCTTGAACATATACGTGTGTGAATCTTTATGCAAGTACATATGTATTTGCTAAAGTAAGTGTATAGATGTGGGTCTGTAAATTGATACCTTATGTGTATTTATATTTCTATTTATTACTATGCACATGTATTGATATATGTATGTATGTATAGGAGTACTAGTATGTGTGTACATATGTGTGAATAATCAATGGTATAGTGCTTATATAAATGAATGTATAACGTATACATATATCATTGTTTGTATTTCATGGGTGGGAAGATCATTAAATCTAATCAACTTCCGATTAGACCCTTAGTTTTAGAAAGTCCGAGGGCGGACTTGTTTTTAAGGTGGGTAGATTGTAATACCACTATAATTGAACTACTATATTGTGTATATTGTTGTACTTGTATGAGTATGGATAGTAATATATGAGTATTACTGTACATATATGTGATATTTGTACATGTGTGTGATGTGTACGTATGTTTTACTTATATGCATGTGTACTATGGATATAAATTAAGAGTAAGTATGTATTTATAGGTGTGTATGCATACTAAGATGTATGTATGGCTATATGAATATTTGGATGTATCTTGGTGTGTAGTGTATATAGATATTGAATAATTGAGTGTACAAATGTGTATACTTGTATGTATTGATGTATATGGTAATGTATAATTGTATGAAGGTAGTATTGAAATGTATTATATAATATTGTGATTTATTATATGTATGACTATTTGTATGTATGGTTGTGTGTATACCTAGCTAAATTTGTATGTGTGTTTGGATGGATGATAATTATAGTTGATTATTGGTATTACTTTGGAATCTAGTTGTATATTTAAAGTTGCATTTTATGTGTGTAGTGTTTTGGTGTGTATGTTGGTTTGTGTATATATGAATAAATATGTATGGTGTAGTATATTTAGTGTATGCATGTATAGAGTAGTTTTGTAAATATGTTAAGTAAAGAGATTATTGTGCATATTGCATGTGTTTTATTATTGTCATTATTAGTATTAAGGAGGTGTTTTGTGTAAAGTTGGGTTTAGGACATATATGGTATTCTTGGGTAGGTGAAGGGTATTAGTGACATTTTACCGTTTTCATGATAATTTATTATTTCTTAAATCCTAATTATCCTAGGATGACACCTCATGTAACACTAAGCCAATGTTTTGACAAGTCATGGGACACATGGCTTATACTTGGATTTTTGGATTTAGGAAATAAGAAAAAGGGAAAGAAAGAAAACAAAAAGGAAAAAAGAAAAGAAAAACAAAAGTTTTCATTCTCTCATCTCTCCTCTTTCTCCCCCCTTTAGGCCAAAACTATTGCCATACTCAATTATTAGAAGAAGAAGAAGAAGCTTGAAGAGGGAAAAGCTTAGGGTCATCAAGGATTAAGAAGGGCAAGACAAATTTTTGGAGGACTTTGTAAGGTAGAGCTCTTATCATTCTTAGTAGAATTTAGTTTTAGGATTAGGATTTTAATTTAAGTTAGCATGCTGAAATTTACACAGAATTGGACGAAACTTTGGTAGCTTGCTGTACCTATTTGGCTACATGGAATTGCCTGAAAAAAATATATGTTTCTCATATTGAAGTTCTTAACAACTTTCATTTTTACAAGTTTTGCAAATTCGTATTGAAAATTGGGGTAAAAATTCAGTTTCTAAGACTGGTCTGTTTTTAGACAGTTTTGACACCTTTCAGTAACACGAGTAGAACTCCATGCACACTTTATAAAATATTATGATCTTGATGCCATTGGAAAGCTGACTTCAAGATCTTCAACCTATGATTTTTCTAGATTTTAATTCTGTCTGTAACTTGTAGAAAAATGGACTTGAACTGAACTTAGTTTCTGGTTCAGAATGCTGAAATTATACCTGTTAGGAGAAAATCCACCATAAATCACGTATGTCAACTGAGCTTATGAAAATTGGTAAGTGAAAGGAAAACACCCATATCTACAACTTTCGTGAAGGGACCAGAGACCAATTTTGACTGTAGGTAGGCTAAAAGTGATGTTCTTTTTGCTGTAACAGTTTTGACAGATTCATATGCTAATTTTGCTTAGTACTTATCATGGTGTAGTTTTGTTTCAAGTTAAGTTTGTTTGTGCTAATCATGTTCTCAATGACATGCTCTTGATACATGTAATTATGCAGATAGTTCATGAAATATTCGTTATGTTAATAATGTTTAAGTTCAATTTGTTTATGCTTTTGTGCTCACATTAGTATGTTCATAACGATGAGTTTGTGATAATATTCCATGCAATTCTTTAATTGAGATGATGATGATGATGATGATGATGATGATGATGATATTTTTAAAAGTTGGTTAAAACGGTATTCAAGCCCGCTAGATGATTCGTTGACAAACGAAGTAATATCTTGAAAACTGAGAGTGAGAATGAGGAATGTATCAGTCCTCCTAAAGGAGGGTGACACGGGTTTGGGGGAAAACGGGTAAACTTTAGGAGTTAAGGAGCGGACATATGATATGAATTCTCACCCGCTGTATCACTCCCAGAAGGGCGAGTTGAAAGGGTTGGAGAGGCCGCTGGTGTACTCATGATGCATCATGACGGTAATTGATGGTTTGCTCCGTTTGTCCGACAGAAAAACCGAGTTTGTCTCACTCCCATACCTTGTTCCGTTCGGGTACGGAGAGTTACGAGAGGCCCCTCCAGTGCTCGTGTCACTGGTTGTGGTACCACTTTTTCACCCACCCTGGGTGAAGTCCGCCTCCTTAGCGTTCTACGGTTTACACGGGTTCCAAATATGTGAATCAACAACTTATAGTAGTTGTCTTTAATTTATAAATGTTGTTATCTCATGTCTCCTTATTTTTGTTTACTTTAATGCTATTGTCCCATGGTAACATGGTCTTACGCTTCCTTTCAATAGCTGCATTTCATAATATGGTTTCATATGCATGTTTTTGCACGTTCTCATAACTAGGTTCGCATGTTGGAATGTGATTACTTTTACGCACCATGAACCTTACTTGTTAGACTACCCTCCCTAGATAGACAAACTAGTTCTAAAACTGGGTTCTGCTAGAGTGTTAGGAGTTTCTACTGGGTCACGCGTTGACGTGTCCCCGTTGACTTTCAGGTCATGTGAGTTGGAGGTTGGAGATAGCGGCTGGAGCTTCGGAGTTGGTGCTCAGTTGTAGTATTGGGTGGTGAGGGGTATGATGAGAGACTTGTACTTTTGGTGTTTCTTTTCGGGTGGACCTTTGTACTTAGAGTTGTGAAAATGAAGATGTTGGTGTATGTATAAGATGTATCAATGTATCAATAAAATGGAATATTGTACTTTTGTTATTTTCTCAGTGTTTTTATTTGTGATCGAGTTTTACTTGTACTTCCCAGCATGTGCATAGTACCTGCAGTGTTCTTCATACTATCTTCTTTTCTTTCTTTCTACGTAACACTCGCCACTTCGGGAATACCTGATACGGATTCGTACTTATCCGGTATCCCGGGGACCGGGTCATTGCAAGATCCATCGCCGGAAGCCAGTCCACCTGTGCTGGTGCTATCTGTGTCCGAGCTGGGCTCGGAAGGATCATGTAATCTGCACCGTAGGGACTGTGCAACCAAACCCAGTGCCGTTGACCGTGCGGACGTAACATCTTCATCTGGGCCATGACGTCTTTGGACAGTGAAGTGGGGCCCGGGGCTCGTCGCAGGTCAGCAGGAAGGTCCTCGCCGGTCATAAGAGCGAGCAGGGTGATCAGACCGCCGCAACATATCGGTGAGCAAGCGCCCACCGATACAATGATGCGATCCAAAAACCAGCTCGCGATATCAATCACGACGGCGGGGACCAACTCGTCACCCTCCCTAGATAGAGCTCTGGGGCGTGTCATCGCGTAGACCATATAAAGCTCCGGCGTGGACATCGTCCCAGGCTCATATCTCGCCAAAAAGGTAGTCGCCATGAGGCGCTGAGCTATGCGGAGGCAAGGGTGAACGATGGCCGAGGCCTTGGCCCTACTAGGGTCAAAGGCGGCAGGTAAACCCGTGATCCGGGCCCAGAAAGCGCCGTAATCGAAGGAAGGTGGGGGAATGTGAGTGGGGGCGTAACCACGGTCGGCCCCGGGGACATCGGGCCATGAAAAGAAAGCTCTCATCATACCGAGAGTGACCTGGCACTTTCGGTCCACGAACCCGGGCGATAGAACTAAGCACCTCAAGTGTCGGACGGACGAAGGTGTCCACCGCACTTGGAAGAAATCTCGCCAACCCACGTTGTCATACAACGTGAGCATCCCCTCAAGTACCCCCAGGCGTCCTAGGTCTGCAAGGTGTGCGAACCTGGAGGGTACAATCGAGCGCTGGGAATTGCGCTCAAAAACGACGCGGTGTGCGTCGTCCCGGAACGTAATCCCCAGCGGCCCGACAAGTGGAGCCGGTGGCGGTGGCTGTGGGACGGTAGGGAGTGGCTGTGCGGGGTGAACAGGGTGTGGTGGTGTAGGCGGAGGAGAGTCCTCCACCTCGTGGGAGGGGCCGGCCTCATCCGGCCGCTTCCGCTTGGCAGAAGCTCTCCTCGACCGCGGCCGTGTCCGGGGCGGCATGTGGGCCCCGGGTGCTCACCAAGAACGTAAAAAATGCGGCGTGCGCAAAAGAGTGGAACGAGTATACTGTAACACGTCGCGAGAGCAATATAGTGGACGCGTGCGAAGACGCCGCCTCCACGAAGCCAAAAACTCTCCCCGGAAGCTCCCCTGGGCTCCCCTAAGCTCCCCAATATACACTGCACATCAAACGAAGATATCAGCGAGTAATATTCAAAATGTGTGGGGGGTTAGGGGTATGATAGATAGATAATGAAGTTGATTTGGTTTTGGGGTTCGTTAAACACACGGATCGTCAAAAAATACGCAAAAGAGGAGGAAATAGGCAAAAATTAGGGTACCGGAGCTCGGCCGGCGAGGTGGTCGCCGGCGGCGACTCAGGCGAGGCGGAGGTGGCGTCGGCCGGCGGCGATCGGCCGAGCGCCGACGGCGGGCGAGTGGTCGGGCGAGTGGGGAGGGGGTCGCAGCGGTCGTAGGAGAGATTGGGCGCAGGCTCGGGTGGAAAATCGATAATAACGCTTCGAATTCCATGCCGAGCCCGCCGCAACTTATATAAGAAAAAGTTACGACTCGGCCGAGTGACTAAGTCGCTCGGCCGAGTGATCGTAACGGAAACATTTTTGAAATTTCCTCCCCGCTTACGACTCGGCCGAGCGGCCTTGCCATCCTCGGCCGAGTGGAAAAAGTCCATTCGGCCGAGTGGCTCAAGCTACTCTGTAATACTCGCCCTAGGAGCGTATCAGTTATCCTCGGCCGAGTGAATATATATACTCGGCCGAGTGGCAATTATACTGAAATCAAGAAAAGAAACAGAGAGTTGGGTACAGCAGACTTTCCTCGTTCGTGAGCCGCTCGGGCGGACGAACTTATGTGCTCGGCCGAGTGACTAGTATACTCGGCCGAGTGAACCCTGTTTTCTGCTGTTTGGCTTCGTTTGGGCTCTAAACTCTGTTTTTCTTTCTCCAGTCGATTTCATCTTCCTCCTAAGCATCGAGCGCATTCCTGGAGCGCTCCTTGTCGCCTTGTTCATCCTCCTAATGATAGGTACCTCGTTCTCCTCTCCTGTCAAAGAAAAATAGGACCCGTTATCACGAAATTTTTAGGCAAACGACTCAAAACTCTAATAATTTCTAAAACAAAAATAAAGGAAAAGTAAAAATAAAGCGATAACCGTCGGGTTGCCTCCCGACAAGCGCTCGTTTAAGGTCGTGAGCTCGACCCCCCTTTGATTTTCAATTCAGTGCGGGATATTGGGTGCATATGAGATGCACCCGTCAAATTTATTGGGAAGAACGCTTAAATTTGGATGTTGTGGCGGGGCGTTCTTCCTCGGTGCTCCTTTGCCTCGGGTAGTGTTGGGGGGTGACTCCCCCAAGCTAGTGCTTGCTCTGGGCCTTGGCTTCACTGGTGACATCGATTTTTGTATCGGTGTGGCTTTCCTTGGAGTCTTCGTCTTTGAGAGCTTGCAGAGCTCTCGTATTTTCGCGACGTCAGCGTCGCCTTCATCAATTTCCATGGAGAGGTCGGGGGAATGCTCCATCTTTTCTTCTTGGCCTAAGTCCGGCCCTTCCTCAAAATCATCCTTGAATAGAGCGCCGATGGAATGGGGGATCACCTCCTCAATAACCTCGTCAAGGAGGTCCATATAGTCCAGCTCCTCATGATAAGGCATATGCTTCATTGCCTTGGGAATATGAAGCTCCACCTCGATGTTGCCGACATTCAATGTTAGAGTCCCTTCACGTACGTCAACAATGACACCGGCGGTGGCGAGGAATGGGCGTCCAAGTATTAGCGACGTGTCTCCCTCCTCCTTGACATCCATGATCACGAAGTCACATGGCAAACATATGCCCCCCGGGACTTGTAACGGGATATCCTCTGCGATCCCTACCGGCCTTGTGATCTGACCATCGGCTAGTTGTATCCGCATGTCGGTAGGCTTCAATTTTGTGCCTGTGTTTAGTCTTAGGAACATAGAGAGAGGCATGAGGCTAACACTAGCCCCTAAGTCCACTAACGCCTTTTGTAGAGGGACGCCGCCTAAGGTGTAAGGAATTCAGAAACTCCCCAGGTCTTTGAATTTGGCGGGCTCCTTCTCTCTCTTGGTGAACCAAGAGCCCTCTTCGGCGAGCATGATTTTCTCCTTCCTCCTTCTTCCCGTAATCAAATCTTTTAGGAACTTGGCGTATGTCGGGATTTCCACGATAGCGTCGAGGAAGGGGATATTGAGGCTTACCCCTCTCAAATACTCGAGAAACTTGGCTAGCCGTTTCTCCATCTTTGCTCTAGCAAGCCTCTGAGGGAATGGGATCGGTGGCATAAAACGCCTCTCTTCAATCAATTACTCCGCTCTAGACTTTTCTTCCCCTTGCGGCTCTTTCTCTCTCTCAACTTCAATGACCGGCTCGCTTGGCTCTATAATCTCCACCACGGGCTCCTCAGTAGGAATCATGACGGGAGTGGTATCCTTCCCACCTCTCATAGTAACTGCAACAACAGCGTTGATGTGGCCGGTGTTGCCCTGTGGATTTTGCTCGGGTTGCGCCGGCAACTGTTGACTGTTTCTATTGAGCAACGCAAGTTGCTCCGCAATTTTTCCAACAACAGTTGTAAGAGAGTCTTGGCCCGCCTTCAAGGAAGCATTGATCTTCTTCTGCTCAACTATAAACTCCTCCACCTTAGCTTCAAATTCAGATCGTTGTTGAGCTTGTGGAGGGTTTTGATTTCTCCACCCTTGATTGTATCCGGGCGGCCTATAGGGTCCAACTTGTTGCTTTGGTAGGAAATTTTGTTGCGGAGGCCCCCTCGGTGGATAATGTTGTTGTTGTTATTGTTGTTGTGGTCGAGCTTGTTGAGGTAGTTGTTGTGGCAGGTTCAATGCTCCATCATTGTTTGCATAGGAGAAACCGGGATGGTTTCTTGTGGCCAGATTGGCCCAATATCCTTGGTTCCCCGTGACGTATTGAACTTGCTCCAAAGATCTCTCTCCTTGTTCTCCTCCCAAATACATAGCTTGGGATTGGTCTTGCCAATCACACATTTGATTCGTTGGTGCGGATGTGGAAGGGGTTCCTTGGGGCTCCTTTATATACTTCTCCAGTCTCTCCACTACCTTGTGGAGAGAATCGAACTTGTTGGTCAGCTCCGCTATGGCCTTTGCCTCATAGATGCTAGATGGCTTCAAGGAGGACGAAGAGTGTCCTCGCTCGTCACCCCATTGTTGATTGTTTGAGGCCATCTCCTCAATTAGGGCCGTAGCTTCGTCGGGAGTCTTCGATAGGATAGCGCCATTTGCCGCGGCATCAATAATCTGCTTGGTCCCCGGTTGGAGACCATTGTAGAAGCTATGGACTAGCTCCCAATCTTCAATGCTATGGTGGGGGCACTGATGCTGCAGGTCTTTGAAGCACTCCCAAGCCTCATAGAGTGTCTCTTGAGGTCCTTGCTTGAAGGACATAAGAGCACTCCTAATCTTTACCGTCTTGGAAGGCGGATAGAACTTGTCGATGAATGCGCTTGCCAAACCATCCCATGTGGTAAAGACTCCCTCAGCTTGCGTCCTCAACCAATAAAGAGCTTTATCCTTTAATGTGAAGGGGAAGAGGCGCAGTCTGATGGCATCCAAGGTAACGCCCGGCATCTGGAAGGTGGCGCACTTTGATAGGAAGAGCTGGATGTGGTAGTGGGGATTTTCATGGGCGTTCCCATGAAATGGATCCTGCTGCATCAGAACCACAAGCCCAGTCTTCAACTCAAAATTCTTGTCGGCCGCCAACTCCGGCATGGCTATGGACGAGGTTGTGGAGGAAGTCTTAGGCCGGAGCCTATCTCGAATGGAAATAATCCTCGCCATTCTTGCCGCTAACTCTTCAGGCGTCACCAGGACGTTCATAAACCTCCCTTCCGTATAGGATCTCCTCTCCGCTCTGATTCTCTGCAATGTACGCTCGATCTCAGGATCAAACAATATATCGATGGGGTCCGCAGTGGATCTCGTGTACATGCACAGGAAAATAAAGTTTCAAAGAAGTGATTAGCACAATGGAAGGGTTAGATAAAAAAATAAAGAAATAAAACAAAAAGAAAGAAATAGCTAGGGTGGTAGGATCAAACACAATCGCCTCCCCGGCAACGGCGCCAAAAACTTGATCGATGCCCCGAAATGCAACCCAAGAGAATGACAAAAAACTTGGTCGACCCCGGATATACACCCAGAGAACGATTGTAGTTTTACCGCAAGCGCACGGTGTATCGGCGAGCGGGTATCGAACACAGGGAGGACGGATGACAGTGCCTTCTCCGAACAACCTGGCTATAGGAACAGAAAAGAGGGAATTTGCCTTTCGGCGATCCTGTCACAATCGTCAGACAAAGTATGGAGACATAAAATCAAATAAAGACGCCTAGGGAATAGGGAATCCCCGCTACTCACCGTATCTCGTCAATGTGATTCATTGGTATCACAATTGCTAGAGTAGGATTTCGGATGAACTAGTTGCAACTGAATGTAAAACCTAGCTCACGCTCTCGCGCTGTTGCCAGTCTATAGCTAACCTAGGTTTGGGTCCAATCTCTTGCAAACCCTAGCCTAGGCAAGCTAGCATTAGGATCAACATCATCGTTCAATCGCGTCCCGAGCCCACTCTCGTGCAAACTCGGGCCACGACCTAGGTTGGGATAGTTGCTACCCGTCCAATCTCTTGCAAACGAGTATCTGTATGGAATTGCAACCGAGAACCCTAGTATCGGTCCAATCTCTTGCAAACCGATACTACGGAAACTCAATTTCAACCCAATTCGGATTTCTAGGGGTTCCTATCGAATTGGGATCCAATCTCTTGCAAATCCCAATCGATATGAACACCTAGCTATCCGTAGTATATCGATCCCAAACAAACCCTAATAGCAATTCTAGCAATATTTCTACCAAATCATCATAATTCGGAAATTGGGCTCGTAGGGTTCATCCCCACGCCCCAAGACGTTAGGACTACTCACAATTCATATCACAAATGAAAGAACAAACAATTGCAATAGCAATAGAATTCATCACAATATTCAAATAAGCAATAAAAACGAGATTTTTAATGAAGAGGGAGACAAACCAATAGAGTTCTCCAAGAATCCAACAAAAATAAACTTTTCTCTCCTCTCCAATCACAAGAATCAAAAGCTAAAAACTTTAATCTAAAAAGCTGCAAAAAGCAAGGGAAAAAGCTCCCTAACCTAGGTTAAAAACTGGGGTTAAATACCCCCCAAAATCGCCCAAAAAACTGTGACAAAATTGCCCCTGCGCAGCCTGAAAATCGCAATTTACGCTACAGGCATCGCGGCTCACTCGGTCGAGTGACAAAAGTCGCTCGGTCAAGTGAGAGACCCTAAGAATTTCTAGTAAGTCTGGGGTCTTGGTGATCTTCACTTCGGGGGTCGCTCGGCCGAGTGAGTTGTCGTCACTCGGCCGATGGGCACTTGATCGATGCCCCGAAATGCAACCCAAGAGAACGACCAAAAACTTGGTCGACCCCGGATATACACCCAGAGAACGATTGTAGTTTTACCGCAAGGGCACGGTGTATCGGCGAGCGGGTATCGAACACCGGGAGGACGGATGACAGTGCCTTCTCCGAACAACCTGGCTATAGGAACAGAAAAGAGGGAATTTGCCTTTCGGCGATCCTGTCACAATCGTCAGACAAAGTATGGAGATATAAAATCAAATAAAGACGCCTAGGGAATAGGGAATCCCCGCTACTCACCGTATCTCATCAATGTGATTCATTGGTATCAAAATTGCTAGAGTAGGATTTCGGATGAACTAGTTGCAACTGAATGTAAAACCTAGCTCACGCTCTCGCGCTGTTGCCGGTCTATAGCTAACCTAGGTTTGGGTCCAATCTCTTGCAAACCCTAGCCTAGGCAAGCTAGCATTAGGATCAACATCATCGTTCAATCGCGTCCCGAGCCCACTCTCGTGCAAACTCGGGCCACGACCTAGGTTGGGATAGTTCCTACATGTCCAATCTCTTGCAAACGAGTATCGGTATGGAATTGCAACCGAGAACCCTAGTATCGGTCCAATCTCTTGTAAACCGATACTACGGAAACTCAATTTCAACCCAATTCGGATTTCTAGGGTTTCCTATCGAATTGGGATCCAATCTCTTGCAAATCCCAATCGATATGAACACCTAGCTATCCGTAGTATATCGATCCCAAACTAACCCTAATAGCAATTCTAGCAATATTTCTACCAAATCATCACAATTCGGAAATTGGGCTCGTAGGGTTCATCCCCACGCCCCAAGACGTTAGGGCTACTCACAATTCATATCACAAATGAAAGAACAAACAATTGCAATAGCAATAGAATTCATCACAATATTCAAATAAGCAATAAAAATGAGATTTTTAATGAAGAGGGAGATAAACCAATAGAGTTCTCCAAGAATCCAACAAAAATAAACTTTTCTCTCCTCTCCAATCACAAGAATCAAAAGCTAAAAAGTTTAATCTAAAAAGCTGCAAAAAGCAAGGGAAAAAGCTCCCTAACCTAGGTTAAAAACTGGGGTTAAATACCGCCCAAAATCGCCCAAAAACTGTGACAAAATTGCCCCTGCGCAGCCTGAAAATCGCAATTTACGCTACAGGCAGCGCGGCTCACTCGGCCGAGTGACAAAAGTCACTCGGCCGAGTGAGAGACCCTGAGAATTTCCAGTAAGTCTGGGGTCTCGGGGATCTTCACTTCGGGGGTCGCTCGGCCGAGTGAGTTGTCGTCACTCGGCCGATGGGCTTCTCTTCACTCGGGCGGTCGGCAATTTCCACTCGGCCGAGTGGGTCTTCTGATGCTCAGACAGACGAAAAACAGTAAGTTGGCTCTTTTTGATGGGCGTCGTCTGAGTGCCACTCGGGCGGACGGGGTTTCGTCACTCGGCCGATGTGGCTTCTGATGCTCGGCCGAGTGCACACTTGAAGCGTGTCCGATCTGGTCGGCCGAGCGGGGTCTTCTGGTCGGCCGAGTGACTCCTTCACTCGGCCGAGTGAGACACCAAAAATGCCCATTCTGAGTGTTTTTGCCTCCTCGTCGCTCCTACGACGTTCCTTCTTCTTCCGCTCCTCTCCAATCTCCAAATACCCCTCAGGGAATTCGTCGGTGACACTCTGGAGTAGGTGTATCTTAGGATCACTCCAAATCACTCCAAATCTCCTAAAATACGACAAAAACAACAAATCGTGAAAAGTATCGCAATATTGTCGATAAATCGTGAAAAGCGTGATTTGAGCGATCTAAATGGCATGCAAACATGCGGAAAAAAGGTGTAAAATAAGGAGTGATCAAGAAGCAAGCACCAAACCCTAGCTCCACCAAGATGACCATCAATAGGTGGCTAGGGAGAAGTTGGTGACTTGGATTCAAGCTCTTAGCTTGAGTAGCTCACAATCAATGAGAATCTCTCTTGAGAAATACGAATGAGGGAGAGATTCTTGTGAAGAGAGGGAGCTTGGAAATAGGAATTAAATGCTCTCTCTTTGATTCTCAAAGTCTCAATAATATCAGCCTTGAATGCTATGAATAAGCATCACAAGATTGTATAGGATAGAGAGAAGAGAGAGGGAAAGTTCGTGCAGTTAATGCTCCAACGGATCTATTTCTGAAGCAGTCTAATCGGTCTAAGAAGGATCACTGACCGATTAGTTTTGCAACTAGTCGGTCGGTGATTCTTCTTGGACCGATTAAAAGGTTCACAGCCAAGAAAGATAGTTCAGGAGATATAGAACTAGTCGGCCTAAGAAGACTTGCCAACCGACTAGTTTGACAACTAGTCGGTCGGTGAGTGTTCTTTGACCGACTAAGAGTTGAAATGCAATAGGCCGAATTCAAGGAGAACTAGTCGGTCAAAGAATAAATTCCAACTGACTAGTTTCACAACTAGTCAGTCGATGGTTGTTCTTGGACCGACTAAGAGTAAACAGTAGCTAGGCTGTGAAAATGAAGTTATAACTAGTCGATCTAAGAAGGATTCCAAACCGACTAGTTTGACAACTAGTCGGTCGGTGAACCTTCTTGGACCGACTAATTGGTCAACAATGCCTAGGCTGAATTGAGCAAGGAGATCTAGTCGGTTCAAGAAGGATTCTTAACCGACTAGAAGACAATCTAGTCGGTTGGTTGTTCTTCTTGAACCAACTAACATGCACTAGACGCTGCGAAATGAAGCGTGAAGCTTTGGGAAAGTTTCTATGGGCTTCTAAGATAATCCTACCTCTAAGATATGAGTGTTATGAAGATTATAATGTAAGACCTACTCAAGGCTTAACATTCTATGAAAAGAAGCTAGAAGACTATAAAATAAACTAGACGAACCGTCTTCAAAGCTTCAATCCGAATCTCTTGACTTCAATAATGCTCTTAGAGCTTCAACGAAGCTTCAGGCACACGATCACATGCTTTGAGAAGTATTGAGACGTTTCTTTTGATGTTCATGGTATTTTGGCGACGATCTCCATAACTGCGCTCACAAAGAGTTAGTTCACGATATTTATGTTTGTTCATCATCAAAACCAAATCCGGTGAATCAATACTCAACAACTTCTTCCGCTTCGAAGCGCGCTCCCGCGTGCGTGAACTACGGCGTGGCGGCATGTGTGCCACGCAACGTGCCCGCCCAAAATGAAATGCGACGCGCTAAATAATGAAACGAGTATACCTGAGCACGCCGCGAGAGCAATTAACAATGCGTGCAAAGATACGCCTCCTCCGCAAGGCTCCGTATGCGTCAAAAAGATCCCTAAAGCTCCTCCAAGCTAGCCTGAAACACAAACGATAAAATCAACAAATAATACTCAATATACATGGGGGAGATAGGGGATAATACATATAAATAAAATTTGATTTGAATTTGGGGCGCAACTGGCGGACAAATCGGGAGAAATGAGGAGAAAAATCGAAATCGGGGCGAAACGAGGTGATCGGCGGCAGCCGGCGACTGGGAGGCGGCGCCGGCGAGGGCGAGCGGCAGCGCGACGGTGGAGACCGACGGCGGCGACCGACGACGAACATCGGTCGACGGTGGAGGCGGCGGCTCGGGCATCGGAGGGGCGCGATTTAGTTGAAGGAGGCGAAGGGGCGGCAGCGGTTCGGGCGATTTGGGATTTTTTCGCATTTCAAAATTCGCGCAGCCGCAGCGCTTATATACAGGAATGATACGACTCGGCCAAGTGAAGAGTTCACTCGGTCGAGTGGGATATGAAATAAAATTTCGAAAATATTTCCCACAAGTTACGACTCGGCCGAGTGACTTTTCACACTCGGACGAATGGACAAGTTCCACTCGGCCGAGTGGGTCAGCCACTCAGCAATTTTTAGAGCATGCATGGTATCTGATTCACTCGGCCGAGTGATATGTCACTCGCCCGAGTGGAAAATTATACTGTAAAGAGAAAAAATAACAGATAGTTGGTCAGAACGAGCTTCCCTGATCTGTACTCCACTCGGCCGAATGGAGTCTTTGCTCGGCTGAGTGATATATGTTACTCGGCCGAATGGCACCCTGTTTTCTGCAACGGCTCTCCGTTTTCGCTCCATTCTCTGTTTTTCTTCCTCCAGTCAGTTCCTTCCTCATCCTGGGGCCTGAGCACGTTCCTGAAGCGCTCTCCCTTGCCTTGGTCATCCTCCATATGAATGGTCTCTCTTTCTCCATCTCCTGTCATGAAAATTAGGACCCGTTGTCACGATTTTCATATACACTAGACTCTAAACACTAAGAAAAATCTAAAAAAGAAACAAGATTCAAATAAAAACAATGTAAAACCGTCAGGTTACATCCCGACAAGCGCTCGTTTAAGGTCATGAGCTCGACCCCTTAAGATTTTCATTTAGCACATGATGTTGGGCGCATACGAGATACGCCCGTCAAATTTGCCGGGAAGGCCACTTGGATTTGGTTGTTGGTGCTTGTCGGCCTTCCTTGGCGTCCCTTCATCATGGGTAGAGTTAGGGGATAAGTCCCCCAAGCTTGATCTACCACCAATCTTCTTCCTCCTCACCGGTGACGTCGATCTTCTATTCGGTGGAGCTTTCTTTGGATTCTTGGCCGTTGAGAGCTTGCAAAGCTCCCTTATCCTTGCGACATCAGCGTCGCCTTCATCATCGGCCATGGAGCTATCCAGAGGGTCCTCTAACTTCTCTTCAATGCTAGAAACTTGGCCTTCTTCAAAGCCGTCATCATGGAGAGCGCCAATAGAATAAGGAATGGCCTCGTCGATTAACTCATCAAGGAGGTCCACATAGTCCAATTCCTCTTGGTAGGGCATATGCTTCATGGCTTTGGGTATGTGAAACTCAACCTCGATGTTCCTGACATTCAAGGATAACGTTCCTTCTCGCACGTTGACTATAACGCCGACGGTGGCCAAGAACGGGCGTCCAAGCATAAGTGAAGTGTCGCCCTCTTCCTTGATGTCCACGACGACAAAATCACAAGGTAAGCATATCCCTCCTGGAACTTGTAGCGGAATGTTCTCCGCAATCCATACCGGCCTAGTGACCCGACCATCCGGTAGTTGTATCTTCATGTCGGTTGGCTTCAAGTCGGTCCCCGTATTCAATTTTCGGAACATGCTAAGGGGCATTAGGCTCACACTTGCTCCCAAGTCAACTAAGGCTTTTTGCAATGGGACTCCTTCAAGTGTGCATGGGATGCGAAAGCTTCCGGGATCCTTGAATTTCGCAGGCCCCTTTTCCTTCTGGTTGAACCAAGTCCCTAGTACGACAAGCATTATTTTCTCCTTCCTCTTCTTTCCCGATATTAAATCCTTCAAGAACTTCGCATATGATGGGATCTCCACTATAGCATCTAGGAAGGGTATGTTGAGGCTTACTCCCCTCAAATATTCAAGGAACTTAGCGAGCCTCTTCTCAATTTTAGCTCTGGCCAACCGTTGTGGAAATGGCACCGGTGGCATGTAGGTGCGCTCCTCGTTGGGCTTCTTCACTTTAGAATTTCCGCCTCCTTGTTGCTCCTTTGGGCTCCCCTCCTCAATCGTCGACTTCTTGTCATCCAAGATTTCTTCCACGGGCTCCTTTGTTTGGACCATGACAGGAGTAGTATCCTTCCCGCCCCTAGTTGTGACCGCCACTACCACATTTATGTGGCCGGTATTATTCAGTGGATTGGGCTCCGGTTGAGCCGGCAATTGTTGGATGTTTTTGTTAAGCAACGTGAGTTGCTCTGCTAGTTGAGCCACTACGGTATTCAGAGAGTCTTGTTGCGCAATCAACCGAGTGTTTATCTTCTTTTGCTCCACCATGAACTCCTCTATCCTAGCTTCATGATCCGATCTTTGGTGTGCTTGAGGTAGGTTAGGAGCTCTCCAACCTTGCTTATAACCGGGCGGCCTATACGGTCCCGCCTGTTGCCTAGGCGGGTAATTTGGTTGCGGTGGCCCCCTTGGTTGGTATTGATGTTGTGGAGGTGGAGGCCTAGCTTGAGGTTGTTGCGGCGGTAGTGGGTTTAGGACTCCTTCATTATTTGCATACGAAAATCCCGGATGGTTCCTTGCGGTCGGGTTGGCCCAATAACCGGAGTTCCCCACAACATATTGCACTTTCTCCAAGGCTCCCTCTCCTTGCTCTCCTCCTACGAACATGGCTTGAGATGGACCTTGCCAATCACTCATATTGCTTCCCGGCATAGATGTAGAGGAAGCTCCATGTGGCTCGGTGATATACTTCTCCAATCTCTCCACTACCTTGTGGAGAGAGTCAAATTTGTTCGAAAGCTCTGCTACGGCCTTGGCTTCATATATGCTAGTGGGCTTCAAAGAGTTAGAAGAATGTCCTCGCTCATCACCCCGTTGTAGATTATTAGTAGCCATCTCCACTAATAGGGCCGTAGCTTCATCCGCCGTTTTGGAAAGAATGGCTCTGTTGGCGGTTGCATCTATGATCTGCTTCGTGACAGGTTGGAGTCCATTATAAAACTGTGAACTAGCTCCCATTCTTCTATGCTGTGATGGGGGCATTGATGCTGTAAATCCTTGAAGCGCTCCCATGCCTCGTATAGGGTCTCCTGCGGTCCTTGCTTAAAGGACATGAGCGCACTCCTAATCTTCGCCGTCTTAGATGGCGGGTAGAATTTATCCACGAAAGCATTGGCCAACTCATCCCAAGTAGTGAATACCCCTTCCGCCTGCGTCCTCAACCAATATAAAGCTTTGTCTCTGGGGGTGAAGGGGAAGAGTCTCAAGCGGATAGCATCAACAGAAACATTTGGCATTTGAAAGGTGGCGCACTTGGACAAGAATAGCTGCAGGTGATAATGTGGATTCTCATGGGAGTTCCCATGTAAGGGGTCTTGTTGCATTAAGACCACCAATCCCGATTTGAGCTCAAAATTCTTATCCGCCGCCAACTCCGGCATGGCGATGGAAGAAGAGGTGGAAGAGGTCTTAGGCCGTAGCCTATCTATGATGGATATAATCCTCGCCATACGTGCCGCTAGTTCTTCCGGTGTCTCCGTGCGGTTCATACAATTATCCTCTGTAGCGTGCCTTCTCTTGGCTCTGATCCTCCTCTCGGTACATTCGATCTCCGGATCAAATATAATATCATCTGGATCCACCGTCAATCTCGTGTTCATGCAAAGAGAAACAGAGTTTCAAAGGAATTGTTAGCACGAAAGATGAGTGAAATAAAAAATTAATAAAACAAAAAGAAATAGCTAAGTAGGAAAAATAAAGCACTGTTGCCTCCCCGGCAACGGTGCCAAAAACTTGCTCGTGCCCCGTGAGTACACACACCTGGAACAAATAACTTGTAGTTTTACCGCAAGCGCACGGTGTAGCGGTGAGCGGGTATCGAACTTAGGGAGGACTAATGACAGTGTCTCCTTCTAATCACCTAGCTATCAAGAGAATCGAGAATCGTTTGGGGTAAGTGATTTGGGTTCAATATTGCTTATTTAACCCCCCATTTAGCCCTATTTTGTGCTCACATGATGCTAAATTTATCTCTAATTCATACGTATTTTCTACACATTTATTTATTAGAGAAAACACACTATTTGAGCATAAAACAGCATTTAACGATGCATTTATGCACTTTTTATATTTTTCTTAGCATCGTCTCGATCTCACGATTCCAACGACTATTTATTTGTATTTTTCTGAGATCTGTGCTAATTTCTATGAATTTTTGAATGCAGAATACCAATTAAATGAGGAAATACGCAAGAAATACGTATTATACGGTCGCCAGCCAATCAGGAGCGGCCACGTGTCAACAATCCGTGGATTCTCCCCCGATCCAGCGGCTCACGACGGTCCGTAGGCGAACGAGGCGGAAATTTTTATGGCCGTTGGATCGTAATCCAACGGCTTGGAACGAGGCGAAATCGCATCAGCGGGAAGCAACGCAGGCGGCCACGTGGCGCACATCCGGCGACCCCCGCCCAGATCCGAGGGCGTACGAGCGAGCGAGGCGGCAGCGTTCTCTCGCGCGACGTGGCCTCCATCGGATCGTCCGATCAAAATCCAACGGCGGAGAGCTCGCCCGCTTCGAATTCGAAATCGCGACTCCTAGGGACACGCGGCAGCACGACCTTCGATCCCGCGTTATAGTGGACGGCCAGATCTCGTTCGAAAGAGCGAGCTGCGGAGGGAATTTGCGCGCGACGTGGCGCTCCGGATGCCGTTCGATTCGAATCGAAGGGACGGGCTGCAGCGAGAATTGGAGAGTGACGTGGAGCGATGAAGGCTGTTGGATTGCAGATCCAACGGCTACCAACAAATCCGAGCTGCTATCGGATCTGGGTGCGGAGAAAGCGGGTTTCGCACAGCTTTTAAAGCACACGTGGCGGTCTGTGGTTCCATCCCGCTTGGATGAGCGGCCAGGGTTTGCTCCGCTCGAGATGAGCGGTCTGGATTCAACCGGGTGCGTAAATGGTGCGGGTTTGAACCCGTTAAGCCCAATAAACCCGCAATCTTATTATTTAAGCGTATTCTAGGGTTTTTGGGCGTATAATTGGCGTATTGGAGCACTTAGGAGCCGTATTTTCTTCTGCAAAAATTCTGTAAAATTCCAGAGCCTAGTTTCTAATTTCCAGAGACTTTTGAAGACTTTTCAGAGAGATTTGGTGATATTCTCTTCAACTTTAGCTTGTATTTGGGTGTTTTAGCTTGTATTTTGCCTCTAAACTTCCGTATTTTGCTATGAAACTTATGAATTTGAATCTGAAAATTGTGTATTTCTGCACCATGAGTAGCTAAATATTTTATGTGCATGGTATGGATTAATTAGGTGATGTGAATCGTATTCTTTGGTTGTGTTATTGCGCTTAATCGTTGTATTTGCTAAAGTTTTAATCGTCGCTCTTAAATCTACTATTTCGTATTCCAAAAGAATTGTTCTAGTAGATGATCACCCCACAAGGGTGAGATTTGATCTCTCCAAAAGAGAGCTTCATATTTCGTATATACGTTTAGAACTTTAGCGATATTCTATTAGAATTGATGCGTTAACTCCCAAAAGGATATCTTCCGACGATTCGCTCCCAAAAGGAGGTTTCGTTGTGTTATACTTGATCAACCAAAGCTTACGATTCGCTGATCCTAATGAACCCATGCCATGTACATGCTTTTTATATCTATTTTTCACGAATTAGAGTTCGTTGTTTGCATTGATCGCACGTAACAATTCCATCACCATACTTTTCATACCACCTTCACCATCACTATTAAAGTGTTTAGATTTTATTCGTAGTTACTCTATTTGATTTGGACTTGTGGTTTCAACAGATTCTCCCGAGGATTCGACATCTGGACTCCCAGATTTTACTACTTGAACGGACTCTTGCGCTTGAGAGAAGCACCTTTCGGAGCCCACCAAGTTTTTGGCGCCGTTGCCGAGGAGAACGGTTTGTTACTACGGTTTAATTCATTCAGAGGACCTTCGGTGAGATCCTTCCACTTTATTGTATATAATCTTTTGTTTGCTTTCATATAAAAAAAATATTTGTGCTAGTTTATGTGGCATAGGACTCCTAGGACACATAGGTTGACTCGACGTTTTGATATGGCTAATAATAATATGGATGAAAATTTTAGCAACAATAACGAGAATAATGTGCAACCTGGAGTGCCTAGGACTTTAAAAGATTTACTCAGACCCACTAGGACTAGCACTGCTTCATGCTTTGTTTTACCTGCCGATGCAAATTCTTTCAATTTTAAACCTGGGGTGATCCAACTCTTACCCACCTTTCATGGGTTAGACAAGGAAAATCCATATCTTCATATTAAAGGATTTGAGGAGGTTTGCTTGACATGCTTTGATGGGAAAACTAGCGAGGATACGATATATCTTAAACTGTTCCCATTTTCATTAAAAGACAAAGCTAAAAATTGGTTGAATGCATTGCCATCACGCTCTATTACTACATGGATTGATTTGCAGGCTGAATTTCTAAAGAAGTTTTTTCCTATTCACAGGACACAGGGACTGAAGCGGCAGATTATGAACTTTGCCCAGAAAAGCGAAGAAACATTCTACCAGGCATTTGAAAGGTTCAATGAGTTGCTGCTCGCATGTCCGCACAATGGCTTCGACAAAAGCAGGATTATTGGCTTCTTCTACGATGGATTGCAGCCGCAAATGAAGCAATTTGTAGAGATGATGTGCAATGGAGGATTCTTTGATAAAGAGCCAGACGAAGCTTGGACGTACCTGGAGGAGATAGCAGAAAATGCGCAGACATGGGACACCACTTCAGACTACGAGAGAGGAGGCCATTCTGCACCATCCCAGCCTACGCGAGGACTGGTTTATAATTTGAAGCAAGAGGATGCGTTGGAGGCAAAGATGGAGGCCATGATCTCAAACAAGCTTCACGCCATGAATCTGAAAGAGGCCAAGGCAGTCGAGATAGAGCAGATTTGCGCACTTTGCGACGTTGGAGGCCACGACACTAGTGCTTGTCCTACACTTCCAGCTTTGAAGAGCATGCTAGGCAATCCAACGGGGGTGAATCAAGTGTCTTCGAATTACCAGAACTTCAATTCCAACAAGGGGTGGCGCAACAATCCAAACTTGAACTGGGGCCCCAATCAGCAGACTCAGCAGCAGCAGGCTCCCCCTCCGTTCCGACAACCTCAATACAACAACAACAACTATCAAGGTGGGAACCAGAGGAGGGACCCTGAGCCAGTGCAACAACAGCAGATGCAACCATTTGGCGATGCGCTTCAGCAGCTTATCCAATTGCAACAAGCCCAGATGCAGCAGTAGCAGGCTCAATTTCAGGCTCAGCAGACTCAGAATCAGCAGATGAGCGAGAGCTTGGCGAGGCTTACAGCGACATTAGAAAAAGGTAAGCTTCCATCTCAGTCAATTCCAAATCCTAATATGGGCTCATCTTCTTCTGCAGGAAATAATATGAAGCCTTGCCAAGCGGTGTCCACTTTGAGGAGTGGAAAAGAGATTCAGAAGCCTGATCCACCGAGCAGACAAGCTGAGCAGGAAGAGGAAATTCAGATCCAAGAAGAGGGAATTAAAGAGCAAGAGGAGCTGCAGGAAAAGAGTACGGAAGTGGGTTTGAGCAAAAATGTCATTAAAGAGAAGGAACTCGCAGCATACGTACCTGCAGCGCCTTTCCCTCAGCGGCTACTTCAGAAAAATAAAGATAAGTATCAAAATGAAATTCGTGAAATTTTTCAGAAGTGCCAGATCAACATTCCATTGCTCGATGCTATTAATCAAATACCTGCCTATGCTAAATTTCTAAAAGATTTGTGCACTGTTAAAAGAAAGTTAAATGTGAAAAAGAAAGCATTCTTGACTGAACAGGTTAGCTCTATTGTGCAACAAAATACACCACCTAAATTTAGAGACCCTGGATCACCCACCATCACTTGCACCATTGGCACTAAGAAAATTGGAAATGCTTTATTGGATTTAGGATCTAGTGTCAATATATTGCCATATCCTATTTTTGTGCAGCTTGGGTTAGGACAGCTAAAGCCTACATCTGTTATATTACAACTAGCTGATAGATCTATTAAAGTTCCTAAGGGATGCATTGAGGATGTCCTCGTTCAGGTGGACAAATTTTACTACCCTGCGGACTTTATAGTTCTAGACATCCAGGGACCCCAAACTGCCAATGCTACTCATATCATCCTAGGTAGACCATTCCTAGCGACATGCAATGCTTTAATAAATTGTAGGGATGGTCAACTGAAAATTACTTTTGGCAACATGACTTTGGATTTGAATATTTTCAATACTTGCAAATTGCCACATGTGGATGATGAGATTGAGAGGGTGCATATGATTGATTCGTTGGTGGATGATTATATTTGTTCTGAATTCTGTGATGATGCTTCTATTGTTGAGACTTTTATTGGTGATTCTGATGACACATCTTTTGTGCAGGAGAACGTGAAGGAGCTCAATGCGGTATGGGAGCCTAGGTTCGAGGCTTTGCCACCTAATGCATCAATTCAAATTTCATCTGAGGTGGAGGATCCAAAGCCAGAGTTGAAGCCACTTCCTGACTATCTTAAGTATGCTTTTCTTGGCGATGAAAACAGCTTCCCTGTGGTAATATCTTCTAAACTTTCTTTAGAGCAGGAAAGCTCATTACTTGATGTGCTGAGGAAACATAGAGGTGCTATTGGTTGGTCCATTGCTGACATTAAAGGTATAAGCCCTATTGTATGCATGCATCACATTTATTTAGAGGATGACGCCAAACCCACTAGAGAAATGCAACGTAGGTTAAATCCAACATTAAAAGAAGTGGTAAAAGGCGAGGTTTTAAAATTATTGGATGCAGGCATTATTTATCCTATTTCTGACAGCAAGTGGGTTAGCCCTACACAGGTTGTTCCTAAAAAGTCTGGCCTCACCGTGGTTAAAAATGAGAATAATGAGCTTATCCCAGTTAGAGCCACCACAGGTTGGGGGATGTGCATAGACTATAGGAAGTTGAATTCTAGAACTAGAAAAGATCATTTCCCTCTTCCATTTCTTGACCAAATTTTAGAGAGGGTGGCTGGACATGAATATTATTGCTTTCTAGACGGTTATTCA